>JANCRC010000005.1:33657152-34874536 GCA_024362995.1 Heteromeles arbutifolia | reverse complement strand
ATCAAATTATGTATTAAGATCGGTAGATCTGTTGAATTTGGTAATATTATTCAACAATGTGGTCAGCTATTCAAATGCATTTGAATACAAAATTTAATATGTAGAATTAAGCATTGTAAGTTTGATCTTTTTCTTCTGAGTGATGTATTTCAGATACTGCCTTCTCCAACTAAGCTCTTGGAAAGCTTTTCTATAAAACTTATAGTTGTTTAAAGTGTTTTGTCCATCTTTGCAATTAGTCTCAAATTATACCAAATTTGTTAATCCTTTAGCAAAATAAGCAAATCATTTTAATTTGTTTAGGCCAGATCATATGAATTTTGAGGTTACTATTTTGATTGTGTAATTACCCATGTTTCTAACACTGCATTCCTTTTTTTTTAATAAATTTGTTTCGTTCTTAGTTCTAAAATGAAGTTTACAAAGGAAAATCAATGCACCGCTAATCGACACAAGTCAAAAGTTAAAGATCAATTTGACAAAAAAATAAAGGTTAAAGATCATGAAGAGTTGATGAAAGAAGCAGTAAGCATTTTACATGTCTCTCAGTTTTATTCAACAATCCAGGCGTCCATGTTTCTCCTCCTTGGTTTGGTAAAGCAGAAATTTATATTTTGTCTTACATTTAACTGAGAGACGTTATGTGAATATATCAGAATCTCAGTAATTTTTTGTATGTTATGTGAATTTGTTGATATTCTAGCTGGAACTGCGATGGTGGAAGGGAACAAACATAAAAGCAGTGTTATTTCAGCCAAAAGCCTTATTCTCACAACATTGGGTACGATTGCTTAGACTTTCAATTCGTTGTACCTAAATTGAAACAATGTTCTATGTTTTACATATTTCAAATATAATTTTTCATATAATTTCTAATCCAGCAGCAACGCGCGGGTAGTAATTTCTAGTTATTCTCTATTTGTAGAGAGGATTATCGCAAGATACTCTTTGTGTAGTACCACCTCTAGTATAGTACCACACACTTTCCTCAATTTTTTACCATCGAACCAGATCAATTGAAGAATAACGGATAAAAATTAACAAATATGTGTTGAATGTAATAAAGAATGTGAAAAACACTACCTTAATAAAGAAAGAAGAAATTAAACACACCGTCAATTGAGGGATAATTGATGTTTGATCACTTGAGCTGCACGATGAGGATGAGGATCCTCACATTCTAGTCATTCATTGTATATCGTGCGATCAGTTTTCGTGAGGTACTATTTATATTTAATTTTAAATAAAAAAAGTCAAATAATTTTTTACCACACGACATACGATAAATGATTAAGATATGAGGATCCTCGCCAGATCCTTTTCCTGGGGATCCTAAGAATCCCGTGATCGTGACCGTTCATTGTACATCGTGCGGTTAGTTTTCGTTTGGTACTATTTATATTTAATTTTAAATTTTAAATTTTGAAATAATTTCTGACCGCACAATGTACGATGAACGATCACGATTACCAAATTCTTAAGATTCCTAGAAAAAGGATCCGGCGAGGATCCTTTTCCCTAATTGTGCCGGATCCTTTTCCCTAATTAAAGGGAACCGGATTCCCTTCGGAGCAACACATGCAGAGCTTGCTAAGCAGGCCTATCAAGCCGTTAAAATTTGATCCAACGACTACAAACAGGGGATCCTCTAAAAGTTATAATAATTGTAACCGTTGGATAATTGAGAGGAATATAATTATAGATAATTCATCATTATTGGAGGAAATCATGGTGTATCAGAATCACAGATTCACAACCACTCACTCCATTCTACATGTGCCCCGGCACGTGTGTTAATATATTAATCATGGTTAGTCTTTTAGTCCATGATTGGTGCTTAATTAGTATTGGATTGATAATTCAGTAGATATATAATGTATACATGTTCATACTTCTTTTTTTTTTTTTTTTTCCAACCTAAAGGTGGGAAACATGCATTAATTTGAAGTCAACCTATCCCTTCTAATTTTTGTATAATATTATGGCATAGAATAATGTTATATGATACATTTGAATAACTAAATGAATTCTGATTTGAATGATATTTTATAAAAAAAATCTTTTAACGAAGATTAAAATATTGACGGTTCTGATTATGAATTTTCAACGAAAAAGATGTGTTATTAAAAGTGGTGAAATGGACTTATTCCTATCCAAAGAGGAAAGTAAGCATTATCCTATGAATGCATTTAAGTCATAACTATCCATTAATTATTTCGTTATACCCCCAACCATTAATTATTAGGAAAATTAATGAAAAATTCAAAAAAACTTCCCTTTTAATGAAAAGTCATTTTTAAAGGTATAGTGAATAGTACCAGAGAAAGGTAAAAATGTGATTTTAAAGTGAACAATATCGGAAGCGTTTCGTTAAAACTCCCGTAATTAGTTCGTTTTATTTGACTTCACAAACAAAACAACCCCAACCATTAGTCACAAGACGCACGGATGGCTAGAAATGCCTATAGATGAGGTAGGCGAGGGTCACCAGCAAAGGGTGTGTATGGTATAGTCTTCTTCTTTTTTTTTTCTTTTTTTTTTTTTTTTTGTATGAGAACATATCATTAAAGATGACATGTATCAACGTATAGAAAGCCATCGTCAAGCAAAGGGTAGAAAAAAATGAACTGTATATGTTAGCACCTGTTTTTTCATAATTAATTAACATACGACGACAATATATAATTAAGAAATCATTAACTTCAATACCATACTAGTTTGCACCAGTTTATTGAGATAAAAGAGAGAAGAGATCATGATCATAGTCAGCTAGGACATGATTCCCATTATTACAGAAAGAGCTATTATTAATTAAGGTCCCCTTAATTAGTTTCCCATATAATATGTGGACATATTTAAACTTAAGCCCTCTCAAACACAACAGGAAGCACAGAACCATCCAAGGCCAGCAGCCTCTTGTCATTCTCAACAATAGCACCAACAGATCCACAAATGAACCTACAAGTTGGACACACTTCAGTAGGGCACCATTCCAGATTGTACACACCATCTGGTGTTGCCTGCTTTGTAATCCTGAAGTAGTTTCTGGCAGGGCCAGGAAGGCCTTGGTTTTCGTCTTCTCCGGTGACAATTAATCTCCTTTGGGTGTCTTGATCGGTCTCACCCACCTTCCATGCAGTTGATTGCACACAGATTGTGGATGCTGAGAATGTGATCTTTTGGTCCCTTCCTTCCCTCACCGCAGTTTCCCCCTCAACAAAAGGAGAAAATGTCACAGGCAAGCCCTCAGGACCTGAGACATTTTCTTGACCAACAAAAAGTGGACATCCAGTTCTGTTGATCAAAGTGAAACGCCCGCCATTGTCGGTAATAGCGGGTTTGATGTAGTAGTCCACACCGGATTGAATAGCCTGCCCGGCAGTGTCAAGCACAGCATTCGAGTCATCGGATGTTTGGGCTAGGGTTGATATGGCCATGACTAGCCATATGCAGCTGCAGAGGCTCCCAATCAACTTCATAGACATGGTATATATAGTTTCGAGTACTTTCGATCCCTTTCAAAATATCTCACAATATACAAACAAGTATCTGGTAATATTGTAGAATGTGTTTGTGTTTTCTTTAAGGCCATGCCATGCAAGGTATTTATAGAGAGGTGGTGAGGTGATAGTATTGGTGTAATCCATTAGAGAATATTACTTGTAGGGTACGTAAACGATTTGGTCTTGGACTTTACAACCCTAAATCGGATAGAGACGTTGAATTACTGAACAAGAAGGAAAGTGTCAAGGGCTTGAGGTCTGCATGCAGACTTTCTCATTTGGAATTTGATGAATATTAGCTATGAAGTGTGTGTATATATTACAAACACAGGTGGGCGGTACGCCACTTTATTTGAATATTCTTCCTAATATAATTAGGGTTCTATTTCAGACCTATTGGTTAGTTTCATCAACTATTAGTTATGTAGATCAAACAAAAATCATTATAATTACGGATAATTTTCAGTGTGCCAGAAACACGGTCTGGTACACCAAGTGTCAACTAATACAAGTAGTTAATTTTTTTTTTCAAGTATCATACTATTTGTATTATGACATTTAGTGTACCGAGCTGTATTTCTGACACACTAAAAAAATCTCTTGTAATTAAAGCTCAGGTTTATCACATTAATTACCCTAACCACCATCTTCATAACCCTTCCAACTTGTGATTCTTACTTTTCTAGGAAACAAATGCATTGACATTGTTAAGTGTAAACCCGCCCGCAAGAGCATGTAAACAAAGTCATTTTAGGTTTGGCCTCGAGAAATTTTTCCCTTCAAAAACAAGTTGCCTTCTAATTGGTTGTATATTTCTTTGCGTGTCTCTCTGAGTCACGTGTAGGGTGCAAGTTGGATTGAAATTTCAGATTCTGCCATTAGAATTCCGCTTCAAATCTGAACATTTTCAAAAAGATTCCAATTTCGAAAATTTTGAAATAATTCTAATTTCGAAAATTTTGAGATAATTCCAATTTCGAATAATTTGAAGATTAAAAAATGGAAATTGGAGGGGGTTCAGATTCAATCTCAAATTTTTGAAATGAAATTTGATTTGAGAACCTTGTCTCTGACCCGATCCATTCAAATATTCTCTTTAGTTACGTGATGAGAAATAGAGTTGTGAGGACATGCATAAATGTCTTATATTGGAAGTTTATCCAAGCTTCCGTGTGCTTATAATATAAAGACTTAGGCTACTGTCTATATTATCAATTGTTTACGGTAGAATTTCAACTTCATGGTATCCATGCAAGTTGGCACACTTTTAATTTCAACTACAACATGTACTTCATGTTATCTAATTTTTGTTGTCACGCTTGAAAATTCACCAGATGTAAAGGAGTGGATGTGAAGAAATATCTTGCTTCGGAAGTTTACACACACGTGTTTCACTTCACCCAATTTGTGTTGTTCACGTCTTAAACTTCAAAAATTTCCACACATGTAGCGTTTGAGAATATGAGAAACCCTTTGTGCTATATCAAAAATTTACCAAACCTTTTATGTGCTTATAAAAAAACGTAGGCAGAACTTCAACATCTTTCAACAACATCAGATGCATGTAATTAGAAGTGGAAAGATAGAACTACGTATTACAAACAAAGCAATGTGTGGGCCTATTTTTAAATCCCATCAAACACTAGTATTGGCAGCTAGTACCACATAGTCCGACACTAGGGCTGGCCCTGGGAGAGGGCGGGTGGTGCCACCGTATAAAGGGACCCCTTTGCGATGTCTCACACAAGCAATTTTGATGGACTTGAATGAATGAAATTGAGATTATGTCATAAATCAATAAATTGATATTATACAATTTGGTAAACTTCCAATGTAAAACATTTTTCTACATTCTCACACGACTCTCACGTGTGATAATTTTTCAAGCATAATACATTAACCAACTTATTCTATACTCTAAAGGAACTTGATATTCCACTATAAATCAATTGGCAACATGCCAAATGACCCAACTTTTTGTCAACCTTTGCAAGGTTTAGTAAACTTCTGATATGAGACATCTCTTTACATCCTAACACCGAATGCAATGGGTCCTCCTTTTGTATGGCTTAGGCAAACAAATAACATCGCACATAGTACATACTTCCCTACCCAAGAATTTTTCCATCGCTAGGCTCAACATGTTTTTTGACATCCGTAGAAACACTAGCAAAACTGTACATCCTCATTCAACAACTGTCATAAATTGTGATAAAAAAAATATTTAAATTTAAATCATATGGTCATTAGTTTACTGCAGCAACGCCATATGATTCAGCCTTTGTGAAGTGGGAGTCTCCACCTCTTAGAGAAGAGAACCAACTTGAACAGGCATTAGCAGTTGCATGGACAAGAGCACGACTCATCAGTTAAATGCAGGAGTTGAAAGCTACAAATCCATTAGTCATGTGCCAATGTGCCATAAATGAAAACGAAAGAGATTCGAACCCAAGTTTTTGACATTTTCTAGTTTCCGAGTCTTCCGTTTATCTAGCTTATGTAGAAATTTATGTACGACATACATTATTGAATTTAACAGCTAAATAAGCGTTCAAGAATCCACGAATATCTAGCAAGTAGGACTCAAAGTGCAGACCACATATCTAAATATTTGGAAGACATCCTTAAAAGACAGACATGAGCATTTCCTCTGCAAGGCCCGAAAGATTCATAAATCAGACATCTCTCACATAAGTAAACGATGTTATTATTCAGATGAAACCCCACAATCCTTTTACATCAATTGCCATGAGTTGTTAAAACTCACAACACTGTAAATGCAACTTGAAATCAACTTTCGTCACATAAGCTGAAACATCGTTAGAATGGATTTCTTCGTCTAAATCATTTAGCTCAAACCTAAGCCTGGGTTTCCTTGGCTAGCAGATGCCCAACATTACTTGAATTCAGCTCGAACACAACGACAATATGTTAGAGTCTAAGTAAAATGCATCATCAGTCACAGCAAGAATCAAATAAGTTGACACTAGAACCCTACAGACACCTAAAAAAATGACAGCAACATGTAAATTCCAGACACAAAGAAAAAGACACTAATCCATCAAAACTTAATTACTTGTACTCTTCAGTCTTCTCTAGCGACAATCTTGTACTTCCCAGTTTGTTCTTGCTGCAAATAGAAAGAAACCCAATTAGCAAAATCCCCATCAAAATACGATAATCAAACTCAATAAGTTAACTCAAGGGAGAAGTGATTTGCAAAAAAGCACCTACCTTTCTCCACAGATCTGAGTGCTTTTTACAAAACCCAGCCACAATAGCTCCCTTATTCCTTCCTTCCTTGTACTCAATACAAAGATCCTCATTCAAGCCACAACTCACATGAAATGCCAGAGGGCACTTAAGCTCGGAGCACTGAATAGCTGACCCCCTTGAACTCTCACAAACATAGCATCTCTCCTTCCACCGCCTTTTTGGAACCTTGGAGCAATCAATCCCCTCCCGTCCTTCGGGGTCCTTGAAGAACACCTCTGGGACATAAAGCGCGCACACAATGTGTGCCCACCTGCCGTCTCCAGTGGGCTTCATTGCCCCTCCTTTGACAGGACACAAGCAGCAAGAACAGGAGTCATTGGATTGGGAATGCACAGCAGAAAACGCGCATTGGGCGCAGAACCAATCTCCTTCAGGAATACCCTTTACGAGTGGATTGCCATAGCAGGAGGCATGAACCATCAGATTACACCCATCACAGAAGACAATTGGATCTGATGGATCTCCATCTGTGCTCTGACAAACACCACAAACAATCCCATCATCATCATCATCATCTTCTTCTTCTTCTTCATTGCACTCTCCACCCCCTGCGATTTCTTGGCTTTTCTTCTCTTGGGTATTTTCAATATCTTCAATTGCACCATTTTCAGCTTTACCCTTCTCTTCCTCCGATTTCGCCTCTTCTTCTAGCTCCGACCCAAAAGGCGGCTTGTACTCGACATTAAGGTCCAATGTCAAACGTGGCTCTTCAGTGAACTGATCGGGCTGAAGCGCCCAAACCCTTTTCTTGGCAGGCAGGGAATAGGTGGAGCCGGCAGCAGCAGAGGCGGTGGGGTCAGGGAGAACGAGTTGGTCTCTCGGCTCCTTTCGCTTCTTTGCCAGAAGGCGCGACGGGGACAAAAGGGCGTCCTTCTGCTGCTGTTGCTGCATGAGTCTGAATCTCTTGAGAGGAGGCAGGCCATGAAATCTCTGATTCATTTGTGGGTCTGGTTTTTGGACAGAGGAAATTGATTTGGTGGGGGGATTCATTGAGAGAGTTTGAGAGACTTTTTGAGGTTTTGATTTGGGAATTGGGATTTGGGATTTGAAGTGAATTAAGAAACGGAAAAATTGGATTTGTGGTGGGAACTTTGAAATTGAGGAGCTTTGGTTTTTTTTCGTTTCGAGTTTTTTGCAACCGAGATTTGAATTTGGCGGGGTTTCGAAATATTTGGTTCGGTTCAATTTTGCTTTGAAAAAATCAGCGCCCCAAGGGAATTTTGGCACCAAAACTAGTTGGGTGAGATGTCCGGTTTTGTTGTTGGGGACTTGGGCTACAATTTGAGTGAAACTAAAAATGTCTTAGAGCATTTATTTTTTTTAACAAACAAGAGATGATCTACATTAAATTTATTTAAATTACGGGAAGAGGAGTTCGAACATGAGATTTTGTAGATATGGATTAGATTGGTTGACTAAAATAATGTGCTTACTCCGTTGCCTCCGAGTTTGATCCCCCTTTTGGATTGGACTATTTTAAGTTTTTCTTGGTTGAGATAAAAGAAATGTATTTGGAAAATTAAAGAACGACGCTAAATATTAGATAAGAAACAAAACTCAATTACAAATTGATTTTAGTTTTCAATTTTCATCTTGTATACTCTTTTAACTTCCTTCCAGCCGCCATTCCTCGACCTTTGCTCGTCCCTCCTTTTTCCTTTGTATTCCCTCCGTATTCATTATTCATAATAAAAACTAAAAACGAAATGGTTATCAGACATACCTTAGATTACCAACAAATCTTGCACTTCATTGTTTCCAAGAATGGGTGGGGATATTTTTGGAATTTAGGCTTGCTGTTAACTTTGAAAACATAGAAATAGGAAGACATTCATACATGAACAAATATGTGACGCTACGTTAAAATCCACAAGTAGAAAATCAAAAGGATTCACATTGAAGGGCAAAGTAAATACAACATAGTAGAAATTGCAAATCCAACAGTTCCATAGCTAATACGCATAGAAATTCCAACAAATAGCAGCTCATATGATAACAGAAGGATTTATGTTTGTGCTGCTTGTCTAAAGCTTCTACATGACATTGACATTTCAATCTTGCTTCTGGGTTGGCACAGTCTGTCTCCAGAATCCTGCCAAGACACTACCCAAGATTGAATGACAAACGCTGGAAACAGCACAGGGTACCGCAGTTAGAGGGTTTCCGAAGTGCTGACTGGCTAGTACAACTCCAAGCACCGAATTCTGAAACATAAGGGAGCCGATAACAACACTCACAGACAACTGATAATGCATGATACAAATTGACAGGCATTCTTTCTATTATACATACACACGTCGTAAGCAATCATATGTCTTTGGCTTATTGGCTATAGAATGAAATTAACAAACGAACAGTAATGTATTTTCGCTTGAATAAATGACCGCAATATCTTTTCACTCGAAGTAATTGGCAATGGAAAAGACGTGAACAGTCACTGGATGAAAATGAGAAGTAACTCTTTAAAATATCAGGGGGAAAAAACCCAATGATGCTTACCTGCATGCCAACCTCGATGGAGATAGTCCTTGATGATGCGACATCAATCCCAAGCATCCTTGAAAGCATGTAACCGAAGAAAAATCCACTTGCATGAAGAAGAGCGGCAGCTAGCACCACTTGTTTACCAGACGTAAGGATTGCAGAAGAACTCTGGGCAATTGCATTCCCACAAAGAACAGCTACAGTTGCCACAGCAATGGGTGGCATCAAAGGGGATACAGATTTAACCAGGCCTTGGAAATACTGATTCAGAAATGCACCGGCCAAAACAGGGAGAAGCACAACCTGTGTTCAACACATATGGTACATTAATATAATTTAAAACAGGAACAGTTATAACTAAGAAGTCCGCAAAACAATTGAAAGCTTACCTGCATTGTTGAGAATAGAAGCCCAGCAGCATCCACTGCAACATATTGACCGGCAAGTTTAGCTGTGAGAAAGGGGGTCATGATCTACAATATGAAAGAGTAAAAGACGTAAGGTTCCTTGAAATAAGCTTATAGTTTAACTCATTAGTAACTAGTAAGTAGTAACTACTTAAAATAATATCTCCCTAATTATGAGACAGACCTAACACTCCTCGTCGTTGTAAGCTAATCAGTGTAATATGTATGGCTGCGCCCAGTACTATAAGGTCTGAGCTTTCAACAGATCACTTTAGGTTGAGAATCGAACAGAGGACAACTTTACTCATACTTCATAATTAGCGAATCTTTTCCAAAAGGAGATAGTTTAATGCACCCCATAACTCTTAACAGGCAAAACGAAATAGATATAACAGAATGTTAATCAAAGTATAACTTTTCTGCGAGAGCGGAAAATGGGATTCAAACTTATCTTTGTAACCATTTTCAATATATGTGCTGAAATTTGCACCATACAAGTACCACTACTTAAAGAACAAAAACATATCCAAAGAAATTTACATCAGTTTACCAACCACAGCTGATAAAGTGCTTGCTGCTGTCATTAAAACTGAAAGTGCCACGTTTCCACTGCAAAAACAACAAGGTCATCAGATCCTCTGGCCAGGTAGAGGGGAAAAAGGCGAAGTAGACTTCTATCACCCTAGTTTTTGAAAGTTATAGTTTCATCCCGTTTCGTCCTATTCATCTGAGCAGCAAGATGGTGTGCAAGGTGCAAGTGGAATGTAGACATGTCAATGTTACAATTTTTCAATATGATTATACCCATCCAACTCACCCAAAATCTGTGTGGGGTTGGCAACATAAAAGAGTGTGATAATTACTACATGTTGCTCTCACAGTTGAAACTTTTAAACTTCAAGCACTAAAATGGAAGTTTCAGCAAATTAAATGGGATAAAAAAAAGATTTGAACACAAATAAGAAAAAGGGTATTATTCTATGATAGGATAATTCATTTACCGTGCAATATAAGTTACAATGTTACTTGCTGTTCCTGCAAAGAGTTAACCGGGGAAGAAGTGTATTCAGAAAAAGCTGAGTAAACAAGAATACTTCTGAAAAGACTGGAATAGATACATACCACCAGGGCAGCAACCAACCAATATCAAACCAGCTGCATAATACGATGGCAAATTCAAAAGCTTGCTCACAAAATATCCTGATAACGGCATCACCTAAAAGTATTCACCATTAAATCATAAATGTTACATATTTGTCCTAAACAGATTGAAGGACACATAATTTTTAACCCCAGTACAAAAGAACAGAGTTAGAAATGTTCGGAAGATCAAAGTTGTTGACAGTGGAGCCTAAGAAAACAAGAGGCTGAACTCTGCAGGGGTAACTAAGAGAAGTGCATCTTTACTCCCCCAAATTGTGGGGATGATGCTCACCCCCAATGGTTACTGTTATATTAGTCTGGTTTAATTGATCTAAGATACGAATCTCAAAAATTAAACTAACCTAATGGCAATCAATAAGTGGTGAGCAAAAATGCAGTCAACTAAGAGTGTTCAACAAATTCATATATTCGCAGTTACGAAAAAGCTGATATTCCTTTGAACTGGGAAATTAGCACAAAGAACAAAGATTTTTTGTGGCATGAACACAAATGATTCATATGCATCAAACAAAAGGTAGGGAATTGCATTCAGTACTCGATTCAATGATTTGCTAATTCAATACAAGCATTAGTATACATATAAAATGTGGAGCTACAAACCGAGTACTGAAGAAAAAAGCCGGCAAGCAACTCCTTGGGCATAGACAGCGCGCCACGAAGGTCGTCGAAAGTGAGGGTCATGCCCATGCCGAGCATGGTCAGTGTTATGCCTAAGATGGTACAGTTGGGTGTGACCCAATTGAAGGAACTCGGTTTGACGAGCCCCAGCAGGCACCCTAAAGCAACCCATATCGGAAATGCAGTCGACACAGATTCGCCAACCAGTTCAACCCAATCCCTGAAACTCCTGGTCGCATTTGCATTGGAGCTGTTCGACGAAATGCCACAGTGGAGCGGAGCTAGTGATAATCGTTCGTTCGTGGCAGTTGGTATGGGTGGAAGGGGATTCGAGGGTAGATGCCATTTGGGTTTGCCGGAAAAGTGTGGCTGCGGGTTGCAGTGGGATCTTCGAGCGAGTTGAATGGAAGAAGAGGAGGAATGAGATGTGTTGGTGTAGTGTGAAAATAGGAGTGAAATGGGGTTTGGTTGGAATTTGAAGCCTCTAATTCCATGGGGATATGAGAGTGACGACTGCATTTTCTCTGCATTCGTATCTCTAGCGATCTGGGTACTTGCTTCCACTTCCAGATGTTTACGGCGTTTTGTAGAGTGGACTGGTTTCTAAATTTTTTTTTCATTTGGCACTGCCAAGGAGACTAACTTTGTTGATTAAATTCTGTAAATTACATAGAATGATCGTTGATGATTTGATTATTCGTTAAGTATTGATTAACGTGTTTATATTTTATTAGTGAAACATCATATAATTTACAAATTTGATCTAAAAAACTAGTCTACTTAATATATGCATTGGGAATGCAATAAAACAAATTTGAATAAGGTTTGTGCTATCGACAAACTTATTTTTAACTCTCACACTCCACTCAATTTTTACCGTCAAAACATATGAATTGAAAATATCAATAAACAAAATTTAATAAGAGTGTATAAGAGGTAAAAACATATGTGTAAATATAGTACTACCCTTGAATAATTAGTATATTCAAGTGTCACATACAAGGATCCCGAGAGGATCATGAGTCCCTTAACAAAGAACCGATCGAAAGAAGCAAAACGAAAAGAAGCACTTTGAAAAGGTCGTTATGTGCTCCAAATTTATAAAATACTAAAAACAAAATGTATAGAAAATCGTAAATGATGTGTCAATAACATATCCCAACAAGAAACTAGTGAGACCTGAAAATTTGTTGGCCGAGTAACTCAACAGCTCTGCGTATTTCATAGAAAATCCCATCGGAAGTTTTTGTTTTGGTCGATAGAAACTCTAGAGAAGGTGCCATCCAACGCAAGGAGTCCATCAAGTCAGCTATTTTGACGATTGTGTTTGTTTTTGGGTAACGGTATACCTCCTCTATATCGGTTATTACCTTAAAATGCTTGAGACTAGTTAATGGCGGGGAGCATTCCCTTCTCATGTTTTCTGGAAAGATGAGAGCCTACACAATTTCAAACACATACAAGAAAAAGGAAATTAATCATTAATTTATAAGAATTAAAAACTTTCAATAATAAGCACCCTTAGGACATACGAACTATATGGGGCGGATACGACAAAACTTTTGACATACGTTTTTGTGGGGTTTATGACGTAATGTGTTTTAAACGTCTGGACCTCTATATATCTTCTAAAACGTCATTCATAGATCATCCTTAATGGTTTTGGTTTTGTATTTTTCACAAAGATGATCTGTGAATGATGTTCTAAAAGATGGACAGTTGAAATCGTTGAAGTACATTACGAAGTGGACTCTACAAAAACGTGTGTAAAAAATTATGTAAAAAAATGGTTCCACGCATCTGTCCCATGACAAATACACACACACACACACATTTGTACATACCTTAGTATCACAAGCACAAAGAGTGAGTACAGTTCCGCAGTTATCAAAGTTTGCAAGAAAGTTTCTGATACAACAACTCTTTTGGAAGGGGAACATCGGCGTCGTGCATGTGTCATTAAGTACGATTGTGGCCTCGGATAAATTTGGAGCCTTTATATGAACTTCCGTATTCGGCCAAGTCACAGTACCCCAGAACCCAAAATAACTTAGATTTGGTGTATCAATTCTGCCTCGCAGAATTGAATCGTATCCATGGTTCTCAAATACAAAGCGTCTTAGATGCTGACTTCTGAGGTTGATATGTCCCAAGACGCGGCACTTAAGTAAGATCAAACGCTCACCGGCGGGATGTCTTGAATCAAAGTCTTCAAACCATTGCTCTTCAAGCTCTGCAAAAATGATATCCAGATTTCTAAGTGCTCCACAAGAAGAAAAGTCTACCTTGTTGCATCTCAGACGACAACTATATTGATTGCCACCCAATCTAAAAGATTCAAGATTCATAGCTTCAACTTTAACATCATACATTGCGGAGCGCATAATTACTTCCAAAGATTTGAGGGTGGAACTCGAAACTTTAACATCCGAAAGACCGTGACATGAATTTATCGACAAATCCTCAATGGAAGGGCACCCCGAAAGAAAGTGGAAGTACCACAAGTAGCATGCTTTGAGGGACAAAGATTTCAAAGATGGAAGCCTTATCGAATCATGCGAGTCTATCCTCACAAACTGCAAATCCAGAACAGTTAAAAACTTTGCATCGAGAACCTTGTGGGATAAGCAGTAGTAGCCATTATCAGGTGCGGATGAGCCATAGCAGTTACTGTATTTACATGTACTTACGTATAACTCTTTAAAGTTTCTCTCAAGAGCCAAACTCAACCACTCATCTACGAGACGACAGTCAACATGCCGAATTGTACGGAGCTTGAATTTATTTAATGGTGACTTATCTTTCAGGCGGCACTTCAAAGACCACGTCGCGTAGTCAATGAAATTTTGATGGTGAATGCTGTGAAAGTAGTCGCCGACATGCTTTTTCTCGTCTAAATCTAATACGGGGACAGAATGCCACTCACGTTCCCATTGCTTGGAAACGATACTTGCCCGAACGACATCTCTGGGGCAAAGGAATTGGAAGACCTTGTGGATAGCAAAGTCGGGCAATTCGGAAGCAGCTACGGCGGCATTTTGCTTTTCATCTTCTTTTCGGATGTACCCTTTTTTACTCATGACTGTATACCCTGATCAAACCCTAGCTTCCAAAAACCCTAGTTTCCCAGAGCGAAAAAACCCCACCTTCGCTTCTCCTATAACCAGAGAGCTTTTTATGCCTTGTCAATTGTCATGCATCTTTAGTTACTCAACCAACCCTGTTGAAAGTGGACTATGGTAATTTTGTTGGGCCAACTTTTGCTTAAGTGTTTTGTTGGGCCAACTATGGGTAAACAGTTTTAATTCTCTAAGGCATTAAACAATCAATAAGAATTTTGAAATCACCCAGGACAATAAGTTTGTGAAGAAGTCTAAAGCTTGTTAACTAAGAAAGGATGGATTTTATGCATTTACTAATATATGGATGTTCGAATTATTTCAATTCCTAACTACCCATGTGTTTACTACCACATAAAGAATGTAGGTTTTATTCAAATATGTAATCCAATACCTAAAAGTCTCGTTTGATATAGAGAATTGGCTTGAGTAAAACTATTTATTATATTTAAGGTATTTAAAGGAAGAAATGGATGACAAATTTCTTATTTTGTCCAAGTTGAAGGTTACTCGTGAAGAAAAGTAATCCCTTTTAATTCTACCATTTTTGTGAGGATTAGTGAGATATCTTTTCTTCATAAGTGATCTTCAACATAGATAAATAAGAAAGTTGTCTATTTCTTCCTTCAAAATACTTTCAATATAGTGAATAGTCCTATTCAGGCCAATCCTCTTTATCAAACTTTTCATTGTCAAAAGAACTACTTGTCCAACAATATAATGAACAGTCCTATTCAGCCACATTTATTTATTTATTTTAGTTTTGTTTATAATCAATTTTTTATGGGGTGTGATATCCACACACCCCATTTTGCTTCTTACACACCTTTTTAATTTTCGACCGTCGGATCGGATCAACTGAAGAGGATCAACTGACAGAAATTATCAAGAGGTGTGTGAGAAGTAAAATGGGGTGTGTGGATAGCACACCCCTTTTTTATTTTAGTTTGTGCATAAGTTTATAGCATGTTTGTAAGGAAAGATATTAGAATTATTTCAATTCTCGAAAATTTCTACATTTATTTAAATATGGATATTCTAATTATTTTTTGTCTGTTTGCTAACATACACCGAAAAGAAATGTGAGTTCCATATTCAAGTTCATAATCGAATACCTGAAAAATTAGAAATTAGTTTTACTTACAGAGATGAAAATTGAAATCATTTTAATTCTTCACTTCCTTGTGTTAATTAAACCATGAGGCAAATCCGTCATCCAATATGTAAAAATCATGAATTTCAACAACTTGGGGAGAAAGGGTTCTCCATCACAAAACTAAAAACCAATATGGTCTATTTGGATGAGAAATTTCCAAGTACGACAAGATTTAGTTAAAATTATTTGGAGGTGCACTACAAAAAGTTAGATAGATTGCAAAGTACACCTACATGAGCATTACAAGGCCACTAAATGACGGATTTTCAAATGGCTCCTTTCAAGGAGTCATTTACAAATTACTCGGCGCATTGCAGTCATTTCAATGGCATCAATCTAATGTTTTGCAGTGCACTCCTTCCTAAATCCCTTGGTACCACTACAATCCCTCATCCAAACACAACATTAGCATTTTGATAACCATTTCGTTTTTAGTTTTTGTTTTCAGTTTTTCGAAAACTGAAAACTGAATCTTATCTGGTAACTGCTTTTAGTTTTCAAAAATATGAAAACTAAAAACCAAAACTTGAAAACTATACGCTTGAAATTTCAAAATTTTTGCCTTAAGTTTTCAGTTTTCATATGAAAGTAGTTACCAAACAAGATTTCAAATTTCAAAAAGTGAAAACCAAAAACTAGAAAGTAGAAACTAAAAACTAAATGGTTATCAAACGGTCCTGGGAAAAAAAACACAAACATCTCTCTCTTGCAAAAAATGGAGAAACGGTTGAACAAAAATAGTTTTTGTTTGCAATTGTGCCAGCTCCCACACCTTACCTGGTGCCTTCTGATTATAGTAGGCACGCAGGAGGATGCAATTTATGGTCACCCAACATTGCTACGACCACCAAATTAGGGATCATAAGATCGAACCACCTGGTTGTTTGTTCGTTGCATTCAGATAACAGGAATCAAACCAGTCTGGCTTTAGCTTGTGCGGCAATAGGGAAATCACCACCTGAGAATATAATTCAACTTATCAAAATAAATTGCATACAACACAACTCTCAGAATATATGCAAATAATGTCAGGCCAAACTTGGTTAGCACTTATGAATCCTGTTTTTTTTTTACCCATAGACAGACAGTTATTTGATTTTCAATGTGTTGCTATGAAGCAATCATACACGAAACTCCATCAACTGCATCTACAGGACTTCTAGACTAGGTTGAAACACTACTAGAAGGATTTCAGTAGGTTAGTACGAAGCAATCAAATCCACAGTAAAGCTTTCATAAGGTATTTCCATAAGAGGAACTAGGTTGACGCACTCTAAAAGGAAGGCTTTTAGCCTCTGCCACAAATTGTAAGCTGACCAATCCAGATAGTAAGGGTTCAGTCGTCAATGGTTCTTTGATGGAGAGGAAAGATTGCCAACCGGTTTGGACCACATATTAAGTACTTAATAAGGAAAATAAAATGAATCAGCTTAAACTTTTAGGCAGTTAAATATCTCCTAGAACACAGATACTGTCAGAAATGTCTCCTCTTTATTTTTTCAATGGAGACTTGTACGAGTAATTCAACATTGTTTTGTGTGTGTGTGTGAAGACTAATTGATCATTGCGAGAACTTCTGTTTGATTGCGGGCCCACTATTTTTAGACAAAATTAAACGAAGTTGGCAGGAGCCCTACTTTTAACGAAGTTGGCAGGAGCTTTCTTTGAGAACCGTGTGATGAAACTCAAATCATAAGTGCGTCAGAATTGAAGTATCCTCTGGGTTATATTTTCTAATTCCTTCTGAAAATGTAGACTTTAACTAACCCATAAAACCTTAACCTGAGTTCTCTCATTAAACCTGCACCAAAAGTCACTTTGTTGCTAATTCTCAAGAAGCACTTGCACCACCAGAGTCAAGCTGATTCTTTCTTGACTTGATTTAACAACATTTAAATCTCCCCACAAATCCGTCTATGTCTAATCTGAACCACAGGTGTCCATAAGGTTTAACGTCACTTGTCACCTTTAGCCATGGCATATAATTAAAAATTCTCTTTCATCTTTTAGGAAACCTTTATCCAGATTTTAAAACCCTAAATCCCTTGTTCTCTCATCAAAGTTTCATTACAATTTACCGCTCTTCTTCTAAGCTTATTTTGGAAAATTCATTAGATTAACCTATGTGACAACTATTTCTAGAATCATGGCTCTAACTTTCCAAGTCACTTTAGTAAAAGCATCGATCTTGCATCACCACGTATGAGCCCATTCAATCTTTTCAACTTTAGCTTATAATGCATCCTCCCAATTTGTTTATTACATCATGTATCCGTCTTCTTTTGCAAAATTTCTGAGTACCAAATGATAAAACAAAAGGCAAAAGGTGTAAAGTTGAATGGCTAGACATACCTCATGAGCAGATTTGCAGAATTCATGAACTGAACTCGAGAAACATTGGACATACATGGAAGGCAGCAGATTTGCAGGGTCAAAAGGTTGTGAACCTGGATGAAGACATACATGAAGAATATAAGAGACCAGATAAGATATAAACATGTATTCATTGCTTTAATTCTAAAAATGCAAGTGATCATGAACAGAACTCAAGGGAAAATAGGACATAAAGACAGACTTGATTAAACACAAACTCAGTACGAAACAACATTAGTTCCAGATTCAATTTCCATTCCACTCGAGAGAAATCATGCAATGGGGTACTAATTGCAGCTAAACCCTGTTCCAACATACAGCTTCCCTAAAATGAGTATAATATACTTATACACATAAACTAGCTAAACACTGCCTCTGTCCCCCTCCCAAAAAACAGTATAATCAAATCGATGAACTTCTGTTCAAATGATGAAGATAACCTACATGAAATAGTGTATCAGGAAGAGAGGGAAACTAAGCAGCAATGTTTTAAGGCTTAAACCATCAGATAAGATAAGTAATAAAATAAATAAAAAGGTCTACAGTTGAAAGTTAGTTATGCATTTATCTTAGACCTATGTATAAAATAACACCCAAATAAGCAGTTGAATCATATATAATCTTCCAAACGGTACCATGCTCTAGTAAAAGCCAAAAGAAAAATCATGTACAGTTCTAAGATCATAAAGTTGTGATCCATATTCCATAATGAAACGCACTAAACAAACTAAATGTTGCCCACTGAAGTTTCTGTGGTGAGAGTTGGTGGTAAATCTACCAAGGGCCATTCATGGTCCAAACCCAGGCAATGTATTCATGTTGCCTAGAAAAGAAAGAATGATGTTGACTTAAAACATCAGCTCCTCCTAGACTAACTCTATTATGAATACTTTGAAAATTTTCAAAGTCAGTTATATCAGTTACTCAGATGCTTCACTACAACCCTTGCATACCTAAACCAGCTCGTAACAAGAGTACCTCATCCTTCGATGTAAAGCCATTTCATTCTAAATTCAATATCCAAAATTACCAAAATGGCTTTTGTTCTACCGAAATACCATCCAATTTCATATCCAGCTTTACTTGCTTCTATTAATTTTTGCTATAAAATATTGCAATCAAGAAGGAAAGCAAGCTCTAATTGACTTTAAATTACTACACACATAGCAAACATGAAATACCAATCAGTCAGAGCTTGGTCATCACAGTAACAAAGCAAAACAAAATATTCAGAGAATAAAATCCTACTTGATACCAAGGTGCAACCATAGAAGTTTAAAACATTATTCCATTGATTTGACGTCTAAGACCCAACAGACGTAAAAAAGAGGATCAAGGATGTGAAGTACCAAACTACCTCAATCACAGATCACAAGGAATTTCCTAGAAAATGCCACCGACAAGGGGTTTGGACACAAAACTAACGAGTCTGGTTCTAAAGAAACCCGATTTTGCAGTAACAACTAAGAGGGGAAGAATATTTTAGAAAAAAAAAAGTACAGAAGAACAAAACAAAGACTGGGAAAAGTCAGAAATTCAAATCACTTACTTGACCAGAAACTTATTCTGCAGCTCCATTGTTGAGTGTCTTCGCAATGAACAGCATACCTCATGCTATGAATACACTTCCCTTACATTTATGCTGTTGTTCTTCTAAAGAAACAAGTATCTCTTGAACCAAACTCAACGAAAGAACTCATGAAAAAATTCGAGCACTTTCTTGCTATTAAAAAATCCATGTCCATAACAGTCGACTCCCATTGTCCCATAAATCTGTCTCACCATAGTCCTAGTAAATGAAACGAATGACTATAGAACCTATAATCCATAAACTGAAAAACCAGAGTCAAAAAGTGAAGGGGAAGAATGAAGACCTCTCTTTACACATGCCATGCACAATGAGAGAAGAGAATGGGGGGAGAGAGGAGAGAGAGAGGGAACACGATACTAAGATTTTTCCACTACATAGAAAACAGACACATGAATCTAACTCAAATTCTAAAAAGCTGACTTCAAACAGATCCAAGTTTCCTGGGTGCAAAGGTTTCCTGGACATAACAAATCAAGCAAGGGGTAACAGCTCATTCAAACTCTGCAGCCAGCCTGCACCGGAAATTTTAAGTGATTTTGAGGAGCGCTTCCACTCATGAGCAACACAACTCAATGGAAACCAACATACTCACTCAAGACCCCAAAAATTTGAGGGGCGCTTCCACTCATAAGCACCCAACAATATCTAAAAATACAAAACCAAAATAAAGCACATGGCTAACAAGTTTAAACAAAGAACATTAAGTACTACTGCAAAAATTGGGTTATTGGCACTAACAGTAAAACATTGGTGAATAAAATCTTATACGGGAATTTTCTATTAGATCTACGAAATACAATAAGTTAATGGCCTGTCCTTGAGTATTCAGTCCATTATCCCAAGAAATTTTTACATGCAGTTCTAATATTAATTGAGGTTGCCACACCTTTTACAGATTCAATATGAATACTTCTTTATTCCTTGTTTTGGGAGTAAAAAAGATTATACTAATCCCACAACTTCCTCTTTTAAATAATCTGGCATGCATTAAAATGAACAAAATGTCTGACTAAATGTTTGTAATTAGAGTCTCAGTCTCGCCAAATACAACAAAAACTCCACAACTTGCATCAATCCAGAAATCTCCAGAACATCAAAACAACCAAGTCACCAAATAAACATGAAGAGTTGATTTATATGTGAGCTATACAAAGTAATGCAGGTGGTTTTAGAATGTTTATCTTCTCAAGTGTGTGGTTGTGTGTGATACTTTCTTCCTTTATAGGATTCCAAGAAAAGTAACTTTCCTGAGTTTTAAGCTAGCTAAGCTAGCACAACCATTATGATGAGAAAACAGAGCAACAATTATATCATAGAATGGAGATTATTTACAAGATGTAAGAAATCAATAGGAAAAAAAATACAAAGGGGCACATGAAACCCTAAGCATAGAAAAAGAAATAATATATTGATGGTAGTCTAGCACAAAACAAATTCACCAAGTGCTTACATTTAATAATGAAAGAAGAAATGACAAGCTACAATGATAAAGGATTTGAGTCCTCATGTGAATTATCAAAGATCAACTTATCAACATTCTATGCCTGTTTGCAACTGCTTTTGGAAGAACGCTTCCAAATAACCAAAAGCGCTTTTGACAACGTTTGACAGAAAACTTAATAGTCCTTTAGGACTCTAAAAGCATTAGCTTCCTAGGGCAGAAACGTAATTGAGCCTTAAAATATATTGGCAAACAAGATAGAAAAAGAAACTAACCTTAACCAACAAATGGAAAGAGTATTAATAAACCGTATTTGCTAACATAAGGGAGCTCACAAGTAAATGACATGAAGGGACAGAATCCACCAATAAACTTAAGAGTTTTGAAAAGCAATAGCAATGTTCTTGTTTCAAAACGGAGAAATTCAACAAACTGACCTAACAAACCAAGCATCTTATATATGAAGAGCAAAAAAAGGGTAGAAACAAAATTCAGAAAATACTATCAGCTGTCTAAATACGACAGTTGGCAATGTATACATAACTAAGGAAATGAAGCATTGATATTATAATGAAATGCATTTTAGAGAACATAATGCAAATATATACATCAAAGAACACCAAATTATCAATAGTTTACTGCACCATCAAGGTAATATAGTTTTTGAGGTGTTTAGGTACAGTTACTAAACACCAAATAAACAATTAAATTCCCAAAATGTTACTATCAGATACACTTCAATCACAGACCTAAGAGTCTAAGACACCGCGGCGAAGATACCAGTCGGGACAGGGCTCAGCATCATGGATGAACTAGCTTATCTGTGTCCCTGAGCTCGCTGCATGTCATATGCACCCCATGAACCTGGCATAGGTGCATACTGAGGAAAATTTTCAGCAACACTCTGTACCTGAAAAATGAGGGAGGGACTAATGCATTCATAATAGCCACAGCAGTTTACACAGATATGCATTATCGTGTGGGCACATACAAAACAAAAACGTCAATGCTTTAATCAGGTATCCACACAAACACGCCTATTATGAACTCATGAAAGAGAACAAAACTTACAGGATTCATGCCATAAGTGGCAGGATAGGGGTTTCCTGCATATCCTGCTTCAGGATTCCCATAATTGGCATTATAACCTACAGCTTTAGAGACAATTAAAAGACAAAATCAACAGTAATTCCAAATGAATCTCCAAATAAAAGAAAATATAAAATATAATTATCATCAAACTGTGCTGCTTCAATGTGATTGTGACAACCAATTTCAAAAAGTAAGGAATAATCGGACAGGCCACCATGAATTAATTCATAGAAATTGAATTGGATGAAGTTGAACCCTCATATGATGTGGGTATACAAAAGACTAACAGTCAGGTCCAACTTAAGCTTATAGGGATCAAGTTAGTTGACTCGGCAACTTGTCCATGACTGGCTTTTTATACTTTACATCATGTGTGGGCATGGTTGAGCCTCAACAAAATCAATCAGAACCATTACATATCCAGATTTTTTAGGCTAAAACTCACAACATAAGTATATATTTGAATTAAAGAAAAACTTGTGAAACTTAGATAATGATAAAAGGTTATAGTTCCACTGGTACAGTGTGATGCAAGCTGGAGGAAAGTGGAATTTTCAGTACGTGGTACACCTCGACAGTTTGTTACTGTGTTTCTCACATAAGTGGTATATTTTTTTCCATTTTTTTTTAATATTAGTATTATTTTAATTAATCTTTTCTCCTTCTCCTCCACGATCCATTGGTATGGTGTTTTCTGCGAGATTTCAGTTCTTTATTTAAACAAAAGTTTCAAGAGTGAAATCTTAATTCAAATTAACTAACAATATAAACTAAAAACAGATTGTATACCTGGATTTCCAATAGCAGCTGCAGCTCTTGCTCTCTTCTCAGTGTTAGCAATTTCTGCACGAAGTTTCTCCAGCTCCCTAGACATCGATGTCAAATTCTTCTCCATGATTTGACCATGCTCATAATTCTCTGCATATCCTTTCTTTTCATACTCAATGGCAGCTCTTAATGCAAACAAAAACTCATAAAGTTAAAACAAATCCAAAGACAATAATCAAAACATAAACTGTAAATTCAAGGACAATAATAAATCATGCAAAACCTACCTGGCACGTTGCAATTCCTGTTTCATTGCTTCAATTTCTGCTCTCAAAGCTGGTGCTTGTTGCAAATCAGCAGCCATTCTAGCCAGATCTTGTGTCATCGCTTGTGCCTGAGCCGAGAGCTCCTGCCTCGCAGCAGTGAGCTCCTTGATATCAGCATGAACCTGAAGCAGCTCATTCCGCATGGCCTCCACTCCACGAAGGTCCACTTCCAAATGAACAGACTTGTCATACAAATCTCTCATTTGGACATCCTTGTCTGCCCGCAGTGAATCAACATGGTAAGCCATTCGCTGCAACTCAAATTGAGCAGCCTCCAATTCCTGCTTAAGAGCAACATGGGTTGCAGCCAGCCTTTGGTTATTACCTAGAAGTCCTTGTATATCTTGATGTTGAGCCGCAAGATGCTCCTCTATTATTGCAGGGTGGGGAGGAAGTTGTCTGGGACCCATGCCAAGCTGGGATTCTCTCATTTCCTCGAGCAATGCGGGATGGGGCATCGGACCAAGTCCTCTTCCATATGGGGATTTGTGAACCGGAGGGGGCAATCCAGTATGAGTTGGTCCACGATTTCTTCCGGACATGATTTTCTTTTACTCAAAGACTCAACCACAAAAATATTTCCTTCTCAAAAGATCAACCAAGAGCGTTCGAGAAATTAAACCTGAATGACATCAACTCTAATCTCAATTATCTACCAACGACAAACTTATATCTGCCACTGTCAAACATAAAAATTTAGCTGAACAATGAAAAACCCATCGAGAAACCTCTATTCTTAAACATTTGAAGGCATAATTCTCACCGAGTCTCTAACTTCTAACCAAGTCTCTAACTTCTAACTCACTCAACTATATAAAAAAAATCGAAATTATAATCCATCAACTTAATCCACATCCATCTACCTAAATATATGTTTGGTTGCCAAGAAAACGCAAGAAAATAAAATAAAATAAAATCAGAATTCCCAAAATTATTACAACCCAACAGAACTAAAAACCAACTGGTATTACTACATTAAAAAAACTCGAAGTATATTTTCGATTTTCTCGTCATCCAAGCAGAAAAATAGAGTTATATTTCTACAGAAAAGTAAAGTGATACTCGACGAAAGTAATTGAAACAGTAAGAAAAAAGTATGAAATGTAGAAATTATTAACCTTTGGGAAGGTAGAGGCCTGCGAGGGTCACAAGGAGGGGCTTCTGGGCATAGAGTCCGTCGCGGTACGAGCTCCGAGTGGTCCAGAAACCCTAGCACAGCAGGATTTTCCTCGCTGGGGTTGTGAAGGAGGGGAAGGTGAAGGGAAACCAAAAGAATTTCCCCTTCCTTTTCTCTGTTTTTTTTCCTTCTTTTTTCATCAGACTGGACTTTGAATGAAGAGCAGGGCCGGAGAGAACAGTGCGAGTTATTGGCTATTGGGCCCAAGCCCAACATCATTTGCGGATGGTGTTTTTAGTTTGGAGCCGCATAAAACATGCAACCGGACACAATGAGTCAGCCATAATATAATGTCTATTTGTTTGGCCAACAGCCACAATTTTGAGGTCAAATTTGTCATTCATGCAAATCAAATCTGAGAACTTTTTACTTAAAAGCAGAATAGCACTGAATTGAAGCACTCAATAACGTTTGAACTTGAAATATGAATCCATATTGATGGGTAATAGAAGAAAACGAATGGGAGAAGTCATGATTGGGAACAAGATAAAAACGATACATGGTTGTTCAAGTACGACATAACTAACTTGATTCAATTCAAATTGAGCTTAAGTATTCAACTTAATTGCGTGTGAACTATGACACAAACATGGCTTTAACAATAATTGTTCGAACTGCATTGTGTTTCGCGAATCTACTGCCAAACTGGCCTAGTTAAGTTAATACGTACCTTAAATCTCTTGAACAGATTTTTGATATCATATGTTATGGTTATATGCGTGACGTCTTGTCTATATATTAATATGAATTTTTGACTTGTGCTTGCCTAGTGTTGCAGGATCTCTAGGCTGTGCTCTTGAATTCTCCTGAATGAATAAATCACTAGTTGACAAAATAAAATAAAATAAATCTACCCGGTCATATTTTTGTTAAAACACACATAGACAGAGATCTACTTTAGATTTCACTGTTCGGAGTTCAAGGATCAGTATCTTACATAAACCAAGAGCTTCGATTTCTCTTTCACACAAACCAAGGACTTGAATTTTCTAGTCCTTAGGCTTCAAAACTAAGATCCGAAGAGGTTCCAAATTCCTCACACAATACAAAACACTCTTTTTTCTTTCTAAATGCATGCATGGGCAAGGGTTGATGGAAGTGGAACCACCATATTAATTTGTTGGGTAAACTCATGCAACAAACTATAGAGGTTTGACTCTCTCTCTCTCTCTCTCTCTCTCTCTCTCTCTCTCTCTCTCTCTCTCTCTCTCTCGCGTGAGCTCTTGCTTTGCTTCATATTTATCCTCAGTTGTCCTCATCATAACATTGATCGTGATCATCATGTCGCATCCAACCAAGAAATGTCAAATCTCAATTTATGACACAAGGAAATGAAAACGGCAAATTAGTCGTGCAACTCTTATGCAACGGTGCGTTTGGACAAGGAATTTTAAAGTTCCATATAATGTAAGCTATATATTTATTTAGGAAAATTAGCCATGCAGCTCTCAAATTTTTAACAAATATCAACGAATCCAACCAAATCAAACACATACACAACGAAAACTTGAGAGGTAATCACTTTTGCCCTCTATTAATCTCATGGCAATTCTGTTCGTACTCCCCGTTTGTCATCCCGCACTCTCGTTAGATACTATTCATACTCCCAGTTTGTCATTTTGTACTCCCATTAGTAGTTGTAATAGTAGAGAGAGATGGTTAATTAGGGTTTAGAACAACCATGAATACCCCATGACTGCCTTTATTCCGCAACGGTCGTAAAAACTCAACCAAAGAGAGCAGCTACGCCCTGCAGCCAGGCGGTGGACCATCACGTGTAGGCCGTACGCTATCAATGCAGAATTATTGCATGCATCTTTCTACGTATAAGAAATCATCACTCTTTTTCTACCTTTCTAAATATTCCCCATACAAAATCATCAAAATCTAAACTTTGTTAGTCGCTATACACCATATAAGGAAATAACAAAATCCCATGGAAGCTTTGTGGAATTTAGAAGACAAATGGAAGCTCTCTACCCAACAAGCATTTTTGCTATTAGTTTCCGCTGCGTTTGCCATCGTCGGTGTTTGCATGGCGGCGACGGTTTTGCTAAAGAAGGCTCAGAGGAAGCCGGAGCAGCAGAAGCTTGTGATGAGCAGCCAGCGAGAGGCGGTAGTAGGTCAACCGAAATGGTCTGAGCCGAGTTGTGGTTGGGGGTCGATAAAGAGGGCGTTGGTGAGCTCGGTGCGGTGGAGCAGAAGGAGCAAGTGGGAGGAGAGGAGGGGCGGGAGCTGGAGAGAGACGCCGCGGCCGCTGCTGGACAAAAGGGTTGAGGTCGAAGTGGGGCGGCGGAGCCATAACTCGGATTCTCCTGTGTGGCAGAGGCCTATACTTATGGGGGAGAAATGTGAGCTTCCGAGGTTCAGTGGGCTTATTCTCTATGATGAAAGAGGTCGGCCTCTGTTTGACTCCCACAAGGAAACTAGAAACCAGGTGTAATTCATCAATCTAGTAATTTTCCTTTGAATTTTATTTTTGGGGTTACAAACCTTTTTGTCATTGTGTTTATACCTAAAATTTATTTTGGTCACTTAAAAACAAAGTGACCAAAATCGACTTAGGTATAAACGCAGTGACCAAAAGGATTTTTTTTCTCTTATTTTTGCTGGGAACATAGTTTTGGTAGTTGATAAGAATTTCACAATCTTTTGCATGTCAGACACTACGATAAGTTGTTTTACGCACATTGGTAATCACAAGATAATTTAAACATCATGGCATGGTGAAGACCATGTTTAGGCATCATTTGGTTTTTGTAACCGGATTGAACTTGACAATTCACTAGATTCAAAGTACGTTTAAGACATAAATAAATGTCAATTTTCAAAAGTTTGTCTAAATTGACGGTTTAGTCATCACAAGTTGGCATCTATTTCTTTCTTTAACATATGCTGAATTTAATGAGTTATCCAATCTTAGGCACTAACGCGACCTAAATGGCCTAGACGAAAACAGATGAAACTTCTAAGCCTTTATGAAACCATTTTTGGATAATCTAAATTTTGGTGGGAAGGATCTTGCCTTGTATACAAGATTTAGAGCATAACTGTATAACCCAAAACCAATTGACAATGAGTGGAGAGGCTGAAGATCTTTTAAGCGCTTATAGGAAAAATTCTCCCTCAAATTTGGGATACCATTAACATAGCATATGCACAAAACACAATTCTATGGCCTCGTTTGGTATAGAGGATTTGATTGGAATAGAAAATAACTATTTTGAAGGTATGTTAAAGGAAGAAACGAAGAAAATATAGCCAACTTAGAGGTTGGAGATGGATTTCTTAACAAAAAATAATTCCAATTGTCCCCAAAATAGTAGGTTTAGGAGAGAAAGAATTTCCTTCATATCTAATCCCCTTTTAATCCCCTAAAAATGAATAATCATTCTCCTCCACCTTCAAGCTGCCTTGACTTCAGAGGTTATCCATCCCAATCTAATCCTCTATAACAACCAAGACCTATAAATTACGCAAATCCGGCCAAAACACGGAGATTTATCTAAAGCTTTGTATAAATTTAGACCCATGAGAAACTTTCTTGTTATCATTTGTTGCATCTTTCTCAATCAACATATTCTTTTTGGTTTGATGTGCAGGATAAGACAGCTGGTGTTGGCAGAACAACTTTGAGGGACTTGCTGTAGTTTTTCTAACAGAAATGTTTTTTAAGGATTTACCAAAACAGAGTGGTAGCTACCAGTGATGTGCATCATGAAGTTTTTGTATACAATGACAGAGAAACATAGTCAATGTGCAAATAAAGGAATGCACGATCTCTTCTCCCTTCATCTGCCATATTTGAATCAAGAAATGTTATTGGCACTCCAAAATACTCATTCTGAACTCGTCCCTGAAGAAAAAGACGAGGGCGGAAGGAGTGCAGAATAACTACTTTCGAGTGCTAATTTGATGATCCATAGAAATTCCCATGTTCAAAATTAATCTCCCTTTCCCAATGCATGTGCAAGAAAATCTATAAACTCCATTAGTTAACCAACAAATATCTTAGAAAGCTTGGCAGTAAAGATATCGAAGAACTTGTTTATGCAGAATTATTGCTATCAGCTAATCTATGCAGATCTTATTGTTCCTTTTAGTCTAATTAAAACTTTCCGATCACAGCCAACTCATGCCTCAAGTACCTAAGCTTGCAACTCACGTTTCTTTTTAAGTCCTCCTATGTTTCTTCGGAACAGAGGTTTCTAATGAAGCCAGTTAGTATTTCTGATATGTTCAGATGGTTTGCTAGAATGTTTCTTCTAAAGCTTCAGGTATGAGTCAACAATTTAACATGTTAGACAATTATATGCTATCACACAAGAAAGTAAAGAATTCAGAAAGAGAATTGAATTTACCTAAATTCCCAAAAAGAAGTAAAGAATTCAGAAAGAGAATTGAATTTACCTAAATTCCCAAAAAGAATACGAATGCGAAATAGAAACACAAGCAAATCTAACAGTATTTCATGATTGATTCTGAAGCAGAAGGTACAATCACAAATCACATAAGCAAAAAAGAAGCTGAGAAAGGAAAGTGGAATTGAAACCGTGACACTGTATTGATTGTACAAATAAGGCAGGATGTGTTTCACATCTGGACCTTGACCTCTTCCGTTTTTTTCCTTGACCTATACCAATAGTGAAGCTGCTAAAGCCATATAAAAACGGCTTTTCAGGTTTCAACTTGATGCAGGAAAGATGAGAAGAAGTTGATCCGATGATCTGAAACAATTATATCGTAGAACTCATACGAATTCATGAATGCAACCGATTAAAAAATGGGATTACTAGTGTGACAAACTCTTCCAAGTATCTATGATACACATAGATGCACTTTCACACATAGAAAGACAGAGGGAGAGAGGGAGGGGGAGGGGGATGACCCGAGCCATAGAGGAGATTGAAAGGCCGAAGGACATACTTTTTGTTTTCAAGTAGGTAAGCCGCACCACTCTTCTTGCCTACTTGATAAAATTTGTTCTCACCTATTAACAGTCAAGGATGAATTCATAAGATTAGCATGACATTAATTTACATGTACACATGTATTCAGGGAAGGGAAACCCAGGCCACAAATTTCTTTTGTGTGGGGAAAATGGAGCATATATAGCATTTATTTGTGATATATTTGACACTCAGAAGGATCAGACTTGTACATGCTAGAAATAAGAAGATTATGGTTTCCCGTTGCAATAAATAAAATAGATAAAAGATAACACTTACGTCAAAGACAAAACACATGCACTCTCTTGTTTCCGGAACTGATTTATGCATATGAAACTATCAACGGTTCTCTGGAGTTTCCTTTAGACGAATCCTTATAATGAAAGTACAACGCTAATTGTACAATCCCCAAAATGGTTCCTACTCCATTTGGGACCTGAAATGCATCAAGAATGATACTGTAAGACCTGAGAAACCAAGAACTTTAATCTGAATTGATGGCTCCATATATCTTTTCTTAAAAAATAGAGAAAATGTGCTGCAAGGGAATCTTACATAAACGAAGAGATCAGAATTAAAAATTCCATAAAGCAAGAAAGAGGTGCTCATGAGGAAGGTGGAAAGGGAGAGATAGAATGGCATAAATTCGACACTCTTTGTCCGGATCACCAAGTTCTGCAAAAACACAACAAAGTAAATAAGGTAACACAACAAAATACATAGTTGATGCCAACATAAACCAAAATAAAGAAAGTACGGCAAGGGCCTTGGATTAACTTACAATTATAAACAAAGGAGACGCAAACATTGATATTAGAGATGCACAACTGAGCACTCCAACAACTAGCTGACGCATAGCAGCATCAGGAATTTGCAAGCTCCCATATACTATGATTGCAATTAGACCACAAACTGCTGCCAGCAATGCCAGCATCTTCATCTGCAAAGATAGAGGGAACTAACGACACTTAGAACATAATAAGGCTTTCACAAACTTCACCAAGGTAACAGGTGTGAGTAATATAGGTAACCTTTTTTGTTTTCTCAGCGTATATTATGAAGAGGGTTATGTACACTAATTGAAACACCGCACCAACTGAATTGACCGTCATAACCATTATGTTATCAGGAGATATAATAGGCGATCCATACCACATGCTGATCAAGCAGTTCAAAAGGGCATATATGTATGGGAGCCCTGAGAACTCTTCAGTGGCACGGTTTCTCATTATTCTTCTAAATGTGTGTCTGAAAGTAAGAAAATAAAGCCAATTTTAAAACAAACCGGTGAGGAAATGAATACAAATCGTTCTCGTTCTCATGTTTTCTCACATTTAATTATTACCAAACTGATCAAAACTTACATTGGTGAAACAAACAGCCCAAAAGCAAAGATGTTCCCTGCAACAGATAATAAAAATAAGTGGAACCCCAATATGCGTATATACATATATCAATATAATCCCGGATTCAATTGCGAGAATCAGAGATCATCACAGGTTGTTGATCACATTGACCACATGGTCAATTTAAACAATTTGTAGTAGCTTTCACAAACACTACAGTCGTAATATACCATATATACATGCATGTGACAATACGATTCAACACTCAGAATTTGAAATAGCAGGAAAGAATTTTTCTTAATATTTTTATGTTTAAAGTTGCTGGTGTAACTGGGTGTTTCTTAATTTAAAGTTCTAAGACATGATTTGCGCACATGTCCAGGCATTAATACCAACATTCTGTTATAGTTCAATGCAAATTAGTGATGTCTGAGATTCTAAATTTGTTATCGAGCACAGTTAGCCTCAGAAACTACTTAGATGGACAAATCTCACATTTATTAGTTGAACAGCTTAGTTTAGAGTACGCAGCGCACAAAAGCTTTCAGCCAAACTAACATGTGAATGAAGAGTTGATGCATTGTTGTAGCTCAGTAATTTTGGAAGCCAAAATCCTTTTACGGCAATAGAACTCAACGTCGATATTGCTGCTTTCACGAAATGCCTCATTCCAAGCATTGAAACTTCTTACTAAATAGGGCGAGCGAAAGATATTTAAAACTGATCTCAGTCAGGAAAAACGCATGGCAATACATCAAATATTGCTGGCAAAGCTTTGCATTTTTGCATGATAACTTGGTAGCACATGGGAAAAAGAGAATGTTTTGAAGATGCACAAAAAAATTGGTCTTGAAGATTTAAAATCCTCTCTCATCACTGCAAAATAACATCTATACGTTTTCCACTTTAAAAACTCTCGTCGATAACGATTGTGAACTAACAATCCTGATATCAAACAACAATGTGGGCTGCTGAACTAACTTCAAGACTTTTGCCCAGTTGCCTAGAAATCAACAGAGCCAACAGTTTCCCACCAAAATTAACCTACTGGAATATCATATCTCCACCAAAAAAGTTTTCCTTTCCTTTTGCAATAAATGCAATACCGGAAGGCAGAAACCAAGGTTTAATCTTTAATGGGTAATTTCAGTTCTTAATTAAGAAAAATTAAAAGCCAAAAACAGTAACAATTCAAACAATGATCGCAAAAACAAAAAAGATTCAAGAGAATAATAGTACCTGCAATTCCAGCTGCAACTTTGCAGATTATGAACACAGAATTTGAAGGTGAAAAAACCATCAGTCCCTTCAACTCCAACTCCAACTCCACACTAAACAACCAGAAAGCAAACCCAAATCACCTTTCAAAAAAAACCCAAGAGAGTTATAGGTAAACCCTCCTTCTCTCTCTCTCTCTCTCTCTCAAATATTGGAAATTTGGCAGAGCCGCCCAGGTCTCAGAGAAAAGCAGAGAAGAGCTGTTGCTTAATAAGCAGATGTCCTTATAATTGTTGTCTGCCTCTCGTTATATTTTATATTTTATATTTTATATTTAGACAATTTGCAAATGTAGAACACTCCCAGGCTTTCAAGACTCCAACTTGGGAATATTCAAGGGATAGAGTAATAAAAGCTTAGACATTTCTAGCTGCTTAGTCCAACAGTTCCTCGGTATTATCCTCCGCTTATAAGTAATAAGTTTTAAATTAAACGATAAGCTTGATAACAAATTATTATACTAATTTATCGTTTAACTTAACTCAAATTTTTTTTATTACTCATTTTTACTCCTCACATATTTTTTTAATTTTTGACCGTCAGATCAGATGAATTGAAGAAGATCAAATGACATAAATTAACAAGAGGTGCATGAAAAAAAAAAAAAAAAAGTGTGAATAACACACCCATATTAAATCCTCATACCAAATATAAATATAGTAGGCTTATTTTGTAGCTTGACTCAAATATCTTATTTCTAGTTATATTAAGACGCTTGATAAATTAGGTTTGAGATAGGAGAAAAATCTCTCATACTTGTGTGTTAATTGACCCACGTGTAACAACTAATGGATGGATGGTGTTAATTCGAACAAGGAATGGTGAGCTGGCATGATTTTTACGAAGTTATGAGTGGACCACCACAATCACATGCTTGATGTCATTATGCACATTGGGTACCAACAGGTCCTACAACTCCTCTCATTTGACATTTCATCATGACATGTTATAAACATGGATCGAATCGTGGAACCGTGTTAATATTTAGATTAAATCTGGATTCCAAAGATAAGTCTTCGAGGGATTGAGTTGTAATCTAATTTATATGCCACCAAACAAAACCAATAAGTACTCCAACTTGGCACAGTATGTATATATAGCCTAATTATTTTTAAAGAATAAAAATATTACAAAAAAAAAAGATTCTTTACGGCTTGCATCGCCTAAACTTACAAAGAGAAACTATTACATAAGAAGAATTACTAAACTAAATACAATATTAACTATAATCAGCATGTGTTAAATTAGTAAATTGTTATTGATTATGTTAGCTTCTCTAAAAATAAGATTAATCGGATAATAGGAAATCATATAGGCTGTCCACATGTTGTTTATTCAGGTATCGTATATAACTCACTTAAAGTGAATATTTATGTTCACCACTTTCAAATCATTAGATGATCAGTTTAAATTTCGAGATGTGTGCAGTAAATAGACACAATCTCAGAATTTAACTAATCCAACGATAATAAATAAAGTGATTAACATTACCACTTGAAGGTGTTGGTGAGAAGAAAAACACCCCTAACTTAACTGTTTTCGACACAAAGAAAGTTGCACATAATGATTGAAAGAAAAAAAGGGAGAAGCATGTGGTATATAGAGTTCTCCATAATTTAGGGAAATTTTCTTTTGTTTGACATGTACTTAACTTTTTCTTGTATAATTTGTACACCGACAGAGAACCATGCAGTTGTCAAGATTGCGTGGAGAGATACGATCATTTTCAGCCTTTCACTTCACCACGTTGCAACCTAGCTAACTAGGCAATACGTTACCGATTTAAATATCATTATAATTAGTAATGCACGCTTTGACTTATGTTGGACGATTAGAGAATACCCTTTTTATGAACTTTACAAAAGCATGTGAGAGGAGTTTGCAAATGACACCTTTCAAGTAGAAATTTGCAAATTTGCTTTACATGTCTTTGTTGCTCATGAAGTACGTTCTACACACTCAAAACTACATATTTTTATATGGTTTGTTCCTTACTAACTTAGACTCAATTGATCCTTTAGATTTAGATGTTCCTCATCCCAACATAGTTTATGAGTTATTTACGGATTCAGTTGTCCTGATTATTTGACTTGATGAGATCATAATTTTGGTGATGTACGATAATTGTTTGTGTGATTTTTGTCCCTTTTTGTTTTTTAAGGCCTTTTTATTTTTTTTTATTTTTTATGAATTCATACTTAAACCCCAAGCTGTCTGTAACAAGGAAATTCCCTCTACTCATGTAGCACGGACTCAGATCTTCTAAGGAACTTTAACCGCGGAGTCTCCGGACAAATTTGGTCGTGGCCGTTAGATGCATATCTTCGGCTAGTAACAATTTCACTCAATTCCCCTTGGTCTGTCTGCCATCTTTCCTCCATGTCAAAAATTCGAAGACGAAAGAATGAACCGAGGAGTATACAAATCAAAACACTAATATAGTTGGCTATGATGGAAGTGCCGAATTGCTCTTGACAAAAGATTTCAATTCTAAACAAATTAAGACAAATAATTGATGACCCCATTTGAATTTTGATCCAAATTCAACAACCCTATGATTTAATTTTTGTTTTAATCCCTTGAATGGTAGAGATTACCATGCTAGGTTCTTTTCTGGTAAAAAAACACGGGTTCGACCGAGAGGAAATGAAGGCCTTTTCATTCATGGTGGCGAACTAGAAAGCGTGGGTCAGTGGCTTCGCGCCGCTAGTTGTCGGAGCCGATGTGGCAGTCCGCGTTCAACAACGATTTCAGGGGGGTTTGGGGCTTATGGACCACTTGGGCGGCTCGAACACGGTGCTGAAGCTCGAGATAGAGGAGCATTCCATTTGAGAGAGAAGGTTAACAAGAGAGAGAAAGAGAAAAAGAATGAAGTGAGAAGAGCTAGGAATGTTAAAGTTGTTGAGATTACCTAGCTGATAGGGTTAGGTTTTCCTAGTTTCTAGGTCGTAATAGTTTGAATTCATGCATAATAATCCCTAGTTTAAAGGGACGTGTTATCTTCTGTTTTGGACCTAGTCCTTCTCCACGATTCTAGGGCTGAAATATCGTGGTTGTTATTTCCCATTCAGTTTGCTTTGTAAGGCTATTTAATAGCCATGTTTGTTTTCTTATTGAATCAATCTGAAATATTCTCCCTGCATATTGAAGTTGTTGTGCTTTTGTTTCTGTCCAAGCTTCTTGCCTTTACATCCGTTCTTAACATCTGGTATCAGAGCCCCATCACGGGGCCTGACCAACCGTTTGTACCACTGTAATCAGCAAGAAGGAGCAACATGACAAACGAAAGTAGCTTTGTGCAGCCGGCTATCCCACGATTCGATGGGCATTACGATCACTGGAGCATGCTTATGGAGAACTTTCTGCGTTCAAAGGAGTACTGGCATTTGGTAGAAAATGGGATCCCTGTAGTAGCAGAAGGGACGGATCTCAGTGAGGGTCAAAAGAAGGTGTTTGAGGACCAAAAGTTGAAGGATATGAAGGCCAAGAACTATCTGTTTCAAGCCCTTGATCGCTCCATTCTGGAGACAATTCTGAAAAAGGATACTGCAAAAGATATTTGGGATTCCTTGAAGCAGAAATATCAAGGGACAGCACGAGTCAAGCGTGCTCAACTCCAAGCTCTTCGCAAAGAGTTTGAAGTGCTGCACATGAAAGAAGGAGAATCGGTGAATGACTACTTTGGAAGGACTCTTACCATCGCCAACAAGATGAGAATTCATGGTGAAAGGATGGAAGATGTGGTGATAATTGAGAAGATTCTACGATCCATGACTCCCAAGTATGATTATGTGGTGTGTTCGATTGAGGAATCCAATGATTTGGATGTCTTATCCATAGACGAGCTTCAAAGCAGCTTTTTGGTTCATGACCAACGGATCAGCCGTCACACTATGGAAGAACAAGCTCTTCAAATCACACATGGCCCTCAGCAAGGAGGAAGAAGTGGTGGTAGAAGCTCGTCCCGAGGAAGAGGGAGAGGTAGGGGTAGGTTTGATAAATCTACCCTAGAATGTTACAGCTATCATGAACTAGGTCACTTCCAGTGGGAATGTCCCAAAAGAGCAAGAGATGCAAAGGCCAACTTTGTCGAGACCGGTGAGAAGATGCTTTTAATGGCATATGTGGATGGCGCTGATGCTGGAAGAGATGCTGGAAGGGACTACCTGTGGTTTCTTGACTCAGGATGTAGCAATCACATGTGTGGGAAAATGGAGTTATTTTCCCAGTTCAACGATAACTTCAGAGAAACAGTGAAGTTGGGTAATGACACACGTCTTACTGTGCTAGGGAAGGGCAATATTCGCATAGAGATAAATGGGATCGTGCAGGTGATTACTGACATTTTCTTTGTGCCCGAATTGAAGAACAACCTACTAAGCCTCGGGTAGTTTCAAGAAAAGGATCTCACGGTCGTCATGCAACGTAAAAAATGCAAGATTTACCATCCTGAAAGAGGATTACTAATGGAGACCGAGATGGCATGCAACCGAATGTTCACCGTAATTGGTCGATGTTCATCAAAGGAGAAAAACTGTTTCTCCACGATAACTGCAGATCAAACACAACTCTGGCATCGTCGTTATGGTCATCTTAGTTGGACTGGTCTCAAGGTGATTCAACAAAAGAATATGGTGCATGGACTGCCTCAATTGAAGGCCCCCGTGAACGTGTGTGAAAACTGCTTGGCTGGAAAACAACATCGCGATCCTTTTCCAAAGAAAAGCGTATGGAGGGCATCCAGAGTACTTCAGCTTGTGCATGCAGATATATGCGGACCAATAAGTCCAATATCGAACAGCAAGAAAAGGTATCTCATAACCTTTATTGATGACTTTAGCAGAAAAACTTGGGTTTATTTCTTGGTTGAAAAATCAGAAGCATTGGCAAGCTTTAAGTCCTATAAGGCTAGAGTTGAGAAAGAAATTGGTGCATTCATAAGGAACCTTCGAACCGATCGCGGAGGGGAGTTTACCTCACAAGAATTCACGCAATTCTGTGAAGTAAACGGTATTCAAAGGCAACTAACAGCTGCATACACACCGCAACAGAATGGAGTCGCAGAGAGAAAGAATCGCACTATCATGAATATGGTGCGCAGCATGCTGTCAGAGAAACAAATTCCAAAGAAGTTCTAGCCTGAAGCAGTGAACTGGACAGTGCACGTTTTGAATAGAAGCCCAACACTAGCCGTAAGAAGCAAGACTCCTGAAGAAGCCTGGAGTGGTTACAAACCTTCAGTAAGTTATTTTAGGGTTTTTGGATGCATCTCCCATGTCTACATACCTGATAGCAAGAGAGTCAAACTTGATGCCAAAAGTTTGAAGTGTGTACTACTTGGCGTCAGTGAAGAATCTAAAGCCTACAGATTATTTGATCCAGTTGCTCAAAAAATAATTGTAAGTCGAGACGTGGTGTTTGAAGAAGACCAAAGATGGAACTGGGATGAAAGTCACAATGAAACTATCTTAGCGGATCTCGAGTGGAAGGAAGAAAAAGAACAAGGTAAGAATAAAAACCTTGGGGAAGTAAGTGATGAACAAGAAAGCATGGGGTCAGATGATCAAGGTGGCTCATTCGAATGAGGAAAGTCTTCAAATGATGGGAACTCTCTTCATACAAGACGAAGTCGAAGACCACCAACATGGATGCAGGATTATGTAAGTGGTCAGGGCCTCTCTGATGAAGAAGGCCTCTTTGATGAAGAACACAGCGATATGGGTCATCTAGCCCTATTTTCTGGTAGTGATCCCCTGACGTATTTGGAAGCAGCAAAGAGTGACAAATGGAGACAGGCCATGGATGTAGAAATTAAAGCTATCGTGAAGAATAACACATGGGAACTCGTTGAACTTCCACCTGGAGTTAAAACGATCGGAGTCAAATGGGTCTTTAGAACAAAGCTCAACGAAAAAGGTGAAGTAGACAAATATAAGGCTCGACTCGTCGCAAAAGGATACAGTCAAAAGTATGGGGTAGATTATGCCGAGGTGTTCGCACCAGTAGCTCGTTTGGATACCATTCGAGCAGTCATCTCACTTGCTGCATGCAAGAGCTGGAGCATCTTCCAACTAGACGTTAAATCCGCGTTTCTACATAGAGAAATAGATGAGGAAGTATTCGTGGATCAACCACCGGGGTATGAACAAAAGGGACAGGAAGCCAAGGTATATCGACTAAAGAAGGCGCTGTACGGGCTCAAACAAGCCCCTCGAGCTTGGTACAGTCGAATAGAAACTTATTTTGGTCGAGAAGGCTTTGAGAAATGTCCTTATGAGCACATCTTGTTCATTAAAAGGGGCAATAGAGGTAAGTTATTGGTTGTGTGCCTCTACATTGATGATCTTATCTTCACTGGTAACGATGAAATTATGTTTGAAAGCTTTAAAAAATCCATGATGGATGAATTTGACATGACTGATCTTGGAAAGATGAGGTTCTTCCTTGGGATTGAAGTGTTGCAAAGAGAGGATGACATCTTCATCAATCAACGAAAATATGCTCGGGAGGTTTTAGTGAAGTTCAGTATGGATCAGTGCAATCCGGTGCACAATCCGATTGTTCCTGGTTCCAAGTTAACCAGAGATGACGATGGAGAAAGAGTTGATGGAACATTTTACAAACAAATAGTGGGGAGCTTCATGTATTTGACTGCTACTCGTCCTGATCTAATGTTTGTCGTGAGTTTGATCAGCAGATATATGGATCGACCTACAGAAACACATCTGCAAACAGCGAAAAGGGTACTACGGTATGTAAAGGGTACAGTCAGCATTGGAGTGTTCTATAAAAAAGGAGGAACTGAAGAACTTGTTGGCTACTCGGATAGTGACTATGCCGGTGATCAGAATGATAGAAAGAGCACATCTGGTTATGTTTTTACTCTGAGTTAAGGTGCAGTTTCTTGGTCCTCAAAGAAACAACCAGTTGTGACTCTCTCAACTACTGAGGCTGAATTCATTGCTGCAGCATCTAGTGATTGTCAAGCTGTATGGCTAAGAAGAATCCTGGAGCAGCTTAACCATGGACAGTGCAAACCAACGGTGATTCATTGCGATAATGTTTCAGCAATTAAATTGTCCAAGAATCCAGTCATGCATGGTCGAAGTAAACATATTGATGTACGATTTCATTTTCTTCGAAATCTTGTTAAAGATAAAGTTGTTGAATTAGTGCAGTGCTCAACTCAGGAGCAAATTGCTGATATTCTGACAAAACCACTAAGGCTCGAAGTGTTCGTAAAGATGCGTGATCGCATGGGTATCTGTGAATGTCCAGCGGTAAGCTGAATGTTGATAGCATTCAGTTTAAGGGAGGATGTTAAAGTTGTTGAGATTACCTAGCTGATAGGGTTAGGTTTTCCTAGTTTCTAGGTCGTAATAGTTTGAATTCATGCATAATAATCCCTAGTTTAAAGGGACGTGTTATCTTCTGTTTTGGACCTAGTCCTTCTCCAAGATTCTAGGGCTGAAATATCGTGGTTGTTATTTCCCATTCAGTTTGCTTTGTAAGGCTATTTAATAGCCATGTTTGTTTTCTAATTGAATCAATTTGAAATATTCTTCCTGCATATTGAAGTTGTCGTGCTTTTGTTTCTGTCCAAGCTTCTTGCCTTTACATCTGTTCTTAACAAGGAAGAAGAAATACACGAAGAAAGACGTTAAAAAATTAACTTTGATTTGAAAAAAAAAAAAAAAACTTTGATCCATGACCGCACGATTTGCATCAACAGCCACAGTTATGTGGTTCCCAGGATCCGCATAGAGAAGCTCCGGAGAGGATCTAGACCCGCATGACTTCCATTAGCATGAAACTATATAAGACGGACCCCCTTTCCGAGATACCCCTAAACCCTAAAAGCGGCTGTGTCAACATCCTCCTCCACTCTCGATTTGATCGCATTCTCCTTGCCTTCTTCCTAACCCTAGCAACTCCAAGAGGTATTATAATATTAGTAGTTATATTCATCGCCTTTCTTTACATTTACCTACATATAAATTCATGTTTCAGTTTGTCTATTGCATGAATTCGGTCGCGCGCACTCACACCCCTGCGTTTTGCTGTTAGTATTGTTCTTTTTTTTTTTTTTCTTTTTTTTTTCTTCTGTAAACTGCTCTTAGTATTGTTTGTGTATATTATGAAATCTGTACCATTTTGTTTGGTCAAGGATGATTTGGACTTAAACCTCCAAAGCTGACTAAACCCTAATTTGTATAAAGATTTTTAGATATATGTGTGCGCTCGTGCTTGTGCATGTTTAATTGTTGCTCTATGTAGATATGTATATTTGTTGTAAACTAAACCAAAAACCAATCAAGCAATAAACAAAACACAACGATTTCAGAGTTCCCTTAATATAGGAGTAGCTCTCTAACAATGGAAACTTTATTGATTACCAACAAATACAAGAAAACTCACAAACACAAAATGTTCTCAAGTATACAAACTTATACCTCTCACAACTTTCGCACATAAAACTCTATCCCACATTCATCTATTTATACTAATAGATGTCATAGGTTTAGACAAAGTCCATAGAATATAGGAAACCAAATCCTATACTAAAACCAAATCCCAAACCAACTAGGAAACACAAATCCAAATATCTTGCGTCCAAGATATCCTAATCCTTTTTAGTTTAGGCATATTGATTTAATGCCAAATCCAACAATCTCCACCTTGGCATGAAATCCATAACGAGACATCAAACAACTCCCGTTGCTCCACCATATCGCAAGATCAAACTTGCTTCAACTACACCAAATCCAAGCAGTGCTTGAACTTAGCTCCATTAACCACTTTTGTCAACATATCAGCTGGATTATCTTCTGTAGCAACCTTTTTTAGATGAATCTCACCTTCAGCTACCACTTCTCTCACAAGATGATATCGTACATCAATGTGCTTAGTCCTAGCCTGATGTACCTGATATCTGGCCAAACAAATGACACTTTGGCTATCACAATATACATCCAACTTGTGTTGTTCAACACCTAAATCTCCTAACAACCCCAAAGTCCACATTGCTTCTTTGATAGCTTCAGCGATCGCCATGTATTCTGCTTCTGTGGTTGATAGTGCCACCGTTGGTTGTAATATTGATCTCCAGCATATATGACCCTTTGTCATAGTAAACACATACCTAGTCGTCGATCTTCTCTTGTCTAAGTCTCCAGCAAAGTCTGAGTCCACATATCCAACTAAGAACTTATCAATTCCTTCATCACATATTTCAAAACAAATACATTTGTCCATCGTTCCATGTAAATACCTTAGTATCCACTTAGTAGCATTCCAATGCTCTCTTCCAAGATTATGCATGAATCTACTAATAATTCCAGTTGTGTGTGCTATATCAGGACGAGTACACACCATAGCATACATTAATCTTCCAACCAAATTAGCATATGGAATACCATCCATCTTCATCTTTTCTTCATTAGTTTTGGGACATTTTTGACTGCTCAACTTGAAGTGAGCACCTAATAGAGTTCCTACAGGCTTAGTGTCTTTTGTTACTCCAAACTTTTGTAACAACTTCTCAAGATATTGTTTCTGAGACAAACACACCAAACCTTTTTGTCTATCCCTTGTGATCTCCATTCCCAATATTTTCTTGGCTTTATCGAGATCCTTCATTTCGAACTCTCTTCTCATTTGCTCCTTCAACTTTTCTATCTTTGAAATATTGCTTAAAGCTATGAGCATGTCGTCCACATAGATTAACAAGTACATGAACGAACCATCTTTCAACTTCTTATGATAAACACAGTGATCATATTGACTTCTTGTATAGTCTTGACCTTTCATAAACTTTTGACCCTTCATAAACTTGTCAAATCTTAAATACCACTGCCTGGGCGACTGCTTCAAACCATAAAGAGATTTTCTAAGCTTACAAACTAGTCTTTCTTTACCTTTAACTTGATACCCCTCAGGTTGTCTTATATAAATCTCTTCATCCAAATTACCATGAAGGAATGTAGTCTTCAGGTCTAGTTGTACCAATTCAAGGTTGAATTGTGCAACTAGAACAAACAATATTCGAATGGAGGAGTGCTTAACTACAGGAGAAAAAGTCTCATTGTAATTTATTCCCTCATTCTGAGCATATCCTTTAGCATACATTAATCCTCCAACCAAATTAGCATATGGAATACCATCCATCTTCATCTTTTCTTCATCAGTTTTAGGACATTTTTGACTGCTCAACTTGAAGTGAGCACCTAATAGAGTTCCTACAGGCTCAGTGTCTTTTGTTACTCCAAACTTTTGTAACAACTTCTTAAGATATTGTTTCTGAGACAAACACACCAAACCTTTTTGTCTATCCCTTGTGATCTCCATTCCTAATATTTTCTTGATTTCATCGAGATCATTCATTTCAAACTCTCTTCTCATTTGCTCCTTCAACTTTTCTATCTCTGAAATATTGCTTGAGGCTATGAGCATGTCGTCCACATAGATTAACAAGTACATGAACAAACCATCTTTCAACTTCTTGTGATAAACACAGTGATCATAGTGACTTATTGTATAGTCTTAACCCTTCATAAACTTGTCAAATCTTAAATACCACTGCCTGGGCGACTGCTTCAAACCATAAAGAGATTTTCTAAGCTTACAAACCAATCTTTCTTTGCCATTCACTTGATATCCCTCGGGAATTTTAGCCTTAATTACTGGCAATGCATATACCATGCAGGTCATGCAATCTTTATATCTCGCAGGTAGGGATATGTCTCTTTTTCTCTTCATTTTGGCTATGCAATCATCTTGTATCTTTAGTTCTTTTGATGGTGTTTCTTCTTTGTGATCACTCTCTTCATGTTCAAGTCGATCACCTAGTCTTTCTTCTTCCACAACTTCCTTACTTAGCTATGAATTCACAACTACTTGTACCCCAAGCTCCACCATCTGAACATCTTCCTTCAATTTCATGTGACTTTCATCGAATGTCACATCTCTACTTACTATAATCTTGTTCAACTCGGGACACCAAAGTTTGAAGCCTTTCACACCACTATTGAATCTCATAAAGACAGCTTTCTTGGCTCGTGGATCTAGTTTGTTTTCCTTCACATGAAAGTAGGCATTCCATCCAAACATTCATAGCTTATCATAGTCCTGAGTTGGTTTTCCAGACTACACTTCAATGGGTGTTCTACCCTTCAATGCTGTTGATGGTGGTCGATTAAGCACATGACATGCATATCTTAAAGCTTCTGCTCAAAAACTTTTTGGCAACTTAGCTTGAGATAGCATGCAATGAACTTTCTCGAGCAAGGTCCTATTTAGTCTATCTGCAATTTCATTATGCTGTGGAGTATGTCTGACACTGAAATGCCAAGTAATCCTTTCATTTTTACACACTTTGAAGAAAGGATCAGAGGTATATTCCCCTCTATTGTCACTTCTCATTATCTTAATCTTCTTTCCAGCCTTGTTCTCCACCATGTTCTTCGATTCCAGGAAGATGTCAAAAACCTCGTCCTTTCATTTCATCATATATATCCATGATCTGCGAGAGTAGTCATCAATAAAATATACAAACCATCTTTTTCCACCTAAAGAAGCATTCTTTGCAGGCCCCCAAACATTAGAGTGAACATAGTCTAAAATCCATTTCGTTTGATTAACAGCTGAGCCAAATTTCACCTTTGTTTGTTTGCCAAAAATGCAGTGCTCACAGAACTCTATCTTTCCAATTTTTTCTTCTTTTAAACACCCTTGTTGATCAATCCTTGCAATGCTTTTTCTTCTACATGTCCCAACCTCATGTGCCATAATGCAGACAAGTCACTTTTATCACTTTGCACTTTATCAGCTACCATAGCCACTCCATTTTCCAAAGTTTTTCCTTGTAGCATATAAAGTAAGCCATTCCGATGCCCTTTCATTATGACAAATGATCCTTTTGCAACTTTGAGCACGTTGTTATCAGAGTAAAACTTGTAGCCTTGTGACTCGAAAGTGCTTAGTGAGATCAAATTTTTCTTTAGATTTAGGACGTACCTTACACCATGCAATTCTTGAATCAAACCATCATGATGCTTGATCCTGATATTTCCAATTCCTTGAGTTGTACATGGGTTATCATCTCTCATATACACAATTCCATTCATAACTTTGAAGCTTGAAAACCAATGCCTTTGAGAAGTCATGTGATGAGTACAACCTGTGTCGAGCACCCATTCTTTCATATAATCCACAGTGCTCAATGCAGTTAGGGCATAGATAAAATCCTCATCCTTGACTTCAACCATATTTGCTTCTAAGTCATCATTCTTCTTTCTAGTATTTTCCTTGATTTTAGGGCAGTCCTTCTTCCAATGTCCTTTATCATGTCAAAAAGCACACTCATCTTTGTCCAATAACTTCTTATTCTTTCTTTGAGACTCCTCTAGTACGAGACCTACTATTTTTCATGTATGAACCTTTCTTTTCTTTCGATCTCCTTCTCAGCATCAAAGCTTCAGAGTTATTCCTTTCTTCCTGTCAAGGTATCTCACCTCATGATTCATAAGAGCACTTGAGATTTCATCATATGTAATTGTCTACATGCCATAAATCCAAGTAGTCACGAAAGGCTCATAGGATTCAGGCAATGAGTTCATCAGGATCAAGGCCTTGTCTTCATCTTTGATTATCTCTTCAAGATTTGCCAGTTCAGCTAGAAGCTTGTTAAACTCTTCTAGATGGCCAATCATCTTCGTGCCCTCTTTGTACTGGAACCTGTACAACTTGCACTTGAGATGCAGTCGATTCTATGCACTTTTCTTCATATATTTTGTCTCTAATGCAGCCCACAATTCATTCGCAGAAGTTATGTTCATCACAACATACTTCTGTTGCTTTCCCAAGCATAGCCGAATTGTAGAACATGCATGAGCATTCAATCTTTCCCATTCTTCTTTTTTCATCGCAAACGGCATGTCTCCTAACACAACAACCAAACCTTGTTGTATCAGGACATCTCGAACCTCACATTGCCACATAGCAAAGTTGTTCGTTCCATCAAATTTCTCAATTTCAAACCTAGCACTCTGAACCGTCGTCTTGATTCCATAGTGCCAGACTTTTCTTCAACATCATCACCACTAGTAGAATCATCAGTCTTCGTCATTGCTTGATAGTCACAACCCATGTAAGAACTTAAGCTCTTGATACCACTTGTTGTAAACTAAACCAAAAACCAATCAAGCAATAAATAAAACACAACGATTTCAGAGTTCCTCTAATATAGGAGTACCTCTCTAACAACGGAAGCTTTATTGATTACCAACAAATACAAGAGAACTCACAAACACAAAGTGTTCTCAAGTATACAAACTTATGCCTCTCACAACTTTCACACACAAAACTCTAGCCCACATCCATCTATTTATACTAATAGATGTCATAGGTTTAGACAAAGTTCCTAGAATATATGAAACCAAATCCTATACTAAAACCAAATCTCAAACCAATTAGGAAACACAAATCCAAACGTCCTGCGTCCAAGATATCCTAATCGTTTTTAGTTTAGGCATGTTGATTTAATGTCAAATCCAACAATATTTCATGTTCAAAATTAATGTGGTCGACTTTTCTTCCTTGACACTGAATGAATGTCTGATTGTATTAGCAAAACTATCTATATGAATCTAGATTAATGATTATCCATATGTTTTATGGATTTTCGATTGAATATAACAGAGGTAATACTGGTGATGCTTGTGTTGCCCGCTGTGGTTCTGGTAATCATGGTGTCCACAGAGGCCCTGCAGGCCCTCCTGGTGTCCGTAGAGGCCCCGCTGGCCCTCGTGGTGTCCGCAGAGGACCAGCTCCTGGTGACCGCAGAAGACCAGCTCCTGGTGAATTATCACCCATATGGTGTGCATGAAGGGGTTTTCAAACACACGTCTATTAAAGGCGATGCTCTAGTCACTAAAAACATGGTCCCTAGTGAATCTGTTTACAATGAGAAGCGCATCTCCGTTCAGGTTAGTTGGTTTTTTTTTTTAATATGTGCAGAATTGAGGATTCAGATCTTTTAATTTCATGAGAAGTTTATGCAGTTTTGTAACCGAAAAAAAAGTCTGTACTATATATGCATATTCAATATTCTTCCAAATATTATATGTATATGAGCCCCTTCTTACACATCCCAACACGGTTGTGAACGAAGTAAGATTGATGTATAGTACTCTCATATTCCCTGTGTGGTACCATGTATACTATAGAGCCAAAAAAGAGGAAAAAATAGTACTGACCTATAAACAATCACTATGTGGTCAATACGTGTTCACTATATGGACAATACGATATAGTGCTATGTTACCCCGCTCTGTGAACAGTGGAGTATGCCTTTATACATGCAAGTTTCTTCTTGATTACCTGTTTAATAATGTATGGAACTCCACTTAATCTGTGGAAACGTGCAATGTGCCTTTCCATGCAAGTTTCTTCTTTTTATTTATTTAAAAGGATGAATACAAAACATTTTAATTAATTAAGTTTGATGGCCTAACTGAGCCCTTTTAGTTTATATATGTTGCATTATGTAAAAGAACATTTTGCAGATAGTATGCAGTTATTTTTTTTGTGTGTATAGAATTGATTGTAATTACTTTGGAACTATTTCTTTTTTGTAATATTATTCAGAATGTAGATGGAACCAGTGTGGAATATAGGGTTTGGAACCCCTTTCGTTCAAAGCTGGGAGCTGCAATCTTGGCGGGCATTGACTATCATTGGGATTGTGAGTTCCTCCATCTTGGACAATATTATAGACATGTGGGGATTTTATTATACTTAATAGTCTTAGAAGTGGTGTATGCGGTTGAAGTTTCCCTTAGAAGTGGTAGGGACTTGGTAAAACATGGCAAAGAAGAGAACTAATGTCATACCAATCATCGTAGACGCAAGACACCCAGCCAGATATTGGATGCTCGTCAGCCTTGTAGATGTCATATTTGCAGATGTTGCTCAGCCTGATCAGGTTTTTCTATACACTGAATCACCAATTCAGTGTTAGATTTTATTTATATACAGAATTTCTGTTTTAATTTTCGTACTTAATGCTTCCTCATGGTAACAATATTGATATGCCATAGTTCGCACAAGGGTTTTGCATTAGCCATATATGCATAGTTCGCACAAGGGTTTTGCATTAGCCATATATGTTGCATTTGTTATATATAAACATGTTAATCACCATTCAAAATTATTTAGGGACCATTTGAAAATCATTTCGTTTACTTTTATTGTCTTTTCTTTTAAAACTAAAAATTTTTCCGGTAACCATGTTCAATTGAAAACAAAAAATGGAAAGCTACTTTTTTTTATATTATTTTTTAGATTTTAGAGACATGAAAACAAAAAATTGATATGAAACAACCTTTACAAGATCATTTTTTTTTTTAGATAAATTATTTCTACTATATTATTTTAGTAGTAGTAGTTAATTTTTTTTAATGCTCTTTCAAATAATTTGAATCATTTTTCAAAGTTTACATGTGGATTGTGGCACAAAACTGTTGATTTCCAAAGCTTGAATTATTCTCGAATCTAGCATGTGATGTACTCAGGAATTCCCTTATAAAAAAAATAAAGGGATTCAATACAGAGTATCTGATGCTAATTTGAGTCGATCATGTATTTGTTTCTCTTTTTTCATATTGAAAATCAAATTTTCTTTAAGAACAAATTAAGTTTAACATATCAATTTTCTTTTTTCTTTTCTACTTTACCTAGAGTGTGACAACTTTTTGACTTCTTGTGATGTTTTAACTTTTTGTCATGCTTTCAACAATATCTAGGATGTTGCCCATTTTTCTTATACTGATGACAGTTATGTCACATACGTCATGTGACATAACTAACTTGTTGATTAATTATAGGGTTTGAGTTGTTTTTATGTATACCAATTAAGCATGTGATGTACTCAGGGACACCATTTAAGCAATCAATTAAGGGTGATTCCAACATTGAGTTGCTGATGCTAATCTTGGTTATGAATTATTTTTACCTCATTTTATGCATTGATTTTCAACAATTTCATGAAAAATTTAAGATCTGTATACATTCAAGATCTACTTGGTGTGTGTGTGTATATATTTCTAGCCTTGCATGTGGATGCATGCTTCCAAAATTAGAGGTAGAGATGTCAACTTTAATTTGGTAGTGATGACCATATATAATGGTTAATTTTTCCATATGTAATGCTTAATTTTATTCCCCTGATCTGTTAAAGCTCACAGAGATGGCGGGGAGGAATGCAAATTATTTCCTCAAAGTAGGAGGTTGTTGTTTGATCTCAATCAAGGTTTGTGTTGCCCTTATTCTTGTTCTGAAAACTGCTAATATATTGTTTCAACTTATATTTTTAGGCATTCTGCCGGTTTTCAAACTTGAACACGTACACCATTACCTAGAAATTCCCACTAAACTTTAGACAACATGGTCACTTTAACCAAATGTCGTATAATAACTTTGTTAAAATTGTCACATTTTAATAAACTAATAAATTATTGGCATGCACGTATAGATAGAAAATTAGATGCAATGTGGGGAAACATGATGGTTGGGGGAAATAGGCAGTTCTAGTAGTTTAATGGGGTCCAAATAAAAGTTTAGGGAGCCAATCGGCATTGGGGTACTAGTTCAGAAAGAAAATCTAAGATATTTGCTTCCAAATAGTCAGTGTAAAAGGGTTGGGCTTATATTTTGTTCCGGCGTTTTTCCAGGCAAATTGCATAGACTCCACTCTTCCTGCTGAGAAAGTTTATGAACTTGAAATGGAAAGAATGAGGGCAGAACAGTTGAAGCCTAAACAAAGGGTGACACTTGAGCCAACAGGGCTGTCTCTAAGATTTCGGAGGTCTTGTACGAAATTTATAAAAGGATCCCTTCTTAAGATAGTTCCAAAACGAACTTTAAGACTCACTGATTGTAGATTTACAAATATCATTAAATAACAAGTAAAAAGACATACAAGCATAACTTTCACTGGATAATCAAAAGCACTTATAGTTCCAAAACGAACTTTAAGACTCACTGATTGTAGATTTACAAATATCATTAAATAACAAGTAAAAAGACATACAAGCATAACTTTCACTGAATAATCAAAAGCACTTCAATCTTAAACAACCAAATAAGAAAAAAAGCTTAAAAAACACTAACTTCAAAGTTTCACTTGAATATATAGCATTATTATGTAATAAATTGAAAGGAAAAAAAATCGTTTTTTAGGGTGTTGTTATATTGGCACTTCAAATATCTCATTATGCACTCCAAATTTTTATATTTAGAAAAAAAAAATTACACTTATAAGGATTGCACAATGAGATTTTATGCTTATAAAAGGAATTTTTTTTTTTTTTTTTATAAATATAGTAGAATTATTATATATAAATTTAGATGGCAAAATTTTTTGGGGCCCTTCAAATTTGGAACCATGTGCGATTGCACATTTCGCTCCCCTCAACGCCCCCTCTGCATTTGAACGAGACCATGCTTGCGTAGTTGGTGGATGCCGTATGCCAATAAAGATAGAAAAATAAACTCTCCGAATGTTGGTGCATGCATATGCATGCCTGCAGAAGATTGTCTCTCTTTTGAGATTCAGCTCTGCTAGAAGACTCTTAATTCCTTCCTTAATTAAGACTTACTGGAATATTTATTACTGCGAGTTAAAATTATGCAAGTGCTTTCAAATGGGATATGTGATAATTGTTTGGTTTAATATCAATAAAGATTTATTTGTTTGTTTTGGAATTCCATGAATTTGTCATCACATGGAATTATCATTATTGATAGAAATCTTATGAATTATTTTGCAATTTGACCCTTTTGTTTTTTTAGAACTTTTGAGTGTGATGTAGGACATGAAATTGGGTATTTTCATTTCATTCGAACTTGTCTTTAACGAGAATTGGACTAAAAACCTCTTATAAGACTATGGAACTAAGTGACAATTATAGAGATACATTAAACCATTTGTAATGATTTATTTATTGATGATACGAACAATAATTTTTCATCCTTAAATGTTTTTTTTCCCCATTCTTAAGTTGAAAGTGAGTTCAAATCAAATTATTATGGTACCTTTGTGTAGCTTAACCGATGTCCTCTATCTCCTTAATATAAACATTTCGTTGCACTAAAAAATCATAGGCAAATTTCATTGTTTTGCCTTAGGTTCATGTTTCTTGTCATGTATGCATTTATGTAGCACATACATTCATGTATCATCTAGCTATACAAGAGTGGTTCATGTATCATCTAGCTATACAAGAGTGGTTGAACCCTTAGTTTTTTGAATTTCATCTATCTATCGACAATATATTTAAATTTCTCTCATTAAGGGTGTTCTTTTCCTTGTGGATTCAAAGCATTCCACTTGAAGAGCCAAGGTCTAAAACCATAATTTTGTCTTGATTCTATTGACGGTGTATGTATAGTTTGGTTAGCTTGATCATATGCAACGCTCTTTTCACTTGAAAATCATCCAGTAGAGCGGCTTTTCAAGTAATGAGGTACTACCTATTCACTACCAAATTTTTTGCAGAAACCTTGGAACTCAACATGGATCTGATTCTCTTCCCCGTTTGTCGGAATACAATCACGTGGCTTCGCAAGAACCATTTGATCAAGTCGATCATTCCATTAAATAACAATATAAACTTCCCAAAGTTGGATCCTAACTTCTTGTGGTAGAACACTTTCAAGACTAAAATAAATGTTTTACACCTTTTTGTTTTTTTGACAAAAATATTCTAAAATGCTCTGATTTATAGGGATGAGGCAGCCACACTACCTTAGTCAACAGGTCGACAATTTGTCACTATATATTGGTGTGAATTACAAAATCATTTTCTCGTTTTTTTTAATAAAACGATATTGGTTGTAGTAAGTTGGACTCAACAACACAATGAGTCAATTATATTTAGTATAGACTCGTCATTCATAAAAGTTAAATCTAAAACCTTTTTTTTTTTTTTACAAGTGAAGAGAAATACAATAAGATCGTCAATCCTTTACTCAAGTGTTATTATTTACCAGTCCAAATTTTAGATCCCCTCTTTTGCAACATAGACAAGTGAGATCGGACCATCATCAGATATTAAACAATATGGTCAAATTGTTCTTATTTTGTTGGTGATCTTGATCAAGAATGAAAAACAATTCCCCACTCCTCTCCACATCTTCCATCCAGCTATTAGATTATAGTTTTAGAGAAGACAGCAAACATGTGCTAGATCCTGGAATTGCCCATAATTTAGGCCGAAAACAATGAATAATGTAAGGGACAGAGAATGATATGCCAGCGTTTTGCAAGTATAATATATATATATATATATATATATGGCACTTCAACATCTCTTTCAAACCTTTCACTTGAGCACGTTGCAACCTAAGATAATAATTAATGCATGCTTCGGTGATTTGCATTGTATTTTTTTTTTCTTAAAAAGGACTTATTGATGACTTCATCACGGCAGTCTATCATTTTGGAGGCCATGAAAATTCACAAATGCATTTCAATTTCCCCCAAACCATCATCGTGTGATTCATTAGAGCCAAGATCGAATGCATTGTATCTTGATGAGAGTGATTTGTGATGATCTGATTAATTATTTCACATGTATTTTGATGGTTAGGGTTTAAAGATTGTTCTTTAATTATATATGGAAGATGAGTAAGAATGTTGAACAAAACACAAAATCAACTGCAAACAAATTGTGGTTAGCAAAGCTTTATATTATGTGTTGATTTACAAAATGGAATGGCCTTGTTTTTTACTATTATTTATACACGAGATATTCCACTTTAAATTTATCAAATTTACGGAAAAAAAAAATTCAAATATAGATGCAAAATGAGTAATTGCTAATGTACTTAACAAGCATTTTTCTTCAACTTCTGTATGGTAAAGTCTCCTTGCACTATTAGGGCAAACCCCATATCATTTCAAGGCATATTGGAAAAAGACTTGCAAGCAAAGTACATATATATCCCTGTTTGGTACGTGCTTTGATTCACGCTATATATACATATTACATGCAAGTTCTCTGGTAAAAGGAAAACGATAGGAGAGATAAAACATAATTCAGAAATTTCAATCATCTTTTTTCTCTCAAAATTGAATGGAAAACGGAAAAGAGGTAAAAAAAAAAAATAATCATGTAACGATTGAAAAACCTTCGGTTTTGGACAACTGTTTAACGCGTGAGCAATTGTGGTTAACATTTTTACCTATATTTAAATTCTAGATCGTTTCAAAATTTTGACAAAATAAAGAAAAACAGTCAACGATGAAAAATTTAAAATAACTAAAAATGAAGGAAAATGAAAAATATTCAACGATAAGCGTCAAAAGTACAAAAAGATCTAAGCGTTAAAGGTTATAATTGAAACATTTTCAGTTTTACACAATTAATTGACGCGGTTGGTAACATTTTTTACTTACGTTGAACAAATTTGAACTACTGTTATTAATAATGTAAGTGTCAAAATCTGATTGGTTTTATTAAGAATTCCACCTGGCAAGACCACAACTTCAACTGATCTTGACCTCATAGAAGATCACAATTTTGACTTGCAAACCAAAATTTGCGCCCAACCTACCCCTACAAAAGAGGCGGGCCCACAAAACGTGCGCCGGTTGTAATTTCCTCAACCAGAAAGGGTATTTTGGTCATTCAGTCTCTTCCACGGCTCCCCTAAGATTTACAGAGACTCTGCACCTCCATTCTTTCACAAGTCAATCCGTGGCCATTTTTCGCTCTCTAATTTTTCTGTCTGAATCTCTCTCGCTCTCTCTCTCTTTTCGTTGGCCTCCTGAGGATTCGTCTCTGAATTTCTCCATCTGGGTTGTCGATCTTGATCGAAGCCAAGTTTGTAAGTAAGCATATCACTCTGTTTTTTTGCAATTTTTTGTTACATTTTATGTGGCCAAAGTATTGGATCATTGCATTAGTTGTGGTAGTTTTGATTTGGGTACTTTTGCATCGTTAGATCTGTGATAAAATTGTAGAGTTTTGAGTGCTGGGTTTGCTATTGAGCTTTGATTTACTAACATGGCATTACTTGGTTTGATCTGGGATCTATGAAATGGGTTCTCATCAATGGGGATCAGATTCTGATCGTTTTGTGTTTAATCCAAATGGGTTGGATGATTTGATGTTATTATGTGTTTCTGAATATGCATGATCTGAAAATTGATGCATTGGGTCTGTTAGATGTGATAGGATTTAGTGAATGTTTTTGTTATGTGTTGTGATCTTGCTTCTGTTTGATATCGATTCGGGTATGTTTACTTGCTTGTAGGGGAAGGAAAAACATAAAAGAAAAGTTAAAGCTTAGTATATAATGAGGTGGTGGTAACTTTTTATGATACTGATGAGTCATTTCTACTTGATTTGGTGATTTTGAGCTTTTAATCACCAAATTAGAAAGTTCATGTGATTTTGGTTGCTCGGTTTTGTTTAAACTAAGGGGATCTGTCCTTTGAATTATCTGTTTCCTATTGTTTGCAGTGTCGTGATAACGTTGTTTTACCTAAGGGTTATGGGATAAATGGAAAGTTTGTTTTACGTCTTCTAGCTCCATGGTTGATTTTCAGCAGTTTATGTATTTTGGTATGTATCATTGTGTTGTTTAGCTTCAATTCTCATTGTGGTTTCCTAAGGTTTGATCTGTAGAAGTTTCCCCGACATGGGTTCATATACCCCCAAGAACATCCTCATAACTGGGGCTGCTGGCTTTATTGCATCTCATGTTGCCAACCGGCTCATCCGCAGTTACCCTGACTACAACATTGTTGTGCTTGACAAGCTTGATTATTGTTCAAATCTGAAAAACCTCTTTCCCTCGAAGTCATCACCCAATTTCAAGTTTGTTAAGGGGGACATTGGCAGTGCTGACCTTGTCAACTATCTCCTCATCACTGAGTCGATTGATACCATAATGCATTTTGCTGCCCAGACCCATGTCGACAACTCCTTTGGTAACAGCTTTGAGTTCACAAAGAACAACATCTACGGCACCCATGTTCTCCTAGAAGCTTGCAAAGTCACTGGACAAATCAAGAGGTTCATCCATGTCAGCACAGATGAGGTCTATGGTGAGACTGATGAAGATGCTGTTGTGGGAAACCATGAAGCATCTCAACTTCTCCCAACAAATCCATACTCCGCAACAAAAGCGGGAGCAGAAATGCTTGTTATGGCATATGGCAGATCCTATGGATTGCCTGTTATAACGACCCGTGGAAACAATGTCTATGGACCAAATCAATTTCCTGAAAAATTGATTCCAAAGTTTATTCTGTTGGCCATGCAAGGGAAGCCTCTGCCCATTCACGGGGATGGTTCTAACGTGAGAAGCTATCTGTATTGCGAGGATGTTGCTGAGGCTTTTGAGCTCATTCTTCACAAAGGAGAGATTGGACATGTGTACAATATTGGAACAAAGAGGGAAAGGAGAGTTATTGATGTGGCCAAAGATATATGCAGACTTTTCTCAATTGACCCGGAGACAAACATCAAGTTTGTTGAAAACAGACCTTTCAATGATCAGAGGTATTTCCTAGATGATGAGAAGCTGAAGATTTTGGGGTGGTCAGAACGGACTCAGTGGCAAGATGGGTTGAAGAAGACTATAGAATGGTACACTCAGAATCCTGGTTGGTGGGGTGATGTGTCTGGGGCTCTGCTACCTCATCCTCGAATGCTGATGATGCCTGGTGGGATTGAGAGACAATCGGAAGAGACTGAAGAAGTTAAATCTGAACCTTTTGTCTCCAGTAACACCCGAATGTTGGTTCCACCTTCCAAAGCCAGTGGCACTCCTCTTAAACCTCCCTATAAGTTCTTGATCTATGGTAGGACTGGCTGGATTGGGGGAGTACTTGGGAAGCTATGTGAAAAACAAGGGATTCCTTATGAATATGGAAAAGGGCGTCTGGAGGATCGCTCATCACTCTTGGCAGATATTCAGAATGTCAAGCCAACCCATGTGTTCAATGCTGCTGGTGTCACTGGTAGACCTAATGTTGATTGGTGCGAATCTCATAAAGCTGAAACAATTCGAGTCAATGTTGCTGGAACCTTGACCTTGGCAGATGTTTGCAGACAGCATGGACTCCTGATGATGAACTTTGCAACTGGGTGTATATTTGAATATGACGCTAAACATCCAGAGGGTTCGGGAATTGGGTTCAAGGAAGAAGACACACCCAATTTCCATGGTTCTTTCTACTCAAAAACCAAGGCCATGGTAAATTTCACTCAGACTTCCTGGTTTTGTTCTCTATTCTTTATTTTTCTCAAGTCTTATGTTTGTTATTTAATTTTAATCAGGTTGAGGAACTCTTGAAAGAATTCGACAATGTCTGCACTCTCAGAGTTCGGATGCCCATCTCATCTGACCTGAACAACCCTCGCAACTTCATCACCAAGATCTCTCGTTATAACAAAGTGGTTAACATTCCTAACAGCATGACCATCTTGGATGAATTACTACCCATTTCTATTGACATGGCAAAGCGGAACTTGAGGGGCATATGGAACTTCACAAACCCTGGCGTCGTGAGCCATAATGATATCCTGGAGATGTACAAGAAATACATTGACCCAAAGTTTACATGGGCTAACTTCACGCTCGAAGAGCAAGCCAAGGTTATAGTTGCAGCTCGAAGCAACAATGAAATGGATGCGTCCAAGTTGAAGAAAGAGTTCCCTGAGTTGCTACCAATCAAGGAGTCGCTGATTAAGTATGTCTTTGAACCAAACAAGAAGATGTAAGCAAATATCAGTTATAGAGCGCAGTATAACCTTCGACATCCACATTAGTAGGCGATATGCTTAGATTACCTCGATTTAGTTTGATCGGCATCACTCATTACTCATTCTTACCTTGTCATTATTACTTTCCTTGGTGTTCCATTTTACAAAAACTTTCGATGGGTTCCCTATAGATATAATTCTGTAAGCTTTTTTTGACATTCTGTTCAATGAAGATGTGGAGATGTGGTGTTATAATTATCTTGTTACCAGCTTATATATCCACTGAGTCGTTCATTGCTTGAATTCAAGAGCTAAAAGAAATGAAATCCTGAGAGAAATGGTGTAAATTTGCAGCGGTATATTGTTTATCCCATGGGTTTTTATACCATGGTAACATGTTTGGACGTGGGAAATAAATTTGGAATTTTGACAAAAATCAAAATTTATAAAATTACATGCACCAATTCTCTTGTTTGGATTCATAAATATAGAAATTTGGAATTTCCAAAAAATTTGGAATTTGAGATCTTCAATTTTCAAGTTTAAATTATATGTAAATAGGTGTCATTTTCCAATTTCCATGATTGAGACTTTAAAAATAACAAATTCTATATTCAAATCCTATTGTTCTTTTAGGTTAAACAAACAAGAAAATTCATATATTTTAGAAAATAAAATTCTGTCATTTCAATTTCTGTCATCCAAATAGAGTGTTAGATACCAATTGTCACACAAGAAAAAAAAAATTATATATCGAGTAGTTTAAGAGCTTGAGCACTCTCTTCATAAAAGTCGGTTTTAAGGGGCAAGTTCCACTCGTGGGTTCTTAACAATTAGTATCGGAGCCAAATTTCACGACTATGCCTAGACTCCGCAGAGTTGGGCCTAATTCCCTTACATGCCGTTTTTTGGGGCAAGTTGTACACTCGAGCTCTTTAACAATTTTTTTAGAGTAAACTGTACGAATGGTCTCTCAACTTTAATCAAATTGGAGCAATGGTCCCTCAACTAAAAATCCATTACCATTGGTCCCTCAACTTATCAAAATGTGTAGCTATAGTCCTTTTCATAAATTTTGTCAAAATTTTGTCAAAATAAGTTATATTGGAATGACCATTTATACAATTAGGGTCCCTCAACTCATCAAAGTGTATAATTATGGTTCTTTTTGTCAACTATGTCAAAAATTTTGTCAAAACGAGTTACATTGGAAGGACCATTGCTACAATTGGGTTAAAGTTAAGGAACCATTTCTCCAGTTGAATTAAAGTTGAGGGACCAATGGTAATAGATTTTTAGTTGAGGGACCATAGCTGCACGTTTTGATAAGTTGAGGGACCAATGGTAATGGATTTTTAGTTAAGGGACCATTGCTCCAATTGAGTTAAAGTTAAGGAACCATAACTACAATTTACTCATTTTTTTATAAGGGAGTGATTTCTGTCCTCAGTTTATACATTCCTTAATTTGTACGTTGATTCTCCTTTGATTTCAAAGTAAAGAGTACATAAAGCCGTCTGCAGCAGTGCACGGTTAAACAGTGGTGTGCTATGCTTTGGCCCTCCAAAATATATCTTTAGTGTGTTGTCTTGGAGAGATTTTTTTAACGTGCCAGGAACGTGGCTCGGTACAACAAATGTCATTATACAAGTAAGTGAATACTTGAAAAATAAAATTTCAACCACCTGTATTATGATACTTGGTGTACCGAACGTATTTCGGGCACATTGAAAAATTTCTCAGTCTTGGCTCTAATTGTTTATTGGATGTAGAGAGAGAATATAAGAAATAGGAACCTTGCTTACTAAGATATGGAAAGAGATCCACTCCGGATCTCTCCCTCCAAAGCTTAGGGATCAAGTGATCCGAACATTTGAAATTTGATCCAACAGCTAAAAACAAAGAAGTTAGTAAAAACTTTTAAAAACTATAATAATTTTTTACCATTGGATCAAATTTTAAAGGCCTGAATCATTTGTTCCCTGAGTTTTGGAGAGAGATCCGGAAAGGATCTCTTTCCTAAGAAATAGCCCCATGTGGGCTCCACAAAAAGTTTGTCGGAAGGTTAAATTTAGCCCACTCGAGAGCTACAAGTCGCCAGCGTTGCTTGCTTACTAGGATATAGACTCTTGTCGAACAGGGATATAGCCCTAAGTCTTTAATCATCACTGTGGTTTAGATGGTTTCAGTACCTAAACTAACAATAATCTAATACTTCAGCTGAAGCATTAGAAATATCTACAACATTCCAAACAGCTACCAAGTGAAGCTACACTTTCGAGAAATTCGAGAGCATTACATCTCTGAACCGGAAGATGAAACGCTTGCAGAAGAGGCACCCGCCAATTCCTTCAGAAACGAGACAACATCATCCGAGGACTGAAGTAGATACCGAGCATTTGTGCGAGTCCGGCCGACAGAGCAAGAGTAGTAGTTCTCCTTCTTTAGATCAAGTACGTTCCACGAAACCTTTTCTGGAGATGGCCATCGTGGATTCGTGGTGCTGTGATTTGCATTCTTCTTCTCATGGTTTGGTAAAGGCGCCCGTTGCGCTTTGCTCTGAGACGATTTTGAGCCGCTTTTGATGGCCGGAGCCTTCAAAGAAGATCGTCTCTCGTTAGGCTTTAGTCCATCAGGTATCTTGGTTCTTGGAAGACCATTTGAATCAGAAGGAAGATCTGGCTCGAAAAAGGTGTACACATCTTCATCCTGTAATGAAAATGAAACAGACGCTTGAATACCACAAGAATATCATAAATCGATGAAAAAAAGAGGGTTTCAAGTGTTAAACGCGACTCAAATAACTGGGTTGAGAGACGAGAAAACGCATGACTTGCGGAACAAGTTACCTTCCCAAGAAAATGTCCAATACACAGCACATAATCAATGGGGGATGTCATGGATTTACTATGAACTATCTCTCCCAATATACGGTCAATTGCTGCACCCTGAACCGGAACAGAAAATTTTCAGAAACGAAAAACAAACAAATCATCTGTTGTATGAAAAATATATGCAACAGGCAGAAAAGCATTCATAGATTCACCTTTGTCACACCAACTGCTCGAACCTCAACAGACCGGCTACCTTGAACAACATCAACAGAGGCATTAGAAATTGGGCCAGTCCAGAGATGCTGCAGCATATCTCTGGCTTGAAGTCTTCCAAAATCAACATCTACAATTATGATAAGGTGAAAAAGAAACAGAAACAAAAAGTAGGTATGAGAGTAACCAAAAGTTACACATTCAAAAAACCATCTCCAAGTGAAATCGGGTCCAATGAACCCAATTTCTTTTTCTGGTTAGATGGTTGGAAAAAAAGCTAGTACCTGCATATTTATAATTCCACACAAGGGAAGTTTGACGACGTTCATAATGTGATCGCGGTGTTCTCTCTTTGAAATACTCAAAAACATGCTGAAACAATAACATCAGCATTGTTAAGTATGAAGGAAAGACGATACAAGTAAAAGGAATATAACTGAATTCAAGACTCAAGAGCACCTCCACACTGTTGACCCATTCCATATTCACATGTTCAGGCATTGTTGTCATCCATTCTCCCCTTGTAAGGCGTAAAAACATCCCGTTTTCAGCTGCCAACCACATGTCAAGCTCCCCAAAGTTCTGTAAAAACACCCTAATTAGGAAAGGGATAAGGTAAGGGTAGTAAAGAATTTAGATGTGGAAATGGATGAATTACATCATCTAAGACATTTCTCTCACTCCCACTGAGGACGACAATAGTTGTTGTTGGATCATTGCAGAGTGCTGACAAGGTTTCTTTCAATTCAGGGTGCAGTTTAAGTTCCATTTCTTTTATTTGATCACCTCGCCTCTCAGGTGTGTCCACTGATTCAGTTAATGTCGCATTGAATCCCTGAGTTCCAATCACCAGAAAGATCAGAAGGATGAAAGAAAATGCCAACCAGATGTAAAACCATAAAACCTCATTTTAACTACAATGCCTACAAAATCTGGAAAAGTTGTGTGGCTTAAGAAGAGAATTCAGCTCTTTATGGTCATCGAAGAATCGAAAATAGAAGTATAACCCTCAATGAGATAGCTGACAACTTCATGTTTCATGGTATCGAAATTGGTGTGAGTCTTGATGTACTATTATCTACTATAAATGTCAAACACTTCCACTAAATGACCGAAACCTATTATTTGGGGAGTGAGATTTGGTGTGTACATAGAGATTTGGTTACCAATAAGACTATTCTGCAAAACCTAATTATTATGTGCATCAAGCTTCCAATAATTGACCAAGAATACCATGAAAAAATCCATCAAATTTTGAATACCATGCAGATATATGATATGTAAAGAAAGATTCAATAGAGGAACATGGACATTACTTCTTAACTGGGACATTCCTATGACATACCAGTATGATCAATCGATTATTTGCTTGCAAATAACTTTGAATTGCGTCCTTGTTTGGAAGTGGCGGTGGCACCTGTCTGGTCCGTAATTGCGCCGCTACAACAGTATCGTTCAGTTCACTGAAAAATAGTAATATGCATGTCAAGTCTCAGTATACAATCCATCTACTACATTTCGAAAGGGTCAAGGTATCAGAAACTGCATATGCAGAAATGTACCCAACTTCCAGTAAAAGAAACATATCCAAATTTTTATGGGTTTTTTCATTGTCCTCAAATGCTTAAACTGATAGGATGTACAACAACAACACCACCTTTTCCCACTAAGTGGGGTTGAAACTGAGAGCATGTAAAGGGAAAAAAAATTTAACACTCTCAATGTATGCCACTCCCAATCAGTAGGAACCATGTTAAATTATTTTCGTTTACCATCGTCAGACATAGCAAAGAAATAGTTTTGTGCTTCAAGAATTAAACGCATGACACTCAAGTATGCATACCTTACAAAAGTTTCGGCCCATTCCTGTGCAGTGTGGGCTGTCACGTGTAAAAAATTATGCTTATGTCGCTTCTCTCTTTCTTCAGATTCCATATTCAATGCTTGAGCAATTGAATTGGCAACTTCAGTGATGTTCCACGGGTTCACTAGAATTGCTCCAGCACCTAAAGACTGTGCGGCACCAGCAAACTACAGAAGGAACAAGAAGTGTCAAAGCAAGAAAAGGGACGAGGTAAAAAGATTACACTCCAGTTTCTGTTCCAGAAAATTTATGACACTAAATTCCACTCAAGTTTACAGTTCTAAGACCAAATATTAGATTGTTTTAAAGATGATTATGTATGCTTTTTGAAATCAGATAAACTTTTCGTGCATCGGATCCAATCCATGTAACATGACAGCTATAAAGACAGAAGATATGTTCATCAAATTGTTAGAAATGAGACGTTGAATGAAGATAAAGCATAAGAAAGCATGCAAGTTTCTAGTTATTACCTCACTCAGAATAAGGACCCCTCTCTTTGCATCCTGGCATGCCACAAACTCATAACTGACAAGATTCATTCCGTCCCTCAGGGATGTGACAAGTGCTACATCTGGACAAATTGGAAACGAAAAAAAAAAAGAGACAGAAGGAGATATCACTAGCTGAAAAAATAAAAAATAAAAAAATAAAAAATAAAAAATAAAAAATAAAAAATAAAAAATATATATATATATATATATTCTTAGATACTAGCTGAAAAGTTATGTCAAAAAATTATTTGCTCGAAAAAAAATTATGGGTCAAAAGAAACAGGGAATCAGAGCCAGAGTATGTAAAATAGTACCAGTTACAGCATATAGTGCACACAATGCATGAAAGTCGAGAGAACGATCCTGCAGACAATGAAAGAATTGTTTAGGAAGTATTACATTCAAATCAAATGTAGTAGGTCTTGAAACTTGAAATAGATGAAAAAACAACTACTGCTATTGATCATAATGGCGATTAAACTATTACACTCTATCAAATAGTGCTAAGCAGGAGAGAGATAATTCCACGACAGATGAACTATAAGTTTTTAACCAACTAATGAACCTTGTTTCATAAATCTAGCATTTCAAATTCAAATTATGCCTGCGAATATGCTAGCATCATACAGAAAGTTAACAAAGACATAACGTGACATCAACATCCTTCGTATTAAATTCCACTGAGTGCCAAATATGCCCTTTCAATGATATGTCATGGAATAGTTACTTAGGAAACAGGGACATACCAGGTGATGTATTGGGACAGCGGTCAAAGTTCCAAATCTGCCATTAATTCTCCCAACAATTTCATGAACCTCGCTTGTAAGTTTTTGATCTGCAGAAATGCAAGATATGTAGTTTATACATCATAATCAAGATAAAACAAAGAAATGAAACGAGTATATAGATCCTACCCTATTCTACTCGCAACTAAGAGTACAAAAACCAATTGACAAAGCATCTTAAGGAGGGGGCATACACTCTGGAACATCTGTTCTTGTTGGCACTGCAATTTGCAGCAAAACCACTTTGTCACGCCAAGTTGGGTTTTCCTCAAGAAACTTTTCAAACGCCAGTAACTTTTGAGGAATTCCTTTAATCATATCAAGGCGATCAACACCTAGCATTACCTGCAATGTTAAAAAACAGTCATCATAACTAGAGAAAAAAGAGGCATAAATTTGGAAATGTTATTTGTTTTTCCTCACTGAAGACTCTAAACAAAAAAACAACAAAAAGCTTCTATTCCCAAAATCTTTTTCGAAAATGAACTAACTTATGAAGTCCCTTGGAGTAATGATGCCAAAATAAAGAAGGTTAACAGAAATAAATCTCTGTGTTTGAGTTTCATGACTGATCGTTGCTACTCTCACTGAAACAACAAAAGAATATGTACCTTTCTCCCAGCGAACCGTTCTTTCAATTCCTTAATGTGTTCTTGGACTTGAGGAACCTCAAGTCCACGTATGAAGCGGTCTGAATCTATTCCAATAGGAAACTGAAATTAAAGCACACATAACGTAGCAAGTACAGCTAGAATTAGCTTCCAATGCGTGTATATCAGTCAAAATTTTAGACACTAAACTTTGTATAAAAAGATACTAGAAACCTTCAAAGATAAAGTACCCAAAAATGAAAAAGAAAAAACATGTAACAATTAAACAGATACAGACCGCAGCCACTCGAGTAAGCCTCCCTTGATCCTCAACTCCTTCAGGTGTACCCTCAAGTCCAAGAATGCGAGTGCAAGCACTAACAAAGTGCCGTGCATAGTCATAAGTGTGAAAACTGAAAAACAAGAACAAAGTCACAAAACTTTATAGTCGCTATGCGTATTATATTTTTGAGCAAGAAATCACTTCACACAACATCTCAAAGTAGCAAATAGAAATTCAATGAATTTATAGTTAACTAAAGCAGTCAACACTATTCCCTTCCTAGTAATTGGATACCCCGTTATTGCCTCCTCATTTTGCTAATTGAAATTGAATCATGCTTTAATGGTACAAACCCATTAGATATTCTATTATTTTATGGTTATTCTGGATGATTGTAGCATAATTCAAAAGAGGAACGGAGGCAATGTTCAATGCATAAGATCAACAAAAAGACATCAAAACACATTATTTCTACATAAATGGGGTTTTCTATTTCTGAAATTTCTGAACCATGTGAAAAACAATAAGCCATATCATGCCTCATGCCAGCAAACTAATGCAGTTGAAGATAGCTTGAGCATAAAAGAAAAAAAAATATCACGGCTAGACATAAATATTATGCATCAAGGATGAAAACCAGATAGTGTTAAGAATTTGAGGAATAGAACAAGATGTCATTAGTTTTTGCTGATATTTTTTTACGGATGACCTAAATGTTAAGAACAGAGTGTGCTTCTGGCAATTGGTATAGATATTTTAAGGATATGTTTTGGCCTGATATTGCGTGCATAAGTCAGTGAAAACTTGAAATACTTTCTCAATGGTAGATGCAAAGACAACCAAGCTCGATAGATTCGAAAGATATGCCAAGTCTAGTAACAGCATTTCTCAATTATCCAGCAAAGTAAATCGCAAAGAAAAGTAATTACTGGTGCAGAAGGAATAATTACCCAACTAAATCAGCTGCAAGAACTGCACGTAGTAGTTCTGATCGTGATGGCAATGTCCTATAGATTTCTGAAGAAGGAAAAGGGGTGTGGAGAAACCAACCAACTTTCATTTTACTATCGTAATCCTTCAAGCATTTTGGAAGAAACATAAGATGGTAATCATGGCACCAAACTACGTCACCCTCTTCATAGTGCTCATTAACTACGTCAGCAAACATTTGATTTGCCTTCTTATATGCAGCAAACTGTGACTGGAAACTCCGGGTGGTGGCAAGTCGATCTTCTTGCGGAAGTCCAAGGTAATGGAAAAGGGGCCACAAAATATTGTTGCAATAGCCATTGTAATATTGATGAACAATCTCCTCGTCAAGGAAAACTGGAATACATCTCTGCAAGGAACAAAACAACCATTTTAAAATTTCATGAACATTTACACCGAAAGTTGTTGTATACATCATCAATCAGTGAAAATGAGCTGAATCTATGTCTATGAATGACAAAATTTTGAACCTTCTCAGCAAGAGCTCTAGTAAGCGCCTTCTGTCCAATTTCATCAGGCACATTTACCCCGGCCCAACCAATCCACCTTGCCTCAAACTCCTTTACACCTTTGGAAAAAATCATCCAGTACAAATTAGGTTCATCTTTGCAGGGAAAATACCAAATCTTAAAATGAAAAGGATATCAACACAAATGAAAATCTTGTCCCCTGTATTAAAATGATACACACAGGAACAGAAACTCCGATAAAGGATTGTCAGTTTTTAAAGAAGAGTTAAAACACCACATACCCAAAAGTGCACTGACCAGACCCCCTGCACTCATCTCCAGAGACCATGAATCTTCACCTCTCCTAATTGCAGAGACAGGTAACCTGTTAGCCACAACCAACAGTCGTTGTCTGCTAGGCCTCCCATCTTGCTTTTCGCATCCCTCATTAAGCGCCCTTGCAGCTGCAGCCCCTTCCAAGAATCGTTCAATGTAGGCAGCTTTTGAGTTTTCATCTTCTCTTAACTGGAACTCAGGTTCAAATGTTTCGTTCAAGTTCAAGGCCTTGCTATTTTTCCTTAGCTCCCTTTCTCTCAAGAGCCGTTCAACTCGAGTTGGTGGGATGTGGTCAACTCGAGTTGGTGGGATGTGGGCTGAATTACCGTTGTACTTGTTCCCAGGCATATGCTCTCTCTAGTAATGAACCCTCCCTTCTAACTTTACTAACACAAGCGATCCTCGAACAACTGTGTCCTACATTTCGTTTAAAGCAAACTAAGTCATCAAACATCACCACAGGCCAAACAAAAATCTTCCACATTTTGGATGCCAAGAGCAAAAATCGTAACACAGTTGGTCAGAATATCATAAGAACATCTCTACAGCAGTACATGATAATCTTGTCACAGAGACAAAAATGACAAGCAGGTCTACAGAAAAATTAAATAAAAATCATGCCAAGAACATGATCCACAGTAAGAAAAATGGGGTCGACCACTATCTCCTGGTCTTTTAAAGTAGCAATTTAAAAACTCACATTCATAAAATCAACATTAAAAAGGTTAAAAGCATAAAGGCAAAAGAGTAAAAAATAACAGTAACAGGAGATGACAGAGAATAAAATCCACGGCTAGGTTAGTGACGGAGTTCTCTGGTTTTCTTAGGCCAAAAATTATGAACATCATTCAAATGAAACAACAGACACCGAAATACGAACATACTGAAACCTTCAGTTTGCTGTAACTGAGAAAGCAATATCATATAGTGTTTCTGTTGGCATATTTAATTCTGTCCAAAGAGTTCAGAAGCAGCACAAACAAAACAAGAAGACAAATAAATAAAAAAACCCAATTCTTGAATTCTCTCTAGAAACCCACCTGTGACTTTGAGTTTTAATCAAATATGCCTTCGGAGATGGATGTCAACTAAAACAGAGTCACTGGTTTAGAGAGAGAGAGAGAGAGAGAGAGAGAGAGATGCTAATCTCCAAAATCTGAAAAAGTAGTGAAAGAAAAAACGAAAGGAGCAACAAAATCCTCGTGTAAGCTTTTAAGGTACAGAATCCTTACAGCCATGCAGGAGATATCAATGATTATGTTGTAAACAGAAATATTTATACCCGAAAGGAAAGAAAAGAGTAAATTGTACGAATAGTCCTTCAACTTTAATCAAATTGGAGCAATGGTCCCTCAACTAAAAATCCTTTACCATTGGTCCCTCGACTTATCAAAATGTGTAGCTATAGTCCTTCTCATCAATTTTGTCAAAATTTTGTCAAAATAAGCTATGTTGGATTGATCATTTATACAACAATTAGGATCCCTCAACTCATCAAAGTGTATAATTATGGTTCTTTTCGTCAACTATGTCAAAATTTTTGTCAAAACGAATTATATTGGAAGGACCATTGCTACAATTGGGTTAAAGTTAAGAGACCATTTCTCCAGTTGAATTAAAGTTGAGGGACCAATGGTAATGGATTTTTAGTTGAGGGACTATAGCTGCACGTTTTGATAAGTTGAGAGACCAATGGTAATAGATTTTTAGTTAAGGGACCATTGCTCCAATTGAGTTAAAGTTAAGGGACCATAGCTACAATTTACTCGAAAGAAAAAGAGATGCTTTGCTTAGTTCAGCGGTTTATACAAATGGCATAAATGTTCTGCTATATTAGCAACTAAATTAATTGAGGGCAGTAATTGTTTCTGTTGTGTAATTTCCATCTTCTCTGTCACTATCTAATCTACTTGTTATATTTGTACCTTTCTATGTATAATCCACTGCTATATGTGTAAGTTTGTAAATATAGAAGTATACAAATATCTACCAAGTTTAATGGAATAAAATCATCAAGATTTACGTTATAGTTAACTCGTAATCAAAGATAATCTCAGTTTTTTTTTTTAATCTTCTAAGTTAGAAGATGCAATTACGAAACAAAGGATCAGAGCAAAAGGGTAGAGGAAGATATAGATAGGCTTTGACTTAGACATAAAGTACTTTAACGGAAGACTTGGCACAAAACTGGGTTTTCAAATAAATATAGCCGACTCTAATTAGTAGAGTAACACTTGGTTGTTGTTGTTGACTGAAATATGAAGACAAATTCTGCCGCTTATGTAAATTCTACAGATTTTTAGTAAAAACATTTATGTGTTAATTGTCCTTTTTCTGTTGGAAGACCTTTGGAAAATTAGTGTACAAATTTAAGCGAACCTATACATACATATACTGGAAAGAAACAACTCTCTTATGTTCTCACTCGATGTCTCTCTCATCCAGAACAAAAATTTGATAACAATTTCTTGCTAAAGACCAAACAAAAACAACTGGAACTCACTTCATTGTATTTCCTTTTTCTTTTTCTTTTTGTTTTTTGTTACACCACTTTCCACTTTTTGCACATGAATTTTTTTCTTTCGTTTTATTTTATTTTTAACAAATTAAATTAGCACAACCACACAACACGCATTTTAAAAATTTACAAAATAAGTTCCATCCAATTTAATCTAAAACAAAAGATGGTACTTCGGATAAAACCAATATACGATATATTCTCATATTTTTAAATTATATAAATTTAATTATCCTAAATTTTAGTAATTAATTCTCACGTCCTCATGAAGTTCAAATTTTTTGGGACTGACACATTACCAATAGCAAAGCAACATAATGGGTTCTTCTCTAACACATGTCACACTAATTCAAAGTTCAACCAAAAGTCGAACTCAAATAATAATAAAGAAATGAAACTGTTAGTTGTTAAGGGGAAGAGGAATTAGTGGTAATCGAACATGCACTAAAATACATATGCATGATTAATTTCCGTCACTGCACGAACATTAACATTTTAAAATTGTGATAGTTTGTTTAGCTCGTCTCGACCAAGTCTCAAGGAACTGAGGAAGTAATCATCCCTCAAATGATTGTTAACCTACTTTATTAAAAATACAACAAAAGTTGACAAGAGTGATAAAGCACATCAATCAAATTGTTGCTACTTGATAGCGACATGACCGTCACCCTAGAACACTGGACGATGCACGTTTGGACCTTACAAAATGTTGGGGCTGATTTCTGGCCGATGATCCATGCAAATTAAGCACATCATTAAAATGTCCTTGTAGCGAAAATTTTCAAAAATATTGGACCACATAGTTGAGCTTCAGAAAATGTTAGGAGCAATCACTCGTTGACGCACAGCTGATTTCTAATTGTAATCTACGTAATGTACATCACTAAAAAGTTGCTATAGGGACATGACATGCGTCATAGAATAATGGACGACTCACGCTTGGGCTTCAAAAAATGTAAGGGCAATTGTGCGTGGCCGCATGGCTGATTTCTAGCCGGTGATATGGGCAAACCACACCACTAAAATGTTACTATCGCGACATGACTCACGTCCTAAAATACTGAATGACAAACATTTTGACTTCAAAAAAACAAATGTTTGGAGCGGTTGTGCCTGGACATGTGACATAATAAAGGAACACAAAATTCTTTCTAAAATATAAGGACCTCCTCCAATATTATTTTGTAGCGATTTTGATCCTATCTACAAATTGACTACGATTATGAAAGATTTTGAAAGATTACCCACAAGTTTGACGAAAACAAGAATTTTGACTCAAGTGTTAACTGCTAATTGGTGGAATTTCCATCACTACATATTATGACCCACAAAACATTCCATCGATCTGACTTGGTTGTTTGACATGTGGGTAACTCTCGATGCATAATTAAGTTTGAACTTTGAATAAATGGTCAAACAAATTATTCTCCCTACACATGGACAGGCAATTTTTAGTTGGAAAATGATTTCTTCACGCCTCTTTTTCTACTTTTACACACGGTTTAAAACTGTTCGTTTAATTTATTTCATTCAAAGATGAGAAATAAACAAGAGTGTGCAGTAGAAGATAAACGGTGCGTGAGAATTATTTTTTGCTAAGAAATTAGTAAAGTAAAAAAGCCAGAACATGCAAACATGTTATTCATTCATTTGATTCTTAGATTATAGAGGCAAAAAGTACATGGCTGCGCATAAAGTTGAGGGACATAATTGAGGGCGAAGACTTAAACACTAATTAAGCACACATTTATGTGGAAATTCTTAACAGGGACATCATTTTAATCAACGACATGTCGGACTTTGACTAAATAGGATGAAAATATAAAGCAGCGACAATGCCTAGGACCACAAGTTGTGTTTACTAAACCAAAAAAAGCACCAAACACTTTAGTATTCAAGTACAATGATCAGTTAAGCATTTTAATTAGGGACTAAGTAAGCACACCCCCAAGTCTAAAAACAAAATCTACATCAAGATGCCACCCAGGTCAAAAGGAGTAGAGGAAGATCTAGGAAGATTTTGAAAGAGATTTTAAGAAAACATATGGAGTACTTGGAGCTAACAGATAACTTGGTGCAAAACCGAGCGCAGTAGCATTCTACAATTCATACAGCCGACCTCACTAAATGGGTTAAGGCTTGGTTGTTGTTGTAATCACTTGTATCGTAAAATAAGAACCTCTCTATCGCTAGGAAGCGACCATTGAACCTTAAGCAACCGGAAAAACTTGTACATTTCAACAACGGTTGCAAAAGAGAAAAATTCAGATTTGTCTAGCAATGAAAGTGAAAAATTCAGATTTATCTAGCAATCAAAGTGGCATATAAAATTAGGTAAATGAGAACATATAAACAGCAGGCACTGGAAATCTGAGAGAGAAAAACCGTAACATTCATTGACTTGTTGAAAAAAGGAGAAAGAAAACCTTTTGGCTTGGAAAAAAAATATGCCACTGGACTTTTTTAAGTATCTTCCTCTCGGAGTATCTTTTGAATGATGATAAAGATTTGCTGGTCCTCCCTCTCTGGCTTTTTCTTACGGAAAAACAAAAGAAAAAGGAAAAGGGGGTGACAAAGAACCACAAACATGTGACTAAATGGAAGGAATAGGCCAATGAAGTTTCAAGGAGGTCATATGATGTGCATGCAACGCTCAGTGCGTTGTTTTCTTCCCTGCTAAGCAAGCCAAGTGGAAGAGGGCAACTTATATGACATCTGGGTATACCACTACGTGACGTCTTGTGCCAATAGAATGAGAACATGCAGACATAAATTTACACATAAAATAAGGACATGTGAACGTCATTGTAACGGTATAGTGTTCCATATAAGTCATTCTCCAAGCCGCGTTGGTATTATTGCTTTCCTGTGCTGTGCTCAGATCAGATTAGGGGAGGGACCTCTTTACTTTCTATGGTGCAAAGCTCGTGAAAAAACTCACCTCGCAAAATTTAAATTTATCACATGCAAGCCAAATTAATATCCTAAGATTTGGGTGGGTCCCATTTTGATAAATATCTAAGCTTTGGACCAAATTAATGGACTAGGATTCTCTCCCCTCCTCCTTCCATCCCCTTCTATCCCCTCATCTCACATTCTTTATTTTGTATTTCTCTTTCTATAAAAAAATTAATATAAGACGTTAACGTGGCTTAACCGTAACCGTTCAAATAGGAGGGAATGAAAAAGGAGGGGAGGAGAGAGAATACAACTCCCAAATTAACCATCCAATCTAGCTAGCAAACTTCTTTTGGTTTTGGAGACGGTAAAAAAGATTCACATCAAGGTGGAATTTCGGTGGAATCTCATCAAGGGCTGTAAAAAAAAGGAGGCAGATTGTCTGCCCTCCTTCTTATGGTGCCCTTCCATGCTCTCTTATTTGTGCAGTCACGATTAAGCCACGTCAACATTTTATATTCTTATTATTTTTTGTTTTATTATCTCTATAAAAAATTAATATAAAATGTTAACGTGGCTTAACCATGATCGCATAAATATGGAGGGCATGGAGGGGCATCATAAGAAGTGTCTCTTTCTGTATTCAAATTCGAATCTCTAGTCGTGTTTAAATTAGTTTACAGTATCGACGTTTTCTAGCAGATATTTTCTAGCAGACCGTCATATTAAAACATCGAACGACAGAACACTAAATCAAGAACTTGATTAGTGCTAGAGTGATTATTTGTTATGAACTTAGAAGGCATGACGCCGAAAGAAAATCCAATCTGGTTCTGCATTAAATGGTACTTTTCGACACAAGGCGTAGAAATTGTTTTTTGATAACAGTAGTGGAAGAGAATATGAGTGACTAGAAGAGCAAGAGGCTAAAGCAAATGAAGTTAGTAAGAACTCCTGCCATGGTTGAGGTGGACAGATCACTACCAGCTGTTTACTAACTTCCCTAACAGAATTGTAACTGATCTAACTAAGCCTGCAAGTTGTTGCATTTTTGTAACAGAAAATTCTCCCCAAAAGTTTTCTCGGCCTTTCTCATATTTTCTTTGATTTTCCTACACATTTCCCCTATCTTCTTGAATGCTCTGCATTTCACAGTCATATCAAGAAAACAAATACAAACACATACATATACATATACATATACATATATATACACACACACGAATATGTGATGGACTATTTCGGAGGTCTGCAAGATTTATTGGCAAATTAAATGGAATTGCTACTAAAATCTATTACTTTTCCTAAATTGATTCGCAATAAATTGAAATTAATATAATAATCTGATTTCTTGAAACTTAATTCACAAGAATCAATACAACTACGACAGAAATCGGATTCGTGAACAATCCGAGATTAAAAGCAATTGCAAACACTCGATCAAGCAAAAAGAAAGATAATTTGCATTCAGAGAGATAGAACTAACCGATTCGTTCGAAAATCGACTGGAGCTTCCGATGAACACTGAGAGGTCCTCGTCGCCCGATTGCGAGAGAGAGAGAGAGAGAGAGAGAGAGAGAGATGGAAAGTGTTATGGAGAAGTGAGAGAGTGGAAATGCAGTTGGAGGTAATATCTGGGAAGAAATGCGAGCGAGAGAAAGAGGAGAGAGAGTAATTGGGAGACAGTCGTAGCGTCGTCAGAAAGGCTTTTATGGCGGGAGAGAGAGAGAGGAGGGGAGGAGGGGCTACCAATCATTTGGAGGGAATTTGTTCCCTTTTTGTTTATTTTATGAATTTTTTTTTCTTTCTAGATAGGGGGGAAAAAAAAAGGTTAGGATGACCAAATTTTAAATTAAATTTACAAATAAAATTATATGTCACCAATAAAAAAAAACACGTTAGTCAACATTTAATATTCAATCATCAATATCCACATTATTTAGTTTAGAAATTTGGTTTTTCTAGTTTACTGAAAAAAAAAGAGGCTATGTTGTTTTCTTTTATGGTTGGATTATGACAGTGCATGAACAAATTCTAGGGCAAGAAAAAGTAAAATATTTCGAACTGATAAGAAAAGAAGCTTGCATGTATAGAAAATTGTTTGCGAATATAAATATGATTTTGTACTAAATTGAATTTAAGGGTGCAACTTGAACATGAAATGTTAATTCTGATTAAAATTTCCTGACTACAGCACACCTTAATCAATTCAACATTTTAAAAATTCAAACTCTAAAAGTTTTGAAAAAAAAAATTTTGGATTGAAATTTTAATGTATTTAGAAAATAAAAAAAATTAGCTCAATTAGCTCCTCCAGGCTCCACCAATATCTCTCTCTTATATAAAAAAAGTTTGGAATTTCGAAACATGTTGGAGTTTTAAGCATCTTTATGGTGAAATAAATAGGATGTGGGAATTAGTTTTTTTTTTTTTTTTTTTTAACAAATGATATTATCTACACTAAAAATGAAGGATGAACTTAGTCTCACAATGAGTTAGTAATAATGTAGTTCAAATTCACCTTTGGTGAAAATAAAACTTAAAACCTTTCATTTATAAGTGAGGAGAAATACCAATAGACCTAGTACTAAGTGGCGAGAATTAGTATAGTTAGCTTGCAGTACAATGTCTTCTTCTTGAGAAATGCTAAGGAGACTCAGTGTGTGTTCTCTGTCACTTCATGTTTTTGACACAATTCTTATGTCAACATTATAAAATATTATGTCAAAAATATGAGGTGACAGAGAATCTATAAAAAGTGTCACTTTTAAGAGTCTCATTAGCATTTCTCCTTCTTTATCCATCTCTCCCCCGCACCAATTATAGCGGTTAATTTTTGTTTGTGGAAACTTTTAGGTCGAAATTTGGACTCAGACCGCAAAGGATGACATTAGTCTAATTGGTTGGGCAATTCGCACGGCTCAACCAACCAGCAGCCGACCTACCCAAAATAAGCTAGGTTGGGTTTTGTGTTGAGAATTTGATTTTGGGGTCATACATTGTGGTCTCTCCAACATGGGATCCCACCACCTTCCACTAAATTCACAACTTGGCTCTTTCATTCTAAAATCACCTACAAACTCGCATTAGAATTCTATATCCCTCTTTGTGTTCCCGTGGTTCATGTCCGACGTAGCTACCCACAAACCATGAAATCACCGTGACAAATCGTACAACCCCCTAAACCGCCCAACCCGCCTGCATATTCACAAGTTGAACGGCTCGGTCTTTCTTGTCTGTCGGCTGACAACGGTTCAAAGAAACTAGAACCCGAGCACCTCGGATTGGCCAACGGGTAAAGGACCAACCCGCACTGGTCCGACCGATTTAGACATTTGTTAGGGGGGATTTAGAACTTTTCAAATAAAAACTGCTAGAATAGTAGAATTTCAAAAGCATGGGTCAAAACTTTTTCACTTAGGATTGACTTTTTAGTGTAAAAATATGTTTTTTCGTTAAAGTGAACAGTACTGAGAGTTTTTTGTTAAAGTTCCTTTGGAATAAGGAAAACTAATGAAAATGACTTAAAAACTTTGAGTTTAACGATAAGGACAAAATAAAGGGTAAAGTGAATAGTAACATGATTGACTTTTTAGTGTAAAAATGTGGTTTTTTTTTAAAGTGAACAATACCGGGAGCTTTTCGTTAAAGTTTCATTTGGAATATATCTCTAAGCAAGGTGGCACAAAATTAATGGACCAATCCGGATATGGGGTTACATCTACCTCAAAGTCCTTGATGATTGTTTTGGTATTTTTTTTATGTCAAATTAAGTCCTTCAACACACGTAGCCTTCAATATAAAAAGACACGTAGCCTGTATTGAGCCATACAACACCAGCATTCATCGGTTTTGCACTACCATTACTTGCTTGTTCTAGAGCAAATTTGAGATAACCAAACGAAATGGTTCTTCCAAAATTAGCCAAAGAATCAGCTATAAAGTTGGCTTCACGGTGCACTTTCCAAAGAATCAGCTACAAAGTGCACTAAGTGTAGTGGGGGTTTTGGGGAAAAGCGAGATGTGTAATAGTACATGGTCCCAAATAAGGGCTTTGCCACCTATACTACAAGAAATTATTTTTATTAGCATTTTAAAATCTCATTATGCATTACGGTCTAGTGAATCTCATTATGCACTCCTTAGACCATCTCCAATGTTTGGGCTAAAAGCCAAATTTTTTAGCCTGGAAAATTTAGCTTTTAGCCCAGAAACAGCTTTTCTGCTCCAACTGTTATGGCCTAAAATTTTAGCCCGGGATTATTAAAGAATGAACTTATGCTAGTTTTTTCCTTAAATTAATTTTTTTTTTAAAAATAAATATTTAGACTATCGTAAATTAATTTTATGAACATTTTAATCTAAAAATATTTAAATTCCGATAAATATTGAAAAATCACTAAATTTTCCACAAAGCAAGCCTTCAACTTTCAATTCACCAATCGTTCAACACCAAATTACGACCTCTAATATGCTCTCTTGCCATGTTGAACAATTTGGAAATGGAAAGAAATGGTAGAAAGATAAATTGGAAGAATTGTAAGAAAAAATTGAGTTTTGTGTGGATGTTTGAACAAATACATAGGTATTTATAGAGTTTTTGGGTGAATTTTGAGTTAAATAAATTTTTTTAATTATTTTTGCCGTTGGATTTAAATTTGGGCTGTTAGATCTTTTTTTTTACCGTTAGATTTGATTATATTCGATCTCAGCCGTTGGATTCAATGTATTTTAAAATAACATATTCTAAAAAAATAAAATTTGAATTTGGACCGTTGGATCAACCAACGGTCCTTAAACCATAGCCATTGGATGTCAATTATAGCCGTTGGGATGATGATGCTGGTCGACAACCAGCTGACTGCGGGGCCCACCCCTGTCAAGATAGCATTGCAAGCCCAATGCGTGGGGCGCGTACGCGTGTGGGCAGGCCAAGAGTGGACCAAGTTCCAGCGAGTCCACTCGCATGGGGGGGGGGGGTATTTGGCCCAGCTTTGGCATTTGGCTTTTAGCCCAAAGATTTGGCTTGGGTTGGGGTGGGTTTGGGTGGGTGGGGGTGAATAAGGGGGACATTTGGCATTTAGCCCATTGTTGGAGATGGTCTTATAAGTGTAAGTTTATATATATATATATATAAATTTGGAGTACACAATGAGATATTTGAAATTGTCAATTACAATACCATAAAAACAATTTTTTTTTTCAATTTTATTATTTAATAATGCTATATATTCAAATGAAACTTTTAACTTAGAGTTTATGAAACATTTTTTCTTGTTTGGTTGTTTAAAATTGAACTACTTTTGATTATTTAGTAAAAGTTATATTTGTAGCTCTTTTTATTTATTATTTAATGACATTTGTAAAAGTTATAATCAGTGAGTCATAAAGTTTATTTTGATTAAGTTATTGTTTTCTAGTATTAATACATTGTCCTACTTATTTTATTTTATTTTATTTTTTTGAAAAACTATAGAAGGAAGGACACTTGTGTAAATTTAGCATACGACTATCAAAATCTTAAAGACGGTCCTAACTAAGTGTAGTCACTATATGTTTGACACGTTGTACGTGACATGCTATCAGCATTCAATTGCAATTTGCCACTTTTCAACAAATATTACTAGAGTGCATTAAGGTCTTGTGGTAACATTGAGGATCGACAAACAAATAGTTATGGTCTGGTCGTGAGAAGTAAAAGTAAGAATAATAAATAATAGGTTCCATCTCTCTTTTTTTTGGCCCTGAACAACATAAAAAAGCAGATTTATTATTTATATATTCTGTCGAATACTGTCTGAGGATCGACAAACAAATAGTTATCGTCTGGTCGTGAGAAGTAAAAGTAAGATTAATAAATAATAGGTCCCTTCTCTCTTTTTTTTTTTTTTTCTTGCCCTGAACAACATAAAAAAGCAGATTTATTATCTATATATTCTGTCGAATATTGTCCGCTGGCTCGGATCTATATTGATTCTTCAGCAAGACATAAATATGGTGACGACAGCATAATATTTGGGTTTATGCCTTCGTGTCTCAAACTTTGTTAACTTGGCTTTCACGTGAGCTGACACATTTCTCGTTGGACCTACTTTGCTTCTGTTTTCTTTTCCTATATGCTTTTACTAAAAGCAGTTTTTTTAAGACACTTTTACAAAAAGCATTTGTCAAAAGCCATTGATGAGACTTTGGCCGCCACTTCACAAACTTTCGGAAAATTAGATTCCAATTATTCGTTATGAAAAAGAGGCTTAGCATAAATCAACTTTTATTAGTGTGCTCTTAATTAATTGAATAATTACTATAGTGTTGGTCTTATAGTATTAGGAAAATTTTGGAGGTCACTTTTAGTTTGTCTGGAAATTGCTAAATCCTTTTGTTCTAATGGAAGGTCATAATAAAACTAGCAAAACCATCCATTGGAAAAAGATAAATGCTAAGGAAACTTTTTCAAAAGTAGACTCTCCATAAATTCTATGTCTTTATTATGTTTTTAGCACAATTCATGTGTCAACATTGACATGTGGTGTTGTATATCCATATACAAACTACTAATTAATTGTTGGAAAATAAACTCACTCACTCTTTTTGGGTTTTTGGGACCAATATTGTTTTTCGACCCCTTTGGTTTTTTTATGAAGGAAAGTCTATTTACAAATATATCGTGATAACACGACAACGCATTTACGATAAAGTAGTGTAACTATAACAGGGCACGATTAGTCATATCTAGATATCAAATTGATATGCATATATATAATATTATAGCATGCGTAAGTAAGTCAAACTTGAAACTTCTTCTAATCAAATGAAGACGACTATATATACCAAAAGACTGAAACCTAGTTAGTTTAAGAGAGAAAAAGGAAATTATAAATTAAGAGAGGGTGTAATTAGCTTGTTAGTTTAATTTAGGAGCTAGAAAGCAAAGGAAGACAGAGTTGGTGCAATGTGATCTAAGATCTTTGAGCTTTTTCGGATTCCCTTTGTCGTATGAGAGAAAGCATGCAATTGATGAAGACATTTACCTATATACTTCATGTGGCCATATTATAACGCGATCATGCAAAGTGTCTTTTTCTTGTTTTCCACAGAGAAAAAAAATGCCATCTTATCCTATTGATATCAGTACCTAAAAAGATTCTTAGATATTGACCATGAAGCACTATAAAACATGGTTTTCTAATTGATTAAAAATATTTAAACAGGAGGAAAAGCATAAATACTGGACTATATTTAGTGGCGAAGGACTCTCCATGAAAAGAATCAGGAATAAAAATATCATCTACTCGACCATAAGGCATCAATATGTGACTTTTCTTTGGCTTTTTAGCCAAAATAGTTCTTGAGATTTGCATAACACATCACTTTGGTTACTGAGATTAAAAATCAATAGAAATGGTCCATGAGATTGTCCACCACCCATTATTTTGGTCCTTCTGTTAAAAACTCCGTTAAGTATCTCGAAGCTCTTGGCCGGAAGTTTGGGCTATTTTCAAAGCTTTGTAACTCAATCGTTTCTTAATCAAATTCGACCCATAATATATCAAAATGAAGATATGAAAGTGCAGAACAAGATTATACCTATTTGAAAGCCCAATGGTTGCCGGAGATGGCCGGAAAATAGCCTGAAAGGTGACTGATCGGCAGGTAAACTGGAAAACTCGCCGGAAACTGGGTAAATTTTAAACGTTCATAACTTCTTCAATACTCAACGACATCGAGTGATTCAAAAACAAAAATCATACTTCTCAACGAGACGAAGAGAATGGTACCTTTCTCGGAGGCTGATTCGTCGTGGTTTAACCGAAAAATGCCTCGAAAGTGGCTAACTCGAGACCAAGATGGCCACTTTCGAGCCGTTTTCCGGCCAAACCACGGAGATTTAGCCATCAAAAAGGTACTATTCTCTTCGAATCGTTGAGAAGTATGATTTTCGTTTTTGAATCACTCGATTTCGTTGAGTATTGAAGAAGTTATGAATGTTTAAAATTTACCTAGTTTTCGGCGAGTTTTCCAGTTTTCCCGCGGACCAGTCACATTTCAGGCTATTTTCCAGCCATCTCTGGCAACCATTGGGCCTCCAAATAGGTATAATCTTATTCTACACTTTCTTATCTTCATTTTGATATATTATGGGTCGAATTTGGTTAAGAAACGATTGAGTTACGAAGTTTTGAAAATTGCCCAAACCTTCGGCCAAGAGCTCCGGGACACTTAACAGAGTTTTTAACGGAATGACCAAAATAATGGATGATGGACAATCTCAGGGACCATTTTGGCTAAAAAGTCCTTTTCTTTTGTTAATAAAAGGCTTACTTTTAGCTATGCTTCATGGAATTTGATTTTAATCTCATTTTGTCCCATGTAATTCAAATGTCACCATTTTACTCTCTGAAACTCAAAACTTATTTCATTTTGACTTGTGTGCTTTCTTTTCTCCCTGAAACTAAAAAGTCGCTCCTAAAACATACGTGTGATCGACCACCAAATAAGACTATGCAAAATGTGCCAATGAATTTAATTATTTACTATGTATTAACTTTCAACAATCAGAAAGTATTAATAATTTGAAAGATAAAATTAAGAATGGATTTTTTTGGGTCTCTATGCTTGAGTTGCAGAGATGAAGGAAAAAAAAAAATTGATTAGCATGGTGCACCCGAATCAAACGCGCATGACGAAATTAGAGATTAGGGCAACATGGAGCGATAGTTGAGTTTTATTAAGCAAAATGACGACTTTTGCGTTTTAAGGGCCAAAATGGGATCAAAATTGAGTTCCATAGATAAAGTGGAGCGAATTTTGAGAACAATTTTTATTTTACAAAGAACAAAATGAGATTAAAATTGAATTGCATAAGCGTAGCTATAAATAAGCCTTAATAAAAAAGAAAGTTTACTACGATATTTTAAAGGAATACAAATCTTATCAGGGCCCTTCTAGTCGTATTCTATTATTCCATTGATGCATGGTACAAAAACATTATGTCAAATTTATATATCCATGTTGTATGTTTGCCACATTTCATCAAATATCTACTTGCACTAGAGGATGGATGAGGGCATGCTTCAACACAAAATGTATCTCTTCCTCAAGACCTAAAGCCGCTCTAGCTAATCTATGAGCAACAAGGTTGCCATCTATAGGCATGTAAAACAAGGACTAAGTAAAGGAAGGAGCTAATCATTTCATTACTTGAGAAAAAATAAGCACATTTTTAGCTAGCTAGGATGGGAGACATCCACTCAGGCACCCTTCCATCCTGACAAGATTCGAAAATTGGCATGATTTCATGAATGAGGTTAAGATTGGCCGATACATTCATATTTAAATGTCAAGTAGTGAGAGAAATTGAGATTTTATTGCAATATTATTGACAATGGAGAAAACAATAATTCATGGTACTCAGAGAGTGTGGGATACTCCGGATTTTTTGAACCGTTAAATCTTGATGTTTCTTTGAATAAAGAACTAATGGTTAAAAAATTCAGAATCAGAGCACCATCAAAAAATTTCTAGAGTGGCTCTTGGAGGGTTTCTCAACTTTCCAAAATGATGTAGTTCTTAAAAGGGTTTTTATCATAAATGGTCCCTGAAATTGACCCTCACCATCAAGATGGTCCCTGAAATTAAAAATCAATCAATGTAGTCCCTGAAAATAGGTGTTGCAAATCAATGTGGTCATTCTGTCACAATTTTGTTAAAAATTCCGTTAAGTGCTGATGTGACACATAAATGAACCTCACAAGATTTACAGGTTTTTATCACAAATGGTCCCTGAAATTGACCCACATCATCAAGATGGTCCTTGAAATTTACCCACACCATCTAGATGGTCCCTGAAATTGACCCACACCATCAAGGTGGTCCCTGAAATTGAAAAACGATCAATGTAGTCCTTGAAAATAGGTGTCGTAAATCAATATGATCTTTCCGCTACAATTCAGTGAAAAAAATTTGTTATGTGCTAATGTGAGTTTAATAATTAATTAAAAAAGTTGTCTAAATACCCTTTTGCACAATGGAAATTTTTTTTTCTTATAGTAGGTCCTACTCCAAAAAGAGATTCCTTCCATAAATTCTCAGAGGCACAAGGCGTAACCAAGGCCTAAAAGGCGGTATGGAAATAGTTTTCAACCAACAATAGACGCACCTCGGTTATAACCTTATTATCTCAAGGCAGACCTCGCCGTTCTTTGCATTACCAGACCACCAGGGAACTGCCGAACAAGCTCTCCAAGATTAAGGTTGTGAGGATGTTGATCGCCTAAATGTTAATGGTGATATCCCAGAAGTCGTTGCCAATCGGCCAAGCCGTCACCAAATGTGATCTCGATCCAGGTTCAATTCGGTGAATGGTGTCGAATGTGTAAAGATGGGTGTATTCAGATTTTTCTTTAGAGAATAGAGAGCGAAAGAGGTAGAGAAATGTGGACTGGGATTGGAGGTGATTGCAAGACTGGGTTTTGGGGTTGACAATTTTTTTTATCAACCATTAAATTATTAAGCCTATTCTAATTTTTTAAATTTAATTAGACTTGTGTGACCCATTTATGTGTCACATCAACACATAACAGAATTTTTGACAGAATTGTAACAAAATGACTACATTGATTTGAGACTTTACTTGTGGAACTACATTGATCAATCTTCAATTTCAGAGACCATTTTGATGTTGCAAGTCAATTTTAGGGACCATTTTGATGTCGCGTGTCAATTTCAAGAATTATTTCTGAGAAAAATGACTTATGAGGCCTATTTATGTGCCACATCAACATTTAACAAAATTTTTAACAGAATTGTGACGGAATGATCACGTTGATTTGCGACACCTATTTTCAGGAATTATATTGATTGATTTTTAATTTTAGGAACCATCTTGATAATGATGATCATTTCAGGAATAATTTGTGATAAAAATCCATCTTAAAATCCTCACAAATCGGTTGTGTCTAACAGCTTGCAAAATATATGAACCACAATGAATTGTTGGCCATGATACCATAGGATGAATTAGATATGTGATGTCAATTATGTAAATATTCTGCAGTAATGCTTTTGTTTTATCGTAGAAAAAGTTGCAACTATATAGAGATGTGTTCAAATTCCCTAATACTAAGGGCTGGTTTGGTATTACTGTGTTTTGAAAAAAAACTGCTTCTGCTGTGCTATGAGAATAAGCAGCTGTGAAATAAAGCAGTAAAGTATTTGGTAAATTTTTTTGTAAAAGTTCTTTTGAAAAAAAAAAACAGTATTATAGTGTTTGGTAAACTTTTATGTAAAATAAATGTGTAAAAAAAACTGATTTTTCAAAGCTGAGTTTTGCAGCTTCTTGTTTTTGGCTTTTTTTTCACCCAAAACTATGAAAAAAAGCTGAAGCTAAATGTTTACCAAACACCAAAAACTCTTCAAGCTTTTTTTCATAGCAGTTTTTTTTAAAATCACCGCAACCCCAAACTGGAGCTTATTTTAACCACAACATAAATGAATCATACCGGAAGATGTTGCCAAAATCTGAAATTAGGGTGACAATTGTGTTTAGGCACGGGAAGGTGCCTAATATTTCAATCTTGGACACCAAATTCCGTTCGTAATTTCAAAAACCTTTTCAAAAGGAAATTTTTAATCGAGAATTTTTGCTTATGCGTGGGACTGTACGCAGAATTTCGTTTTGGGTTTCCGTACCGCCACTTTCCCTCGAAATTGTTCCATTAGAACTACTAGTTTTAGGGGCGTCAAAGTTCCGTTCTGGAAGCCCGTTGTGCGACGGCTATTGGATTGGACTTATGGTGTTCATCATGAAGGCTTGGGTTTTGAGAGAAATCCTTGGGGTATGTTACCTCCTGTTTTTGCGTTAATGGTCTGAAGATCCTGTGGATTTGCAATTCTGGTGACGTTTTGGCGATCTTGGTGGTGGTTGGCCCGTTTTCATGGTGGCTACGGCGGCTGCAGACGTTTATCAAGCATAGCTGTTTTTAATATTTTGTGTACGATTTTGTATGGACTTTGGGGTGTCTTTGTGAATCTCTTTTTGAGTTGGGCTGTATGTTATCTCCTTTACATCTAATCTGATGAAACTTATATATAGATAAAAAAAAAGTAAAAAAAAAATAAAAAAATAAACAAACAAACGAACAAACAGGATGACAGATTGTGTTGGATGTCTAGTGGATATTGGCCGAAATGCACCAAGGTATCAGTTCATTGTGATTTCAACTTAATTAGTATTGTAACTTAAGAAAGGCGAATCACATTATTATTAGGGTAAAGTACAAAAAACTACATCAACTATTGGTGTCACGATACTTTCATACCTCATTTTTTAAAGTTGACAATGTCATACCTCATCTTTAGAATTTGGTCAATTTTATACCTTCCGTTAGCTTGACCGTTAATTTGTCAGTTAAATGCTGACGTGGTTTGATTTGAACCCCACTTTCTATTAAAAAATTAATAAAATATTATTAAAAACTAAAAAAAAATTATTTAATATTTTTTAAATATTAAAATAATTAAAAAGTAAAAAAAAATTATTAAAGAAACCCCTTCTGTCCCCTTCCCCCTCATTTCCTTCCCCCCCTTCTCCCCCTTCATCCCCGTTCCCCCCTCTTCTCCCCCTTCATATCCCCCCTTTTCTCCCCCTTCATCTTCCCCTACCTGCTTGATCTTCAACAGAAAAAAAAAAAAAAAAAAATGAAAACCCGTCACACACCCCCCCCGCCCCAGATCCCGTCACACCCCCGCCTCCCCCCGCGCCCAGATCCCGTCACACCCCAGCCCTCGTTCCCTCTCTCTTCTCCGCGCCCAGATCCCGTCACACACCCCGCCTCCTTCTCCAGTCAAACCAACCCCCCGGGGCCCAAATTTGAAAACCTATCTTCTCCCCCTAACTATTTTTCTTTTCTTTCTTTTCTTTTCTCTCCCCCTTCTTCTTCCTCCTCTTCTGCAGGTTTTTTTTCCCCCTTCTTCTCTCCTCTTCCTCTTCCTCTTCTGCAAGTTGGGTGTTGGGGGGGGGGGGGGAAGGAACAGACGAACTGGGTTTTGGGGCTGCTGCTGCTGCAAGCTGGGTGAGGTGGGTGGGGGGAAACGGACGGACGAATGGAGGAAGAGAGGGCGGACGCGGGGTGTGGGCGGCGGCTGCTGCAAGCTGGGTGGGGTGGGGTGGGGGGGGGAACGGACGGACGAATGAAGGAAGATAGGGCGGACGCGGGGAGGAAGAGAGGGTGGACGCACGGGGGAGGGGGAGGAAAGGGTTGGAATGGGGGGGGGGGGAAGATAGGGCGCGGGCGGGGAGGGGGAATGGGGGGGAGGCTGATTGCGGGGGGCGGGACACGGGGCTAGGGTGGCCGTACCTGGGTCTGGGTTTTTGGTGAGGATGGTGAAGGAAGGTTGGGGGGGAACAGGTGGGAGGGGTTGGGTGGGAAAGGGTCACGGGGATGCAAAGGAGAGAGAGAGGAGAGAGAGGTGGGGAAGAGAGAGATAGAGATTTAATATCATAAAAATTAATTAATTTTTTTAATTTTTAATTATTAAAAATATATTTAATAATTTTTAAATCCAGCTGGATTAGTAAGTGGGACCCGAATGTAGCCACATCAGCACTTAACAGAAAAACTGACGGAGGTATGACATTGACATAAATTCGTAAGATGAGGTATGACATTGTCAACTTTAAAAAATGAGGTATGAAAGTGTCGTGACACCAATAGTTGAGGTAGGTTTTTGTCATTTACCCTTATTATTAACTTATTATGAGGTTAAGCCCAACTTCTTCCTCTTAATGTATATCGTATGTTCAAAAACAAAAAAGGATAGAAGTCAAAATAAATTATTTTATTTTTCCTTGACAAAACCAAACTTAAAGATCAAAATATCATATAATAAACAAGCCCACAAAGAGGAGAAATGTCTCAAAATAGATAAAACCAAAACCCCAGAAAATTAATAAACAAAGCAAATACAACAAAGTAACAACCGGAGAGCAGCATGCAAATGTCCGTACAGTATGTTGTTTTCTCTTCCAGACATTAATCATAACTATATAGTTAATTTAGTGTCCTAAAACTAAATTTCGATGAAATGTGATATAGATAGCGGTACTTATACTTCTAGTTGGCTACTCAAGCTATATAAATAATTTTAATGGTAGCTCTATTTGATTACTCGAAGTTCTCGAACTTTGAATCTAACATAATCCTCCTCGTCATTCTACACTTAAACGAATAACTAAACAAATTCTAATTCGGACCTACTCTTATTCGTAACCCTTCTTATCATGCATGCAGTATGAATAAACAAGACTGTAATATAATGGTAGTTCTCTTCTAAGTTTCTGTTCCAAATATATCCAAGTTTGATATCCTCCTTGTCCATCCGAATCCGACAGGCCAAAACAAAACCACAATAATGGTTGATTTTTTTGTTTCAAAATCTCCTAGACATATGTGGTTTTAAGACATCATCTTGTTTGTTTACTTTCTAGATTCCAAGGACTCTGTGCGGGGTTATATATCCATACGCTTATTCAAGAAACACTGGACACTAATTAGTTGGTCTCTTGAAATTTCTATGCGACCAATATCAAGTGGCCACGTAGGACAAAGATAAAAGAACAAACGTACAATGTAGAAAGAAATAGATGCAAGTGGACCAGAGATTTTCCACTGTATTGGGTAGGGTTTGGTACATTAAATATTATAATAGAATTAGTTATAAAAAAATATTTATGTATTGGGTAAAGAATTATGTACATCAAATATTATAATACAATTAGTTAGTAAAAAATATCTCTGAGTGGAGTGATGTGATAGACTCACTTTCCTATCGGAACAAGTTTTCAATTCTCTGTTAGTTTCCTCAGAAAATCGCAAATTTTCCAATTTTTACAGTAACTGAGCTGATTGTTTCGTTGCTTGTAGTCAAATTTGATTTGGGTTCTTTTCTTTTTTATACAATCACAAGAAGGAGTCTTTAATATGTAAATGCATCTACACTCTCTAGCTGATTAACAAAGTTGACATCTTGATATGTATTTGCAATTTTAGATTATTTGAACAAAAAAATTCTGGGTTTTGTTTCTCTTCCGCCAATTCGGCAGACGAACCAAACGCAATCCGAGAGGTGCTCGCGGTGAAGCAGGAAGATGCCGCTGTTCAGGGACCTGTGCCGGCGAGATTCGACGGTTTAACGAAGACGGGTGGCTCGATGGAGCTAGCGGCTAGGATCTGGAAGTGGGTGGCCGGCAGGAGTTGGTCCTGACAGGGCCGTCTCTGAGATTTCGAGAACCTGTGCAAAATTTATATAAAAGGGCCTCCTTTTAAGATAGTTTTTATTTTTAAAAAAGTAGGACAACACATTGGTACTAGAAATTAATAACATAAATCAAAACAACATTTAAGATTCACTGATTGTAAGTTTACAAATGTCATGAAATAAGAAAAAAGTGTTACAAACATAACATTTACTAAATAATCAAAAACAGCTCATCACCAAATTTGAGTAAGGTGGAGGATGCTCATTGCAGGCCTAGTCGCGAATGAACACTTCATTTGGAAGGTTGTCCATGTTGATTATCAGAGTGTGGTCCCAACCATGAATGTATGCTCGTCCGTGGGCCTAACCGGAAATGCACGCTCCTCCGCTTGCTAAGACAAGAGTATACGCTTTCTCAGGGGCCCAGACAAGAGTGTGCATTGCCAGAATGCTCAGTTCATGGCTGGTCGAGAGGCTGTTTGTTGGGATGATGCTGGAAAGGTTCATCGTGTGCCCTTATATTGCTTTGGGACACCTCGTCTGGGCACACAGCATCTCGGTGCGCTGCAAGAGTTGATTCACTAAGGTCGTCTACTGCTTGAGGGCGCTTGTCAACCCTATGACTTGTCGAGACAAGTGTTGTTCGCCATTTGCTTGGGCGGTATGTGTCTTCTAGAGTAGTGGAAATGCAATGGATTCCAGGTGTGAGATTTGAGTTAAGATATGTCAAATCTGCAGAAAATCGGGATGAAAAAACCCCTGGTTCAATCGTCGGTTCAAAAATCAATATGGTCATTCCGTCACTATTCCGTTAAAAATTATGTTATGTGCTGATGTGGCACACTACTAGGTCCCAGAAGTCCAATTAAATATTGCTATATAGATTAAAATATTTAAATAAAAAACAAATTTTATTTTCATATCATTAAAAACTTGAAAAAAAAAAAAAACAAGGACCATAGAATGACACCACAACCGCCATTCCCGCGCTAGATGCAAAGCTCCAATTTATCGAACCTAGATGAGGAAGCCAGAGCCGAAAGCTTGAAACACCGTAGCTAAAATCCAATTCCTACCCGATTGGTGAATTCGCAGGGTTTTCAGACCTGGGTAAGAAAAAGCTTCAAAAACTCTAACTTTAAAGTTTCATTTGAATATACAGCATTATTATATAATAAAATTGAAAAGGAAATCGTTTTTTAATGTGTTGTTATTGTCACTCCTACTATCTCATTGTGCACTCTAAATTTTTATATTTAGAAAGAAAAAAAATTTACACTTATAAAAAGTACACTATAAGATTTTAACGTTCTAATAAAAGTATATTTTTAATATATAACATTATTACATATAAATATAAGATACCAAAAACTTTTGGGGGCCTTGTCCGATTGCACATTTCGCTCCCCCTCAACGCCGCCTCTGGGTCTTGGGTCTGAAGGTTGATGACGATGATGAGTTGAAGGGGGAGGAGAATATTCTTTTTTTATTATTTATTAATTTTAATTTATCTTAGGGTAAATTATATTCTATTTGTTTCTGTACAAATTTTGTGGGGCCCAAGATGGCCACGTAGGCAAATAATAGATGAACTGACGGAAAATCTAACAGACATATGAAAATGAATTAAAATAGTAGTAAAATGTATGAGATTTAAATTTTTTAAAGATGTTGTATGAGTTATAATTGATCATAAACTTGAGGGTGTAAAATGTAATTTACTCAATTTTAATTTTAATTGTGCAAGTGTTTTCAACCATTTGTGAGGTATCAATAAAATAACCCAGATCAAATATACTTTCTTTCTTCACTTGTTGCTCAATTTGGAACATATTCATATTGTTCAATTTGCATAAAAATAGTATATAAGCCATGCTGGCCAGCTACAGCACACAGTACGCTGCATTTGAAGACGAAGTCGAAGTTATAAATCAAAACATGGGTGTTTATCACAAATAGTTCATAAAGTTGACCCACCTCATCAAAAAGGTCATCTGAAATTGAAAATCGATTAATGTTCCTGAAATTTGGTGGCGTAAATCAATGTCGTCTTTTTATTAGAATTTCATAAAAATTTATGTTAGTGTACTGACATAACACATATATGGGTCCACAAAGCCAATGAAACAACACCACGTGTACTAGAAAATAGAAAAATAATAACAATTGAATTTTTCTTTGTTTCCGCTCTGCAACTCAGTCTTAAACACCTTCTTCTGCCCATCAAAATAATTAATCTTATCGAACTACCATTAACTACAAAATACCAACCCTAAATTAGTTTACCCTTATTCTATGCGCATCAGAAACAAAGAATGATGCGAACAATCCTCCAACAAAAGCACTAATATTGCTCATTCAAATTGTTTGTCTAGTTGTCTTTCTTCCAACCAGCCATTGTAGCAGGTCGACGTTCTTCTTCCTAGTGGATGACAATCTGTTCAAACAAGCATGCAACCAAACACCATATCCCAAAGTTTGAGTCTCTACTCTTTATTCAGACCCTCGAAGCGCCAAAGCAGAGGTCAAGGGCTTAGGCATCATAATGGATGATGCAGTTAAGGCTAAGGCATGTGAAACTAGTGTCCGAATTGAGGACCTGGTCGATAATGAGCTGGGAAATGAACCCGCACAAGACTGCAGTTATAACTACTCCGATATTTTCCAACTTGATATTCCCCAAGCCGTTGAAGCTTTCCCTAAAAGTGACTATAAGCCAGCAGAGCTAGGCATGACCAATGTTGTCACAAACGCAAATTCATGAGAAAAAAGGTTTTTCCGGCGGCCGTCCTTTCAAAGATGAAAGCAAAGTTGTCCATGATATTAATTACGAGGCTACAGCAATTGCCAAAGTACAACAAATCAAGTAAGATCGTTTTTCATAGGGATTGAATGAATAATTTGTGTTTAAAATCAACTCTTAATTAATTATTTAAAATAAAGTTTGGAAAATGTTGATTTTGGAATTTAAAATAATAAAAACGAATTTAAAATAAAGACAATTAAATAAATCAACTAGAAACCAATTTAAAGAAAATCAATTTGTAAAAGCCCTAGGGTCCAGTCGTCACCTTAGCAATCATATGTAGTTGTTTCAATTACTTATGAATTACCCATGCATATTTCGAAGATTAGGTTTTCCTAATACATATCCTACTTGGAACCTCAAACATAGAACGTATATCTAACATGCAACCCGTCCAGACGTTCGGATCAAATATGAACATGAAAGACTCATTAAGTTTTATGAAAACCCTTTGAAAAACCATGCAATCCTTAAGACGTGGTATTCATCCTAAGTGAAATTACAATTATTAACCACGAGAAGCCAGCGCCAATTTCAGGGAACCTTCCGACCAAAATTGCATCAAATTACTTTTCTAAATATCCTAATGGTCGCAAATCACTAAGACACTTAGATAGTTTAAAACGGTGATTAATAATTCAAAACATGCATGCATAATATCATAAGTAAATTGAAAAGAACTACAATTCTTGCTAAGGCTCAAGGCTTCGCCCTAGCAAAAGAAACTAGTTACGAACAATCATAAAACAAAATATTATTGAGAATAAGGATAGAAAACACCTAGAAAATAAACTTGAAAAACTCTCTAAAGTGTCATCTCCTTCATCTTTTCTTCTTCTTCTTTTTAACCCTAATGGCTAAATATCTTTATTTATACTACCACCAAATAAAACCCTAAAAGGTCCTAGAATAAAACTAGGAAACATAATAACATAATAAAACAGAAAATAAAAGGTTTCCTATTTGAACTAAAATTCGGATTTCTCAAAAAATAAGACTTTTGACCGATCAAATCAACTCCGATTGGTCCCAAAAGGACTATTTTGAAAGCTGGAGATGTCCCCTAAAAATCCTCAGAAGGAATCTTCCTCAAAATATGCTATCTTAACCTTCAAAATACCCAAAACGTCCAGAAACGTATCTGGGAAAGCTGGGCGCTAGGTCTTAAATTCATCGCCATGGTCAAATGGCTTGGTAGAAAAATCTGGAATTTTGACACAATCATCTTGAAAGACTCACGAACATCCTCTGGATTACTCCAAAATTCATCTGTTTGATACGTCACTTTTTACTCTAGAGGAAGTCGAATGTCCTACATTGGAAATATATAAAAAAGTATCAAAATTCTACCAAAATAACCAATAAACTAATACTAAGATAAGGGTAAAATATATAGTATAATATCGACTCATCAAATACCCCCAAACTTAGTTTTTTGCTTGTCCTCAAGCAAAACAAATTAAAAACTAACAAACTAGAAACTTAAACAAAAATTAACTAAGACAATTTTCCCCTTCAAGTTGCAATCCATAGAAAACTTTAAAAATTAGAACATCTTTTCAAAAGTTCCAACCAATCCCACCATAGAGTCTAAGTCATTTAGAATCAATTAGAAAAGAATTCATGAACTTCCTTTGGTGTAAAGTGAACCAACAAAGTTAAGGAGACTCGATTAAAATCCCTACATTTCATCCTCTTTACACTTCACACATAATAACTTGATGCATAATTTTTTTCCTTTTACACTTTTTTTCTTTCTTCTAGTAACAATAGTGGTCATGCAATGTCACAGCTCGTCTCGAAATCATTTTATCAAGGACGTGAAAAGACGGAATTGTCCCTAAAGGTTACTAAGGTGTGTGTGACATATACATTTGGTTAATATTTATCTTCCTAAGTTTTTGGAACACTTAGGACTCAAGTGTTCTTTGGTTGGTTGGTGACCACGTGGACCACTCCCACACACACAAAATCCTACTCTTCTCTCTCCCATGCCTCACTCTCACTCAAACTCTCAGTCACTCTCTCTCCTCCATTTCATACGGACGAACCTCAAACCAACCCATTTATGCACAGATCGAGCTCGTGATTAGTATCATCTCCTTCATCTCGTCATAGCGAACTCAACCATACCAATTGTTGGACGGGAAACCTTTGAAAAGCCGAGAACCCAAGCACCCCGAAGAAGTCACTGTTCATGCTCTTGTGATCGTGAGGGTTTCAGTTGATTCTAAGCTTACAGGAAGCTTTAGATCACCCTCATGATGCTCGGAGTACCATTTTCATGAAGTTTGGACGTTGGGATTGTGAAGAACCAGAGAACCTGATATTGGGTACTGTTCATATGCTCGTGGAATTTAAGGTTTCAAGGTATTTGGAGCTCATAGGGAGCTTAAGGACCTCTCCACGAAACTCGAAGAGGAAGAATGAGGTGATTTGGATGCCTAGAGGCCGAGATTGAAGCATCACAGTTTGGTCGGAATTATCGAAGGATCTCCGGCAAATTCTCGAAGGTTTTAGGTCCAAATCTTGGTAAGGTTTTGTTTCTTATGTTGTAAGCCTCATTTTGGTGAAAATTTCATGAAAAATGGATAAGAATTCACTGAGATACGAAGCTTGGAAAATTCCCAGAAACCGGCGAGTTGCAACGGCACCGGCGACGATCTCCGGCGAACCAAGGAAGAAGGAGGAGAATATTCCGTCAAGTGTGACGGAATATGCTAACGGCGTCAGGTATATTAAACAGTATATGCTGATTTGTAACGGAATATTCCCTAACTGCCGTTACTGTTACTGTTAGGGTTCCTTGCGCGTGGCCGCGCATCTTGCCGTGCACTCGCCGGTGCGTGGCGGCGCGTGGGTGGTCGGAAAAATATTCTAAAAATATGGGGATGTTCGTGAGGTTGAGTAAGTCTCGGTGGTATATTCATATACCCAATTTGAGCAATATATGAGAAGTTATTAGCGAATGTTGGTTATATGCTTAATTAACGTTATTTTGGTTATTTCTTATATAGGCGAGGCTTATGCGGAAGACGAACACGGTCAAGGAAGGCTAAGGGGTTATGACCCTTCGATATAACTGTGAGTGGGCAGTTGTTTTCGTTATATACCTATATACTTATTGATTTTTCCAGAAATAGAATTTAAAAGAAAATATGTTTAAAAATGCCATGCATAGATTTATATGAATCATGTGAGTTGAAATGCCATGCGTAGAATTTATATGAGATATGTGAATTGATATTTATATGATGCATATATGTGAATTGGTGCTGCGGACGCACATGTGGGTATCAGGTGAGTTATATTTGGTTCATTGAATTGTTTGATGTGATTTATGTTGATAGCTCATAACCTGCACCCCTGGTGTTAGTGCTTATGTTTTCACCTCGCATCACACGCTCACCTTGGATCCAAGTAGATGCTAGTCGTACAGACCACTAGAGGTGGTTCCGACATGCTAGTCGTACAGACCACTAGAGGTGGTTCCGACTAGTAGGTGACCCTAGATTATGTGCACAGATGATTGATGAGAGAAGCACTAGAGCGTATTATTACACCATCCTAGTCGTACAGACTACTACAGGTAGTTCCGACTTATGTGCAGTGTAGTGCCGTACAGGTCATAGTTGGTGACTCCGGCTGGATTGGATATTGAGCTCTAGAATCAGCCGTACAGGACCACTGCTGGGTTTCCGGTTGATTTATTATTTCACCTGATTTATATTGATGCTTCCATATTATGTTTTTGGCGCATGGCATGGCATATTTTCTGAAAAGTGATAAAGAATGGTGTTTTGAGATTTTTGAAGCTATATATATTTATATATGCTATTTTCTGGGAAAGTATACAGGTTTTACAACGAGGGGTTAGAGCTTTGATATTGAGATGATTTTCGAGAAAAAACTTTGTTTTACTGACCCACTTAACTTTGTTTTGCGCCCCTCCAGGTTCAAGATAGAGCAGAGCTTTGGTGGCCACGAGGAATCCAACGGTGTTCTGACAGAATTCACAAATGTAGGATTCACCTTCGGGTGTTATATCTTAGTAATTGTATCTTTAAAGCTTCCGAACTGTGTAAACGTTTACGTCACTCTCACGTGACGGCCAGCATGCCCTCCTTCGGGACGGGGTGTGTCATGCAATGTCAGTTCCCTTAAGCTTTCGATCCAACCCATGTAACGAGCTTTAGGTCAATGACTCCCAAACCACAATGGTTTTAGGGCACTAGGTGTAGAACACCCCTAAGGACTTACTGACTCGAGTTGAAAAGGCTCTGAAACCAACTAACCATCCTGCCCCATGCCAAAACTCAACCGTTTGACGCGAGAATCACTGCTGATCAGGCATGACTAGCCCGGTTACTAAGCAAAGTCTCGGGTGGAACAATTATTACTATATTTGTAACACATACTAAACTTTACTTTACTAAGAACAAAAATTAAAATACACTTAGACTAAAAGTATGTGTTTCAATCTCACTCCCCACAAACCATGTTAGTGTGAATGTGTAATTTTTCAAAGTATAACTCATGAATTAGTGTCTAAGCAACGATAAATAGAAAAGACTCTACTCTGGGATTAACCTTCACCATGTCTATTTGTTCTAATGTTTAAAATAATCTATGGATATTAACTTAAAAAAAAATGAATTTTGTTTTTTTTTAATTGACTCAAAAATTAAAACTTAAAAAGTCTCAAAAATTAAAAACCTAAAAAGTCTATTTCCCACACCCAAACTTAAATCACACATTGTCCTCAAGGTGTGGAAAATTAAAACATAAAAGACTATTCCCTAGAACAACAAATTTAAAAAAGGGTTTTTATCACAAATGGTCCCTGAAATTGACCTACTCCATCAAGATGGTCCCTGAAATTGAAAATCAATCAATATAGTCCCTGAAAATTAGTGTCGCAAATCAATGTGGTCATTCTGTTACAATTCCGTCAAAATTTCAGTTATGTGCTAGCGTGGCACATAACTGGCCCCACAAGTTTAATTAAATATTAATATATGAATTAGAATGTTTAAATAACAATTTTTTTAAAGTTTGTTATAATTAAAAATGAAAAAAAAATGAAAAAGAAGAAGAAGAAGATGAACTTCATCTTCTTCTTCGCCTCCCACCGGAGCAACCACCCTAGGTACCTCCTAGCACATTCCTTAGGTACCTCTTGTTCCTCCTCTTTCAGAGACTTCCTGTTCCTTTGCCCATTTTGTTGGATTAAAAATGTTTAAAGAATAAAAAACAATTTTTAGTTTTATATAATTAGAAACTTAAAAAATAAAGGAAAAAAATAAGAAGAAGATGTACTGTTCATCTTCTTCTTCCCCTCCCAGGCTCCCACCCGAGCAACCTCGACAGCCCACCCCGTAAACGTTTCCTTGTAGGTGCCGGTCTAATCGAGTTGGAATCGTGTCCTGATGACGTTGATGGGTTGAAGACACGCGGCCTCCATTGCCTCCGAGCAAGCTCGACAGCGCCTTCACGTACAACGGAATAGGCAGCTTTTTGGATGGTGGTGGCGGTCTTGTCGGATTCGGAGTTTCGTCCATGTTTTTCAGTGGGGTGGGGACTGGGTAGTTGCTCCGGTGGGAGGTGAAGAAGAAGATGAAGTTCATCCTCTTGTTTATTTTTTCGTTTATTTTTTCATTTTTAATTATATAAAACTTAAAAAAAATTATTATTTAAACATTCTAATTCATATAGTAATATTTAATTAAACTTGTGGGACCAGTTATGTGCCACGTCAGCACACAACAGAAATTTTGACGGAATTGTAACGGAATGACCACATTGATTTGCGACACTAATTTTCATGGACTACATTGATTAATTTTCAATTTCAGGGACCATCTTGATGGAATAGGTCAATTTCAGGGACCGTTTGTGATAAAAACCCTTTAAAAAAACATCGAGCAAAGGCAAACAAAATAAACTAAGGAAAGAAAATAAAAACAGAAAAAGAAAATATAAAATAACAAATAAAAGGAAAGGAAATAAAATAAAAGGGATTGGACATACCTGGAATGGTTCGAACCTATGATCTTGGGAAACAGAGGAGCTGGCAAAATTGAAAAATAAAGTACAAAAAATGCATGGCTCCGGGGGTCGAACTCGCAAATTGGTGGGCATCAGCATGAGGGGCTGGATACAGAACCCTCAGGGGTTGAACCACACGTGTGAATAAAACTCACATGCTTCACCATGCAAACACATTTAGTAGCCCATGCTCCTCCATTTCTCATTTCAGCCGATGAGCGTTTCCACCTTTTTCTCTCTAACCTCGAGCCCAGAGCCATGAGAGCTCTCAAACCCTAGCCTCCATATTTCTCCAAAGATGAGATATCTCTCTCACTCTCCCACTCATCTACAACACAACAAAGAGGTTCATGGAGTTCATCATACCTGCAAACAGAGTTGCAGGCCTCATTTCCGTCCGATCCAAAAGCCGAAAGGCGCAAAGGTAAAACTCTCCACCAACGTCTTTGTTTCAGTTTCGATTTGTGCATTGCAGTAAAACAAACCCAAAACTAACACATGCATGAGGTCTTTATCTGTGCAAGGAAACTCGAGTGACAGAGAACTCAAGCACCGATTTGTGGCAGAACAGTTTTGGCAGAGTCCACGATTTTCAGATCCAAAAGGAAGGTAAATAGCCGACAACCCCCAAACTTATTCCGTTGTTTCTTGATCTGAATCTGTGAAAGGTAGTCCTTGGATCTGTGTATAATGTGATGCATCAGTATACAATCCTTTGGAATTTGTCTCTGTGTTCATGTATCATGTATGACTGAATTTATTTTGCATGTCTCCTGATGATGAATGCCGAGGAAAATCTGCGCAAAACGTGATCTGTGATATATGGACCCTTCTGCACACTTGGATCCCCGATTTTAGAATCATGCACGTCTTATAGGATTTCATATGGTCTGTAATTTAATTTCAATGGGAGAGTGTGAGTGAGTGGATCCATGCAGCGTAGAAGCCTCTCAGCAACCCACTATAAGCAATCCTAAACCCAGCTCTTTGATCTTCTGCATGCTTCGTATCTTCTGCACTATGTGTTGATTTTGCATGCCACGTATGTTGGTGAATGAACGGTAAATGGGTTGAATCCACCCGTAGTTGAGGTTTTTGGTCGAATCAGTTCCGAATGTAACCTGCAATCACAAATAAATAAAAAACTAATTAGATAAGTAAAAAAAAAAAACAAGAATTAAAAATTGCTTTCTTTTTTTGTTTTTCAATTTTCTGATTTTTCAATTTTTTATTTTCTTGTGATTGAAGTAAAAGCAAGGAAATAAAAGCAAGAAAATAAAATAAACGAAAATAAAAAGAAAAGAGTTAGAAAAATTGGGTTGTCTCCCAAGTAGCGCTTTAGTTAACGTTTATAGCTAGACGTAGCGAAAATAATTGTTGATCACGTGACTTGTTCTTTTAAAGTCAACCACTCCTTAGCAACATTGTAGGTCAGTAGTCGGTACGGCGCGAATTGATGTTTATCAACTGTGCATTTAAAACCAATGGATGAGTTTTTCTTGGCCACCCTTCTATGGGAATGAGTCTTTGTAAACAAGTAAGGTCCCTCGACTCCCTTCCAGTGAGGTTTTGGTCTCTGTTGAATTGGCTTCCACTGTATTTAATACCCACAACTTCTGCACTGTCAAAATTTCTTGACGAAGAATTGGGCTGTCACGAACCCTTTTCTTTCTCGCATATATCTTTGCCTGTTCGCTAGACCCATATGGCATTTCTTCAAGTTTGATAGGCTGTGCAGGTCCACTGTTCAATTCAGCAACAAAAACTGTATCAGTGGTCATCTGCCTAGTATCCAAATCGTTCAGATTGCTCAAAATCTGATCATGGGAGTCATCGAATTTTGACTTTGTATGAACAACCCCTTGCAACACGTCCGTTATGATGAATTCCGGCAGCTTGATTGGTTTCTTTGCAAAGATATATACACTAAAAGATAATAAGAAATTCGACCGCCCCTTACATATTTGATACCCTCTCCTACGAAAAAACTCACAATACCGACTTCTGAACAAGGAATGCATGCCATAGGGACTTGAGTTAGAGCAGGTTCTGGATAAATTTGAGGATTGTCAAGGGTGGTTTCCTCCTTTGGGCGTGAACAAATGGCAGATTGCTCCTCAATTTCTGCATTAATCTTCTCTTGTTCATTATGGGTTTGAATATGAACTCCTTGATTTGTTCTTTCAAGGTGCGTTTGTTGCACCAGACTGTTTTGGACGGGACTAGCTTCAGGAACTAAGCTGGACTGGCATAGACTAGACTAAGCTGGACTAGCTTTGTGAAGCGTTTGGTGCAGTTTCGGACTAAAAAGCAGAATATAAACAAACTATAATATTATATTATTTAACACTTATCTAATAATATTTTATTATTTTATCTAATAATATTAATTTAACCCTTTTCTTTCTTTTTTCCCACTCTACCTCTCTGAACCTTCTCCCATCTCTTCACTCTGACTCCATCCATTCTCTCCGACTTCATCCATTCTCTCATTTCCTCCTTGTATTTCTTGCAAAACGCAGTCTTTCAAAACAAGGTCATGGTAGATCTTTCAAGACAAGCTCATCCTTTTTGCCCTCTTCCTGCCGTTAGGCATCTCCACCTTCCTTACCTTTTTTCTCCCAAAAATTTTCGAATCTCTCTCCTCCCTCTGATACATGCGTCGGCTTCTCCGTTTGCAATTCCAAAATGAGATAGCCATCTCAGAATTTTCTGGGAAAAAGGAAGAATGCTTGCTGATCAGCTTCTCCCATTGTTGTTATTGTTTTGCATTTTTTTTTTTTTTTGAATTTTGGTGGTTCGATTTTGAGATTTTGGCAGTGGAAGAAGCTGATTTGGGGGTGGGTAAATGGAGACGAAGCAGCGTACAGATGATGCAGTGTAAAAGGAAGCAGATTTGGAGACGGGACTAACAATCCCATACATTTCGGGGGGACTCGCTAAGACTAACTAGCGAAGGACGTAGTCGGGACGAATCCGACTTAGTCTCATTAACGCTAGTCCTTCTTCACACCAAACAAGGATTAGCAATCCCAGTTAAGCCAGTCCAGTCCAACGAGGTTTAGTGAGGGCAAACAAATGCCCTCTCAATATACAATTCAGATGATTCCAACAATATAGAGATTTTGTTCTCCATCAAAAACTCTTGTGGCATGTCAGGCTGCTCAAAATACTGTTGATTACATGCCCACATAAAATAAAGATGATTTTTTAAACCTGGAGTGTAGAACTCTGAATAGGGATTGTTCCAATGCCATTTTGAGTTGTTTCTCATATTGATATGCTCATGAACAAACTCAGGAAAATATTTCCTTTCGGGCCACTGCAAAATGTCATGGTTCTTCAAATACCAAAGGGCACAAACTGTAAGTTTAAATTCATAAAAGCCCATTTCTGCTAAAGAAACCCATAAAGGCAACTTTCTTGCCGGTGGTTCCATCATGCAATTGCTCTCAAGATCAACAAACTATAACCTGCGAAACAAATAAAAAAATAAAATCAACAAATAAATAAAAAGACATATACAAAAGTAATTAACTAAGAATAAGATAAACACAAATTATTTGAAACAATCCCTAGTGACGGTGCCAATTTCTTGATAGGATTTTTACCACCTACAAAAGTAGGGATAAAAACATTTAAAAATACTTGCAAGAGTACAAGGTTGTCGTAGTATAGCAGCTCAAGCAATGTTGTTTTTCACATGAATTGAATGAATAATTTAGGTTTAAAACCAACTCTTAATTAATTATTTAAAATAAAGTTTGGAAAATGTTGATTTTAGAATTTAAAATAATAAAAACGAATTTAAAATAAAGACAACTAAATAAATCAACTAGAAACCAATTTAAAGAAAATCAATTTGTAAAAGCCATAGGGTTCAGCCGTTACCTTAACAATCCTATGTAGTTATTCCAATTACTTATGAATTACCCATGCATATTTCAAAGGTTAGGTTTTCCTAATATACATCCGACTTGGAACCTCCAACATAGAACGTATATCTAACATGCAATCCGTTAGGACGTTCATATCAAATATGAACATGAAAGACTCATTAAGTTTTATGAAAACTCTTTGAAAAACCATGCAACCTTAAGACGTGGTGTTCATCCTAAGTGAAATTACAATTATTAACCATGAGAAGCCAGCGCCAATTTCAGGGAACCTTCCAACCAAAATTGCATCAAATTACTTTTCTAATTATTCTAATGGTCGCGAATCATGAAAATACTTAGATAGTTTAAAACGATGATTAATAATTCAAAACATGCATGCATAATATCATAAGTAAATTGAAAAGAACTACATATTCTTGCTAAGGCTCAAGGCTTCGCCCTAGCAAAAGAAACTAGTTACGAACAATCATAAAATAAAATATTATTGAGAATAAGAATAGAAAACACCTAGAAAATAAACTTGAAAAACTCTCTAAAGTGTGCGTGCATTCTCCTATCCTTCATCTCTTTTTCTTCATCTTCTTCTTTAACCGTAATGGCTAAATATCTTTATTTATACTACCACCAAATAAAACCCTAAAGGGTCTTAGAATAAAAGTAGGAAACATAATAAAATAATAAAACAGAAAATAAAAGGTTTCCTATTTGAACTAAAATTCGGACTTATCAGAAAATCAGACTTTTGACTGACCAAATCAACTCCGATTTGGTCCCAAAAGGACTCTTTTGAAAGTGAAGACGTCCCCTACAAATCTTCAGAAGGAATCTTCCTCAAAATATACCATCTTGACCTTCAAAATACCCAAAACTTCCATAAACGTCAATCTAGGAAAGCTGCGAGCTGGACCTTAATTTCATCGCTACGGTCAAACAGCTTAGTAGAAAAATCTGGAATTTTGATACAATCATCTTGAAAGAATCACGAACATCCTCCAATTGCTCCAAAATTCATTTGTTTGATCACTTTTTGCTCGTCCTACATTGAAAATACATAACAAAGTATCAAAATTCCAACAAAATAACCAATAAACTAATACTAAGATAAGGGTAAAATATATATTATAATATCAACTCATCAAAGCTCAACCCAAAAATATGAAAATAATTTTTCATATGCCAGTCATACTCCAAACAAATATGTTTGCTAACATAGCCTAGCCCACACAACTTTAAAGAAATCAATGTGTGTCATCAGCTTAACTCCTCCTAGGTTATTTTTGCAGGTTTATTTTCGAAACCATAGGTAGAATCAATTTGTATCCTTTACCTTTATAATTCATCCAACCCGTTCTTAATTATTTTTTCATAATTAGATTCAAATACATGTATAATCAATTTTGTATACTTTTTAGTTGAATCAGTTTCTATAGTTTTAGTAGAATCAATTTGTAGACATTTAACAAAACTATATATTTGCCATCAGTCCAACCTGTTATGTACAATTTTTGCAGAATCAATTTCAAATATAAGTAGAATCAGTTTTGTGTACTTTTTAGTCAAATCAATTTGTATAGTTTTATTAAAATCTGTTTATATATTTTTAACATAACTACATACATGCCATAAGTTCAACCTGTGAGATCCCACATCGCCCATGGGAGTGGATCCTATGAGCCTTATATGTATATTCCCATCTCTACCTAGCGCGAGGCCTTTTGGGAGCTCACTGGCTTCGGGTTCCATCAGAACTCCGAAGTTAAGAGAGTAGCGCGCGAGAGCACTCCCATGATGGGTGACCCACTGGGAAGTTCTCGTGTGGGTTCCCAGAAACAAAACCGTGAGGGTGTGGTCGGGGCCCAAAGCGGACAATATCGTGCTACGGTGGAGGTGTGCCCGAGATGTGGTGGGGGCCAGGGTCGGTATGTGAGAATTTGGTATCAGAGCCTAACCCTGGCCGCATGTGTACCGACGAGGACGTCAGGCCCCTAAGGGGGGTGGATTGTAAGATCCCACATCGCCCAGGGGAGTGGATCCTCTGAGCCTTATATGTATATTCCCATCTCTACCTAGCGCGAGGCCTTTTGGGAGCTCACTGGCTTCGGGTTCCATCGGAACTCCAAAGTTAAGCGAGTAGCGCGCGAGAGCACTCCCATGATGGGTGACCCACTGGGAATCTCGTGTGGATTCCTAGAAACAAAACCGTGAAGGTGTGGTTGGGGCCCAAAGCGGACAATATTGTGCTACAGCGGAGGTGTGCTCGGGATGTGGTGGGGGCCCGGGCAGGGATGTGACACAACCCGTCTTCGACCATTTTTGCAGAATCAGTTTCAAATATATGTAGAATCAGTTCTGTGTACTTTTTAGTAAAATCAATTTGTATAATTTCAATATAATCAGTTTGTATATGAATTTTCAACAAAATTATATATATATATATATATGTCATCAATCCAACATCTCATCAACTATTTTTGCGAAATCAGTTTCAGATATGAATCAGTTTTGTATACCTTTTAGAAGAATCTATTTATATAGTTTTAATAGAGTCATTTTGTATAGATTTAACAAAACTACATACATGCCATCAGTCAAACCCATCCTCGATATTTTTTTTTCTTTTCCAGAATTTGTTTCAAAAACATGTAGAATCAGTTTTGTATATTTTTTAGTATAATCAGTTTGTATAGTTTTCAATAGAATTAGTTTGTGTAGTTTTCAGTATAATCAGTTTGTATATTTAAACCTCTATTCCTTATCTTTTCTTTTTTCCGATGAATGACAATGTCTACAAAATTTCACCAATTACTTTTGATTACTAAATCCTGGGTGTGTTTAATAAATTTCCATTTACACGGCTTGGTTTTACCAATTTATAGCCAATCATGGACCCATCATAAAAATGTTGATCAAGGCAATGCAGTCCTCTTGTTGTATATCAACTTGCATATGCTTCCAGGTCTTTTGTTACCCAAACTACAATCCACCATTTTCCGTTTCTCCCTTTTGAACCCAAGGTCCCATGCATAAATGCTAGCATTGTAATTCACTAGTTTAGGCGAGTTTAGTGACCATGATCGGTATCCTTCATCACATTCAAACTCGGTTTTGCTGTTTACAAAAAATGAAACACACTTTTACTGTGAGTTCATCGCTACCTCTTAAACATCTCAACCGTTGATAACAGCCATAAAAATGCCATGTTCTCTCGTTCAAGAGAAATTTGATACAACATAAAAACCTTCAAAAGCATTTACACAAGCACCTTTGTAAACTTCTTCAACTTTTAAATGCCTCCGGAAATCATATATCAAAAAATCCCCAATATGGCTGCTTACGGATTAATTGGGTAGACATTTAATTTTTTTAATTTTTGTGGTCTACAGCATTTAATTTGCTTAAGTTTTTTTCTTTGTTTGGAAATTCCTAAATTTAAATTCTTATTATTCATGCGTGTGTACATAGCTAATTGTTATAAGTATTAGAAAATTTCATTTTAATCCTTAAAAAAGATGAGTTTTAGACTATAACCTTGTGTAAGATTAAAATCCAATTTTGGTCCCTAGTACATTTAATCATATCATTTATTAGTTATATTTTGATGTTTTATTTATTTATTTATTTTTATTTTAATGTATTAATTACATTTAAATTTAATTTTTATTCCATTCATCATAATATATTTTAATGTCTACATTTAGGCCATTATTTTTTTTTATAATATATATTCCGATAACAATTTTGTATGTTCTTCATTTAGGTACATTAATACATTTGAATATTTCGGTATATCCATCGGTACAAACATATAGTTACATTGATTCAATATAATGCATTTCGGTCAATATAATGCATTTCATTACGTACATTTTGATACACACATTTGGGTATTGACTTTTAGGTACATTAATTCAATATATTATATTTTGGTACATACATTTAGGTATGTACATTTTGGTACATACATTTCGATATTGACATTTAGGTACATACATTTCGGTATTGACATTTAGGTACATACATTTTGGTACATACATTTCAGTATTGACATTTAGATACATTAATTCAATATAATACATTTCGGTACATACATTTAGGTTCATTATAATATATTTCGGTACAATCATGTAGGTACAAATATTTCGGTACAAAAAAGTCAATTTTATATATTTCGACACAATCATTTCTGTACACTTATATATTTATATATTTTTGAATCACAAATTTCTTTTAATATGTTCTCATTTATGTTCGTTTATAATTAAAAAACTAAATATGTGCATATTAATAAAATTAAAATTTAATGTGGAGAGATTAAATAAAAATACACATTAAATAACAAAAATTGAATGTAAATTTTGATAAAAGTACACTTCAAGGGATTAAATTGAATATGTAATCTAGCACCAGATTTTTTTTTTAAATTTTAATCATTTGCAAGGACTAATGTTCAAAAACCCCTATAAGTATTCCAAAGATTTTGTCCACTTTAAACTTACAATATTAGAAAAAAAAAAAAAAAACTCTTGTAAAGACTGCACAATTAAAACCGCAACAGAAATTAAAAATTACTACAAATACTAGCAGATTATGCACATCCTATTTGGGTGTTGGATAACTACGTGCATACTTGAAGGCTGTCATACTAAAAGAGATTTTACAACTCCAATATTACAGAAAAACAATCACACTGACTGTAAAATCCGAAAAAAAGAAAAAAGAAAAAAATAAGAATATGCCAGATGGCAGTGGGTGAGAGGGCACCCAATCAGAAAAAGAGGGAGGAATGTGAGGTGACCAATGAGAAAGAGAAGTAAGGAGGGAAAAGGAGGGGGAAAAAATCAGTGTTCTAAAACGCGGTCAAGGTGGCCGCCTAGGCGCTGAGCGTCGGACCGCCGTCGCGATTTTTCCAAAAACGTTCAATAAATCGGCAAGGGTATTAGGCGGTGTCTAGGCGGCCGAATGGGCGGGCTAGGCGGTCTCGGCGGCGAGCTAGGCAGTCTCGGCAGTGGATTAGGCGGTTTTGTTAAAAAATTATACTTCGCTGTTTCACTACACCGCGTAGAAGAGGACGGCGACGACATAAAATCTGAAAGAGAGAGAGAGAGCGAGAGGGAAGAGAGAGCGAGAGAGAGACCAGTAGAAGGAATCAGAATAACAGTGCAATTGCTGAAAAAAAAAAAAACGAAAAATTTGACCTGGACTCTTCAGATTTCTTCGCTGGAGTCGGCAACGTTTTCAAGGATCTTTGCTACGCTAGACTAGGTTTTGGGAAATTTTGTAAGGCAAGAAGATGGGGAATTAGGTGGAGAAAACATAGAGAATCAGGCGGAGCAATCAAAGAAGAAGCGGAGGAAGAGGAAACGGGACACCCCAAAATAAAGCCTCCCGATTTTCAAGGCGTAAAAAACATCTCCCCTTGTCTGATTGATTTCCACTACTTGGGCTCATAAGTTATAAATTATAATAAAAACAATTACCCACTCCCGATTTCCAAGGCGTCAAAACCAACTTTATCTGATTGATTTCCACCTACTTGGGCTACTAAGTTATAAATTATAATAAAAACAATTACCCACTCCACTATTTAATAAAATATTATGTAATTATTTTGGAACTTTATATATAGAAATCAAAACTTTAATTATATTTCAATGAACTTCACTAGATTTTAAATATGTCAATGAGATATTTATTGAACACTAAAATAAACACACATTATATGTTTGCTCCCCATATTTTTATTATGTTCCAATACTTCGTAATATATATATCATTCTATTTTCTAGTTTATAATGAAATTATATATATTTTAAGTTGTGAACACGAAAATTCCTGAAACGAAAGAGACAAGAAACACGTGTACAAAATAATATTTTGTATTGATTTTTGGGGTTACAATCTCTTTTACAATTTGTTCCTCTGATTCGATCTTCGTAAGATGTTGGTTTGTGGACGTTGTTGATCCAATGGCCGTCAAGGCTTGATCTTGGATGAACGGGAAGCTTCTTCAAGGGACGTTGGTGGCTTGATCTTGGAGGAACATGTGTGTTGATCCAAGGGCCGTCGAGGCTTGATCTTGGAAGGTTGAACGAAGCTTCTTCAAGGGCCGTCGGGGCTTGATCTCGAAGGTGGATGATTGTTGATCCAAGGGCCGTCGGGGCTTGATCTTGGAAGAACGATGAACGAAGAACGAAGAGAGTTTTCTTGATCCTTCGGGATTTGCTTGAGAGCTTTTAGAGTTTCAAAGCTTCAAGGTTTTGGTGTGATGTGAATTCTCTTCCAATTTGGGAGTAGAGAATGTATTGTCAAAATCCTCCTTTGATCCTTTGATTGAGAAGCCCATTTATAGGCTTTGAGAATGAATTACCACCATCCTTTTGTTTTTGGTGGATGTTGTAGGTGAATTAGGTAGATTGTTGTAGGTGAATTGGGTGGGTTGTTGTAGGTGAATTGGGTGGAGGTTGTAGGTGAAGTGAGTGAATGATGTAATTTTAATACAATGGTCAACATTTATTTCACTGAAAATTCAATGTCTACAGTTGTAATTTCAATGCAATGGTCAACGTTTATTTCACCAAAATTTCAATGTCTACAAATGCCCCCACTTCAAGGCGCGTCGTATACATGTGTTTGTCACGTGTAGAAGATGCGTTTTGAAGTCCCTTAACATAGAGGTCGATCGTCGATCCAAGGGCCGTCGATGCTTGATCTTGAATTGGGCTGGAAATTTCTTCAAGGACCGTCAATGCTTGATCTTGAATTTGGCTGGAAGGTTTTCTGGTTTCCTCCAATTGTTGATTTTCCACAGGCTTAATCTTGAATTGGGCTAGAGAGTTTTCTGGTTTCCTCCAAAGGTCTGAACTTACTTTCCACAGACTCGATCTTGAATTAGGTTTGATTCGAGGGTGGTGGACACTTGATCTTGAATTGGTTTTTGATCTTTTCAAAGGCCGTCGGGGCTTGATCTTGAAGGAAATGGGACCACGAGCGGTTTTAGGATTTGAACGCCTGGCAGGCAAGCACGAGGTGGAGGTGATGACCTGTTTCTTTGTTCAATCTTTCCAATTCATATTGAAGAGGGTTAGGAGATGAATCAGTATGTGCAGTTGTCGCGTTTACTGATGATCCACAAGATTGATGCTTCATTGTCACTCGTCTTGTCTGTTCTCTAGGCAGATGCGGACAAGTACTTGAGAGCAATGCTAGATAAATAACCAGGGAAGGGGTTCCAGGTAATCAATTTCTGAACGGAAGCTTGATCCCAAGTGTCGCCCGATTGCTATTTTTCTTCTTGTTCTGCAGGTAAGAACGAGGACAAAGAAAATGACAGGGAGAAAGCATGATTTGAGATAATTTCGCTTTAGACCCTGATGATATGAGATACTTTTGCTTTTGAAGAAGCAGTGGTGATTTGATGGCGTTGCACGGCGATGCTTTGCTTTTCGGTGACGGTGCCAGCGAAAGGTTGTTGAAGCTTCTCAAACTCTTCCATTAGAGTAATGACGCCGAACTTGGATTTGACTTAGACTCCTCCGTCTGGATTCTGCAGTTCTGCAAGGAAGGGTATCGTGCTACAATGATTTGTTACAACTTATAACGCTACATTCTTCTCTGCTTGTTTCTTTTGCGTAGCAGAAGTAGTGCGTAACCTTTTGCGTTTGAATGGTCCTTCAGAGCATCACTTCTCAGCGACTCATCCATGCTTGGCAGCTTCAGTGCAAAGAGCCAACAACATAACAAATGTTCTGCGATGTCGGTGACTTGAGACCCAGCTCCAACAGCAGTTGAAGATGACCACTCGAGAGCAATGCAAGGTAAGCAATCAAGCAAAGGTTCCGAGCAATTAGCTCCAGAGTGGACGTTTGATTTCGGGTTCTGACTGATTGCTCTCTTTCTCCCTATCTTGCAGGTAAGAGCAAGGGTAAAGGAAAGAAAAGGGAAAAACATGATATGAGGTACCTTTGCTTTCGACCCTGATGATATGAGATACGTTTGCTTTTGAAGAAGCAGCGGATAGATCAGCGCGTATATTAGTTGCGCTTATCTCCACGTGCCTCTATGTATCAATTTCACTTGCCTCATCTGTTTCCCTTGTAGAAGTGGTATTCTCCCTAGTTTTTTTCCTTGCAGGTTTGACATCTTTTCTTGCAGTATTTTCCTCTGATGCAGGAGTTGAATGCAAACCTTGCATTTGAATGGTCATTCAGAACATCACTTCTCAGCGGCTCGTCATGCGGAAGTTTGAGTGGAAGTTCCGACATATTGCTTTTTTTTATCCTTGTCTTGTAGGTAAGAGCAAGGACAAAGGAAAGGACAAGGGAAAAACATGATATGAGATACCTTTGCTTTCGACCCCGATGATATGAGATACGTTTGCTTTTGGAGAAGTAGCGGATGAACCAGCACATATATTGGTTACGCTTGTCTCCACATGCTTCGATGTATCAATTTCACTTGCTTCATCTGTATTTTTTAGGCAGGTGTGGTATCTTCTCTGGAAGCACAAGATGTTGAAGATGAGTGCTCGAGAGCAAGGCTAGGTAAGCAATCAGGGAAGGGGTTACAGGCAATCGGTTCCAACTCAGAAGGTTGATTCCAAGCGCCGGCTGATTGCTCTCTTTCTCCTTGTCTTGCAGTGAAGAGGGATGACAAAGAAAAGGATAGGGAGAAAGCATGCTATGAGATACTCTTGCTCTCAACCCTGATGATATAAGGTGCTTTTGCTCTTGGAGGAAAGAGTATAAGATTTTGATGCGGGTGTAAACTTTTCGATCGAGAGGGGTTTCTGGTTGAGGAAATGAGCTGATCATTTTGAGTGACTCGATCGAAGAGGTTTTCTCGAAAAGGAAGACAACTGAGTATACTGAGAGGCTTGGTTCCAGATGCATTCTTGGCAAGGGAGAAGAGCCAAGCATTTTGGATGTGTGCCTTGCCATGGAGGGTGAAGGTCGACCTATATAGGGAAAGGCGCAATAGCAGGTAATGGTGCCGATGTGACCTTGTCACCCACGCTTGTCGGCAAGAGTGTGGTGGTTGGGATAGTGAACTTCACGCGTTTTCAACTTTGTCAGAGATTTTTGACAAAGTTGTACGTGTTATCCGACTAGTTGAGATTGCGCCTGAAAAGTGTTGACGGACTTTATACAGGAAAATCCGGCTTTTGAAATTCAGATAGTGGTGTCTCTTTGACTTTTGAACAGGTGGCTGTGTTGCTTCTCCTTTTATAGAGGTATTGATTGTATTCGAGATGCACACTTTGAAGATTTCCCGCCTGTGAAAATTATCTCTGCTGTATTTCTGAAATTTTACTCTATCCAACCCTTCTCTTTTATCATTTCTGAAATGGCTCATTGGCTTAGATTTGAGTCTTGGGAATGATATAGGTGCACCGTGTCGGGCTGATATATGGCGTCCGTCCTTCTTGTCTTCTAATGGCCCTCTTACAGTTGAACACTCTGTGATGAAGGATGAAATAACAGCTACAATAGTAGCTAGGAACCTCCTCACTCCTAGAGATAATAGGCTTCTTTCACGATGGTCTGATGAGTTGGCCGTTCGAGACTCCCTCGCCCTTAGTGTTCGATGTGCGGGCTCTGTGTCCAATATGGGCCAACGCTTACTTGCTCGAACTCACCAAGTTGATTCATTGACGGTCGAGGTGGAAAGTCTTGGACGAGAGATCAAACATCTCAAGCGCGAGAATAGAAAGTTGCATGTGCTTGCAAATAATTATTCAACGAGCATAAAGAGAAAGCTCAATGAGCTGCAGGAATCTGAAGGTCGGATTCAAAGTGACCATCAGAGGTTTGTGGCTTTTTTTCAGTGGCACCTTTTGCCTTCGACATCTGGAGTCCGACCAAGTATCGAGGCGTCACATGATCAACTTCCAATGCCTCCTTCTTCTGGGGTTCTACCGGATGCTAAGGCTTCAAGTGAGCGAACTTTATGAAGGCTCTATCTTTCCCTTTCCTTATTTATTTATTTTTATTTTTTATTTTTTATTTGTACACACTTGTAATTTCTTAGAGATATCAATGGACATGCTTTATTTTATTCAGCGTATTGTACTAAATACCAATAAAACCTTTTTTTTATTTTTTTTAATCACATTTTACAGGATAGTGCCGTGCATAATCATATTTTCCAAGTGCACCATTCCTCCACCTCTCATTGTGCCGTGCATAATCGTGTTTTCCAAGTGCGCCATCCCTTCACCTCTTATTTTGGTTTTCTTTTCCAGGCACGGGTTGTTGTTTGCACAATCACTATTATTTGCACAGTCACCGCACTTCCTTTGCTTCTCTGAGTTCTTCTGCATATATATATGTATACATATGGGATCGAATCGTCACTGCGCAACCATTGTACAGCCACTGCACTGCTTGTTGCTCTAACGTCACTTCACCATCTGCTATCTTTGTTGCACTGTCCACCGTCCTGCTGCTTGAAGCTTGTTGCAGTGAGTCACTTTTTGCTATGTGGTGCTGTGCGAAAGACTGCAGTGGGGTTTCACTGTGTAGTGCCTTTTTGGTCACAGTTTTTCCTCGATGGTGACGTTGAAGTGCTGCTCATATTTTTGTAATAAGGCTTTGTAACCAAATCCTTCATTTAAAGAAATAAAGTATCCATATTTTGAATTTGTTCTTTATTCTTCAAAGTGTTTGTGTTTTTGTTGATGGTGTGACTGTACTTGAAGTTTTTGAAGTTTCTAGTTGCCTACGTACCCTCGGTTGAGAAGGGATCAAGTCATGACGTAGTTCAAATAAGTGATGGATTGCTTTAATGGTAATTTTGATGATGATTTTGCCGTACACAGTTTATGCTCTTGCGGGCCAGGAGCATGGAGCATTTGTTTTAGGGGTAGTAGCGCTTCAAGAATCTGCCATTGATGGGGCCGATCCTCAAGCGGTCTTCTGCCATGATTAAGTAGGTGCCGTTGGTGTAGGCCTCTTGTATTACGTATGGTCCATCCCACTTTGATGTGAACTTGCTTTTTGTCTTGTGAGTTATGATGATAGGCCTACGCAATGTGAGAACGAGATCTCCAGTTTGGAAAGACCTTGGGCGGACCTTCTTGTTGAATGCCTTGGATAGTCGTGCTTGGTAGCATTCCAAGTGTTGTTGAGCTTCGAGCCTTCTTTTGTCGAGTGCTTCCAATTCTTGAAGGCGCAACTTTGCATTCTCTTCATCATTCAAGCCTTCTTGTATAGCCATTCTTAGTAAGGGGATTTGACTTTCAAGTGGTAGAACAGCTTCTACACCATATATAAGAGAATAGAGCGTAGCTTGGGTAGAAGTCCTATATGTCGTCCTATATGCCCAAAGTGCTTCGCTTATTCTTTCATGCCACTCTTTCTTTGTTCGGCTGATCACATTCTTTAGGAGGTTACACAATGTCTTGTTGAATGCTTCTGCAAGACCGTTGGCCGGAGCATGAAACATGGAAGACTTGTGCTATTTGAACTTGTATTTCTCGCAGAGCTCGTCCACGAGTCGGTTGGAGAATTGTTTTCCATTGTCAGTGATGATGTAGCGAGGTACACCATATCGGTGGATGATATGTTCCTTGATGAAACGGACGACAGTTTCCTTACTGACTTCCCTTAGGGGTATGGCTTTCGCCCACTTGGAGAAGTAATCTGTTGTAGCTAGGATGTAAGCTTCTCTTGCAGATAACTTTGGTGAAATCGGCCCTACGACGTCCAATCCCCATGCATTGAATGGCCATGAAGCAACTGTAGGGTGTAATGGTTCAGGTGGTTGATGTATGAAGTTGGCGTGGAATTGGCAGGCTTGGCACCTTTTGGCGTGTTCCAGACAATCCTTCACCATGCTTGGCCAGTAGTAACCTATCCTTTTAAGCTGGAAATGTAGCTTCGGTCCAGACTGATGCGCCCCGCATATACCTGAGTGTGCTTCTTCCATGGCTTGATTGGCTTCTTCCTCACCTAGGCATCTCAGAAGTACTCCTTCAAAAAAGCATCGGTAGAGTGTTCCTTTGTAGTAGAGGAAGCGAGGTGCTCGTCGACGTATTTCAGAGCGGTGTCTAGGATTATCCGGAAGCTTTCCATACTCCAAGTAGTCAATTAGCGGCCGTCTCCACTCTTCGGCGTCGACTGGAAGTACTGAGATGGCATTTGTATCATCCAGTGGCATTTCAGTGATGAGCGAGATCACCCATCTTTGGCAAACTAGCACGTCTGCAGCTTCATCTTCTCCTAGTGTCATGCTCGAGGCTAGGTTGGTGAAAGCGTCTGCCATTTGATTTTCTTTTCTTGGCACATGTTCTGGTGTCACGGCCTCAAACTTTTGTAGCAGTTGAGTTGCCTGCCGAAAGTATGGGACGAGATCATCTTTCCTCACTTCGTATTCATTTAAGAGTTGATTGATTATGAGCTTGGAGTCGCCATATACCTTGAGGGCTGTGATTTCCATGTTGATCACCATTTGGAGCCCAATGATCAGTGCTTGGTACTCAGCGACGTTGTTGGAGCATAATTCGCTTAGTTGGAAGGAGTAAGGTAGTATTTACCTTTGTGGCGACATAAATACTACTCCTACCCCTGCTCTGTCTGCTCATGCGGATCATTCGAAGAACATCGTCCATGTCGGGAAGATGTCGATGTAGAACACCTCCTCGTCAGGCAAGTCATCTGAGATTTTCCAATCGGCTGGGATTGGGTGATCGGTAAGGAAGTCTGCTAGCGCTTGTCCCTTAACGGTTTTAGCTGGGACGTAGATGATCTCATACTGATTAAGAAGCAACGCCCATTTAGCGAGTCGCCTTGTCAAGACTGGTTTGGACATGACGTATTTGACCAGGTCAGCTTTAGCAACCAGGTGGACAGTGTAAGCCTGCATGTAATACCTAAGCTTCTGGATGGCGAATACCAAGGTGAGGCACTTCTTTTCTATTGGGGAGTAGTTCAACTCAGCGCCGGTGAGAGTTCGAATGAGGTAGTAAAGCGCTCATTCTTTCTGGGATTCATTTTCTTGTGCCAAGAGTGCTCCAACTGAACTTTCCTGAGCAGCGATGTACAATATGAGTGGTTTCCTGGGCACCGGTGCCCCCAGGACAGGTGGACTTGATAAATATTTTTTTATGCTTTCAAAAGCATTGTGGCACGCTTCGTCTCATATGAACGGAACATCTTTCTTCATGAGTCGGCTGAACGGTTGACAATGCCCTGCAAGGTTGGAGATGAATCGTCTGATGAAGGCTAGCCATCCTTGTAGACTTTTCAACTCGTGCAGGTTCCTTGGCTCAGGCATGCTTTGAATGGCCTTGATCTTTGATTGGTCCACTTCACAATGAAGCCGAGGAACTTTCCAGAGGTGACGCCGAATGCACATTTTAACGGGTTCATCTTGAGGTTGTACTTTCACAGCCTTTCGAACACTACTCGTAAATCCTTTAAGTGATCTGATCTTTTCTTTGTTTTGACCACCACGTCGTCCACATAACATTCTACATTTTTGTGTAGCATGTCATTGAAGATTTTCTGCATTGCGCGTTGATATGTAGCTCCAACGTTCTTTAGACCAAAGGTCACCTTGTAGCAGTAGATACCTTTTGGAGTGCGGAATACTGCTAGTTCTTCCTCTTTGAGAGCCATACGAATTTGATTGTATCCAGAAGAGCTGTCCATGAATGACAGTGCCTCGTGGCCAGTGGTTGAATCCACCACGATTTCGATGATTGGCAAGGGGAAGTCGTCTTTTGGGCAAGCATTGATGAGGTCCTGGAAGTCTACGCAAACACGTATTTGTCCAGATTTCTTAAGGACAATGACAATGTTGGAGATCTATTTGGGGTATTGCACCTCTCGAATGAAACCTGCTTCGATTAGCTTGTCAATCTTAGCCTCTATTAGTGGGATAAGCTCAGATCGATAGCGTCTTTGAGTTTGCTTTATTGGTCGCGTTTCGGGCTTGACTGCAAGATGGTGCACATCGATAGTGGGGTCAAGGCTAGGCATTTCCTTGTAGGTCCAAGCAAAGACATCTTTGTACTCTAATAGCAGCTGGTAATACTCCTCTATCTCGTCCGTACTTAGTAGCGCACTTACGAAGATAGGTTTCGGCTCCTCTTTTGTGCCTAAGTTAAGCTCATTGAGATCATCAACCGTGGTTTGCCCCCTATTCTTAAGTTGTGGTGGCGCATCAGTGACATCTCTTTATGGGATTTCTTCTTCTTTGCCTTCTTGGATCGTGATGTGGAAGACATCTTGGACTTTCTCTTCAGTGTCGTCCTTTCGGGTGTTGTATTTTTTTGAGTTACGAAACTCTATGCAAGCACGGAGTTGCCCTGATTTTTTTAAGGCAACATTTAATTTTCGTCCTGAGTCCATGATCTCTTGAATTAAATCAGTTTCAATCATGTTGTCAATCTCATCTTCATCCAGGCTTGAAAGTGTATTAACAATTATTTCTTGCCCATTTAGCGACTGGTGAATTTGTGGATACAACGTAGGCTTCATGTGTAATTTCTTTGGAGCAACATGAGTCCGTCATTCATCTTTGCTTGACTTGGAACATGCCCCCAACGATCGAGGTGAAGACTTTGAGTCGAAAGAGCCAGAAGTGACGTCTTCCCTAGGGATTTTATCTTCTTTGTCTTCTTGGATCGTGACGGGGAAGATGTCTTGGACCTCCCCTTCAGTGTCGCCTTCTTGGGCTTGTTGGCATGAAGATTGTCCAGCACTTTCTTACTTTTAGCAGTTCATTTGTGTCAACCTCCAAGATTGCTTGGCGCTTCATCCTTGAAGGAATTGAGCTTCGAATATCGCCTTTTTCTGCTAGCCCGTTGAGCTTTTCTTCCTTTGACGTTGTCTCCCTATTTCTAGAAAGCTTCTTGTTGTCTTCAAGTCTTTCCAAAGCTAATCGATGAGGAGGAGAGCTAGACGTGTTGCTTCGCTTATTAAGTTTTGACAACTGTCCAAAAACAGAGCTTTGGGATGTTGGCATGGTAAGCCTCTTGAAGACGGAGGTTCGGTTTTGACCACCAATGCGATTAAGTGCTCACATTCTGGGTCTTAAATGATTCATCTTATCGAAGACTGACGACCGGGGGATGGGTTTATGCTTCTCTTGATCTTACTCAATACTCACGCTAATGTGTTGAGTGCTAGCGTTTTTCGCTTTGCTTGAAATCTTCACAGGTGCATTGGGTGTGAAGCCAAGTCCAGCTTTGTTGTTGTCCACTCCGTAACCATGCTTCTTCAACTTCTTTTGAGTCTCGGTGAGGTCACGTTATTTGTCGTTGATTGTGTTTGAAGCCTTCTTTCCAGGATTCAAAGAAGAAGTGAAGTCGTACCCAGCATTCGACATGAGTTTGTAGGCATTTGGATCAAAACCTTTTTCGGTCCTCTTGGTTGGAAGGAAGCTTGGTTCCACCCCTTTTGGCATAGCTTTTATGAAGCCTTGTGGTAGTCTTGCAACTTTAGCGTTGCCTAGCTGTGTCAAAGGCAAAACTGCATTCGTCTTGAGCAACTTTACATTATCCTTCTGCTGCTGTGTATCGGCTTTGCTTACTCTAGTTTGAACGGAGATTGACCATTCTTTCTTCTCGACATCGGGATGTATTGGAAGACGGGTGTATTTGGTCCATTTGAGGGCGTCCTACTCATTTTGGTTGTTGCAGGTTTAGCAGGCTTGTCATCGTTTTTGCTTGAAGATGGCATGGCTTGCCCTTCTTGCTTCTTGGGCATGACTTGCCACTCCTGCTTTTTAGGTGCTGCTTTGCCCGTGGATTTGATCTCTTTTGGAAGAGCTTCGGGTACCATGTCCTCATCCATGTAGAACTTGGCGTCTACGAAGTGTGATTCGGCTTCTGTGAATGGCTTGGTATCACCTTGGATCACTTTCACCCTTTCCCGGTAGAATTTCAAGCATTGGCGAAGGGTGGATGGGACTACTCCATTCGCGTGGATCCAAGGCCTTCCTAAGAGGAAGCTGTAGGAAGTTCTTGCATTAATCATGTGGAATATCGTGCTTGACTTGAGTTCGCCAATGGTCATCTCCACTCGGATCATGCCTATCGCTCTTTGTCCTCCTTGGTTAAAACCTTGGATTAATAGACGGCTTAGGGATAGTTCATCCACCTTGATACCGATTGTGGTCATTGTTGACTTTGGCATGATGTTTAAGGGTGATCCACCATCTACAAGCATACGGTTGACTTTGTGCTCCCTTACGTATCCCGAGACAAAGAGAGGATGATTTTGAGGCTTTGACCCTAGCAGTAAGTCTTCATCCGTGAAGCTGATCGCGTCCTGGGCGGCATAGCATGTAGCACATTCGTGTGGCCTAAGCTTCAAGCCTTCATTCTTGCTTTCTTGTACCTCATGGTCGTCAGGACTTGCTAAGGCTGCTACTAGTTCTCTTCGCATCTTCTTTGGCAATCGTAGTGCTTCCTCGATGTTAAAGTACGTTGGCAGACCTTTTTTAGGCGTGAGGGTATTTTCTTCCTCGATAGTGGTGACTTTGCCTTTTGAAGGTTCTTCCATTTCCACCTCGACCATGTGACATGCAGCGGTAGTGCACTGTTCGAAGAAGTCATCCGGAAAGTACTCGTGCAAGGAGACGGGAATGTGTGCCTCTGACTTCATAGATTCCTCAACATATGTTGGCTTAGCAGCTCTTATATTTCTTTTAGGCTTTCTATTGTTGCAGCGGCGGTGCTTTCTCCCTTGCTCCCCCTTTAGCCTTGTGGCTTACGGTCTTGGCTTCTTCGTCTTTTTATAGGTCACCAATGTCCACCCTTCTTCATCATCGGTAGGTGCGTCTTGGTTGCTTGCCCCCAGTGATGGTGGTGCAGAAGGTGCCGCGCGGCTTGAGCATTGGCGGGAAAGGTCAGGTGTCACTTGGAAAGGCACGGGATCGAATGATCTAAACGCAATCGTGGTAGTATGTGTTGCGACCGTGTCTTCAAGGTCGAGCTCGATTTTCCCTTGTTGAGCTAGCTTCATGATGAGCTCTTTAAGGACGAAGCACTTGCCAACAAGATGACTCACGATACGATGGTACTTGCAGTACCTAGGATCGTTTATGCAATTCATCTTGTTATAATGCTTGCATTCGGGTAGCTCAATCACCTTCTTTTCCAGTAAGTCATCTAACATTGCAACCATGTCAGAGTCAGGAAAAAGGTACGTCTTCTGCTCCAGTTCCCTTAAGGTGTTTTTATACCTGTCTTGGGTGGGAGAAGGCTCACCTCTCTTTATCTCCTTTGCTTTGTTTTTGGAGGAGATCTTGATGGGCATGGAGGAAGTTTTGATAGGGGTATTGTTGACGGTAAAAGCTTCCTTAGCGGGCTTCCTCCCAGTCTTGTCTACATTTGGGGATAACAACTTATCCTTCTTGAAGTTGGTGATCGGCTCATTCTTCCCGTGATTGGCGATACTCAGCTCCATATTGTGGGAACGAGTAGCCAGCTCCTCAAATGTTCTTGGTTTTATGCCTTGGAGGATGTAATGTAACCCCCAGTGCATGCCTTGAATGCACATCTCAATGGCGAAGGTTTCAGAAAGCCGATCTTTGCAATCCAGACTTAATGAACACCATCTATAAATGTAGTTAACGACAGGTTCATCATTCCATTGTTTCGTACTGGTCAGCTTCAGCATGCTTACGGTGCAATGAGTGCTGTAGAAGCGGTTGAGGAATTCCCTTTCCAGCTGATCCCAACTGTTGATAGACTCGGGCTCGAGGTTGGTATACCAATCAAAGGCGTTGCCTTTCAGCGAGCGCACGAACTGCTTGATGAGGTAGTTTCCCTTTGTTCCAGCATTGTTGCAGGTTTCAATGAAATGGGTGATATGTTACTTTGGGTTTCCCTTTCTATAGAACTGCACGAACTTTGGCGGTTGATAACCCCTCGGCATCTTTAGAGCGTCAATCTTTTTGGAGTAGGGCTTTGAGTATAGTACGGAGTCATGTGAGCTTCCTTCGTATTGTACCTTGATGGTGCTGGCGATCAACTCATGCAGCTGCTGGATAGAGAGGGATCCCATGAGCGCCGCTGCTTGGTCTAGCTCCGGTTTCTCTTCAACATTCTTTGCCGGAGGCTCACCTTTTTCATCGACTTCTTTCTTTAATGGATTAACCATTGGGTCGACTTTCACGTTGGGCTTTGCATCTAGTTGGTTGACGAGTGCAGCGATTTGTAAGTTTTTTCCTCCACAGTCCGTGTGAGTTTTGCGATAGCTTCATTCATTTGAGCTAGCTGCTCCTCAATTGAAGTTGCTCCGGTGGTCATGACTTGCAAGGCTGTGCTGCCGCTCGAGTCGGCATCAGAGAGCAGGGACTCGGAGTACTTCTTTGGGCTTTCCTCTCTTAGCGCTCTTAGTGAGGCCAGGGTGATCACGGGCTCGTGCCTCAGGTGCTCTTGCTCATTTGGCAGAGTTAATGCAGGGGTGGAAGCCGCGACAAAGAAGGCTCTTGCCTTGCTTCGGGTTGTGATGCCCGAAATGTCACCACTTGCGGCAAGGATGTTCTTGTTCTTCACTTTGGTTGCAGGAACAGCTTGATCATTTCCTGACACCATTGATTTTGGAGATGTGCTTTGGTTTTCTTGAACGAAGAAAGAGATGAGAGAAGAGATCAAGTCCCACCGGGCATGCCAAATTTGTGAACACGAAAATTCCTGAAACGAACGAGACAAGAAATACGTGTACAAAATAATATTTTGTATTGATTTTTGGGGTTACAATCTATTTTACAATTTGTTCCTCTGATTCATTCTCCGTAAGATGTTGGTTTGTGGACGTTGTTGATCCAAGGGCCGTCAAGGCTTGATCTTGGATGAACGGAAAGCTTCTTCAAGGGCTGTTGGTGGCTTGATCTTGAAGGTAGATGAACGTTTCTTCAAGGGCCGTTGGTTTTGATCTTGAAGGTTGGATGGACGACGAACGATGAATGATCTTCAAGGGCTTTTGGGCTTGTTCTTGAAGAACGGATGAATGACGAACGATGAACGAACTTCAAGGGCTTTTGGGCTTGATTCTTGAAGAACAGATGTTGTTGATCCAGGGGCCGTTGGGGCTTGATCTTGGAGGAACAGGTGTGTTGATCCAAGGGCCGTCGGGGCTTGATCTTGGAAGGTTGAACGAAGTTTCTTCAAGGGCTGTTGGGGCTTGATCTCTAAGGTGGATGATTGTTGATCCAAGGGCCATCAGGGCTTGATCTTGGAAGAACGATGAACGAAGAATGAATAGAGTTTTCTTGATCCTTCGGGATTTGCTTGAGAGCTTTTAGAGTTTCAAAGCCTTAAGGTTTTGGTGTGATGTGAATTCTCTTCCAATTTGGGAGTAGAGAATGTATTGTCAAAATCCTCCTTTGATCCTTTGATTGAGAAGCCCATTTATATGCTTTGAGAATGAATTACCACCATCCTTTTGTTTTTGGTGGATGTTGTAGGTGAATTGGGTGGATTGTTGTAGGTGAATTGGGTGGGTTGTTGTAGGTGAATTGGGTGGAGGTTGTAGGTGAAGTGAGTGAATGATGTAATTTTAATACAATGGTCAACATTTATTTCACCGAAAATTCAATGTCTACAGTTGTAATTTCAATGCAATGGTCAACGTTTATTTCACCAAAATTTCAATGTCTACATAAGTATAAACAAACATTTATTTACACGAAATACAATAGATTTACTTAAATCCGCCTAGTCCGCCTAGGCAATAGGCCCCAACCTACCGCCTAGCGTTTTTAGAACCTTGGAAAAAACCACCCAACCCGTACTTTTTTTTTGACCCGCAACCCAACCTGGCGGGTTCCCTTTTTTCCAATGCTTTCTCTGGCCAATTTTGGACGAATTGCAATGGGCCACTACATGGAAATTCCTACTCGACCTCTCCTATTCCATTTACATAAAAAACCTAGTCAAATTGACCCGATTTAATGAAGAACAGAACTCGCCGGTTTCGTGGGTGTTCCGATGGAGAACCGCCGATTCTGCAAGTTTCGACCACCACCACCACCACCACCATCAAACCATTCCTCTTAAGGCCAGGAACAAACCCCAAACAAGTTTGGGGGTGGTGGAGCACCGGAGAAGACAAATCGAAGTGCACCCATTTCTAGGGTTTCCGGTGGATCGAGGCATTTTCAAGCCACTTTCCGGGCGAATTGGACTTCAGTCCAGGTATGAAAATTGCTCCCCTCATTGAGATATACAATTCTGTAAAATTTGATAATTTTTGGAGTTAGTTATATTTGCTGGCGATTTGGGGCGGCCAACCGCCATGTGTGGCGGCGCGTGGGCCGAAGTACCCCCTGACCTTCCTAGGCTAAATTTGATACCCCAATTCCATATGTGAAGTCTGATTGACGAAATCTCATCGTTTGGACATAGTTTTGATAAAGACCGCCACTTGATCTTTATATGAATTGACATTCCGACCATTGGATCGACACCAAACTTTAGTGTGTTATAGTACGTAATATTTGAGGATATTAGGAACTGACAGATTAGGAATCTGACATACAGATCTTCCCGGATTGGTTTCCTAAGTTTGTAAAACTAAACGTCGGCCGCCACGTAATTTTAGCAATTGACGGAGATCCAACCGTTGGATCGTTCCGAAATTTTAAGTTATTGTTCTAGAAAATTAAAGAGACTCTTAGGAAGTTATGGATCAGAAATCTGATAGGTGAATCTTCCGGATTAGATTACTAGGGTTGTGGACCCTACCCTCGACCTTGATTGACGGTTGACTTTTTAGTCAACTAGCTCGAATTATTCTAGCGTGTTGTTTATCTTAGAGTGTTGTTGAGATTTCATGGAGCTTAATGGGCTCATCATGATGACGTGTGTCTTGATTTATGTACTAGTGGCACCATATTGAGTTATACTTGTTTATTAAATGTGATTTCTATTGAATTGTTATTTTTATTTTGGCCATCGATCTATGTTTATTAATTGTGATTCGACTGTGGCTTGGAAACCTTTATGAAATGTGGTTTGATTTGTATGATTGGTATGATGTGTATGATTGTTTTTATGACGATGTGAACCTAGAATCTTATTAGAAGTATTATGTAAAACTTTTATGCTTGTATGACAAGATAGTTAGTGATCATGAGAAGTTGATAGTGCAGGTGCCTATGTTGTAAATCATAGGGATTTAGGTAGGGGTAGATTGTGTGTTGAACTGATTGCACCAGGTAGTAGTGGTACTTGGATGGTCCTACTTGGTATATTTGTGATAGGGGACTATACGTATTTCAGAGGTGATCATGCTTGGTATATCCGCGATAGGTGATCACTACCTAGAGCTATATGATACAGTCCTGCTTTGTATATCTGTGATGGGGGACTGTTAGGAGTGATCATGCTTGGTATATCCATGATGGGTGATCACTGCCAGCACGTTTAGATCATGCTTGCGGTTCTGCTTGGTATATCCGCAATAGGGGACCATATGCATACTAGGGGTGATGATGATTAGTTGTACTTGGTATATTTCGATAGGCGGCCTTATTTTAGTTGGATTCCGTTGAGAGGTCCGGAATCCCTACTAGGGCTGGGTTCGGTTCGAAACGGTTCGATTTTTTGCCAAAATCGAAATCGAACCGAAATTTTGGTTTTGCTCGGTTCGGCTCAATTTTTTTTTGGTTCGGTTTTTTTCAGTTTTGGTTTTTTTCGGTTTGGTTTCGATTTTTTTTTTCTTTCAAAAAATGATGTAAATGGAAAGAACCTACCTAATGCCTATCAACCTCATATATCAGAGAATTGAGAGCCTCAAAATCTTGAATATATTCAAGTAATTCAACAACCTATGATCAAGCAGATCGAATTCAAATTTTCAAAACTTAAGCAAATACAGAAACATATATTCTTCAAGGAAATGTACATCGCCAGGTTTCAAAATTCTAAAACTTTAAAATTTGCAAAATCATGAGATAATTCAACAAATTAACTGATCGATGCAGATCGAAACAAAAACAAGGCAAATGGGTTCGTCTAAATGCCATAATCGGACTCCAATATCGCATGCCCACATTCAAATTCAAAGTCAAGTCCACAATAGATCTAGAAAATTCCAAAAAATATTTAAAGAAAAATACAAACTTTTCCACTTTAAATTACATAAATTTCAAATGGGTAACCATAAAATTAAAAACCTATTAACTGAAAAATAAATAAAACCAACAAACGGAGATTGACGCCTTCGGTTCAGAGCCACCATGTCGTCTCTCATTCTCTTGCCAGGGTAAAACTGAAGATGAGGAAGGAAAGAGAGAGAGAGAGAGACTGAGGAAGCAAAGGCAGAGAGGAAGCAGTGGAAGGGGATAAAGAGTGTGTGTTTGAGAAAAGGTGAAAACTGAAATGGGAGTGAGTGATGGCTAGGGTTTGTAAACTTAAGAAATTTTATAAAGCATTAAATATTAGAAACCTATAAATAACTTACTGGTACAATTATAACAACACAGCACCTACAGTCAAGTTGGATTGAAGCAACAATCCCAACATGGAGGTCAGGGGTTCAAATATTGATGCCAAAAACCGAAACCGAACTGGCCAGATTCGGTTCGGTTTGGTTTTCGGACCTCAAAAATCGAAATTGAACTGGCCAGATTCGGCTTGGTTCGGTTTGGCAATTTCAGTTCGAACTTTTTCGGCTTCGGTTAGGTTTGGTTTTCGATTTTTTTCGATTTTCGATTTTTGATTTTTTGAACCCACCCCTAATCCCTACTCTTGCTCATTTCCATAAGGTTAGTCCGGCCTTAGATTCGAGTGAATAGTAATTGCTCACAGTAGGCATCGTTTATAAATTAGATTTACCATGTTATTATTTGTAATCTAAGTGGGGAATTGTATAGACTTCTTTTATTAAATTTTGTGAGGTGATACATGATCTTGTTGATTGATTAACATAATTAAATGTTAATATTGTGCCTCCTTGATTCATGGAATTGGTTAATTAAAGTGATTGTGGTATGATGTTGGATATAATTGTTATTAATATGATTAGATTAGTTAATGAATGTGACTAGAGGAAAATATTGTGCTTTGTTGATCCTTTGATATGTTACATGCTTTGGATTGCGATATTATGTTGAAAACATAGTGATTTTATGATGGATGGAATGGAAATCTTGAATGTCATGTGGGTTCGTTTTGTAGCTTGAATCAATTAATTCATGCTTGTCAAGTCCAAATAATTGATTGGGGAATGATATGCTTTCCTATTAAAACGTACTGGGATAAGTGTCGGAGTTTAGTGAATAATGAACTACGAATGGCTTGATCCCTATTTAGGGTACGTAGGCAGTCTAACGAGGAGGTTAGATGCATACGAAAAAAATTACTACGCATTTGGACCTTGAGTGGTGCTTTATACATAGCCCGGAGGTGAGGTACGTTAGATAGACGGGTACTTGGTGATGTCACGTGCCGATCATGGATGTTTATCGGGATCGGAGCGTGACACTGACAAATACACAGCACATATAAATATATTATCCGGTAACACCGTTGATTTGTTTCATAAATTTGAATGACAAAAAAGATTTTTGATTGTACCACTTCGGTGATTATTCAAAGGATAAAAACAAATCAAATTCTTGCTAATGCCTCCAAAATCGATATATCAGTCAATAGGTCATATGATTTATTCGTTTTGAGAAACCTCCTAATTTCATTCTTTGTTGGTTTCACTTAAAAGTACGAATCTATCCTTCCTCTTTTCCTCTCTCTTTAATTTTTTAATTTTTTAATTTTATTAACCTATCCTTCCTTTTGGCTGCAATGGTGAGTTGGGAGTATGGGATTGGTTCGGCAATGCATGCGGAAGCTGCTGCTACATGGGTAGCAGCTGTGTTTGCGTAGAGATGGAGTGAGGAACATGTATAGATGGAAGGTGATGCTTTATTGGTAGTAGCTGCTATTCAGAATGCCAGAACAGCATTGCATGGTCATCTTGGTCATCTCTTTGGGGATACAAGGCAAATCCTTCAGGGGTTTAAGCAATGGAAGATTTCTTTTGAACCTAGAGAGACGAATAAAGTGGCACATCGACTTGCATGGTTGAGTCTTACGGTTGATCATCCACTTTCTTGGTTCGAAGAACCTCCTAATGTTATTAATGATTTCTTATTAGAGGATAGTCTTAATAGTTAATTGGTACGGGACACTCTTTTTTCTTTCGATCGGGTTGAAAGTCCCGGCAAAATTTTTATTGAGGCCCATTGTTAACATCCTATCCTCGATTATGTACGTATTTCTCTATTCAATGAATATCGTACTTTATCTCAAAAAAAGGGCCAAAGCTCGATCTTCAAAGGGCTAGAGCTCGATCTTCAAAGACCCACAGCACATATAAATATATTCAACAATGTTTATTCACCAAAAAGGGCTAGAGCTCGATCTTCAAAGACCCACTCGAGTCATTTAAAGCTCAAAATATAATTTTTGATATCGCAATTTTTTTATTACAAACGAAAATGTCTAGTCTAAACTTTATTATAAAAAAATTTGAACTCGGATGCAAAAAATTGAAAAATAATGCCCTATTTACCAGTAGAATTTACCACTTGCTTCCATATTTCAATTCTAACTTTGAAAAATACGGCAAAACCTCTAAATGTGATCCACACTTGTACAACAAGTTGTAAAAATTTGAATATAGTTCATAATCATATTATTTCTTTCTAAGAACTTGTCCAATCTCCATCCTTTCGGCACTCCACAAAAGAAAAAGAATTTGGGGCTCGTTTGGTAAGTTAGATGAGATTGGCCCTTAGAGATAAGATTGGTAGGGATTGGTTAAATTTTGAATCCCAATCCATTGTTTGGGGAAACACTAAGCTGGATGAGACTCAATTGGACTTAAATCCAGTCCATTGTTGGTAAATGACAGGATTGGACATAAAAAATTCATTTATGTTTTTCTATTTTAATTTATTCAATGACACATAATTAATCCAAACAAATAGAAGAACCACATATTGATAATAAAAAAAGTCTTACTACTTAATTTGGTCGGGACGTTCTTTTTTCCTTTCGACTAGGTTGAAATCCCGTCAAGATTTTTATCGAGACCCATTGTTAGCACCCTATCCCCTTTCTTTGTACGTATTCTACCTGATTAATGAATATCGTACTTATTCTCAAAAAAAAATCACCTGTCCTAGCTGGCTCACCAAACTGGTCCTTGTGTACAAAAATCCGATTGATTTACTCTCTATATAAAGTGATTGTGACACCACCAATTAATATTGTTGAAGATCTCATACTGGGCTCTTGTAGAGTAATCCGGTCCGAAAAGAAAAAAGGAAAATATTTTATTTATTTAGGGATTTTGTTTTATGCCATTTTATTAAAATTTAGGTTTTGTTGTGGCCTATATTTAGTAGAGAGGTGTGACAAAGGGAAGAGAGAGAGATTGGAGAATAGGCTTGAGGAATTGTGTGTTTATTCCCCAGTCCTTGTGCCTTTATTTATAGTAATTAGGAGGAGATAAACTTGCTCTCCAAGTAATACAAAGTATATTAGGAATATCTTCTAGATCCCAAAGGATTCCTACTTTATCTCTACTTAGGATTTACACAATCACATATTGATAAGAACATATGTCACAACATTCCCCCTTGAGTGTGAAAATACTCGAGTAAATGGTGCATCAGATCTTTAGGCAAATGTAGAAGCAGTTGATGAAGTCGTCTTGTCTAGTCGGCACAAGTAGCGAATGCGAGTCTCAAAACAAACGGAAGAATGCATGGGTAGTAAAACTCACAAAACCTCGCTATGACAAAACCCAAGGTAGGAGAAAAACCCATAGGCTAAGGAGAAAAGTGAGAAGTTGCCTTAAGTCAAAACTATACGTCTTCTAGACGCAAGTAGAAGAGCTCACAAGGGTATGATCAGCCCAGGATGGGTGCATCGTTAAAACCTAGTTAGGTAGCAAAAACCCAGCGGGAAAAATGCTCCTAATCGTAGGGAAAAAGAGTACATTAAGATCAAGTGAGTATACTTATGGATACTCCCCCTGAGTTTGACAAAATTTTCAAATGAAACTACAACAATCGCAAATGAGAAAGTTACGCATACCAATTCCTTGGACAAGCTTCTGGAAGGTAGACTTCGGTAGTGACTCCGTGTAGATGTCGGCAAGGTTGTCTGGGATTGAACTGCTTGACTTCAATCTTCTGATGCTCATGCTGATGTAGACACAATATGCTTGGTGTTGACTTGTTGGATGTATCATGATCTGGTCGATAGATACATCGTTGTCTTCATGGATCGTCGTTGGGACTCAACGATGAATGAAAATTGTAGGGATTTTGAATATGCTCAACAAGAATTCTCGACCATATCTCAACCGTGATGAGACATAGTGAGTCTTGGAACGATTCAAAGGTTTCGCAACAAAAGGTTTATCTAGTTGACCTCCAAGATATTGCGGTGTTCCTTAATGATAAAGACTTAACCATGAGGGAACATACCTTGTGCGGTTAGACAGACGGTCTGATTCAGCGAATCCCACAAGGTAGGCATCATTCCGAAGATCAAGAGGGTGTGATATATTCTGAGATGCATAGGGATAGATAAGCCCAAATCCATAGTAACAGAAAAACGTCTTTAATACCAAATTTGGTGGTGGCGTGTTAGGCGCAGTGCTGCTTTATGCCAAAAGATTATCAGCATATACGATGTCCGATCTAGTGCATTTGAGCTAAGGACAACAAACGCTTATGGTACTTAGCTATGGCTGCCTCAGGTTCCAATATGGAACCTTATGCTCCATACCCTCCGTAAAGGTCTCATTTGCATTTAGTATACAGATGATCAGGATATACCCAGACGTAACACCTTTTCGGTCTAGTTCAAGTGGTGGAGCAGAATACCATCAAAACTAGCTCGAAACTTTAGGTCGAGGTAATGTCGAGTTCCCCCAAGATCATTCATCTTATAGTCTGACATGCGAGTTAATTTGCTCAACTATAGCAATTTCGGATTTTATACACGCAGGGGCATATATCTCTAACTGATCAAATATTCACTTAGACGGGTATACCACATCTGCCCGGATAGTTCTACATCCGCAAAGTGAAGGTCTCTTAAGAACCAAGAGGATGTTCTTGTGGTCTAGAACTTATTTGAATCAGTACATGTAAGTCATTTGGAAACTGCATGTAGGTTCATATCACGATCTTATAGATACTACAACCACGTTTGTAATGCTGCAATCAATCACATGGCGTATGAGAGAAACCTTGCACCACAAGGCGTCATATCACACTATTTCATTCATCTCATTCGTCATAGATTGATTCTTCTAGTTGACCAATCAGTTCTACGTTGACATTAATCAACGGAATGCGGTTCGTTATTGTCGCTTTTCATTTACGTCGGTAGTTACCATATAAATGAAACATCATCTATGATAATCTCATTCCAATTCCATATCTCATCCAAACTAGTATACTGGACCAAGAACTTCAGGTCTCGGGAGTAATCCAGATTTAATCTCATGAGGTGAAAAGATCTGAGAGACCGATCGAGGGGCAGATTCTTTATGCCGTATTCCTCCAATTTTGGGGAAGTGAATCCTCGAACCAAGTAATCTACCACGCTTCTGGCGTAGGGCAGATTGATTGGCTAGCCACCATTGTACGAGGTTCGGCCACAGTAGTGGCGTTCCTGCTTTTGGGATAAAGGTCTGTCGTACATTTGGTACGCATCTTTGCAGGCACATTTGCAGCTAGTATATGTGATCTCGTCACTTTTACTAGATCAAAGGAAGTGTCTGGTTAAACTCTGACGATCTAGATTGGGATCGAGATGAGACATAGTGGGGACGTCCACGATAATTCGCGTCGTTCTTTAGGAATGTTGACGTTCTTATCTCCTCCTAACGACGGGAAAAACTGTCTCATAAAAGTGACAATCCGCAAAATGAGCAATAAAGAGATCGCCTGGCAAAGGTTCTTAGTAACGAATATTAGAAGGAGAATCATAATCGACATAGATTTCCATCCTTCCCTGAGGACCCATTTGTTCTTGTGTAGGTAAGGGCGGCGCAAATGGCATATAGATCACACAACCAAAGACGCGTAGATGCTATATGTCGGGTTCGTATTTGGTAACCAACTGACACGCTCTTTTATAAGGTTGGGTCATGACGGGCCTCAGGTGGACCAACATGGTTGCTTGCAATATTGCATGGCCCCAAGCAGAGATCGGGAACTTTGGTACGTATGACCAATCGATCACGCAATCATTTGAAGGCGTTTAATGAATGCTTTTGCTGGGTCGTTCTGGGTATGAACATGGGACTGAATGTTCAACTTCCAACCGACATGCAATATCCATCGAAAGTTAAAGTTTTCGATGTAAATTCTCCAACTTATCCAATCAAATAAATTTGATCAGATAATCAGGGTGGTGAGCCCTAAGCTTGTTAATCTGAGCTACCAATGTGGAGAATATAGCTTGTGGGCAACAACTACACGTGTGACAAACGTGTAAAAGCATCAACCAATACTATATAGTATTTTAAATGGTCCGTAGGGTGGTTGAATTAGTCCACAAATGTCCCTTTTGAATCCTTTGTAGAAAAGATGGAGGGTGCTAAGGTATAGTAAGCGTCCAGGTATAATGTATTTACTTCTGGTAAAAGGATGCCCAAAACGGCGCATCACGAATCATCCTAGATATCCCAAACGTACATCCATAGCGAAAATTCCTTAGGAATCGCGGACTTTTGGCCAGCCACATAGTGGCCTGAATGGATGTAATCCACTCGTTAAGCATTCCATCTTCTCTAGAATATGCATTTGGCTATATTCGTAGGAAGTGCAAAATGGTAATATGCCAAGGAATTTTACTCCATTTTTCTACATTGGTTTCAATATGGTAATAATACTCTCGAATATCCTTAAAGCTCAAAAAGGCGTTCTTCCAGAACGAAGTAAGTATAAGGCTTCCCTTTATGGTAAAATTTGTACCATTGGACAATATAGGATAGTGCCATGCCCCATAACCAGGTTGGATAAACCTGAAAGGTTGTCAGGGGATGATTAGGTATGAAGTTAGCATAGAACCAGACAGCTAACTTCCCCACAAAACATACCTAAGCATGAGTTAATTGTAGTCACATGTGGTAATTTTCATTAATTAACTCTTTTATTCAAGAATAATAGTGACATCCAAACACCAGTCTTAAATCCGAGAATAAATTATTCGCAAAGTAAACCAAAAATAGAAGGGGGTTTGGCCAATAGGCCATCCATGTCAAATTTCACTCTTCTAAATGTGTGAGGTGGAGCAAAATTAGTCTCACAGATTGACTACGGGAATGGTACTCCTCAACAACATTGGTAGAGGCATATATAAGTGCATAACTAATGACCTATTCCGTCAAAACGGAGTTGGATTCTGCAGGGTTGAGGTTTAGGAATACTATCCTTTATTCTTTGAAGTTTTAGGTGCCAAGGGTCATGCTTCGGGTGTGATTCCACCTCTTGGCAGGCTTGATTCTACCATATATTGTAAAATACATTCAAAAAATGGTATTGTGAGAGAAAGAAAGTCCCAGATTTGAGTTCGGTTGGCCTCTGCCGAAGCAGAGCATTATTGTTTGATGCACCTCTGCCGAAGCAGAGTATGCCCTTCGGTGCATCCCTACCAAATGAGGGCACCACCATTCGGTAGACTCCAGCCGAAACTGGGTCTATACCGTTCGGTAGCTCCCAGCCGAATTGTTGGGGTACCATTCTCTCACAAGTGTGGTAGTAATCAAATCCAAGAATTTGGTAAACTTCCGCTCTCTGTACTGCTACTTCAGGAGCAATTTAGATGTAGAAGGACGAGAAAGATTTTCTTCCAGTCAAAATTCAATCGAATATAAACTTCAGAATTGTACCTATTCATGGACGTAAAGGTTTCAATCATGTTTTGCTTCAGGCAAGAATTCATCTTTGCATGATTTGAAACAATCTATAGCAAGTCAAAGAGCCATGGAGTCCTCGGCAGTGAGATACTTCCATTTGATATGCTTCAGGCATAAATCTTCAAATAAAGATCATGGTGGAGGCTTATTCAGCTCTTCCACACCATAACTGGCTACAAGGATTTTGCTACTAGTCGTAGTCAAGTGGGGTGTCACGTCTTGTATCCACATAAAGTAGTTTCTTATTCGAAACTTCCAAATCAGTGAAATCGAACTTGTTACAATTTGACAATACGCTAAATGGCAGAAACAAGAATGTGATTGGTGTTTTAGGAAATAAAATTTCCATAAACATCAAAGTTAGAATATTCAGGTTCTAAGACATGGTTTGGTTTGAACGGATTTAAGCATGGAGGACTTCGGGTCTCAACATGAGTGTTGCGCGTTAAGAAACTTCAGGTTTCTATGGCACTTTTTTGAAACTTCGGGTTCGGAAGTATGAACTTTAAGTTCATAAGACCTGCAGCAAACGCAATATATACAAAAATATGCAACAAGAAATTATGCAAATACGTCTAGAATTTATAATTTAATTATTTGGACTTCGGGCCAAAATTAAAAGTTGGGCGAAAAAATTTAAAACCCATAAGCCCTAAAAAAAATATTTAGGTGATTAAATTTGGTGGCCCAAAATGGACCAAAGCCCATAAGGGCATAAAATATATGCCTTGAGGCCTATGCCAAAGCTAAGGAGGAAGGCAGCATGCCTTTCTAGCATTGCTGGGCTGCAGCAGACAGGCCCAATGGTGCGGGGAAAACAGAAAACCCAAAAAAAAACTTAACTGTTTCTCGGGCCTAGAAGGGGGCAAGCCACTAAAGCCCAAATGGCTGTTGACAAGGCAAAACCCATATGGGCTTGCGATGTGGGCCGAAGGAGAACAAGTCCAATAGGGCTCGAGTCTGGACCAAGAAGCACCCCAGTAACATTGGGTATGTTCACCGGAAAAGGAAGTCGGCACCGCCGCTTCTGGCGACGATGTCTTGGTCGGGAAACTGTGGGAGTAAGTTCCAAGGCGTGATGGTTCATCAAGGAACCAGTCTCAACGACGGAGAAGGATCCTCGACGTCGGGGAAAGTAGAATCAAGAGGATTCGATTCGGAAATCTTCGATTTCAATGAATTTCAATGGAAATTCAAAGAACGTCGTTGCAGACGACGATGAAAACCCAAACTAATCACGACTGCAAGTCGTGATGTCCAGAAAGAATGCAAAAACCATAGTCTCGGCTTCTGGCGAGGGTATGTTTTCTGGGTTGGGGATGACCCCAAAACGGCGTCGTTTTCTTGGTTCCAAAGGAGCTGTGTGCTTCAACTTGGCTCAGGCTGCTCAGGGTAGACGGCTTGAAGCTATGGTTGGCCTGGGTTTAAAACCCTAATTTTTTATTTTTTTGTTTTTTTTGTTTTTTTTTTTTCAGATGCATATTCAATATAATTTATAGCAATATCAATTCACATAATGCAGTAGGATTATGATTATAATGCATACACAATTTATGTAGAATCTAAAATTTGAAAAACGTAAAGTTGGGTTATGCATTATGGCGAATGTTCATGCTATCAAGGCTGCAAAAATATCGAGAGAAAAACTGTTGTTTTGGAAGAACCTGATTGCATGAAGATATTGTGAACGGGTTTGTAGTAGTTCTTTCTTCAATTTCGACTTTCATCTTCAAGCTTGTATCACGTTCAACATAAGAAGAAAAATAAATTGAATCAATAAAAGTATACGAATTCAATAAAATCAAAATTTTAAAAATTGAAACGTAATACTCCCCTGATTGAAGACAAATAAATTCTCTTTAGCACAGCGTGAAGAGCGTGCTGATAACGTGTTGTGACCTATATTTAGTAGAGAGGTGCGGCAAAGGGAAGAAAGAGAGATTGGAGAATAGGCTTGAGGAATTGTGTGTTCATTCCCCATTCCTTGTGTCTTTATTTATAGTAATTAGGAGGAGAGAAACTTGCTCTCCAAGTAATACAAATTATAAGGTAATTTAGCCAAAGGTCAATAAAAACTTTACTATTTAGTCATATATCAATGATATGTTTATTAATTAGGCATAGGTCAATGATGAATGCCACATACGCTTTAAGTCATTATATGTAGTTAAAATTTGACTCTTTTATCCTTCTTTCTTTCTCTCTATGAATGCAACATGGCCTCCTCGACCTCAACAAAGTCCACCAATATCCCAATACTAAAATCGAGACCCCAAGTTACGAATTCGAACTTAGACTTCTACCTCCATATTTTTTTTACGAGGCTTCGTGATTTTCCGACTAGGTAAGGGTTGGGAACTCATGAACTTCTTCCTTTTTATGGTTCTAATCTTATGCCAGAGTTTAAATGTGAAAATCCCTTTTATTTGGTGAAGGTTAAACAAAAATCAACTCAGAGAAAATTTTCCCAGTTTTCGGTGAAGGACCGGCGAGGTTGCAGGTATTTTCCGGCCAACTCCGACCACGGCTTAGCCTCAATTAGGTATATTTCTATTCATTACCTCTTGAGCTTTATTTTGGCTTTTGAATCTTTGAATTTGGTTGAGAAATGAACCCATTATGGCTATTTGAAGTTTTCCGGCCACCTCCCATGCGATTCCGGTCTTCTTCTTCGTTGGTTTTCTATATGAATTCACAGAACAAGAAACAGACACTGCGTTGCTGTGTCTGAATCCAAAAACCTATTTGAATCTCAATGCGTAATCACAGAACAGGAAACAGACACTGCAACGAAGTGTCTGAATTCACAATACAAGAAACGGACATTGCACACTGCGTTGCAGTGTCTGAATCCATAAACCTATTTGAATCTCAATGCACAATCAAAGAACAGGAATTAGACACTGCAACGAAGTGCCTGAATCCACATAACTGAAAACAGACACTGCGTTGCAGTGTCTGAATCCACAAACATATTTGAATCCGAATGCACAATCACAGAACAGGAAACAGACACTGCAACGAAGTGTCTGAATCCACAAACAATTGAATCTGAATGCACAATCACAAAACAGGAAACAGACACTGCGTTGCAGTGTCCGAAAAATTGGAGGTTGAAGGTGGTGGGAGGCAGGGAGGTTGAAGTCTGAAGATGGTGAGAGGCACGATTTACAATGAAGGAGATGGAAATGTTTGGTGTTTTAAATAGTAATGGCGTCATTTATAATTTTAATTTGATTGAGGTGTTTTAATGTATCTTAAAGTCTCATTGACCTATTTATAATTCCAATAAACTTGATTGACCTATTGTTAATATCATAACTTTTAATTGATTTTATACAAAATCACTCCAAAGTATATTAGGAAAGATCTTATAGATCCCAAAGGATTCATACTTTATCTCTACTTAGGATTTACAATCACATATTGATAAGAACATATGTCACAACAGGTTTCTTTGTTTTAACTTTTAAGGAATTATGTTGACATAACTCTGATTGGGGTTTGACGTGATAAGATTTGTATCCTAGTTTAGCCTTCCTGTATTGCTATGCATAGCACACAACACCCGCGCACACACCCTCCCCCCGCTCCCCGCTCCCCCGCTCCCCCACACCCCCCCCCCCCCCCCCCCCCCACCAAAACCCCCACAGCCCCCCCACATATTCTATAAGCCAACCACAAAATACCGAAGTCCTAAAGGTTACCCTATTTTTCTGTGCGCACCAGAAAAGAAAGGATAAAGAATAATTCGAACTCTCCTTCAACAAAGGAGCTGATATTTCTCATTCAAATTGTTTGTCTAGTTGTCTTTCTTCCAACTAGCCACTGCAACAGGCTGACGGTCTTCTTTCCCATGGATGCCAATCTGATCGCACAAACATGCAACCAAACACCATATCCCGATCTTTGCGTCTCTACACTTCAATCAGACCCTCGAAGCGCCAAAGCAGATGTCAAAGGCTTAGGCATCACAATGGTTGATGCAGTTAGGGCTAAGGCCCGCGAAACTAATCGCCGACTCGAGGAGCTGATCGATAGAGATGTGGGAAATGTACCCGCAAGAAAATGCAGATTTAACTACGACGATATTTTCCAACTTGATATTCCTCAAGCCGTTGAAGCTTTCCTTAAAGATGATTATAAGTCAGCAGAGCTAGGCATGACTAATGTCGTCGCAAAAGCAGATTCATGCGAAAGAGGTTTTTCCGGCCGCAGTCCTTTCAAAGACGAAAGCCAAGCTCTCCATGATGTTGCTTATGTGGCTGCAGCAATTGCCAAAGTATTGCGCTCTTGATGTATTCTTCTGTTGTCATGATAGAGTAGTAAATTTGATATAATAATCAAGAATAGCATTTCTTATCAGCGACTTCTCGTTTGATGGCGTCAATATTTGATCTATGTTGTCATTTCAATAATTGAAAATTTTAAAATCCCTTTACAATTTGGAATACAATGCCGTATAGGATAAAAGATGTCCATAAATTTTAGGTTGTTCACAAGGTCATGCCACCAAATCCCCGATATTGTGCGTATTATTTTGGTAGACATTTAATTTGTTTATTTTCTTTGGCGGCATCTAAATTGTTTAAGTAATTTTTTGGCAACATTACATATGGAGGCAAAAATATATACAATATTTCGAGGAACCCCTTGGATTTTAAACATTTCGAGGAGAAGCAAACAATAATACCTAAAGCTCAATCCAAAATATGAAAATAATTTTTAAAATACCAATCATACTCCAAACAAATATGTTTGCTAACATAGCCCAGCCCACACAACTCTAAAGAAATCAATGTGTGTCATCAGCTTAAATCATCCTTGGTTATTTTTGCAGGTTCATTTTCAAAACTATATGTAGAATCAATTTGTATTCTTTATTTCTATAATTCATCCAACCCGTCCTCGATTATTTTTGCATAATTAGTTTCAAATACATGTAGAATCAATTTTGTATACTTTTTAGTCGAATCAATTTCTACAGTTTTAGTAGAATCAATTTGTATATATTTAACAAAACTATATATATGCCATTAGTCCAACCCGTTCTCGACATTTGCAGAATCAATTTCAAATATAAGTAGAATCAGTTTTGTGTACTTTTTAGTCGAATCAGTTTGTATAGTTTTAGTAGAATTTGTTTATATATTTTTAACAGGACTACAAACATGCCATTAGTTCAACCCATCTTCGACCATTTTTGCATAATCAGTTTCAAATATATGTGGAATCAGTTCTGTGTACTTTTTAGTAAAATCAATTTGTATAATTTCAATAGAATCAGTTTGTATATGTATTTTCAACAAAATTATATATATATATATATATATATATATATATATATATATATATATATAGGGATAGGATTAAGGGACAAATATTTTTACACTTTTTTTAAGCTTTTAGATCACATGACATCCAAGGGCTCTTACTTATTCATTAAATGACATGGATGCTTATGTGGATTTTAACTAATATTAAAGAAAAAAAAACTGCAAAAAAAAACATAAAATCTGAAAGGAATTAAAAATAAAATTAAATGGGAAGCCACCAAGACTTTGCCTTCGCTGTCTTTCTCCATGATCTAACTGCACTTCATCTCCAAAGTTGCTTTCCCCACCTTCAGTTCCTCTAAAGACCGCACAATTTTCAACCTTCGAAACAAAATTCTCCGCCTCTACGTCCTAACCGACGCCATCATCGACCTTCTGCTCCTCATTGCCTACCTTTTTTAGGGCATTTTCGAAGGCGATAAAGAAGGGGGAGACGGAGATTGTAGACCTCTCGATCCTTTCTTCTTCTTCTTTTTAACGATTACAATTAGAGTTTTCAACGTAATTATTTGTTTTCACGACTACATGGGTGTGAATCCAAATCCTGATATGCTGCAGAGCAATGGAGGTTAGGAAGGGTTTTTTTTTTTTTTTACCAAATATCAGGAAAAAAGGACTAAGAGAAAAAAAGATCAGGAAGGGATTTTTTTACCAAAGATCAGGAAAAAAAGACCAAGATAAGATGCATATGCGGCAGAGGGGATGACGTTGAGGGCGTTAAGATGCCAGAGGTTGCGGACCCATTGGCAAAGAGAAGATGCAATGGAGTTCTACTCCTTTCTTGTTTGCATGTTGTTTCTTCCCATTTAATTTAATTTTCAATTCCTTTCAGATTTTATGGCTTTTCATTTTATTTTTTCTTTAATGTTAGTTAAAACCACATAAGCATCCATGTCATTTAACGAATAAATAAGAACCCTTGGATGTCATGTGATCTAAAGGCTTAAAAAGAGCGTAAAAATATTTTTCAAAATGTTTGTCCCTTGATCCTATCCCATATATATATATATATATATATATATATATATATATATATATATATATATATCATCAGTCCAACCTTTCATCAACTATTTTTGAGAAATCAGTTTCAGATATGAATCAGTTTTGTATACCTTGTAGAAGAATCAGTTTATATAGTTTTAGTAGTCATTTTGTATATATTTAACAAAACTACATACATGCCATCAGTCAAATCCGCCCTCGATATTTTTTTTTCTTTCCAGAATTTGTTTCAAAAACATGTAGAGTCAGTTTTGTGTACTTTTTAGTATAATCAATTTGTATAGTTTTCAGTAGAATCAGTTTGTATAGTTTTTAGTATAATCAGTTTGTATATTTAAACCTCTCTTCCTTTATCTTTTCTTCTTTCCGATGAATGACAATGTTTACAACATTTCACTAATCATTTTTTTATTTACTAAATCCTGGGTGTGTTCAATAAATTTCCATTTACACGTACGGCTTGGTTTTACCAATTTACAACCAATCATGGACCCATCATACAAATGTTGATCAAGGCAATGCAGTCCTCTTGTATCAACTTGCATCTGCTTCCAGGTCTTTTGTTACCCAAACTACAATCCACCATTTTCCGTTTCCCCCTTTTGAACCCAAGGTTGCTAGCATTGTAATTTCACTAGTTTTGGCGAGTTTAGTGACCATGGTCGGTATCCTTCATCACATTCAAACTCGGTTTTGCTCTTTACAAAAATGAAACACACTTTTACTGTAGTTCATCGCTACCTCTTAAACATCTCAACTGTTGATAACAGCCATAAAAATACCATGTTCTCTCGTTCATGAGAAATTTGACACAACATAAAAACCTTCAAAAGCATTTACCCATGCACCTTTGTAAATTTCTTTAACTTTTAAATGCCTCCTGAAATCATATATCAAAAAATCCCCTATATATATGGCTGCTTACGGATTAATTGGGTAGACATTTAATTTTTTAATTTTTGTGGTCAACGGCATTTAATTTGTTTAAGTTTTTTTCTTTGTTTGGAAATTCCTAAATTTAAATTCTTATTATTCATGTATGTGTACATAGCTAATTGTTATAGGCATTCCAAAGATTTTGTCCCCCTCAAACTTAGTATATTAAAAGAAATACTCTTATAAAGACTGCACAACTAAAATCGCAAAAGAATTAAAAATTACTACAAATACTAGCAGATTATGCACACCCTATTTGGGTGTTGGATAATTACATGCATACTTGAAGGCTGTCGTACTAAAAGAGATTTTACAACTCCAACTATATTCGGAACATACAGAAAAACAATCACACTGACAAATACACAGCTCATATAAATATATTATCTGGTAACACCGTCGATTTGTTTCATAAATTTGAATGACAAAACAATTTCTGATTGTCCCACTTCGGTGATTATTCAAGAGATAAAAACAAATCAAATTCTTGCTAATTGCCTCCAAAATCGATATATCAGTCAATAGCTAGGTCATGATTTATTCGTTTTGATAAACCTCCTAATTTCATTGTTCTTTGTTAGTTTCACTTAAAAGTGGAGGCTTGTAGCCTTGTAAGTAGAAATTGATTTTTGAGTACGAATCTATCTGACACACCCCGACCCGAGAATCAGGGCGTGACGGCCAGCACGCCCTGATTCTCGGGTCGACACGCCCTCCTTCGGGACGGGGTGTGTCATATCCTTCCTCATTTTCTTTCTCTTTTTCTTTTTTTTTTTTTAATTTTAAAAAAAAAAAAAATTAAACTATCCTTCCTTTTAGCTTCTCTGGTAGCCAAAATAATATTTATTCACCAAAAAGGGCTAGAGCTTGATCTTCAAAGACCCGCTCGAGTCATTTAAAGCCCAAAATATGATTTTTAATGTCGCAATTTTTATATTACAAGCGAAAATGTCTAGTCTAAACTTTATTAAAAAAAAAAAATTGAACTCGAACTCAATAAATTGAAAAATAATGTCCTAAGTACCAGTAGAATTTACCACTTGCTTCCATATTGCAATTCTAACTTTGAAAAGGGGTTTTTGAACATTAGTCCTTGCAAAAGATTAAAATTTAAAAAAAAAAACCTAGTGCTAGATTACATATTCAATTTAATCCCTTGAAGTGTACTTTTATCAAAATTTATATTCAATTTTTGTTATTTAATGTGTATTTTTATTTAATCTCTCCACATTAAGTTTTAATTTTATCAATATGCACATATTTAGTTCTTTAATTACAAATGAACATAAATGAGAAAATATTTAAAAAAAAATTGTGATACAAAAATATATAAATACATAAGTGTACAGAAATGACTGTGCCGAAATATATAAAATTGACTTTTTTGTACCAAAATATTTGTACCTACATGAATGTACCGAAATATATTATAATGAACCTAAATGTATTATATTGAATTAATGTACCGAAATGTATATACCGAAATATAGTATATTGAATTAATGTACCTAAAAGTCAATACTCAAATGTCACATCCCGGCCCGGAGCGGACCACTTCCCGGGCCCGCTCCACCACCGTAGCACGATATTGTCCGCTTTGGGCCCTGACTACGCCCTCACGGTTTTGTTTCTGGGAACTCACGAGCAACTTCCCAGTGGGTCACCTATCCTGGGAGTGCTCTAGGCCCCTTCTCGCTTAACTTCGAAGTTCCTACGGAACCCGAAGCCAGTGAGCTCCCAAAATGCCTTGTGCTAGGTAGGGATGTGAATATACATTTAAGGATCACTCCCCTGGGCGATGTGGGATGTTACACAAATGTGTGTACCAAAATGTACGTACCGAAATGCATTATATTGAATTAATGTACCTATATGTTTGTATCAATGGATATACCAAAATATTCAACCGTATTAATGTACCTAAATGAAGAACGTACAAAATTGTTATTGGAATATATGTTATAAAAAAATTAGTTGCCTAAATGTAAACATTAAAAATATATTATGATGAATGAAATGAAAATTAAATTTAAATGTAATTAATACATAAAAATAGGAATAAAAATATAAATAAAACATTAAAATATAACTAATAAATGAGATGATTAAATGTACTAGGGACTAAAATTGGATTTTAATCTTACACAAGGTTATAGTCTAAAACTCATATTTTTTAAGGATTAAAATGAAGTTTTCTACTTTGAAAAATACGGCAAAACCTCTAAATGTGATCCACACTTGTACAACAAGTTGTAAAAATTTGAATATCGTTTATAATCATATTATTTCTTTCTAAGAAGTTGTCCAATCTCCATCCTTTTGGCACTCCATAAGAGTAAAAGAATTTGGGGCTCGTTTTGTAAGCTAGATGAGATTGGCCCTTAGAGATAGGATTGGTAGCGATTGGTTAAGCTTTGAATCTCAATCCATTGTTTGGGGAAACACTAAGCTGGATGAGACTCAATTGGACTTAAATCCAGTCCATTGTTGGTAGATGACTGGATTGGACATAAAAAATTCATTTACGTTTTTCTATTTTAATTTATTCAATGGCACATATAATTAATCCAAACAAATAGAAGAACCACATATTGATAATAAAAAAAGTCTTACTACTTAATTTGGTGCGGGACACTCTTTTTTCTTTTCGACCATGTTGAAATCCCGGCAAGATTTTTATCGAGATCCATTGTTAGCACCCTATCCCCTGTCTTTGTACGTTTTCTACCTGATTAATGAATATCGTACTTATTCTCAAAAGAAAATCACATATCCTAGCTAGCTCACAAAACTGGCCCTTGTGTACAAAAATCCGATTGATTTACTCTCTATATAAAGTGATTGTGACACCACCAATTAATATTGATGAAGATCTCATACTGGGCTCTTGTAGATTAATCCAGTCCGACAACAAAAAAGGAAAATATTTTATTTATTTAGGGATTTTGTTTTATGTCATTTTATTAAAATTTAGGTTTCTTTGTTTTAACTTTTAAGGAATTATGTTGACATAACTCTGATTAGGTTTTGATGTGATAAGATTTCTATCCTAGTTTAGCTTTCCTGTACTGCTATATATATACCCCGCATATTCTATAAGCCAACCACAAAATACCGAAGTCTTAAAGTTTACCCTATTTTTCTGTGCGCACCAGAAAAGAAAAGATGAAGAATAATTCGAACTCACCTTCAACAAAAGTACTGATATTTCTCATTCAAATTGTTTGTCTAGTTGTCTTTCTTCCAACTAGCCACTGCAACAGGCTGACGGTCTTCTTTCCAATGGATGCCAATCTGATCGCACAAACATGCAACCAAACACCATATCCCGATCTTTGCGTCTCTACACTTCAATCAGACCCTCGAAGCGCCAAAGCAGATGTCAAAGGCTTAGGCATCATAATGGTTGATGCAGTTAGGGCTAAGGCACGCGAAGCTAATCTTCGAGTCGAGGAGCTCATCGACAGGGAGCCGGGAAATACACCTGCAAGAAACTGCAGATATAACTACGACGATATTTTCCAACTTGATATTCCTCAAGCCGTTGAAGCTTTCGGTAAAGATGATTATAAGTCAGCAGAGCTAGGCATGACTAATGTCGTCGCAAACGCAGATTCATGCGAAAGAGGTTTTTCCAGCGGCAGTCCTTTCAAAGACGAAAGCCAAGCTCTCCATGATGTTGCTTATGTGGCTGCAGCAATTGCCAAAGTATTGCGCTCTTGATGTATTCTTCTCTTGTCATAAGAGAATATTAAATTTGATATAATAATCAAGGATTGCATTTCTTTTTAACTACTTCTAATTTGATGGCGTCAATATTTGATATATGTTGTCATTTCAATAATTGAAAATTTTAAAATCCCTTTACAATTTGGAATATAATGCCGTATAGGATAAAAGGTATCAATAAATTTAGGTTGTTCACAAAATCACGCCATCAAGTCCCCTATATTCCTGTTACGTACAATTTGGGTAGACATTTAATTTGTTTAGTTTCTTTGGTAAACGGCATTTAATTTGTTTAAGTAATTTTTTGGGAGCCTTACATATGGAGACAAAAATATATAAATATTTCAACTCTCCTAAACATTTCTAAAAGAGACAAAAACAATAACCTAAATATGAAAACAATTTTTTAAAATATCAGTCGTACTCTAAACAATTATGTTTATTATTATAGCCCAGCCCATACAACTTCAAAGAAATTAGTGTGTCATCAGCTCAAATCCCATCAACCATTTTTGTAGGATCATATTCGTAGTTATATATAGAATCAGTTTGTATCCTTTATTTTGAGAATCCGTCCAATCTGTCATCGACCATTTTTACAAAATTAGTTCCAAATACACGCATAATTAGTTTTGTATACTTTTCAGTCAAATCGATTTTTTATATTTTTAACATAGCTACATACATTTTGATGACAAAAAAATTTCTTATTATACCCCCTTGGCGATTATTCAAGAGATAACACAAATCAAAATCTTGCTAATTGCCTCCAAAATCGATACCAGTCAATAAATTATGATTTATTCGTTTGGAGAAACCTCCTAATTTCGTTGTTCTTTGTTGGTTTCATTTAAAGTGGAGGCTTGTACCCTTGTACGTCGCTATTGATTTTTAAGAGGGTAATGCTAGAGAGACTAAATTTACAAACTAAATGATGTGTCACCAAAATGAATGAGCACGTTTATCAACGTTTAAGTAATAAAACAATCATCAACTTCCATGTCCTTTAATTAGTTTCCAAAATTTAATTTACAAAATTAGTCTCCCTAGCATTACCCTTTTTAATAGTACGAGTCTTCCCTTCCTTTTAGCTTCGTGATAGGATTTTTAGTACCTACAAAAAGAAGGTTAAAATCACACAAAATACTTGCAAGAGTATGCTTATGCAAGGTCATTCTCCACAAGGACTATTTAAATAATTTATGTAAAAGCAATTCCTAATTAACTACTTAAAATTCAAAATTGAGAAAGGAGATTTTGAATTTGGGTAATATTAAAAACGAATTTTAATTAAAAACATATAGTAAATACCCAAAATTAATACGATAAAATAAAAGAGTTTTAAATACCAATTTATAAAAGCACTAGGGTTCCGTCTTCACCTAGCAATCTTATGTATTTTTACCAATTACTTATGATCTACACATGCCACTTTGAAGGTTAGGTTTTCCTAATATATATTTTACTTGCATGCAATCCGTGACACATCTCGACCAGAATCGAAGCGTGCTGACCGTCACCCCAAGGTGACGTAACCAAAAGTGTGAGTGGGTCTTTTCCTTTTTTATAATATATATATATATATATATAAACTTTATAGTTTCCACAAATACTTTTTAATTGATTTATGCATATCATGTCATAATTAAATAATGTTATAAGAAATGTTGCACTATTGTGAAATGCCAAAATGATCTTACAGGATGTGCAGGTAAGTTAAGGTAAGTTTATTATGTTGGTTAGAATTATTGAATCATTATGGCACGCATATATTCATGTAGTTGGCTCATCATTGCTGCACCCCAGTGTTAGTGCTTCCGCCCCGGGTCAGGGCCAGTCCTTCACGTGTATGTTCATCTCCCGCACCGCACGCTCGCCTTGGATCCAAGTAGGTGCTAGCCCTTTTGTACAGGTTGCATTAGGCAACTCCGACTCGTAGGTGATCGCGCATAGTGCTAGTCTTCACATGATCGTAGCACTAGAGCGTATATTATTACACATAGTCATGTCGTACAGGTCGCATTAGACGACTCAGACTGATGTGCTAGCATAGGTTGTTGAGCACCTAATTTTACTTATATTACATTGTGAGAACCCGTATTTTGATTAGGTTTTTGTGAATTTTTAAATTAGCAAGTGGGATCCTTCCCCACTGTCGTCAAATCCGTCTCTCCATACCACAATCATTTTTCCTATTATTTTATTACCACTTTTTCCATTATATATATTTATATATATAACAATCATTCCATTATTTCATTATTTTACCAAAAGCCAACACAATCATCACACCTTCTCTCTCTCACGCTACCTCCCCTCCCTTTTCCCCATTTCAGCCGAACCACGCACACGCTCCCTCTCTTCCCACTGACTTCCACTCAACTCTCCCCTTTCCTTTTATATTTTCTGCCATCCCACTTCGTCTCTCTCTATTTTACATCTCTCTTTCCCTCAAACTCTCTCATTCTTCTGCACGCACAGAGAGGCCAAGACCCGAGAGTTTTATAAGTAAGAGAGCAAATGCTCTCCTTTGTTATCATGCAAAGGAGTTAGTCAGTATGCATGTAAGCTTAGGTTTTGGAGATTTTTAGATGAGTTGTCTTGTCAAAGCTCGGATTATCAAGTTGAGTGGTTTATGTAATGTGTTGCAAATTATACTTATTTTCAAATATCTCTATTTCAAGTCAAGCATGTTGGATTTGTGGAAATGCTTTCGGAATAATTAATATAGTTATATATGGATATTTGGAATTGTTCATAGAGCATGAGAACTTTAGTGTTGTATTAATCCGAGAAATAAATGTAAATTGCACACGGGGACATTAGAGAGCAGAATGGCCAATAGGAGTCACGTGGTGAGTTACTATTTATGAAGGATATAATGAACATGTAAAGGGATCATGTGATATGGCACTCGTGCATAATGATTTGATATTATTATTGTATTTTTTATAGTGACTAAAATGGCATTACTTGACTGACATATTACATATTCTACTCACTGAGCGACAATGGTTGTTGCTCACCCCTCACCCTTTTATTTTACAGATAAGTTATTTGACAAGACAGATACTAGATGAGCGGAGTTTGCGTTAGACACGGGATTTAAGAGTTTTCCTTATTTTTGTACACCCTGTAAGGATTTTGTAATAATTACTTGTATAAGAGAACCTTTGTTCTACGTTTGTAGTTTTAGTTTTACTTTTACTCGCGCACCAGGAGTGGAGTCCCATCGACTCTGGGTCCAGAACGTGACAATCCGTCCGGATGTTCGGATCAAATATGAACATGAGAGACTCATTATGTTTTGTGAAACCCTTTGAAAAACCATGAAACCCTTAAGACGTGGTGTTCATCTTAAGTAAAATTACAATTATCAACCACAATAAGCCAGCGTCAATTTCAGGAAATCTTCCGACCAAAATTGCATCAAATTACTTTTCTAAAGATCCTAATGGTGATCCATCATTTAGACAATTAGATAGTTTAATAACAGTGATCAATAATTCAAAGGATGGATGCAATCAATCATAAGCAATCAAATAAGAATTACATATTCATGCTAAGGCTCAAGGCTTTGCACTAACAAAACGGATTAGTTACGCACATTCATATTTAAAATCAAAGAAAATATTATTATGAAGAAAAAGAATGAAACACCTTAAAATAAAAGTCTGAAATTCTTCAAGAACCCTAGCCATTTCCTATCTCCAATCATGTAAAAGAGAAAGTAGAAAAGCTAGGGCCGGCCAAAGCCTTATATCCTCTACATAAGCTATTGCATAATCCCTAAATAAAAGCCTTTTGTTCCAACTAGAAAACCAAATAATAATAAAATATACTAGAAAATAAAGTCCTAATTAAGTTAAGAGAATCTGCAAGTGAACTATCCAACGACGTTTTAGCCTCAAATATCCTCCAAATCCGGCTGGATACATAATACAATTGGGAACATCATTTGCATGGGCAGCCAATGACTCTCTGAGTGCTCTGCCTGCTTCAGGCAATGCTAATGCCCTTGTAACCTTTCCGTCCACAAAATCAGCAAACAAATTATGCAGCAAATTGTCATGCACTGAACAATCCCACACCAAACTAGCTTATCGCCGCTGTCGTCACAGTGTGCGTTCTGGTTTTGGATCAAACTGAGCAATCTGGACAGTTTCTGATCTGGTCTGGACCATGTAGTTTGCAGAATCTGCAGTCAAATGAAAATAGTAAAATAATCTGAATTAAAATACCGAAATCATAAAGTTTACCCTATTTTATGTTGACATATCTGATTGGGTTTTAATGTGATAAGATTTCTGTCCTAGTTTAGCCTTACTGTATTGTTATATATACCCCACATTCTATAACCCAATCACAAAATACCGAAATCCTAAAGTTTACCCTATTTTCAGTGCACATCTGAAAAGAAAAAAAATGAAGAATGATTCGAACTCTCCTCCACCAAAAGCATTAGTATTTCTCATTTAAATTGTTTGTCTAGTTGTCTTTCTTCCAACTAGCCATTCCAACAGGCCGGCTGTCTTTTTCCCAATGGAAACCAATCTGATCGCACAAACATGCAACCAAACACCATATCCCGATGTTTGTGTCTCCACTCTTCAATCAGACCCTCAAAGCGCCAAAGCAGATGTCAAAGGCTTAAGCTTCATAATGGTTGATGCAGTTAAGGCTAAGGCATGAGAAACTAGTGTCTGAATCGAGGAGCTGGTTGATAAAGAGCCGGGAAATGTACCCGCACAAGACTACAGATTTAACTACTCCGATATTTTCCAACTTGATATTCCTCAAGCTGCTGAAGCTTTCCCTGAGAGCAGCTCCACTGTTCTCTTTAGCCCGATGGACCGGCCATTCCACCAACCCAATAGCCAGAGCTATAAGCTCCAGCCCATGGGGGTGTGTGGATGAGAGGGGGCTCGAGCGAGAGGCCCGGCTCCAATCGGTGGCCCGAGAGCCTGAGGGCCAGGTGATGCAAGGCTGACGTCAGCCACGATTTAAAAAAATTTACGTCAGGCGCGTGCACTTCAAGCGCCCGTGGGGGCGCGTCACCAACAGCTTTTCAGTCGATGGGGCCCGCATGCAGATGCCTCAAATGTTACCGTTGGTGGGCCACGTGGCGCGATGTCGTCCGTTGGATTTTAACGGTCAATTTTTCTGGACCGTTGGATTTCCAACGATAAAAAAAAAATTCAAACCTTCCGCAATATCAGCCGTTGGATTTGAGATCAACGGTCCATGTTATTCGCCTTTAAAAATTAAAAAAAGAAAAGAAATCATATTAAAAAATTTTGAAATGTTACCATTGTGCCACGTGGCACAATTTGGAGGGTTGGATTTCAAATTTTTTTAATCCAACGGCAGAAATTAATTAAGTTAATAAAAAAATGTAAAAAATTAATAAAAAATCCAAAAAAAATTTGAAAAATTAAAAAAAAAAATTGATTTTACTTTTCTATAAATACCTTCTCATTATTTTCAACCTTACACCACAATTTCATATTTTCTCAAATACTTTCAACCACATTCCTATCTTTCTCTCAAAGTTTCAATCCAATTGTTTTCCAACAAAATGACTAATGATGCAGGTACGAATTGGACGCTTATTGAAGATGTTACGTTGTGTTCTAGCTGGGTTGAAGTTACTCATGATCCGATTACGAGTAATGAGTTGCAATTGGGAGAAATGTGGAGTCTTATTCATTCCAATTATCTTGAGAAAATTGGTGGGAAAAGAACCAAAGAATCGATATCCAGTCATTGGAGAATACTCAGCCAATCATTTAGTATGTGGAGAGACGCCTTGGCACAAGCTAGTAGTAATCTTTGAAGTGGGAAAAATTTAGCTGATCAGGTAACAATATATTATTTATTTGTTTGTACTATACCCAAATTTACATTAGCTACTTTGATTATAATTATTTCTTCTCCCAACGAGCTTGGAGGATACCAAAACAATGCTCCACATCCTTCCTGTACCCCTCTTGACAGCTTGCAAAGTGTTTTTCGTTTGCACCTTCGCGGTCGTGGCACTGTTTTGACAAACGATGACCACCTTGGGTAAATGCCGTCTGCTAGGTAGTATGACCCATGGTACTTATGTCCGTTAACAAAGTACGTGACTCTTGGTGCTTTTCCTTGCAGGACATCATTGAACACTAGGGATTGGGCAAGGAAATTGAGGTCATTTTGAGCTCCCAGAACCCCGAAAAAGGCATGCCAAATCCATGTATTAAATGATGCCACCGCCTCTAAAATGATGTTTTTTGCTCCTTTTCTGTCCCCATAAGCACCTTGGACAGTTTTTCCAGGTCCAGTGCATATAATCGATGCTTCCAATCATCCCAGGAAAATCTCGCATCTCGCCCTTCTTTAGAAGCCTTTGCAAGTCCATCCGAGTAGGCCTCCGGAGGTACTCTGTGGTGTAGATAGATTCGATTGCGGAGCAAAACCTCATCAGGGACTCAAGAATGGTTGATTTCCCTATCCTCGCTATCTCATCCACTTGGTCTGCAGATACTCCATATGCAAGTATCCGCAAGGCAGCAGTAATTTTTTGCTCAGGCAAGAGACCCATAACACCAAAAACATCTTTCTTTTGCAGAAAGTAAGAATCATGATTGCAAACATCGCCCCATGAGCAATGTCAATAAAGCTAGGCATGACCAATGTCGTCACAAACGCAGATCCATGCGAAAGAGGTTTTTCTGGCGCCAGTCCTTTCAAAGATAAAAGCAAAGTTGTCCATGATGTTGCTTATGTGGCTGCAACAATTGCCAAAGTATTGCGCTCTTGATGTATTCTTCTATTGTCATGATAAAGGGATCATGATCCTCTCTTGAGCTAAGGGTGAGGAACCTCATGAGCAAGCCCATCGGGCCGTTGAATTTTTATCCAACGGTTACAATTATTATAACTTTTAGAGGGACCCCATGTTTGTAGCTGTTGGATAAAATTTCAACGGCTTGATGGACTTGATCAAGAGGATCCTCACCCTTAGCACAGGAAAGGATCCTGATCCATGATAAAGTAGTAAATTTGATATAATAATCAAGACTAGCATTTCTTGTCAGCGGCTTCTCATTTGATGGCGTCATATTTTATCTATTAGGTCATTTCAACAATTAAAAACTTTAAAATCTCTTTACAATTTTGAATATAATGCCGTATAGAACAAAAGATGTCCATAAATTGTACGTTGTTCACAAGGTCATGCCACCAAATCCCCGATATAGTGCGTATTATTGTGGTGGACATTTAATTTGTTTATTTTCTTTGGCGGCATTTAAACTGTTTAAGTAATTTTTTGGGAGCATTACATATGGAGGCAAAAATATATACAACATTTCAAGGAACCCCTTAGATTTTAAACATTTCGAGAAGAGGCAAACAATAATACCTAAAGCTCAATCTAAAATATGAAAATAATTTTTAAAATACCAGTAATACTCTAAGGGCGTGTTTACGTATCCGTAATCGGAATGAGAATGTGGAATTGAATTCCGATTACGGAGTACTCCAGTGTTTACTAAACATGAAGGAATAAAAAAAGCAGTGGGGCCCACACAAATTTTGGAATTCAATTCCTTGTATGGGTGGAATTGGATTCCCTAGATATAGGTGGTAATCCAATTCCTCCTTGTTTGGGCAATGGGAATGACAGTTTTGTTCCCTTTATGCCCTCACTTACTCTTTTTATTTCCAAGACTATCATTAATAAACCCATTAAAGTATATAAAATATTTGATTTGGGACAAGGGCATTTTAGTAATCATACTGATTTATATTCCGATTCTGCTGAATTAGTAAACAACTTTATGGAATTCTATTCTGATTCCAGAACATTTAAGTAAACAGCCTCAACAGGAATCCAATTCTGGCTTCTCCTTATTCCAACTCCTCCTCAATTCAATTCCTCCTCAATTCAATTCCTCATATTTTCATTACCGTTACGTAAACGCGCCATAAACAAATATGTTTGCTAACATAGCCCAGCCCACACAACTTTAAAGAAAATACCAGTCATACTCCAAACAAATATGTTTGCTAACATAAATCAAGCAACTCACTTGACTTATTAAAAACTGATTAAAAGTTTGTCTAGCAAATTTTGATTCAACGCATATTTCACATTTTTTATTGAAATCTATAGCATGTTTTGGTATTAATCCTAAATTAGCCATTCTATGCATTGATCAATAATTAATATAGCCTAATCTAGCATGCCAAAGTTCAATAGACTCAACAGTATAAACGGAAGCCTTATTTATATTATTAATAGAAACATCAACAATTACATTGAGTTTGAATAATCCCTCAGCCAAATAACCATTGCCTACAAAAATTCCTCCCTTGCTAAACACGAATGTGTCAGATTCGAACACTAACTTAAAGCCCTTATTGCTTAACAAATGCCCTGAAACTAAGTTTTTCCTAATTTCGGGAACATGGAGAACATTCAACAAGGTAAGTTCCTTCCCAAAAGTGAACTTTAGTACAACTCTTCCTTTTCCAACAACTTCTGCAGCGGAGGCATTCCCCATATAAAGCTTTTCACCACTTGAATTTGGTTCATAGGTAGAGAACAAGTTTTTGTCCCCATAAATATGCCTCGTTGCTCCGGTGCCAATCCACCAATCATTTGTATCAGATACCATGTTGGTTTCTGAAACAACACCAACCATCATATCTCCTTCAATCACATTGGCTTCATTGGTCCTGCCATTGTTGGTGTTTGAATTGGTAGATTTCATATCCTTTCGGTAGCGACAATCTTGTGCCCTATGCCCCGGTTTTCCGCGCACCCAGCATACTCCTTTGATTTTTTTGAAGTCCTTTGCTTTTGGTGCATGGATAGCAGAGTTGTATTTCTTTTTAGCATTCATCTCCTTGTTTTTTCTGGAAATGTTTTGGCCTTTGATTGCTTGCCTCAACGAAGTTGACCTTGGCTTCCATGGAAGACGCATCAACTTTGTCGCCTTTCCTATGATCTTCTTCGACCTTTAGCCTGAGAATTAAATCTTCCAGAGACATCTCCTTACGCTTATGCTTCAGACAAATTTTAAAGTCATTCCAAGATGAAGGCAATTTTTCAATGATTGCCCCAACTTGGAAGTGTTCATTAATAGAGCATCCTTCAGCATGTAAATCATGGATTAAGCGTTGGAGTTCTTCAACTTGGACCATGACAGGTTTGGAATCCACCATGTTGAATTTCAAAAATTTACCAATGATAAATTTCTTTGATCCAGCATCTTCAGTGATATATTTCTTTGTCGGTGAATCCCAAAGGTCCTTGGTAGTCTTGCATGATGAATATACATCATACAGACAATCATCCAGCCCATTCAAAATGTAGTTTCTGCAAAGAAACTCGGAGTGAGTCCAAGCGTCTATTGCAAACAACATATCTTAATCCGCTGGCAGTTCAGTTGCCACAGGAGCCTCCTCCTTCACAACATGGGCTAGGTTCAAAGTGGTCAAGAAGAACAACATCTTTTGTTGCCATCTTTTGAAGTCCACACCTTTTGTTGCCATCTTTTGAAGTCCACACCTTTGAATTTCTTTGGTTTCTCAGAGAGGGGATTCTTAACGCCTGTTGCATTCACTGATGTTTGATCCATCACAAAAATCTGTCTTTAGATTGTTGGAACAAAGCAATCAGAATACAACTTTATTGATACCAAATTATAATAAATCACTTAAATAACTATAATATAATATTGTATTACAACCAATTCGTAATTTAAATATTATAAACTAAAAGAAACAAGAACGTAGAAAAACTGACTTGATTGAAAAGATAGAGGCCTGCAGATTTTGCAGTGTCCTAAAGACAGATTTGCACCCCTACTCCGTGCTTGTAGTTCAACGAGCGTCCGTCCCCCAGGATCCAACTATCTGTAATTCAAAGTTCCGGCACCGGAGCTTTGAATTCTGGTGAACTTTTGAATGCTTTCTCTTCCAAATGATATGTATATTATATACAGTAGATGTATATGATTATTATGTCTTTTCGTGTCTGACCTCTTTGGTATTATATAGGATACTAAGTATCATTTCCCAACAGGTATTAGGAAGTTAAGAAACTGCATGCATAAGTCAATTCAAATTGAAGAGATAAGTATGAAATTTTGAATTTGGCTTATCCAAATACCTATTCGGTCTTTTACCAACAGACCCATATAACTTATTAATATTCGTTGTTGATCTTAGTTGCGTGTAGGCGCGGTGATGCATCTTTACCAAGATCAACAACGAATGAGATGTCCTGTCTAAATACAATGAGCTAAGTACAACGAAGCACAAGGTTGAACTTTAGATATGGAATTTCGAATTCCATAACCTCTTCAAGGGTCTCATTTGCATATAACGTATGGACGATCAAAGGTATACTCAAAGGTAACACATTCGGGGTGTAGTTCGACTGGTAGACTAAGGTACCGTCAGAACAACGCTTCAACTTCAGGTCAAGGCATAAACGAGTTTTCCCAAGATCCTTCATCTCAAATTCCATCTTCAGGTGCGAGGCAGTTTTCTCAAGCTCTTCCGGAGTCTTAGTGAGATTCGTGTCAACGATATAAACTGTAACTCTAGCAATTTGGAATAAGACTTCATAGTTTAACACGCAAGGGCATTCATTCATATCCCAGACTGATCAAATAATCACGTAGACGGGTATACCACATCCGTTGGATTTTTCAATCCATAAGTGAATGCCTCAAAACGAGTTCAGATGGTGTTCCGTGGTTTTGGAACTATTTGAACTAGTCCATGTAATTCTTCAGGAACTTTCATGTAAATCTCCGTATCTATATCCCCACGGAGAAAACACAAACCACATTTCATAATGCTGCTATCAATCACAGAACGTTTGAGAGAAACTTTGCATCATAAGGCGGGCATCATATTGCACTATTTCATTAATCTCATAACGCTTCATTTCCTACTTGTAAAATAACAGGGTTACCTTAGGCAATGTAGGAACGACAGGTCCAATACACACTTTGGTAAGGAATTTGACCTGGATTATAACTTTAGTTGTCTAATCAGTTCTACATTGTCACTTAATCAACGGAACACAGTTCGATATCGTCGCTTTTCATTTATGTCGGTAGCTACCATATAAGTGAAAACATCATCGATGGTAATCTCATTTCAATTCCATTTAGCTCATCCAAACTAGTATACTGGACCAAGAACTTCAAGTCTCGGGAGTAATCCGGATTAATCTCATGAGATGGAAATGATTTGAGATAACGATCGAGTTTAGATTCATTGTTGTGCCGTGTCTTCCTCTTCCAGGGAAGTGAATCCTACGAACCGAGTGATATGTCGTGCTCCAGGCCAAGACAAATTGATTGGCTATCTGCCGGTGTACCGGATCGTCCAACAGGGGCGTCCAAACCGTCCAACAGGGGTAGCACACCCTCTAGGGATGTTGACTCGACGTTTGTTAAGTACGTCTATCCTTGCTGGCATATTTGCAGATGGTATATGATCTCGTCACTTTAGCTAGATCAGAGGAATGCGTCTGGAGCAACATTCTGAAATCTAGAATTCATCGCACTTGCTTATCACACTTGTACGGTATGGGGATCAAGATGAGACATAGTGGGCAACGTCCACGCAAATTTGCGTCATTCTCCAGGAACGTTGACATTCTTATCTCCTCCTAACGGCAGGAAGACTGTCTTATTAAAGCGACAACCTGCAAATTAGCAGTAAAGAGATCGCGTGCAAGGGCTCGAAGAGAGCTAGTGTGAAGGAGAATCATAATTGACAAAAGATACACATCCTTCTTTGAGGACCCATGTTGGTACGTTGCGGCGACGCAACTTAGCACATGGAATGCACACCCAAATGCGTAAATACGAAAATCGTCAGGTTCGTACCCAGTAACCAACTATAAAGTCAAATAGGATTGGGTGGCAATGGGCCTCAAGGCGGACCAACATAGCTCCGTACAAGATTGCATAGACCTAGGCAGAAACTGAAAATTTGGTACGTTCACAAAAATCCGAGCGATCATTTAAATTGCGCTTTATGATCGCTAGGCGAGGCTATTTGGGGTAAACATGGGAATTCGATGTTCAATTATAAACCCAAAATACGTGCAATACTTTGTCGAAAATTGTCGATATATACTCTCCGGCATTATCCAGTCTCTCGGACCTTAAGGGATAAGTATGGTGGCGAACCCTTAATCGACCATGAGGTTTAGCAGCAATGTGTGTGGACAAACATGTGACTAATTTGTCGATTCATCAACCAAAACCATAAGTATTTATATGGTCCGCATTTTGGTGGATTAGTCCACATATGTTCCCTTGAATCCACTATGAAAAGATAGTCGTTTCGTATCTTTGCGAGAAATGATTTAGAAAATCAATTTCCCTAATGAGCAGGCTTGGCAGAGTGCTTGTAGGCACAAGATCCTTACTTCGGGTAAGGAGATGCGTCGTAGCATCATTGTTCGACCTAAATGTCCCAAAAGGTCGTGCCAAAGCAAGTAAACTGCTCAACCACCAGGCTTCCAGGCCAGCCACATGTGGCGTGTTCCCAGTTGGGAGACAACTCGTTGGCCCTAAATCAAAGCTTCAGGCTTATTTTTGGAGGTGGTGCGAAGATATTTCACTCACTCTATTTTCTTTAGTGGTTTCATTTATGATCATTGTCATCTCGAATATCCTTAAAAACTCAACGACATGGAGAATTTAAGGTCCCTTAAATGGTGATGCAGTACCATTCATACAATGAGGAGTGTGCCAGTGCTCTTAATCAGGTTGGATAGACCTGAAGTCGTTGTTAGAGATGTGATTTAGGTGTAAAGTTAGTGTGCGTAGTACGCATTCATCCAGACAACTAACTTCCCCACATTCCTACCTAATCACCTGTTTGATTGAATCGGTCACATGTATTAAGAAACATGATTCATTTAACTCATATTCGAGGACAATATCAATAAGATTATCCATAAGTAAAACATACACCAAACTTGAATCCAAGAACATGAAAAAATGTTCACAAAGTAAATGGTTTACTAAGGGGATTTAGCCAACAAGGTCATCCATGTCAAAATTCTGCTCTTCCAACGATGCTCGGTGGAGCAAAATTAATCTCACATATTGACTATTAGAATGGTACTTCTCAACAACAATGGTAGGGGCATGAACATGTGCATAACCAATGATCTATTTCATCGAGACGAAAATAGATTCTGCAGGGTTGAGGTTCGGGAATACTATCCCTTATTTTTGAAGTTTTAGGTCTTAAGTGCCAAGGATCATGCTTCAGGCATGATGCCACATCTTGGCAGACCCTGATTCTACCATATGTTGTAAAAACAAGCTCGAAATTGGATTGTGAGAGAGTATACCATTCGGTTTAACCCTGCCGAAATAGTGCATCACCATTCGGTTAGGCTTTGACCGAACTGGGTTGAGCCATTCGGTAGACTCCAGCCGAACTGCGTCTATACCTTTCTCTCACTTTTGTGGTAGTAATCAAATCCGAGAATTTGGTAAACTTTGGCTTTCTACACTGCTGTTTCAAGAGCTAGTTAGAAACATGGAATGACGAGAAACATATTCTCTAGTCAAAATTCGTTCGGATTTATAAACTTTAGAATTGTACTCATTCATGGACGTATTCATGGTGTGCTTCATGTGACATCCCACATCGCCCAGGGAGTGATCCTTAAATGTATATTCTCATCCCTACCTAGCACGAGGCCTTTTGGGAGCTCACTGGCTTTGGGTTCCGTAGGAACTCCGAAGTTAAGCGAGAAGGGGGCCAGAGCACTCCCATGATGGGTGACCCACTGGGAAGTTGCTCGTGAGTTCCCAGAAACAAAACCGTGAGGGAATGGTAAGCCTAAAGCGGACAATATCGTGCTACGGTGGTGGAGCAGGCCTGGGAAGTCCCGGGCCTGGATGTGACAATTGGTATCAGAGCCAATCCCTGGCCGGAAGTGTGCCGACGAGGACGTCGGGCCCTTAAGGGGGGTGGATTGTGACATCCCACATCGCCCAGGGGAGTGATCCTTAAATGTATATTCCCATCCCTACCTAGCACGAGGCATTTTGGGAGCTCACTGGCTTCGGGTTCCGTAGGAACTCCGAAGTTAAGCGAAAAGGGGGCCAGAGCACTCCCATGATGGGTGACCCACTGGGAAGTTGCTCGTGAGTTCCCAGAAACAAAACCGTGAGGGAAATGGTAAGCCCAAAGCGGACAATATCGTGCTACGGTGGTGGAGCGGGCCCGGGAAGTTCCGGGCCGGGATGTGACACTTCAGGCAATGTCTTTCATGATTAGACAGTCCGTATGAGCGAGCCAAAGAGCCATGGAATCCTCGTTCAGGAGGTACTTCCGTTTGTAATGCTTTGGGCATAAGTCTTCGAATGAAGATCATGGCGGAGGCTTATTCAGCTCTTCCATGCCATTGTTGGCTTCAATGGTTGCTCAGCTTCAAGTGGAGATTTAAGTCTTGTACCCAACATACAGTGTTTTCTATTAAAAACATCCAAAGCAGGGAAAACCAAACTTGTGATGGTTCGACAATCCACAGAATTGGAGGGAACAAGATGGTGATTGGTGCTATGGGAATGAATCATCCATAAGCATCAAAGTTAGAACATTTGAGTTCTAAGACATGGTTTTCATGAAAAACATCGGGTTTTCATGGGTGTATTGTTTTATGAAAACTTTGGGTTTCAAAGGCACTAAATTTGAAACTACAGGTTCAATTTAGTTTAGTTCATAAAAGAGAGGTTCCTGCAAGAACACAGAATACAATATGCTGATTTAAGTGTAGTGGATTTGAGGTTCTTCGGGAACTCAAGTGTGAGCGCTTTGGGACTACGAAAGTGAGTCAACGGTTCAAAGTATAAAAATAAATTATTGAATCGTTAATGTCTAAAAGTGATCTTCAGGTCAGTAATTTTTGATTCATTATCAAATTAATGGACTGCATGTCACTTTTAATTAATTCAATAGATCGAGACCATTCGGGGTTGATCGTAGAAGCAAAATAATAATAACATGCGGGTTAAAATTATTTAGAATGCTAAAATATTAGCATGTGGGTCGAAAAATATAGCCCCACTTTTTGCTTAGCCGTGGGCACCCCATGGTTGGGTGCAGCTAGAAGCAAAAATGCGCCAATTTGGCTTAGGCAGGCCACACGGTTGGATGCAGCTAGAAACTTTTTTTTTTTTTTTAAGAGTAAACCAAAAGAAGAGTATTCCGCGTTGATATTTTTCTGGCATCCCACAACCCTGATTGGAAAAAAAATTCAATCTAAATTCGATAAAATCAAATCCAAATTCAATTCAAATTTGATAGGATTTAGGATTATAACCAACTAGAGAGAATGAGAAGTGAGTTCAGAAGGTCAAGTACTTTAGTGGTGTCATAGTGCCTTCCTTTTCTTTTTGAGCATACCCTGATGAAGACGACGATGACTTTTTTTTTTCTTCTTTTAGTTTTGGTTTTTAGTTTCTTATTTTACTTTTAGTTTTAAATCTTTGAAAAAAAAATAGTTTCTTATAGTTAATCCATGTGGTGCCATATGATTGGATTAGTGGGATAAAAAATATTGACGAAACTTTAACGGAAGGATTAAATTGATGTGCGGTATTGAAAGTCAGGGACCAAATTTATCGATTTTTGAAACTCAGGGACCAAAATGAAGGGTTGGATCAATGTCAGGGACGATTTGTGATAAAAACTCTTATTTTGTGTAATCCACGTGTCACCATTTGATTGGATTTGTGGGTCCCACATACAAACTAACGGAATAGTTGACGGAATCTTAATGGAATAGTTGACGGAATCTTAACGGAATGACCAAATTGATGTGCGGTAGTGAATGTCAGAGATGACATTGATTGATTTTAAAAGTGAGGGACCAAAATGATGAGTTTGATCAATCTCATGGACCATTTGTGATAAAAGCCCAAATATGAATGTCAAGTCTCAGTACATAATCCATCCACTACCTTTTACAATACAAGCATGCCATTTAGGATTCTTGGAAGGGTCAAGGTATCGGAGATATATTTCCAACTTCCAATCTAAAAAACATATCCAAAAAAATCAATGTGATCCTTGAATAGTGCAAATCAATATCGTCATTCTGTTAAAAATTCTGTTGGTGTGCTGACATGGCACATCGTGAGCTCCACACTCCAGTATAGGACGCCATGTGGATTGCAAAAAGTTTATTTTTAATTTAAAAAAAAAAAAGCAATGTGTTTAAAAATAAATAAATAAACAAAAAAAAACAAAAACAAAAACCAAAAATAAACTAATCATCGTCGTCGTCTTCGTCTTGGCACCCAGCAACCAAACAGATTGATGAATTTCCCAAACCCATATTTTGTCTCCTTGACTTCAGCCGGCAGTTTTTGGTACCAATCAGTGATTTGCTGCTTTGCTTCATCTCCATAACCTTTTCAAAAACTAGATTGCTTCGACTAACATAGAAGACACAACTACAAAAACCATCTTCTTCTCCAAACATTACAACCACGACTACCCTTCTCCGATCGCTCCACCATCCAAAGAAAATCCATGGTCGACCGCGGATGGGATACGGCACCAACAATCAAATCAACCAATAAAATTAGCGAAGTCGAGAGAAGAAGAAGAAGAAGCAAAGCAGCGGCTCCGCCCGAGAAGCCGGAGCTACGCGATTGCTGCGGCAATGGATGCTTCCGGTGTTTGTGGAATGTGTATTCTGATAAAGAGGAAGTGCAGGAAGTTAACATAAAGTAAAGGGACAATTGCAGGAAATTAACATAGAGGGAAAGGGGATTGCAGGAAATTAAAGAGTAAGGGAAAGAGGCAACTATGTTCATTCATTCATCCACAAGGCTGCTGCTAACATGCTTATATTCAACTTAAAAGGAAATCCATCTTGAATTGTGTAGCATCCCTTTGCGAGTCTGCGACGCTGGAGAGATTGAATTCGTGTGCTCTAGCTTTCTGGCGACTCTTGATTGCCCCAGAGAGCAAGGATGGAGTCAAGTTTTTTCTTTTTCTTCTTTTTATTTAAATTAAAAATTAAATTTTAATCCACATGTCATCAAAATATTGGATTTGTGGGGCTTACAAGGTGCCACATCGGCACACTAACAGAATTTTTTTAATGGAATTCAAACAGAATGTCAACATTGATTTGCACTACTTAGTTTCTGGGACAACATTAATTGATTTTCAAATTCATTGACCATCTTGATGGACTAGATCAATTTAGGTACTATTTGTGATAAAAACCCAAATAATTTTGATACTCTCAAGTCTCAATGTATGCCACTGCCAATCACTAAGAAATTAGATAAACTTTTCAAGTATCAGATCCAACATGATAGCTATAAAAACAGAAGATAAGTTCATCAAATTGTTTGAAATGAGACGTTGAATGCAGACAAAGCATAATATAGCATCAATGTATTAAAAGGCGGAGATGTAAGCGAGGCGTTCCAACACCTAGGCGTGAAGCAAAACCTTACGGGACCTTAAATAATGGGAGACTGCAGTGAGTTATTGAGAAAAACAGGGGAAACAGAGGACTCTTGTGGGTTTTAAAAATAAAAGAAAATTGGACTTAACAAAAACGACGTTGTTTTGGGCCAAGTCATCAAAAAAAAATTAAAGACTTGACCAAAACAACATCATTTTTGGCCAAGTCTTAAAAAAAATAAAAATAAAAATAAATAAAAAATAAAAAATTTGCTTTTCTTCTTCTTGGTCGTCTTCCTTGTGAAGACGCCGCACTCCCTGCAACCCTAAACGCATATGACAGAGCCTTTGACTTCGAGTTACCCAGAGGACAGAGCCATTTGACTTCGATTTCTGGTCACTGATGGATCTGGGAACGCCTGCCAACAGCCTTTAGGCGCACCTCGACCACGCCTGGGCGAGTTTTCGCCCACTCTCACTAGGCAAAAGAGTTATCACTCCCATCTCACCTCCAAAGCCGCCTTTAAAACACTGATAAAGATAGACTTTAGACTTCATACTTCCATAGAAAACAAATAGTAACTAATGTGAATGGTATGCATAATCATAGTGGACCAACAGTCCACAAATATGCTGCCCACAACCAGCAATAACCGAGATATTAAAAGTATGACAGTACAGCATCTAACAACGCAGAAAGCATAACAAAAAACACCCACACTACAATCAGGACAACCTACGACATAGCAGCTTTCTAGTAGAAATTGAAAAGAATGGGCAAAGGCAACCATGATAAACAAATGAGACCGAAGCCCACAGAGAGGTGCCAAAACCCAACCCGTCTCTCACAAATAGCCCAAACCTCCCAACTTTGTCTCTAAACTTGGAGCCCCAAGAGTTGCAAAGCCAACTATGTTATACGACGACGTTTTGGGAGGGACTTCGGTCTTAGACCCAGGCTCAACCAGAGTTTTCACAGATGAATATGAAACATCATCGCATTAGATGTGATTATGGTACTTCAAATGTTAGAAGCAGTATTTTCGACTGTGAGGGAGGATTTTGTCAGGAAATTCCCTGGATTTAAATGGATTCTCACTTCAGACAAGAGATCTAAGAGTCAAAAACTCATTCTTCCTTTAGAAATTTGAAAAGTATCATATACTTGATAATTTGATCAGTCCAGTCCTAACTGTTAAGAAAGAATATAAATAGAAACCTAACCCAGATTGATGCATTATTCTTCGGATAGAATGCATAACAGCTTTCAATATTAGAATGAACATCGTCGTGCTCCTCCCTAGTGAACATATCCAATATTTGTCTTGATGCAGTATAGAGTCCAACCACACTAGAATTCTTATTCGCCATACACGGTGGTTTAGCAGGATGTTTCTTATTCTTCCACTCCCCGGGACTAGAAACCCAACTTTTTGAACCTTCAAATGACTTTTCTTGTTCTGTCCCCATTGGTGATGTCTTTCACCAGTATTACCATCTCCACTAGATGAATCCACCCAGGCAAACTTGCATGTTGAGTCTCTGTCTCAGGAGGATTTTTCTGACCCCAAGGAAACTGGTCGAAAATTTCAGAAGACTTTTTCTGTTGCCCACTAGATCATTCCCTGTTTCTGTTCCCTAGAAGAAACAGCACCCCATCCATTGTCCTTTTCATCTATGGCTTTTGTTGTCGGTGGAAGGTCCATTGGCGCAACTTATTCTACCCCTCTACCACTCCAATCATTTTCACTTGCCTTATCTGTCCCCCAGGTAGACGTAGCATCTTCTCTGGATTGTCCCCGATGCAGGAGTATCTTCTGCTACCTTATCTATCCCCCAAGTAGAAGCGGTAGGTTTTCTAGCTGGAAGTTTTCCCCCAAGATGAAGTATCATTTTCACTTGCCTTATTTGTTCCCCAGGCATAAACAGTATTTTCTCTAGTTTTTGGCATCTTCTCTGGCAGTACTTGTCCTCTGTGCAGGAGTGCTATCTTCTGCTGCCTTATCTATCCCCGAAGTGGATCCGGTAGTTTCTTTAGCTAAAGTTTTCCCCCAAGATGATGTATAATATCACTTGCCTTACTTGTCCCCCGGGCAAATATGGCATCTTCTCTGGCAGTGTTAATCCCCCATGCAGGAGTGGTATCTTCTGATGCCTTGCCTATCCCCCTTGTAGATGCAGCAGGTTCTTTAGCTGGAGTTTTATCCCACGATGATGTGTCATTTTCACTTGCCTCATATGCCCCTCTCTCGGCCCACCCGTAGAAACAGTATATCTAGTTTTTCCCCAGGCAGATGTGGCATCTTCTCTAGCAGTATTTGTTCCCCATGCAGGAGAATGAATATCTTCTGCTGCCTTATCTATCCCCCAAGTAGATGCGGTAGCTTCTCTAGCTGGAGTTCCCCCAAGATGATGTGGCATCTTCTCTTGTAGTATTTGTCCCCCACACTGAAGAATCCTTTTCCCAACTTGATTTTCCAGAAAGAGTTTCTGATTTGTCCTCAAATTCAATTACATCTTCAAAGACAGGCCTATCTAAACCAGAGTCAGAGTTCTGGCGACAAGCATGATTATGCTATTTCATCTTACTAATTCATCTACCACCATAAGATCATCAACTTCTGCCACCAGTGCTCCCGTAGTTGCTTCTTCTCCATTTGTTGTGCTCACCATATGCAGAAAGTTGAAAACATCTAGTCCACCCTCTTGATTCAACCCTCCCTGAAAAAAAATATTTAAATTAAATGGCACGGAATTCCAGCTGCAGATTAAACTACTCCATACAACCGAGAAAAGCCACAAGTATGTTAAAAATCATATTTACCTTTCTCGTGTCCCACAGGATATCAAACCTGGATCCACCACCGACAGCAACATGTTTACCTCATGAACAGGATGCAACTATGCTTGACAAAGAATCCATGTCCATGTGGCACTTTTCAGCTGCTCTCTCAAAGCACCTTTCTTGGTGTAATGAAACTACAATTAGTTGTGATTGTAGTTCATCTAACCACGAACTAAAGGTACATGCCATTCACAGAATTAGGCAAAGGAATTCAATTACTCACAAAAAGTGTTGCTTCTGTAAATGCTACTTAAATATGCAATGCTCAAGATAGTGCTTTATATCCACTAGAATTGAAGCCGACAAAATTTCCAGCACGTCATACTATTTGCCAGGAGGATAAGCTGCTCCTTCAGAACACCTTTTGCCACTGCTCATATCACCCAGAGTTGGTATAATATGATCCAATTTTTATTGAAAATTAAAAAAAAGTTAAATTACATAAGATGCACAATACAGGCCTAAAAAAGAAGGTGGCATGCTGGAGGAACCACAAACACAGCACGCAATTACAGAAAAATTGAAAATTCAAAAGGAGGTTCATACTTAATGAAGATCATTCCCATGAAAGGCTGATCCATAATTAGGGGTTAAATAATATAGTATAGAAAATAAATCATTGTATAATAAAGTATACATACAAATATACACACTTACTGACGTGATAAAGCATGCCCGCTAGAAAATAAATAAATACGGAAGCAAAGAATTAATTGCTATGAAGAACAATAGAAGTCTAGCAAGTCAAACACTCCAAAGGTAGAGAAGCTTATTACTCACAGAAGCTACTGGACAGTAAAGGTGATAATTTCCTAGCAATGCAGCTGCAAAATATGATCCACCAAACACAATATTATCGCAATTACTTAACGTGTGTCTGAATTTTACTTTACGAACTTGTTAACGAACGATAAAAAGGGCGAGTTAGTATCAAACAGCAGATTTTGACACAAGGAACTATTTAATTGGTATTGTATGAGTTAAATTTCAGATTTTTTCCTGTGTACTTCTTGATTGGTATTGGTTCTATTGGATGAATCTTTCATTCTTTCTAGAATCAGAAGTTTTTTCCTATATTTTCTTACACATGGATGCAGTGCAATTTTCACTTGACAGAAGATGTATTGACTATTGAGTAATGAACTTGGCTTGGAGACAACTAAGTCAATATCTAAAGTTATGAGTTTCAAGCAGTACCAAAACATAAAATGACTAACAAAGTTTTGAGTTAAGTGTCAATAAATACAGCTTGGAATAAATTATTTAGGTTATCTTGCCTAATGCTAAATGACACCAATAAAACGAGATACGCAGCACGACTACAACCCATAATATAAACAATTAACCACAAAAGCTAGCATGGCTTCTGAATCCTGATACAGATGATTCACACTACAAAGAAGGAAAACTGTGAACCTCCGATTTACCTGAACTGCTTGACCAAAAGCACAAGACACTCCCAATAGTTCTTGAATCTGTTTGGTGGCATATGGGATGGAACGCCTAGTGCCAATTAGGTGAAGCACAGGGAGGCAAGAATCGAGAATAATTCTCCATGCATCACCGCTTTGCTTGACAACAGAATTCTCCAGAACAACTCCCCTTTTGAGCTTTATTTGGGCTTCTAATCCAAGTTGTTGTATCTGGAGAAATCCAAAATTATATTTGCTAAGGAAATCCGACGGTCACCTGTCCATTTTAGAGACATTAAGACTTTACTAGTAGAAGAGTTAGAAGAGTTATAAAAATAGTTTCCAGCAGTTAACAACATGTCTGCCATCAGACAGACAGAAGCGGAACACACAAATTGCACATAATCACTGACATTTCTGTTTCAGATGTGAGTTGGCAAAACAAATCAAAAGACCAATATTCACTGGAAAACAAGGAAATCAAATAATAAATTAGTATTTCACTCTTTAGAAGATTGCTCTAAAAGCTACCTTTATTATTGTTTCTAAAAGCACAGGGCAAATCAAGTCAGCATAGTATTGCGAAGTGGTGTCCAACTCTTCAGTAGCTTGAAGGAATAACAGCACGGCGAGTCAGATCATTTGTCTGCACAGGAATGATGAAAAGAGCAATGCTCAGTGCAAACAATGAAGCATTTATCAATAAGTAGTTTTAATGCGGAGACACAAGTAAACTTATTAGGAACACAATACGGGAAGGGGATGTCATACAAGTACAAACATTGTATATGATTATGACATTAGCAACGGCCACATGCAAATGATTTTTGAAATACAAATCTTCTTTTGACATGAAAATTTCAGTATCTCTCGGGCTCTTAGATATATACACACACACGTGTTTTATTGTAACAAGAATGATCTGCCCATATTACTATGGTGGACTTTGTGCTGGTGGTGATTCTCTTATCAAGCTATTGCGTTTTCAACTCCCTTTCCTTTCAGAACTTTTTCCTTCCTTTATCTTAGTGAAGCATAAGGATGCAAGTTTCTAGTTATTACCTCACTCAGAATAAGGACCCCTCTCTTTGCATCCTGGCATGCCACATACTCATAACTGACAAGATACATTCCGTCCCTCTACATCTGGACAAATTGAAAACCGAAAGAAAAAAAAAAAAAACAGAACAGAAGGAGATTACTAGCTGAAAATTTATTCATACATTTTCTTAGGTACTAGGGGAAAGGTTATCTCGAAAACTTATTTGCTCGAAAAAAATTATGGGTCAAAAGAAACAGGGAACCAGAACCAGAGTATGTAGAATAGTACCAATTACAGATATAGTGCACACAATGCATGAGGGTCGAGTGAACGATCCTGTAGACAATGTAAGGTTGTTTAGGAAGTATTACATCCAAATCAAATGTAATAGGTTTTGAAACTTGAAATAGATGAAAAACAACTACTGCTACTGATCATAATGGCTATTAAACTACTACTCTCTATCGAATAGTGCTAAGCAGGAGAGATATAATTCCATGACAGAGGAACTATAACCAACTGTTGAACCTTGTGCCATGAGTCTAGCATTTCAAATTCAAATTATGCATGTGAATGTGCTATCATCATACAGAAAGTTAATAAAGACGGACCAATGGCGGCATACATAAGCAGCACATCAACATCCTTCGTATTAAATTCCACCAAGTACCAAATATGGCCTTTCAATATCATAGAATAGTTACTCAGAAAAATTAAGGGCATACCAGGTGACGCATTGGGACAGCGGTCAAAGTTCCAAATCTGCCATTAATTCTCCCAACAATTTCATGAACCTGGCTGGTAAGTTTTTGATCTGCGGAATGCAAGATATGTAGCTTACACCTCATAATCAAGATAAAACAAAGAAATGAAACGAATAAATAGATCCTACACGCAACTAAGAGTACAAAAACCACTTGACAAAGCATCTTAAGGAGGGGGCATACACTCTGGAATATCTGTTCTTGTTGGCACCATTATCATTTCAAATGATTCCTCACCATATCAAATCACATGGTGCAGTTACCCTAGTTGTCACTGGATTGAAGCCAACACGGAGCACCATTGAAGAAAGCTTATTTATATCTTACCAGTAATACCAGCTGCAGGTCTAAAGTCCGCGGGAATAACAACAGCACTGATACTCTTCCAATAGCCGCCGGCTAATGATCAAACCTCAATACTTCTCCCCTGAGTTATAATATAGAATATCGCTTTGTAAAAAAAAAAATATGCTAAGTTCAGCATACATGGTTTATAACAGCAAGACAGTTGAAGTTATTAGCCATCAATAGATAAACATTCAGGAGTTCATACTGAAAGAATAATCTAAAATATATTGATTGAGAATTCGAGATGAAGGTTTTGTGCATAACTATAAATATATAGATTAGTGATTGAGCAATCCACATTTTGTTACTTTAACGAAATCTTACAAAGAAAGAGTTGCCTGCGCGCAAATCAAAGATACAACTTTCCATGACGAAAGAGGTCCCTCTAATTTATGTATAGATGTGGGAATCTAGTTGACATCCTAAACTTTACAATTAAGCTTGACAAGGAACTAAAGGCGTTAACAAGTCTCATGTGATGTATTGACATGGAGATATAGATAAGGTTCACAGCCCAGACCAGCTTTAGGTGTGTCGGCATCATTTTAACAGCACCGGATAGGCCAAGAGTTGATCCATCAACCTTGCAATACAAGTTACACCATAAGTTCATACTTTGCCACATTGGGTTTGCGGAATAGATATGGAATAAAGCAGGAAATGTAGCAGAAACATACCTTTGGAAAATTAACTCTAATCAACAAGAATTGGTCTGGCTGAAGAGATTGGTCTAGCAGAATGGCTTGACAATGAGTTGCATCTGATAGAAAAGAGAAATAAGTAATTATTGCAATAGGATCACTGCTAAGTATATGTCATAACGAAAGACAAATATTAAACTCAAAATGTAATTCACATGCCTTTTAATTCCACCCACAACCAATCTTGTGTGCATGCCAAAGCCTCTCAAATTTCAGGATTCAGTGAGCTTCGGCATTCATCAAGCACTCTACCACCAGCGTTGAATGCCGATTCTGGCGCTACATTTGACATAGAAGTTCCCAGAACGTCCCGTGCCATCATGGACAAAATAGGGTATCTTGGCGTGTGGACCTTCCACCAATTTAGTTTCTTAAAATCACAACTGCGCAGAAAGGCTGGTTCCTCTAGATACTTGTCCAAGTCTGATATCATGTTTTGTCTCTGAGAGGTCTCGTAGAGAAATATATCAAATCCCTTCAATCGATCCCTACTATCAGTGCTCGTACTGGGTAAGCTGCTACCAGGCAAAGCTGGAACTTGATCTACAATTGTTGAGCAAATTGAATAAGCATCAAAAAGTTCCTTGAGGCCATCGGAAACTTCCTTAATCCTATCCAAAGCAGTACTACCGTATATTTGAGAGTAGTAATACTCCACCAACTTCAATTTGAATTGGGGATCCAAGATTGCTGCTACTGCCAAAGCCAAACTGCACTTGCTGGAGTACTTATCAAACTTAGCTTTCATCTTTAGTGCCATAGAACTAAGAAATTTGTCTGGGCTCTTGCACCATTCAGTTAATTGGATGTGAACATGACAAATCTAAGGAAAATATATGCTTGCAGTTGGACATTTATTGCCAGAAAAAACATTAGTGATTCCAAAAGTTTCAGATAAACTATAACAAACCTCATACATTCCCATTCAGTGTCAGTTAAAGCTGATGTGTATTAAGGGTCATGCTCTTGCAGGAGAGAAAATGCACCCCTGTACTCTAAGGCTGTTTCAAGCATTAGACATGTTGAATTCCATCGAACTGGGAAATCAAGAATTAATCTCCTCTGACTCTCTCGTAAGTCAATCATTCATTCAATACAATATACAGAGCAAATGAAGACGTCAAAATATATAGAGAAAATATTACATCACTTTCTCTCTCTAAAATTCCTTTTCCCTTTTCCTTTTTTCTACACTTCTCAACTATTACAATGTAGTTAAGACATAAGTATAAAAAGTTTCAAATTGGAGTATTCAAGTTAGATAGGTACACGAGGTTTGGTTGCTCAAATTCCAAAGAGGTTTTAGTATTTACCAATGAGCTTTCAAGATAAGGTAATGTGACTGCAAACTACTAAATTAATTGAAAAACAGGAATCCGCAGAAAGCAAAAAAATAACCTTTAGAGACTGAAAATTACCCAGAAACTGACGCTTTAGAGATCACAATTTGTTTGAAAATTGTCACAAAAAATGCTTTAATGACCAAATATCTAGAAAGTTTCTGCAGCTTTTCTATGGTTATTTTTCACTTTTCGAGCTTCTAAACCCCTCTATTCTCAATATAGGTCAATTCCATCCCCCAAACATATTTAAAAACATTATATTCAACAATTTAAACACGTTCGCATCATCAAATTGTCTGGAAAAAAAATCCAAAATTAGTCTAGGCAATTAGATTGATTGACTGAAATATGAACTTAACATGCATTTTTGTTCTTTCTTTGGCCAACAATAAACCACCCCAAACACATATGCAATGACTAAATAAGCATCTGGAAATTTCCTGTAGGATTGCTCCAGAGAAGTAGTAGTTAGATAAATGTGTAACAATCAGGAGTTCATATTGTAAGAATCGAAACACTAAATTGATTGAGAACTTGGGATGAAGGCTTTGTACACACATAAAAATGTATAGATTATTGATTGAGCATTTAACATTTTGTCAAATTCAGCTTCTATTCAATCTAAACCATGAAGAACCACATCTTACAATGGAAGAACAGAATGCTCAAAAATCAAAGATACACCTTTCAATGACGAAAGAGGTCCCTCTAATTTACGTATAGGTATGGGAATCTAGTTGATATCCTAAATTAACAACTAAGCTTGACAAGGAACTACAAACAATTAATGAGTCTCATGTGATGTATTGACATGGAGATATAGATAAGGTTCACTGCCCTGACCAGCTTTAGGTGTGTTGACATCATTTAGACGGCACAGAAAAGGCCAATAGCTGATCCATCAACCTTGCAACAAATGTAGCAGATTCATACCATTAGAAATTTAACTCTACTCAACAAAAATTGGTCTGGCTGAAGGAATTGGTGTAGCAGAATGGCTTGACAATGAATTGGCATCTGATAGAAAAGAGAAATAAGTAATTATTGCAATAAGATCACTGCTAAGTATGCGTTATAACGAAAGACAAACGTAAAACTCAAGCTGTAATTCACATGCCTTTTAATTCCACCTGCAACCAATCTTGTATGCACACCAAAGCCTCTCGATTGTCAGGATTCAGTGAGCTTTGACATTCATCAAGCACTCTACGACCAACGTTGAATGCTGGTTCTGGTGCAACAGTTGACATAGGAGTTCCCAGAAAGTCACTTGCCATCATGGACAAAATAGGGAACCTTGGCGTGTGAACCTTCCACCAATTTAATATTTTAAAATCACAACAGTGCAGAAAGACTGGTTCCTCTAGATACTTGTCCATGTCCGATATCATGTTTTGGGTCTGAGAGATTTGTCAAATCCCTTCAATCGATCCCTACTATCAGTGCTGGTACTGGGTAAGCTGCTGCCACGCAAAGCTGAACCTTGTTTAACCATTACTGAGCAAATTGAATAAGCATAAAAAAGGTTCTTGAGGCCATTGGAAACTTCCTTAATCCTGTCCAGAGCAGTACTACCGTATATTTGAGAGTAGTAGTACTCCATCAACTTCATTTTGGATCGGCAAATCCAAGATCGCTGCTATTGCCAAAGCCAAACTGCACTTGCTCCAATACTTGTCAAACTTAGCTTTCATCTTTAGTGCCATAGAACTAAGAAATTTGTATGGGATTTTGCACCATTTAATTAATTGGATGTGAACATCACACACATGAAAATATATATACTTGCAATTGGACATTTGTTGCCAGAGAAGACAGTAGTAATTTCAAATTTTCAAATCCCTAAAAACTGTGCCATTTTCTGCCTTTTCTATCGTCTTGGCAACCTAAATGAGGATTGAATGGATGGATATCATCAAGGGGTGCAAATGAATCATTCGATGGCCCTTCAACTGACCCAGCGCCTCCTTTTAAACAGAATTGGAAAAGTTTCTTCACCGTTGGGTCCATCTCATCACTTGTCGAGGGATTGGGGTCCAAGACAAACTCTTCAACAGCAGCCTTACCTTCGAGCATACTCACAACTGCAGACATAGTGGGCCTAAGCTTCGAAGTGGAATTACAACAGTGGAGAGCCATATTGATTGTAGCCATTATCTCTTCATTGTTGAATTCTGAGCTCAACTTTGGATCCACTAAGTTCATCAAATTCCCTTCCGATTTGAGAACATGCGCCTAGAAACATGAAAAGAACAAAAGCAAAATAACTTATGTATCTTAAAAAATAACGTGAACTTTCAAGAAAGGAAGATATAAAAAAAAAGCCTGCTAAAGTAGTAAACAACTTCAACAAAATCAAAATTAAAGTTCAATTAGAAAGTTACCCAATCAAGACTATAAAATCCTTCTGCATTTGTCTGCTGAGTTGAGTTCTTCTTCCCACTGATAATCTCCAGTACAACAATTCCAAAGCTGTAGACATCTGCTTTGTCTGTGAGATGACCCCGAAGTGCATATTCTGGTGCCATGTATCCACTGCAAAATCATGAAATCATGACATCAATTCAATGGTTATAGACATATGCCATAATATAACTATATTGGAAGGAGAAATATAAGAAGAGAAGTTAAAAAAGGGACTCACAAAGTTCCAGCAGCACGGGTGCTTATATGTGTTTTATCTTCTTCGGCAAGTTTGGCCAACCCAAAGTCCGATATCTTCGGGTTAAGATGTCTATCAAGCAACACGTTCGTGGCCTTGATATCTCTATGGATAACCTTCAAGCTTGATTCCTCGTGAAGGTAAGCCAAACCTTTTGCTATGCCAACACATATATTATGCCTCGTTGCCCAATCCAAGTTCAAATGACTTTCTTCTGCCCCTTCAGTTTGTCAAGTTAATCAAAATTAGTCATAATTTTGTGCATACAATCTTTTATACCATGTGCATGGACCAAGGGAAATGTAGGCGTACAAAAGTGATACTTACCAAACAAAGCATGAGAAACGCTATTGTTTTCCATGTACTCGTAGACAAGGTATAGTTGATTTCCATCTATACAACATCCATATAGGTTTACAAAGCAGAAATCATGCCTATCTCATTCACAAATTCCCGATTTCCTTGCTTTGACTTGGAAGAAAGTTGCTTAACAGCAATCAGGGTTCCATCTGCAAGAATGCCCTGTATTTGACTAAGATAGTTAATACAAATCTCTTCACGAGAGAAATTAATCATAATTAGGATGGCAATTATTAATCAAATTAGAAAATAAATTATTTGTTTCAAAGATTACCTTATAAACAGTACCAAAACCACCTTCACCAATCTTATTGGCTTGGTCAAAGTTGGTTGTGGCATCTTTGAGTTGCGTAAAGGTAAACTTGCGAGTTTGTAGTTCCACACCTTTCAAATCTGCGTGACAAGTAAAACTCATAAGAGATTGTTGTGTCTAAAGACAAATTTAAGAACAATTTCATTGTTTTATCTTAAATCCCACTCTTGTTTGAAGGCCTAGACCTTAACAACTACTTGGAACTATAGGCATGCATACTTTGCATCGTGAGTTTAAAAAATATAATGTACTCTAAGAGCATCAAGCTGTCAAAAAGTTCAATATCTAGACAATTATTATCTCGGAGTGTGCACTTAAATATGCATGAGAAGTCACAAAATAGGATAAATGTTCTTAGAAATGGAACAATGAAAACAAAAGGCAATATAACGGAGAAATAGAAAATACCATCCTCCAATGTTTTTTGTCGTCCTAGGAGGCCTCTCTTCCAAAGAATAACGAGCGCTAGTAATACGATGGCGATGATGACGACTGCTATTGCGCATCCAATTCCTACCATTGTGCCTATAGGCACATGACTCCTAACACGCTCTACGTAGCTTAAAATTTTTTTTGGAGGTTCAAAGTCTGCCAAAATAAAACATAATTTTATTAGAATAAATGTAAATCTAATAGATGAGAAAGCAAATATTCTACAACATACTTAAAACTTACTTGGCGTCACACTAATGGCTGGTATAAGAGGCCCGTAGACACCTGTATAAGGAATGGCAGTCGTCCCTTTTCCTGCCCAATATAGGTGGATCTCCAGTGTGCTACCAATAATGGTGACATTGTCAAACTCTCTGACAATTCCCTTACCAACACCTCTTGCTTCTTCCATAATGTTGAAGTCTTTCAAAACCAAGTTCCCCTGCACATGATCACAATTTCAATACGGCATTAATATACTTCTGTATTTCTTTTAGAACTTCGTATAAAATAACACCCAAATAAAGCAGCTAAACGGCATATGACCTTCCAAACAAGTGTCGTGGTCTAGTAAATGCCAAAAGAAATATCATGAACAGTTTTAAGAGCATAAAGTGTGATCTATAATGGAATGCGCCAAATAAACTAAATGTTGCCCATTGAACTTTCTGTAGTGTTTGAAAAAAAAAAGTTAAATAAACTAGCAAAGAATCACAAATAATAAATGAAAGTATATTTGTACTCACTTGAATTGAGATGTCAAACAAACGTTTTCCGAGACTGCTAAATGTTTGGTCATCCGTGAACATGATCTCGGAAAAGTAGAGCCGCACTTTGTAGTTGCCTTTGAGCATGCAAAGGCCATAGTACTTAAGTGAAAGAGGGGCAAGGCGCGCTGTTTGATATAAATCCGGCCCGGTAATGTTCAAAGATGATGCAATGTAATTTGCATCAGGGTTGCTCCTGTCCATGCCGCTACTGCTGTAGCCCCACTTTTGAGCCGACGAAACAAAGTCTGATGGTCCAAAATAGCTCAAGTCCTCTTCATATGTATGACCATCAAACTTCGTCTTCCTCCCTCCACAATTGATAAATATAGAATGGTCTGCATTTGTAACAAAAATAGTATTAGAATTTTATACTTCACAATTCATATGTATGACACCCATAACGACCATAAAATCATAAGTTGTTGCATGTTAGTTAGACCCCATTGGAACCTTGACTCAGATTTCCCAAAAAATATGCCAAGAAAAGCAATAAAATAAAGAATAGAAAATTTACTAATTAATTAATTACAACTGATTAATAATTATAAATGATGGGAAGCAGTCGGTTGAAGCATGTAGAAAGTGGAGCAGTTCCTCCCCTACTTTCCTCCAACGTGCAAAAAGGAGTTAGAAGGAAAACTACCCGCTTTCTCCATACTCATTCACCCACAATTTCCACAAATTCCAGTCTATAATGCAAAGGGACACAGAAAACGGGAGACAGAAAAAGAGGACACCGGAGAGACGGCAGAACACAGCAGCGAATACAGACGGCAGAGTAGAAAAGAAAAACAAAACAAAGAAAGAGCAGAGAAACACAGCAAAAGCAAGAGAGAAACAAACGAAAGAAAAGCACAGAAACAAATACACGAAGCAACAAGCATTCAAGGCACTCAAGGGTATAAACCGATGGAGACATTTGCAGCATCGTCGTCAGCATCAAACGGAATCCCAAACGGACGCTGCAGCCATCGCCTGGAGAAAGAAGAGTCGAACTGGAAGACTCATGTTCGCTCTCCCCAAACCACTGCTCTCCATCCATGCTCTCCGTTCATGCCTAGAAGGAAAGAAGCAGTCCGTGCCACTTGCCGCCGTGGCATTGCTGTTAGAAGGTTCTGTACGCCGTAACGAGGCCATTGAAGACCCGGTCCCTGTAGAAAGGCTACCAGGAAGAAGATCGTCGAGTCCTCGTCCCAGCAGTCCAATAGTGCAGGCCTTGTCCCGTAAAAAGCAACCAAGGAACAACCTCAAAATTCTGTGCACCAAGTCGTAGAAGATGGTTCTCTACAAGCAACAAGGCAATGGTGCAGAAATGGGGTTTCCATCGTTTTGTTACTTACTCCCACAAACATGCATGAACCTGCAGCGGATGAAGACAAAAAAAGAAACTCGTCCCCGCTGTCCGTACTCGCACATGCAGCAGCCCCTCAACTGATGCTCTCCAAAATCAGATCGTCAAGGTCTCTCCCGGTGATTGCAGCGGCTCGGCGTGGAAGAACAAAAAAGTGGTCCCTGCCTATTAAAGAGATACCGAAGATATTTGGAGAGTCTGCATCAAATTCGACGAAGGAAGAAGGTGCAGCAGAAGCAAAGTAGAACATCTGCAAATCAAGGACTTGAAGCAAACCACAGGAACAGAAAACTTCCACTTGCAAGCCATTCACCTTTCGTCAAAGAAATGTAGCAATAAGCTTCAAGTATGGAGGAATAAGGTTGCAGAGAAGAAAGACAACAACCAACCCGGCTCCGTTGTTTGTGTCGCGTCAGTTCACTTGCCACTGAAGCATTACAAAGGAGCAACCCGACCGCCGCCGTCGCTGTCTTGAAGTCAAGAAGAAAAAGCTGCTGCCACGTTGGAAGGGAAGGCTGTGCTGCCCGCACAGTGCACCAAAAATGGTGCGGGCTGCTGTCCAAGTCTTTAGCGGAAAAGAAGACGGTGCATCTGCTATCCGTGGTCGTGCTATAGAAGTATGAGTTACTAAAAAGAAGGAAAGTCAAAGTAGAACGTGTCAAAAACCTTTGAGCATCAAGAAGGCCCTCTGGGTTACCCCTTCGCTGCTTTCCTGACGAGCTACTGCTGATTCTGGCCATGGGGTTGCTGTCTTCTTTTACGTGGTTTCATTATAATTCCTAGTTGAATGAGGAGTTGAATTCATAGAAGAGAAAGCATCCAGCAAAGAAAAGAAAGGATGGAGTTCTGCTACAGACAAATTACTCCCCAGATAAAACAGGAATGTTGCTCCACATGGAGATTAAATAAAAAGAAGAAAAACAATAGCTTTTCCATTTTTTATTCATGTAGGAGTTTATCACTTTTGGCTCTGTGAATAAGAATTGGGCCAAATAAGACGGCACTTAACATCATGGTAAAGGCACCGGTTTCAAACGGTTTAAAACAACAAGTGTGGAGACCATGTCCACGGAAACCTGTCCTTCATTAAATCACCAACTATGCCGAAACTTGTTGGCATAAGTTGAACACGACTCAGAATTTGGCTCGTTGCTGGTGCTCCATTCTTCAAAGAATGTTCCAGAAAAAGAGAAAGAAAGAAAGAAATAGTCTTGCTCATCACATGGGTCAAAATGGCATGTTCCATGAATCCAAAGCCACCAAAAGTAGCTTTCGGAAAGTTCAAATGGAGGAAAGGCAAATTTAAGAAAAGCTTTGAAGCATTAACATCAAGCCTAAAGTGGTTGTGCTCCATGAAGAGAAACAACAAATTGTAAAGAAAAACACCATGGAAATGCCCAAATTCCAAAATAGCGAAGTGAATTAGAAGAAAGCTTCATAAAGAAAGTCAATTGTTACTAGCAAGCCCCAGTGCAGTTTCTTCTTGACAAGCATGACTACATGCCCGATAAGAAGAGTTAGCAGCTAGCTACAAAATCGATTGCACCATGACAAGTCTCAAATCGCACAAAGCCGCTTCAAAATTCAAACGGCACAAAGTCGTCCCAAATCTCAGAAAGGATACAAAATCATTCAAATTCCCAAAACGGCACAAAGCCATACCAAAATCATAGCTTGAACTACGTCGGTTTGATTCCACTAAAGGATATGTAGGCAGTCTAATACCATATTCTAGGCGCAACCGCAAACACAAAAATACTAAATTGAATCCCTGGTTCACCTCAACCAAATTCACTACCAAATCCAAATTGACTCCCTGGTTCCACTCAACCAAATTCACCCAAATAAACCAAACACCAAATCCTTTTTAGTGGGTCATTCACTCACTGAAAATCCCAACTCCTTTTTAGTGAGTCATTCACTCACTAAAAATCCCCAAACCATGAACTACGAGTAACTTAATCCCTTAAAAGGGTACGCAGGCAATCTAGGGCTCCACCTAGGTGCAATCACAAAATCAAACAAAAAACACCAATCCCCAAAATTCATATTTTTCATGTTAGAATCAAAGAGTATTCTTTTCCCAAAAGAACGGTTGTAATTAATAGGTGGAAAAATGAACGAGGGTGAAATTGTATCGAGTGAATTACTTGTTCTCGTGACAAATTTTGCTCAACACCATCAATTCGATTAACAACATGCAACATCTAACAAAAGTACCAAAAAAACCGCTAGACTATACAATCAAACAATTTACTAGGATAGATAAAAGAAAAAATTATATGAACTTAAACTCACATTTCGGTTTTGAGGAGCAAGGAAGGTCCTTCATCAAGCACCACCTACGCGTTGAAAGAATTAAGGTTCATTCATGATTCATACATATATCTTATGATGTTTGATAAACATGGAATCACAAGTTTTTGTGAACTTACAAGTTCTTTGGCGACGAATGACTAGAAATCAAATTCCTGTAAAAATCACGACAATTAGCAAATAATATTCGACAGAGAAAGAACATATAATAAGTACATAACGAATTTAGCCAATAGCATTAGGTTTGGATATTGATAGACTTACACAGTCAAGTGTTGGCAACTGACGGAAGGTGATCCCGTAAAATTGTTGTATGACAAGTCCCTGCAACATATTTTGTGTGGCATTAATGACATCTCTAAATTCAAATATGGAGAAACAAAAAAATAAAATTGAAATCGAAGTTGGCCAGCATTTTGCTTTAAAGATACAAACACAAATAAATTAAAACTTCATATATTAGTATTACACTATAGACTGACCGGTAACGTTTGCTCTGCAATATCCAAATTGGTACTTCTCCGGTCAGTACGTTGTTGCTCAAAGACCTGCACACGTAAAAATTAACGGTCAATGAAAATGTAAATATAGTTGACTTGAGAAATTTTGAAAATGTGTATTGTTTGCACCAATAAATGAATGCATCATCTGACCGACTTACATGAAAGATAAAAGGCTAGCACGCTCAATTGTCTGTGGAATTTCTCCAGTCAACTTGTTAAAGCTTAAGTCTCTACATAGAGGAAACAAAACATCATATAACATACGTCAGAGGTTTGTTTTGAACTTTTGAAGATGTATTGAATCCACAAGTAATAGAAAAGAGGAAAGGGCCCTCTAAAAGCCGTATTGGTGTTGTTTTTCACCTTGTTAAAGCTTAAGTCTCAAATTCTTGTTCAGTTTGGCAATAGTAAATTTGTAGATCTATACAACTATATTGATTATAAAAGCACTCACAATGTTACTAGTTTTGTCAGCTCGCCAAGGTAATTAGGGATTGTACCCCTAATTGAGCAATTTCTCAAAATCCTGTATCACAGGAATGCAAACAAAAATTAGAAAATGATTGCATTAGGGATTACACTGAAGTACAATTTCAATAGGGTTATGTAATATGAAACTCACAATATCTGTATGTCTTTCATATATCTCAGAGTAGGAAAAGGCATATTTGGTCCGTTCAAATCTGATAGCATCCTGATACAAAAGACCCATCAGAAATATTTATTTGTTTTGGAATATTGAATAATTTCAAGATAGAAGAAAGTGGTCTTACAATTCCTTTACATATTTCAAGGAAGATATGGTGTAAGGAATAGGACCTTCCAAGGATGCACCTTGCAAATCACTGCAGTAGATTTAATTTAACTCATCACCCAAAAACTGATAGGATACAAGTATATTGAAAGGAAAGAAATGCCGGAACAAGAAGAAAATGCAGAGAAGTGGAACACAAACAAAGATATTCAATTCATTTAACCGATATCCTCTCCCTGATAGCTCAATGCCCTTATAAGACTGAGTCCAGATTTTCTGCACCCAAAACTCTCTATGGCCTCTCTGTGCACGTCACCAAAGTTAACTGCATCTAACTCTGTTATATAATATTATTAAAATTAGGATAAAAAAATTAGAGAAGGAAGAAGCCGGTAGCCATGCCTCCGACGATCACTCAACCCCAAAACAACTTCAGCCTCCCTCTCCAATCGAGGCAAACCCCGCCGAACACAATCCTTCCATCTCTCGCCGCCTCCCTCCCCTTTACTAGTCCAACGACACAGATTGTGTGTATATATATATATATATATATATATTTTTCATGTATCATATATGCACCTAAGCCTCTCGTGGTTTATTCCGACTTCTATTTTTTCTGGCGTGAAGATAAAAACAAAGGCAGAGAAGGTGGAGAAGATGACCCATTATTTTTTTATTTTTTCTAATAAATTAACTCGGAGGCAGAGAAGATTGAGATTCTTATTTAATATTAATATTATTTAACAGAGTTAGATGTAGTTCACTTTGGGGCAGGTGTCAAGCAATGATGTAAGGCACAGAGAAGATCTGGACTCTGTAAGTAGAAAGTAACTAAGAAGCCTCTTAGTACCCGATTAGCTGTAACCTAACCACATAATCCCTGTAGCGACACTCACAATCTTCTCATTGAAAACAAAGTCATTGTATACACGTATCTGATTGGAATGTGATGGTGAACTTGTTTCTAAAGTAGATGTATATATACAATAACATTGGTTTTAAGTTAACTCGGTACAATATATCTAAAGAGGATCCTATAAAAAACACTCACAATAAAAGATAGGAAATAAAGAGTAAAAATGGGAGATGACTATAATGAAGACCTACACTCACAGTTTTTCAAGTTTAAAGAGTAAAAATGGAAGATGACTATAATGAAGAGCAACACTCACAGTATTTGAAGTTTGCTCCAGTTTCCAATAAATTCAGGTATCTTCCCTGATAATTGGCTCCCACCTATCCTACTGCAAGCATTAAAAGAAGATGAGAAATTCTGTGTAAAAATTATGCACATTCATATAATCAAGCCATTTTGCATAACTTACAAAACAATTAAGTTCTTCATATTTCTGTACGACTCTGGTATTCTACCAGTAAAATTGTTTCCAGAAAGAAGGCTGTTGAAACATACAAAAGAGTCATAAGATAATCCAATGAATTTGTGAAACATTTACAGTACCATACAAAATGCAAAAAATTCACGAAATTTGGATTTTTGAAAAAATTTGGCCAAAAGAAGAAATGAGAATGCAAACTTACATTCTTTCCAATTGAGTCAACCTCCCGAGGTTTTGCGGAAGAGGGCCTTCAAACTGATTGTCTTCCAAATCCCTGGAAAAAATGTAATTTGTCAATCAAGGTTATGTATATTCCATTTTTTTTAATTATCAATAAGTAAATAAAATAATTACAAAACTTACAGCTCTATGAGCAAAGTAAAGTCGTCAGTAGGAATTAAACCACTGAGTCGATTCCCCAAAAGATACCTGCAACACACTAACAACAGTTACATGCTATGCCAGCTAATAAATGCATCCGTGTGGCCATTATTTAAGGTCCTTAGAAATCACTTACAGAAAACGAATGGGGGAGCAGGAAAGGCTAGCAGGGATTGATCCACTAATGTAGTTGCGAGTGAAATCACTGTTTAGTGTGAACAAGCATTAGAAATTCATATCCATAATCCGTAATGCAGTTAATGACAAATTTAAACTAACAACGTAATCACTTACATTTTTTCCAACTGTGTAAGATTTCCAAGTTCCTCAGGTATAACTCCAGTTAAATTTAAACCTTTCATCTCACTGTAAAACCAGCATTTAAAGCAAAACTAATCATTATAAAAAAATGATAGAATTAAGAACAATAGAACTTTAGACCGACAAAGTCATACATGACTGTGATACCGACTTTAAGACAACAGTTAAAGCTTATTAATCAGTTGTACTAAAAACAACAAAACTTTAAGCTAATAGAGCCTTACATGATTGTGACATGGCAAGTATTGTTTGGAAAGGAACACTTGCAAGTCACATTGCTCAAAATTTGTTTAGCAAAGTATTTGAAGAAGCCTGCTCCACCATCTTGGCAAGAACTTTGGCTGATATTCTTCCAGTGAGGGTTTTGTAGTCTTCTAGAAATTGTTTCCAAAGTTTTCACTGTTAAACAAAAACAGCTCTTGGTCAAAATCGCATGCAATGAAAAAGGCATGGTCAATCATACATGTTCACCCTACAAGGGCCTAATTGAATAAAAACAATGGTAAAATCCTTCACCTGTTGCAACTCAGTTGCTCTGAAAAACATAAAAGTACATGTTTAAACCAATAAGAATTGCCAAATCATTTAATTATTGGTAATAAGAAATTACCATATTATGCAATTATTGGTGCTTGTGAGGCAAGCAACATATACTACAAATCAAACAGATGAATGCTTTACTGCCAAGCTATGCAAGTTGCACTGATATAAATTGTTTAAGAACCATTATGCATATTGGTTTAGTAAATCAAAGTAGAGAAGTTGTCAAAACCCAATTCCTCTGCATTTAAAGAAACACAACGATGGAAAAGATTGTGGAAAATTTGAAACTTTTATGCTAATCAGTAGCAATTTCCCAAATTCTCTTTTTGCTTGTAATTTAAAAAAAAAATCATGAAAAAATGTAAAAAACAAAAAGAAATGATAGTGATTAGAGAAGAATGAAATATTAGATTATAAAATTATAAGAGCATCTCTAAATAAACAACCAAACTCATTCCAACCGATGTGCTATTTTCTTATGTTATGCCGTCACCACCCTTTGCCATCAATTTTGACGCGGAGTTCTTAGTCGTTGTTTCATTATTGCAATTTAGTTGAGGAAACAATGGTAGCCATATCGACTAGAGCAAATGTAGTCTCCCTCTTTTCACCAAGTTCAAATCACCCAATTATTTTGGATTATTTAAAGTAAATATTAAACAAAAGAAGTGGTTCTGTGCCCAATTCCAATTTCCATGGACTAGCAAAAAAGGCCAATAGAAAGTTAGCTAGCCCACCCCGTTAAATAGATAATGGGCCTGAATATATGGGTTAACTAACTGATGGGCTGAAGAGAGGATTTAATCTCGACCGTCACAGTGCAAGCCCAAAGTTTCTCTATGACAAATTCATTTGGGTCCAAATCGGTATGTCGGAGTTTTAGTCTACTCATGTCGTGTGTGAGTCGGAAATATTCTGATCGGTGGGAAGTCGCCGGCCTTAGGCGAATGAGATGCCGGCGAGAGACCTAAACCATAAACCCAACGCCCCAAAACCCTAATTAGTGTTAAACAAAATGTCCAGTTCATGTTTACATGGTATGATTTTTCAATGAAATCATATTATCAGGATAGAACCACCATTTTCGTGGGTTCAGAAGAAGATTTGAAAGCTTCATGCTTTAACTTAGCAATGCCTGATGGCTATCTCCTAGGGTTTGAAATTTCTAAAAATAGAAACTGAAACAGAGAAGACACAGATGCAGAGTAACAAGTCCAAAAACAAACAATGAGGAAACATTCAAATTTCTTTGCTTTCCCAAAAGAATTTTCTCAGGAACCAAACAGAGCAGAGCATTTCTCACAACACAAACCAACTGCAACCATCCTCACAAAGCAACAAAAATCTTCACAAAACCCAAAGTTATTCAAGAACATCCATATTTGCAGTAAAAGTAGAGAAGTTTAAAGCGAGAAGGAAAATGATGGTTTTATTTTGTGCTGACCTTCTTCCAGAGGCAGAAGCTGAGCACAACTCAAAGCCAGAAACCCGATCAGGAGACCAACAAAAATCACGGAACTCGACATTGCCGTGATCACGACGCAAAAACCAAAACAGAGAGTGTGTTGGTAACTTTGTAAGAAAGAGTGGTTTTTGTTTTAAATTTTTAATGGTTTTTTCTGAATGTGATTTTTGGTTCTGAAAAGAAAGCTTCAAACTCTTGTCAGTCAAAATTGCAAAAACTTTTTGGCTTTGTAATTTTACTTACTCCTCATGAGAGAGAAAGAGGGAGGAGAGAGAGACGCACAGCTAGTTAATTAAATTAAGTTTCCCTTTTTGGTATTGGGGCAGAAATCTGAAGCTAGCTACTCTTACTCCAATTTTAGGATTAGAAAGTAACTTCTTCTGCCCCTGGGAAGAGAATCAGAAAGTTCACAACTTTATTACTTTTTTACGAACTTAATATGGTTTTGCCTTTGATGTGTCTTTTCTCTCAGTCTGAGGAAGGAATGAGTGTTGTCAACTCCTCTCATCTGCAGTCTCCACTCTCTCATTCAAACGTCTCTTAAAATTTAGGGTTTAAGTTAGGAACAGTATTTTTCTGCTTTAATAATTTAGGTTAAAATTTTAGTCTGAAATTATTAAAAAATAAATTTTGGCTCAATATTTTTTTTGGGTAAAATAAAATACATGTAAAATATCATAATTTATTCTTATGAGCATTTTAACAAAAAAATATTTAGATCCCGAAAAAAATAAAAAATTCACTGAACCGACCCATTAAACATGGATATATAGTATGTAAATATATGTGTGTATTATTCGGCTCATTCTTTAAAAAAAAAATTAATACTTGTTTGTTATATTCTTTTATTTTTAAAAATGTAACATTTTACGTGTATTATTAAAAACTTTGTGAAATAATGTGTATAAAACGTGACCTACTTTCATAATACAGAACAAGTACGTTGGAGTTAATAAAAAAAAGCTGTAATTTAACACATTATTCATATGGAAAATTAAAGTTTATATATTAAAAAAAAAATTAAAGTGTATAATACACATTGAATTAGTTGTAGAAAGTCATTCATGTATGATGCGGAAAATTACAAAGGGGTACAGTGGCCTACATGTTAATTATTATCAGATTAAAATTCAGTCCAACCCCATTTTTAAGTTCTAATTTCGCCCCTAGTGTATTTATGTGTTTACATTAGGGGGTGCAAGTTGGAATTATTGAGGATCCTAAAACAAAACAAAAAAATTGAGGATATTCTTAAAGGATTACTGTTGAAATTATTCTTCTTAACCCTAGCTAGCTAAAACATGTTTGTAATTTCTAAAGAAGGAGAAACTTCTAATTTGCTTAAAGTCAATCAAAAAAACCAAATGCAATGCAATGTCCTAAAAAATGCTAAACCCAAATGCAGTTAAATCCAACAATTTGAAGCAAGTATGGACTACTGTCTGACCTTCTTCTAGGGGCAAAATTTGAGCATTCGATTCGAACTGAATGAAGCAATTCAAAGCCAGAAACCCCAGCAGAAGAACGAAAACAATCTCAGAGCTCCAAAACTCGAATCCCATTTTCCTCCGCGATATCAAAAACTGCTTTTTTCCGATACTTAGAAGAAAACCAAATTCTAAGCTTAGTGATCTTAGTCTTTTGTTAAAAAAAAAAAAAAAAAAAAAACAGACAACAAAAGGAGAGGGAAAGGGATACAGAGGTGAGTGTTTTCCTAGTTTATATAAGATGTAAGAAAGAAAGAGCGAAAGACAGTGGGGGGAAGAGAGAGAGCTGCCGATAGGGAGTGAGTAAAATTACAGGTTTGGCATATTGCTTGTATTATGTCCCTTTCCAGTTTTGGCAGCCCATTCCCACATATAACTCTCAAACCTAAACCTAGCTATTTGTGAACTGCGTTACTAACACCATTTGACTATTTACTTCGAGACGAAAGCAAGATGAAACTAACTTCTTCATTGATCCATGTAAAGGTGGAATTTTCTATTCTATCACGGAGTATGGAACACTGCAACTGTTTTAACCATTAGAATTTTTCGTTCATTTGATTATTTGGAGACGAAAGCTTAGCTGAACTAGTTACTAGTTCAAAGTAACTTCATCATTGGATCATTTAAAGGGTACTCAAAGCTATGACAATAAGAGAAATTTTTTAGTGTATCAGAAACGTGCGTACCAGAAGTAATACTGCGGGTGGGCTAGCTAAAAGGTCTATTAACTTTTTCTTAAGCAATGTGAGTAACAATGCTATATTGTCTCTTGAGAATGAAGATGTGTAAAATTTTATAAGCAAAATTTATCCAATTAGTTTATTTTCGAGCAAGACAAATACACATTAAAAATAGAATACAAACCATAAGTTTTTTGAATTAGATAAAGGTATAAAGTTATCCAAACATACAATGAGGTGCATTTGGATAAGTAACGAGGTGCATTTGGATAAGTAATTATTGTCATGGTCAGTGTTTAAAATATCCACGAAATTATCGATATTTTTGTTAAAATATTCATGATAGCCTTTGTGAGTGGCTCCGTCAATGCGTGTCAATATTACCTTAAACCAAAAAATATTAACATTATCGTTGAATTATATTATAATACTTGGTATACCATTTTGTGTTTTTTATAAACATAAAAATTCCTCATTGATAAAAAGAGTTGTAATTTATGAACAAACAGTGGATGATGTTACTGACTTTCACTTACGTTCATTGATAAAAAGTGCTATAACTTATATTATAATATATGGTTTACTTACATTCATAATACAGAACAAGTCCGTTGGAGTTTCAAAGGAACGTGTAATTTAACTCATTATCCATACGGAAAATTGAAGTATAATAAAAAGTTGTGTGTAATACACATAGAATTACCACGTAGAAAGTCATCCATGTATGGAGGAAAAATTACAAAGGGGTACCGTGACCATTATGTTAACTATTATTAAAAAAAAAATGTGAGAGGTCCTGGGTTCGATGCTTCGAGTCGGTGTGTCTGTTTGACTGTTACCATGGGCAAGATGAAATTCACTATAACCTCTCCAGGTCGGAATGGGTGGATAATCGTAGCTTGCCACCAGTTGTCCCCCATTTTAGAAATAAAAATTAAAAAAATTCAGCTAGCCCCATTTTTAAATTCTAACCTTGTCCCTAGTGTATTTATGTGTTTACATTAGGGGTGCAAGCTGGAATGTTATTTTCTGATTCCCCAAATTTTTGATCCTGCCAGTGAAACTCTAAAATCAAATATTTTCGAATAAATTAAAACGGAAATGGGATGCTTTATAAATTTGGAATTTCTGATCCGAAGTTTTCGGAGTATTCCGAACCTTCGATAAAAAAAACTTTTGGGATTTCTGATTTTTTTTAAAGTTAATTTCTCATATTATATATTTAGTGATTATTTTTTATACTTACCTTGTTTTGGTCGAATTGGTGAGTCAGACGATCACATGACTCACGTTGAAGATGATCACTTTTAAGAGAAATTTGCCTAAATATTACCTGAACTTGTTGTAGGGGGTGTAGATATTTCACATCTAATCTAAAAACAATTCATTATTAGTTAACAACTTAAACCTTGCTTCATGTTGTAATTTACCACCTGCAGTCTGACTATGGTCCATTTTTTAGATAATGTGTATATCACACCTTAATTAATGACAAGACGTTATAAGAACACAACTTATTTACCACTTCAATTTTACAACAGACATTAATTGTGCATTATAAAAAGTGATCATTTACCAAAGATTTAGTCAGCATGTTATGAATATTTTACAATGGACAAGTATGGCCAGTTATAATAAAACAATTTACTAACATGGTCTTAATAATTCAAGTGATATGACTAAAAGCAGCATTCTTCTTCTTCATAGAATATCTTCACCATGCCATGAATGATCTTATCAACACCGTAGATGATTTCTTACTTGTACTTTCCATAAACAATTACTACTATCAACGGACTTGGCTTGTATTATTTCCCTTTCCAGTTTTGGCATCTCATTTTCATGTATAACTCTTAAACCTAAACCTAGCTAGTTGTAAAACTGTGTTAGTAACATCATTTGACAAATCACTTGGAGACGAAAGCGAGCTGATGAACTGGTTACTCACAAACTACGATTCATTTAAAAGAGACTAATTAAAAGCTATTAACCAAGAAGAATTTTTCAATAAATCCAAAACACAAAGCATTTCACGACTACGTGTCATCAAGGGTGGAGCCAAAATTTTTATGGTAGCCTTTGTGAGTAGCTTTGTCATTGAGTGTCATATTATAAATAAATGAATATTACCCTTTTTTGTTTTGGTCAAACAGATGGATATTATCTTCTTCTTTTTTTTGAGTACATCAATATTTTTACACTAAAGGGAGATGGAGTTTGGCTAAGCCACACAATGGGCAGCCTAATTTGGTATCGAATATCTTAAAACATATTATATTAACATTATCGTCCCCATATTTAATATCATAACGTTTGGTATAAATGGATATTACCCTTTTTATTTTGGTCAAATAGATGGATATTATCTTAAAACATATTATATCAACATTATCATCCCCATATTTAATATCATAACGTTTTGTGGACGACTTTTTCCATTGCACGGTTTTAGCTCATATCTGAGCCCCTCGTTTTGCGTAAATTTCCCACTTGATATGCCACTCTTTGCACAAGAATGTAATCTTTAATTATTTTCATGAGAATTAAATTAATTCTTTAAGGTTTTGATGTGTCTTTTTTCTCTAATTCAGGAATGAGTGTTGTCAATTCCTAAAAATGCAAAATAGAAAAATGGGTCTTTCATATTCAAAGAGTGGTACTATGACTACCTATTTGACTCTTTTTATTTTCCCAACCACCTTATAGTTGTATTTATCATGAATATTTACACTAATTAGTAGCTGAGTAGACATAACGTTACTCTATAAATTGGATAAAGTTGAAAAGTAAATAATTAGATCAAGACGGAAAATATGTGAAAAATACGTATGTGTATTATTCATCAAATTCTTTAAAATAGTGAATACTTTTTTGTTTTATTTTATTTCTTTAAAAATTTGTTCAGAAATATAAGCTTTATGTGTATAATTAAAAAATGGTGGGAACATAATGTGTATTAAACGTCACTTCATCCATAACAAGTACGTTGGAGTTAAAAAGGGTACAATTTAACGCATTATTCATACATAAAGTATATCTATTTAAAAAAAAAACACTAATCTAGTTTACTTTTGACTTGTATTATTTCCCCTTTCCAGTTTTAACATCGATTCCCATATATAACCCTTCCCAGTAATTAAATTGTTGTATCATTGGGTGGAAAGTAGGTTTTTTTTCATGAATAAAAAATTGAAAGACAAAGAGTTCTGTCATATTATTCTTAATTTGGGCGTTTTTAGAATTTAAAATTTTTATTTTTTATGGATTTATATATAACTATGTCAAATATATAAAAATTAATTAATTTGTCATTCTTCTGTTTATTTTAGACACATGAGTTACATTTGAAATTCCACATTCCATGACACACCCCGACCCGAGGATCAGGGCGTGCTGGCCGTCACAAACGTGACGTAACCATTACGCAATGCGGAAGCGATAAAATAAAGAGTATGAATAACTAAAAACCGACCACTAGCAATACACTCCCAACAACATGCTAGGGAGATAGTTAAAGTATGAAATACACATAATTAGAGCATAAGGTTCAAATGCAGTCAAGTAGGACAACTACTAAGTTACAACACCCGAAGGTGAATCCTACATGAGTGAAGTCCGTCAGAACAGCCGTGGGAATCCTCGAGAGCCACCAAACACTCCTAACTACAACCTGGAGGGGCGCAAAACAAGATGAGTGGGTCAGTAAAACAAAGCTTTCAAAATCTTTCCTTTAAAAACGTATATATCCCCTCGCTGTAAAAACCTATATACTTTCCCAGAAAAATAGAATATATATAAATATATATAGCTTCGGAATCTCAAACACCCTCATTCATCATTTTCAGAGAAATATGTCATGCCATAAGCCAAAAACATAATATGGATGCATCAACAATAATCAGGTGAAATAATAAATCAACCGGAGACCCTGCAGTGGTCCTGTACGGCTGATTCTAAAGCTCATTATCCAATCCAGCCGGAGTCACCAACTGCGACCTGTACGGCACTACGCTGCACATGAGTCGGAACTACCTATAGTAGTCTGTACGACTCGGATGGTGTAATAATACGCTCTAGTGCTTCTCTCATCAATCATCTGTGCACATAATCTAAGGTCACCTACTAGTCGGAACCGTCTCTAATGGTCTGTACGACTAGCATGTCGGAACCACCTCCAGTGGTCTGTACGACTAGCATCTACTTGGATCCAAGGTGAGCGTGTGATGCGGGTGAATAACATAAGCACTAACACCAGGGGTGCAGGTTATGAGCTATCAACATAAATCTCATCAAACAATTCAATGAACCAAATATAACTCACCTGATACTCACATGTGCGTCCGCAGCACCAAATCAAATATATGCATCATATAATATTCATTCACATATTTCATGCAATTTCTATGTATGGCACTTCAATCACATAATTCATATAAATCTATGCATGGCATTTCAAAACATATTTTCATTTTAATTCAATTTCTGGGAAAAATCATTAAGTATATAGGCGTATAATGAAAACAAAACTGCCCACTCACTGGTATGTCGCAGGATCGTAACCCCCGTGACGCCTCTGACTGCGCTCGTCCTCGGGGTAGATCTCACCTCTTTGGAGCCTCAAAACCTTCCAAATCGCGTCGGGAAAATTTCACCAAAACCGGCCACCTTCGAACCTTATGATCCCGACGTCCCAAACCTTCAAACGAAGCACTCCGAGCTTCGTGGGGACTTCCTTAAGCTCGTGGTAAGCTTGGATTGTCCTGAAATGGGTACCAATGGGTTCGTATGGTCTCTAGGAGTATGATGGTGGTCTCAACCACGTCGATCCGTGAAGGTTTGACAATCTCTGGGTTGTCCGTACAGTTTGAATGAGAAGGAAGAGAGGGACTGTGCGTGCGTATGCGGGAGGGAGAGAGAGAGAGAGTGAAAAGAAATGAAAGTGTGCGTGTGTGGTCAACAAGCACCCCAACCACACAAAATAATTCCAAAACAAACTTAGGATAAAACAATAAAACCCAAATGAAATGTCACATACCGTAGAAGATTCAAGGGCAATCCCGTCATTTCACATCCTCGATTAATTAATTCCGGGACGGGCTGTGACAATCTACCCTCCTTATAGAATTTCGTCCTCGAAATTCACATAACCAAACCAATACTAGTAACCATAAAACAACCTCGGATACATCTCTCTCATTCGATTTAGAATATACCAGAATATCATCAATGAAAACAATGACAAATCTATCAAGATATTGCTGGAATACCTCATTCATCAACCTCATAAAAGCTGCTGGTGCATTAGTCAATCCAAAAGGCATCACCAAAAATTCATAATGTCCATAACGGGTCCTAAAAGCCGTTTTAGGGACATCCTCTTCTTTAATCTTCAACTGATAATAGCCAGATCTCAAATCAATCTTAGAGAATACACGAGCACCCTTAAGCTGATCAAACAAATCATCAATACGAGGCAATGGATAACGGTTTTTAATCGTTACCCGATTCAATTGCCTATAATCAATGCATAATCTCAGCGTTCCATCTTTCTTTCTCACAAACAATACTGGGGCTCCCCAAGGTGAACTACTAGGTTGAATAAAACCTTTATCAATTAATTCCTGCAATTGAGCTTTTAACTCTCTCAATTCAGCTGGAGCCATTCTATATGGAGTCAAAGATATAGGATTCGTACCTGGAAGCAAATCAATAGAAAACTCCACATCTCTGTCTGGTGGCAATCCAGGCAAATCATCGGGAAATACATCAGGATAATGTCTGACCACTCCAACTTCCTCCACGCTACCAGGAGCCACATCATTTAGCACCACATGTGCTAAATATCCCTGACAACCTTTAGATAATAACTTCTTTGCTCTCACGGCAGAAATAACACCATGCCTCACCTCACTTCTCTCGCCCACAAAAGTAACCTCAGGTAGTCCAGGACGATGAAAAGTAACAGATTTCCCGTAACAATCTATATGGGCACGATTATAATGCAACCAATCTGCCCCTAAAATCACATCAAAATCTACAATATCTAACGGGATAAGATTAGCTGGCATAGCTACATTCTCTATCATCACTGGACATCCTGGGTAAACACTATCAACATAACATTTATCCCCTCTAGGCATAGCAAACTCTAAATCAAACCCTAGAGGTGAAGGATGAGGTTGTGTCATTTGAGCAAAAGTATGAGAAATCACAGAGTGCGTAGCACCACAATCAATCAAAACTCTAGCAAAGTGACCAAGGATGTTTAACGTACCCATAATCAAATCTGGATGGTTCTGAGCATCCTGCAGTGAGATGTTGTTAACACGTCCCTGGTTTTGCTGTCGTCCTCCACGACCTCTGCTACTCTGATTACCACGTCCCTGAGAACGTCCCTGACCTGTCTGGCTAGACTGCCTAGATAATCCTGCACTGCTAGCAGCAACCTCTCCCTGCTGGAACTGACCTCCCTGATACCACTGCGATCCACTAGCCGGCATAGAAGGATAAGGAGTATAACCTCCAATATTCTGGGAATACCCACTCTGAAAATAAGGATCCTGGGAATACTGATACTGCCCTGAAGCATAGGGAGCGGCATCACCCTGATAGTGGTAAGCAGCACCACCCTGACTCATCTGCCCAAAACTGCCTGACCTGGGGTTTTGCTGAATCGGCGCTGGAGGAGGCATAACAGATTGCTGAGGCCTCTGCTGACTCTGGGGACACTGTGCAGCTCTATGTCCAGTCTGTCCACATGTATAGCAAGCACCACTAACTCTCCTGCACTCCCCAAAATGTCTGGAATTACAACGACGGCAGAATAGAGGGCCTGAACCACCAGCACCACCAAAATCTCTCTGTCTCTGAAACCTGGGTCCACTAGTAAATCTTCCACCTCTCCTCGGACCTGTGGCACTAAATCCCCCGCTAGAAGAACTCGAGCTCACTCCACTTTTCTTGAAATTCTGGGTCTTACGGGGTCCCGAAGTCAAAGCACCTTTACCCTTATCATCTTTCCTCTGATTATCCCCATTCTTATCTCTCTCTTCTTCACTTTCACTAGGCAAGTTTTCGGAATCCTCAATCCGAACCAAAATCTCAGAAAACTCATGATAAGTGGTGCAAGGAATAGCACTAGCAATTGTCCTCAATCTCTTCTTCGTTCCCAACTTAAAGCGACGAAGCATCTCCACTGGATTAGCAGCCACTTCTGGATCATAGCGAGATAAATCAGTAAACTTCCTATAGTACTCATTTGCCGACATTTTCTTTTGCTTCAGCTGAGTGAACTCCTGCTTCTTGCGATCAATATACTCTGGAGGAATAAATCTTCTCCTAAATGTTTCCTTAAATGTTTCCCAATCAACTGCTGCCTCAGGTGACATAAACTTAGTCTCATTCTCCCACCAACTTGCAGGTTCTCTTCCTAAAAACCATGTAGTAGTCTCGACCCATCTACTAGCAGGAAAGTTCCCCTGACTTTGCATCACCTGATAAGTCTTCTCAATACGATCTAACCACTTTTCTGCCCCCTCATGACCTTCATTACCAACGAAATGCTCCAACTTCAGATTATATACAGTCTCCAGGGGTGTTCTCTGAGGAGGACGGAATGAAGTCTGAAAGGCCTGGGCTATAGCTTCCCCTAACTGGGCTACATTAGGGAAACTGGGCTCAGAAGAAGAACGTGGATCCCTACGAGGCGGCATAGTTCTGACAGAAGACACCAAAGATAATTAGAAAGCTCACAATTATACAGGACTGCAACCTAAGCTCTGATACCAAACTGACACACCCCGACCCGAGGATCAGGGCGTGCTGGCCGTCACAAACGTGACGTAACCATTACGCAATGCGGAAGCGATAAAATAAAGAGTATGAATAACTAAAAACCGACCACTAGCAATACACTCCTAACAACATGCTAGGGAGATAGTTAAAGTATGAAATACACATAACCAGAGCATAAGGTTCAAATGCAGTCAAGTAGGACAACTACTAAGTTACAACACCCGAAGGTGAATCCTACATGAGTGAAGTCCGTCAGAACAGCCGTGGGAATCCTCGAGAGCCACCAAACACTCCTAACTACAACCTGGAGGGGCGCAAAACAAGATGAGTGGGTCAGTAAAACAAAGCTTTCAAAATCTTTCCTTTAAAAACGTATATATCCCCTCGCTGTAAAAACCTATATACTTTCCCAGAAAAATAGAATATATATAAATATATATAGCTTCGGAATCTCAAACACCCTCATTCATCATTTTCAGAGAAATATGTCATGCCATAAGCCAAAAACATAATATGGATGCATCAACAATAATCAGGTGAAATAATAAATCAACCGGAGACCCTGCAGTGGTCCTGTACGGCTGATTCTAAAGCTCATTATCCAATCCAGCCAGAGTCACCAACTGTGACCTGTACGGCCCTGCCGGAGTCACCAACTGCGACCTGTACGGCACTACGCTGCACATGAGTCGGAACTACCTATAGTAGTCTGTACGACTCGGATGGTGTAATAATACGCTCTAGTGCTTCTCTCATCAATCATCTGTGCACATAATCTAAGGTCACCTACTAGTCGGAACCGTCTCTAATGGTCTGTACGACTAGCATGTCGGAACCACCTCCAGTGGTCTGTACGACTAGCATCTACTTGGATCCAAGGTGAGCGTGTGATGCGGGTGAATAACATAAGCACTAACACCAGGGGTGCAGGTTATGAGCTATCAACATAAATCTCATCAAACAATTCAATGAACCAAATATAACTCACCTGATACTCACATGTGCGTCCGCAGCACCAAATCAAATATATGCATCATATAATATTCATTCACATATTTCATGCAATTTCTATGTATGGCACTTCAATCACATAATTCATATAAATCTATGCATGGCATTTCAAAACATATTTTCATTTTAATTCAATTTCTGGGAAAAATCATTAAGTATATAGGCGTATAATGAAAACAAAACTGCCCACTCACTGGTATGTCGCAGGATCGTAACCCCCGTGACGCCTCTGACTGCGCTCGTCCTCGGGGTAGATCTCACCTCTTTGGAGCCTCAAAACCTTCCAAATCGCGTCGGGAAAATTTCACCAAAACCGGCCACCTTCGAACCTTATGATCCCGACGTCCCAAACCTTCAAACGAAGCACTCCGAGCTTCGTGGGGACTTCCTTAAGCTCGTGGTAAGCTTGGATTGTCCTGAAATGGGTACCAATGGGTTCGTATGGTCTCTAGGAGTATGATGGTGGTCTCAACCACGTCGATCCGTGAAGGTTTGACAATCTCTGGGTTGTCCGTACAGTTTGAATGAGAAGGAAGAGAGGGACTGTGCGTGCGTATGCGGGAGGGAGAGAGAGAGAGTGAAAAGAAATGAAAGTGTGCGTGTGTGGTCAACAAGCACCCCAACCACACAAAATAATTCCAAAACAAACTTAGGATAAAACAATAAAACCCAAATGAAATGTCACATACCGTAGAAGATTCAAGGGCAATCCCGTCATTTCACATCCTCGATTAATTAATTCCGGGACGGGCTGTGACATTCCAAATTAATTAATTTTAAGAAATGGATAATATTTTTTTAAACATGAACATCAGGATCTTCTCCGGATCCATTCCCTAGGGATCCCACAATCCTATCCGTTCATCGTATATCATGCGGTCAAAAATTATTTAAAATTTAAAATTTAAATTCAAATATAAATAATACCTAACGAAAACTAACCGCACGATATAAAATCAACGGACATGATTACGGGATCCCTAGAATCCTTAGAGGAAGATCCGGCGATGATCTTGATTCCAAAGTACCAGAAAAGAACGGCATGAACAACCCAATTTTATATAATAATAATAATTCGTGGGATAGATGAGTACGTAGATCATTGTTATGTTTAAAAAACACGAACAAATTGTGGCAGGGGACAGGGGCCCCTATGAATATATAAAGCTACTCAAGGCTTCCTCCCAATGGTTTTCCTATGGAATATAGTGTTTGGCTGCATGGAAAAAGTCGGTCGTGGCAGTCCTTCATGGATGCGACGGTCCATGTCCATGATAGCCTTTGTGAGTGGTTCCGTCACTGCGTGTCAATATTACCTTAATGCAAAAAGAGTAATGATATTCATACCATATATTTATATCACATTTCTATACAACCTTAGGTGGCATCTGATATGGACAACCAGATCATTTGAAAAATTTGCAAAACCAAAGGAAAGCAAGGAGAATGACTCCTCGTATACCACAATCATAATTTAATTAACTAGTTTTTCTTAATTATTAGTTTATTAAATAATGAACTAAATTTAAAAATCTAATTAATTCAAATGGTATGGCTGTCCACATCAAATGCCACCTAAAGTGGTATGAAAATGTGGTACAAAAACATGATATGAATAACATTACTCATGCAAAAAATATTAACATTATTGTTGACTTATATTATAATACTTGGTGTACCATTTTGTGTTTTATATAAACATAAAAATACCTCTCAATAAAAAAAGTTGTAATTTATGAAAAAACAGTGGATGATGTTACTGATGTTCACTTACGTTCATCGATAAAAAGAGCTGTAACTTATATTATAATGCTTGCTATATGGTTTACTTACATTCATAATACATAACAACTACGTTGGAGTTTCAAAGGAACATGTAATTTAACTCATTATTCATACGGAAAATTGAAGTATAATAAAAAGTTGTGTGTAATACACATAGAATTACCACGTAGAAAGTCATCCATGTATCGAGGTAAAATTACAAAGGGGTAACGCGACCATTATGTTAACTATTATTAAACAAAAAAAATGTGAGAAGTCCTAGGTTCGATGCTTTGAGTTGATGTGTCTGTTTGACTATTACCATGGGCAAGATGAAATTCACCATAGCCTCTCCAGGCCGGAAGGGGTGGATAACCGTAGCTTGCCATCAATTATCCCCCTTTTTAGAAAAAAATAAATAAATAAATAAAATTCAGCCAGCCCCATTTTTAAATTCTAACCTCGTCTCTAGTGTATTTATGTGTTTACATTAGGGGTGCAAGTTGGAATGTTATTTCTGATTCCGGTAGTAAATTTTTTTGATTCTGCCAGCAAAACTCTAAAATCGAATATTTTTTGGAAAAATTGAAAAGGAAATGGGATGCTTTGTAGATTCCAAAAATTTGGAATTTCTGATCCGAAGTTTTCGGAGTATTCCAAACTTATTTCGATAAAAAAAACTTTTGGGATTTCCGATTTTTTTTTTTTTAAGTTAATTTCTCATATTATATATTTAGTAATTAATTTTTATACTTACCTTGTTTTGGTCGAATAGGTGAGTTAGACGATCACATGACTCATTACTCACGTTGAAGATGATCACTTTTAAGAGAAATTTGCTTAAATATTACCTGAACTTGTTGTAGGGGTGTAGATATTTAACATCGAATCTAAAAACAATTCATTATTAGTTAACAACTTAAACCTTGCTTCATGTTGTAATTTACCACCTATAGTCAGTTCACTATGGTCCCTTTTTTATGTAATGTGTATATCACACATTAATTGATGACAAGACATTATAAGAACACAACTCATTTATCCCATCAATTTTACAACGAACATTAATTGCCCGTTATAAAAAGTGACAATTTAGTCAGCATGTAATGAATATTTGACAATGGACAAGTATGGCCAGATTTAATAAAACAATTTACTAATACAGTCTTAATAGTTCAAGTGATATGACTAAAAGCAGCATTCTTCTTCATAGAATATCTTCACCATGCCATGAATGATCTTATCAACACCGTAGATGATTTCTTACTTGTACTTTCCATAAACTGATCAGAGAGCTTAATTACTTCGATTGATGATAAATTAATGCACTAATCTAGTTGACTGGCTAGCACGTGATAGCTTGTGATGAGGTGTAATCATTAGCAGTAGCAGCATTGTGTGTGTAGCTACGTAAACAATTACTACTATCAACGTACTCGGCTTGTATTATTTCCCTTTCCAGTTTTGGCATCTCATTTTCATGTATAACTCTTAAACCTAAACCTAGCTGGTTGTAAAACTGTGTTAGTAACATCATTTGACTAACCACTTGGAGACAAAAGCGAGCTGATGAACTAGTTACTCACCAACTACGATTTATTTAAAAGAGACTAATTAAAAGCTATCGACCAAGAATAATTTTTCAATATATCCAAAACACAAGGTATTTCAAGACTACGTGCCATTAAGGGTGGAGCCAAAATTTTTAGGGTAGCTTTTGTGAGTAGCTTCGTCAATGAGTGTCATACTATAAATAAATGAATATTATCCTTTTTGTTTTGGTCAAATAGATGGATATTATCTTAAAACATATTATATCAACATTATCGTCCCCATATTTAATATCATAACGTTTGGTGTATCATTTTGTGTTGTTTTTATGGTAGCCTTTGTGAGTAGCTTCGTCATTGAGTGTCATACTGTAAATAAATGAATATTATCCTTTTTGTTTTGGACAAATAGATGGATTTTATCTTAAAACATATCATATCAACATTATCGTCCCCATATTTAATATCATAACATTTGGTGTGTCATTTGATGTTATTTTTCTGGTAGCATTTGTGAGTAGCTTCGTCATTGAGTGTCATTCTATAAATAAATGAATATTACCGGGAATTTTAACGAAAAGTCCACGGTACTGTTCACTTTAACGAAAAACCACATTTTTACACTAAAAAGTCAAACCTGGTATTATTCACTTTACCCTTTATTTTGTCCTTATCATTAAAACTCAAAATTTTCAAACCTTTTTCATTAGTTTTCTTATTTAACATCATAACTTTGGTGGATGACTTTTTCCATTGCACAGTTTTAGCTCATATCTGAGGCCCTCGTTTTGCGTAAATTTCTCACTTGACATGCCACTCTTTTCACAAGAATGTAATCTCAAATTATTTTCATGAGAATTAAATTAATTCTTTAAGGTTTTGATGTGTCTTTTTTCTCTAATTGAGGAATGAGTGTTGTTAATTCCTAAAAATGCAAAATATCAAAATGGGTCTTTCATATTCAAAGAGTGGTACTGTGACTACCTATTTGACTCTATTTATTTTCCCAACCACCCTATAGTTGTATTTATCATGAATATTTACACTAATTAGTAGCTGAGTAGACATAACCTCACTCTATAAATTGGATAAAGTTGAAAAGTATATAATTAGATCAAGATGGAAAAAGCATATAGTATGTGAAAAATACATGTGTGTATTATTCATTCAATTCTTTAAAATAGTGAATACTTGTTTATTTTATTTTATTTCTTTAACAATTTGTTTAGAAATGTAAGCTTTATGTGTATAATAAAAAAATGGTGGGAACATAATGTGTACTAAACGTCACTACATCCATAACAAGTACGTTGGAGTTAAAAAAGGTACAATTTAACGTATTATTCATACATAAAGTATATCTATTTAAGAAGAAACACTAATCTAGTTTACTTTTGACTTGTATTATTTCCCTTTTCCAGTTTTAGCATCCACTCCCATATAACCCTTCCCAGTCATTAAATTGTTGTATCATTGAGTGGAAAGTAGGTTTTTTTTATCATGAATCAAAAATTGAAAAACAAAAAGTTCTGTTATATTATTCTTAATATGGGCGTTCTTAGAATTTAAAATTTTTATTTTTTATGGATTCATATATAACTATATCAAATATATAAAAATTAGTAATTTGTCATTCTTCTGTTTATTTTAGACACATGAGTTACATTTGAAATCCCACATTCCAAATTAATTAATTTTAAGAAAAGGATAATATTTTTTTAAACATGAACAAATTCTATGACCAGAAAAGAATCGCATGAACAACCCAATTTTATATAATAATTCGTGGGGTAGATGAGTATGTAGATCAATATTATGTTTAAAAAACATATGAAAAAATTGTGGTAGGGGAAATGGGCTGAATATATAAAGCGACTCTAGGTTTCCTCCCAATGATTTTCCTAAGGAATATAGTGTTTGGCTGCATGGAAAAAGTCGGTCGTGGCAGCCTTTCAAGGATGAGGCGGTCCATCGATAAAAAGAATGTATTTAGAGATTCCAAAATTTTGGAATTTATAAGGCGAAATTTTTGGAGTTTTTCGAATTTATTCGGATAATAAAAACTTTTGAGATTTCCAAAATTTTAAAGTTAATTCCTCATATTTTATTTATTTTTTAATTAATTTTTGTATTTCCCTTGTTTTGATCGAATGGGTGAGATATTTAATACACTAATCTAGTTTACTTTTGACTTGTATTATTTTCCTTTTCCAGTTTTAGCATCCATTCCCATATACCTTTCCAGTTTTGGCTTCCACGCAAGTAGCCGCTGGTTCCCAAACTTTCCATCGTTCTCTCTCCCCATCTGACTCCTTTTCTCTTCTTCCCGTCGCATAGAACCCTTTAGGACCCCCGTCGAGATTCTTCCCATCGCATCAAAATTTTCACCTTCTTTTTCTACCTTACTCTCATTTTCTCAGCAACCAAACAACACAGATATCATGAAAGGAATAAAACATAATTGTTAATGGACAGACAAGACGAACACAACAGAAATAGGGGATTCTAAACGTCTTGAGGAATTGAAGGAGAAAAGAGGGGTTATCGGAGTTAGAGTTCGCTGGAGAATGGCGGACAGAGGAATAAGCAGCTTCTTCTTCGACATGGAGCATACAGTCGGAAAGAACTCGGAGGATAAAGAATCAGAAGACGGAGAATCAGACGGAAGGGCGAGTGATGAGGGACGGAGAAAGTGAAGAATCTGAGGGACGGAGAAAATGAGGATCCGAAACTCAAACTCTGTTTTCCTCCGGATATGAGGATCCTTCCTAAAACAAAAAAATTGAGGATATTCTTAAAGGATACTGTTGAAATTGTTCTTCTTAGCCCTACCTAGCTAGCTAATCCAGAAACAAGAAGAAACTTCTAATTTTCTTAAAGTCAATCAAAAAAACCAATGTCCTAAAAAATGCTAAACCCAAATGCAGTTAAACCCAAAAATTTGAAGCAAGTATGGACTACTGTCTGACCTTCTTCTAGGGGCAAACTTTGAGCATTCGATTCAAACCGAGTGAAAGCAATTCAAAGCCAGACACCCCAGCAGAAGAACGAAAACAATCTCAGAGCTCCAAAACTCGAATCCCATTTTCCTCCGCGACATCAAGAACTGCTTTTTCCAATGCTTAGAAGAAAACCAATTCTAAGCTTAGTGATCTTAGTCTGTGTGTAATAATGCTATATTGTCTCTTGAGAATGAAGATGTGTAAAATTTTATAAGCAAAATTTGTCCAATTAGTTTATTTTCGAGCAAGACAAATACACATTAAAAATAGAATACAAACCATAAGTTTTTTGAATTAGATAAAGGTATAAAGTTATCCAAACATACAGTGAGGTGCATTTGGATAAGTAACGAGGTGTATTTGGATAAGTAATTATTGTCATGATCAGTGTTTAAAATATCCTCGAAATTATCGGTATTTTTGTTAAAATATTCATGATAGCCTTTGTGAGTGGCTCCGTCACTGCGTGTCAATATTACCTTCAAGCGAAAAACATTAACGTTATCGTTGAATTATATTATTATACTTGGTGTACCATTTTGTGTTTTATATAAACATAAAAATACCTCATCGATAAAAAGAGTTGTAATTTATGAAAAAACAGTGGATGATGTTACTAACGTTCACTTACGTTCATCGATAAGAAGAGCTGTAACTTATATTATAATACTTGCTATATGGTTTACTTACATTCATAATACAGAACAAGTATGTTGGAGTTTCAGAGGAATGTGTAATTTAACTCATTATTCATACGGAAAATTGAAGTATAATATAAAGTTGTGTGTAATACACATAGAATTACCACGTAGAAAGTCATCCATGTATGGAGGAAAATTACAAAGGGGTACCGTGACCATTATGTTAACTATTATTAAAAAAAAAAAAATGTGAGAGGTCCTGGGTTCGATGCTTCGAGTTGGTGTGTCTGTTTGACTGTTACCATGGACAAGATGAAATTCACTATAACCTCTCCGGGCCAGAATGGGTGGATAATCGTAGTTTGTCACCAGTTGTCCCCATTTTTAGAAATAAAAAAAAAATTCAGCTAGCCCCATTTTTAAATTCTAACCTCGTCTCTAGTGTATTTATGTGTTTACATTAGGGGTGCAAGCTGGAATGTTATTTTTTGATTCCGCTAGTAGGATTTTTTATTCTACCAGTGAAACTAAAATCGAATATTTTCGAAAAAATTGAAACGGAAATGGGATGCTTTATATATTCCAAAAATTTGGAATTTCTGATCCGAAGTTTTCGGAGTATTCCGAACTTTCAATAAAAAAAACTTTTGGGATTTCTAATTTTTTTTTAAAGTTAATTTCTCATATTATATATTTAGTAATTAATTTTTATACTTACCTTGTTTTGGTCGAATTGGTGAGTCAGACGGTCACGTGACTCATTACTCACGTTGAAGATGATCACTTTTAAGAGAAATTTGCTTAAATATTACCTGAACTTGTTGTAGGGGTGTAGATATTTAACGTCTAATCTAAAAACAATTCATTATTAGTTAATAACTTAAACCTTGCTTCATGGTATAATTTACCACCTACAGTCTGACTATGGTCCCTTTTTTAGATGATATGTATATCACACGTTAATTGATGACAAGATGTTATAAGAACACAACTTATTTACCGCATCAATTTTACAACGAACATTAAATTGCCCGTTATAAGAAGTGATCATTTACCAAAGATTTAGTCTGCATGTTATGAATATTTTACAATGAACAAGTATGGCCAGTTATAATTTATGGGACAACAGTGGATGACCTTTTCCATTACACAGTTTTAGCTCATACCTGAACCCCTCGTTTTGCGTAAATTTCCCACCTGACATGCCACTCTTTACACAAGACAAGAATGTAATCTCTAATTATTTTCATGAGAATTAAATTAATTCTTTAAGGTTTTGATGTGTCTTTTTTCTCAAATTGAGGAATGAGTGTTGTCAATTCCTATCATCTCCAGACTCCAGTCTCCCAAAATATAAAATTGTGGCAAGAAGGTAAAAATGCAAAATATCAAAATGGGTCTTTCATATTCAAAGAGTGGTACTATCACTACCTATTTGACTCTCCTTATTTTCCCAACCACCTTATAGTTGTATTTATCATGAATATTTACACTAATTAGTAGCTGAGTAGGCAAACCACATTCCTTGATGGCATCAATTCAAAAACCACCCCAGCATCTTGAGTAACTCCACATTTGCAATACATATCAACCAGAATGCTACAAAACACGAGTAAATTATCGACGAATCCCATATGCACTGCCTTTCGATGAACAACCTGTCCGTGATACAAATACGATAACTTTGCACAGGAACCAACCATACTTGAGATGGTAAAACTATCAGGCCTGACATTTTCTATTAGCATCTTACCGAACAATATCAAAGCATCGTCTTCCCTGCCAATCCGTGCATATCCTACTATCATGTTGTCCAACAAATCTTATCCTTCTCCCTGATTCCATCAAATTCCTTCATTGCTTCCGCTATATTTCCGGTTTGAAAGTAAAGCACTGATACCATTTGACACCGCAACCTGGGCTTCAACCCTGATGCTTGCATTGCACCGAGCCTGATCAATGCCACTGCACTTAGCATACATAACGATTAACACATTCAAACTAGAGTGAAATCTTTTGGTCAAGAAAACCAAGTCAATCTTTAGACAGTCTCTCGTTGACTTTGTAGAAGTGCATATGCTACCTGCTTGGATGCCACCAAAAGTGCCCTTCACTAATATGTAGACGTACGGCTAGAGCAATGTACCCCGCCCCTTGCATCCAAGTTTCAATCCCTCTCCCGTAAGTTATAATTTAGAATATTGCTTTGTAAAAAAAATATGCTAGGTTTAGCATCCATGGTTTATAACAGCACTGCATTTGAAGGTATTGCTGTATTAGCCATCGATAGATAACCAAATTGAAATTGAATGTTGTAAAACATAATGAGTTCATACTGTAAGAATAATCTAAAATATATTGATTGAGTACTTGAGATGAAAGTTTTGTGCATAAATATAAATATATTGATTACTGATTGAGCAGCCCACATTTTGTTAAACTCAGCTTTTGTTCGCCTGCTCGAAAATCAAAGATGCACCTTTCAATAACAAAAGAGGTCTCCCTAATTTACGTAAAGATATGGGAATCTAGTTGACATCCTAAAATTTACAATTAAGCTTGACAAGGAACTACAAGCGATTAACGAGTCCCATGCGATGTATTGACATGGAGATAGAGATAAGGTTCACTGCCCAGACCAGCTTTAGGTGCGTCAAAATCATTTTAACAGCACCGGATAGGCCAATATCTGATCCATCAACCTTGCATCACAAGATTACACCATAAGTAGGTACATTGCCGCATATGGTGTTAGCGAATAGATATATAGAAATGCAGGAAATGTAGCAGAAACATGCCATGGGAAAATGAACTCTATTTAACAAGAATTGGTCTGGCTGAAGGGATTGGTCCAGCATAATGGCTTGACAATGAATTGGCATCTGATACAAAAGATCTGATACAAAAGAGAAATAAGCAATTATTGCATTAAGATCACTGCTAACCATAAGTCATAACGAAAGACAAACGTAAAATTCACATGCCTTTTAATTCCACCCGCAACCAATCTTGTGTACATACCAAAGCCTCTCGAATGTCAGGATTATGTGAGCTTCCACATTCATCAAGCACTCAACCACCAACATTAAATGTTGATTCTGGTGCAACAGTCGACATAGGAGTTCCCAGAACGTCACTTGCCGTCATGGACAAAATAGGGTACCTTGGTGTGTGGACCTTCTACCAATTTAATATCTCAAAATCACAACTGCGCGGAAAGACTGGTTCCATTAGATACTTGTCCAAGTCTGATATCATGTTTTGGCTCTGAGAGGTCTCGTAGAGAAATTTGTCAAATCCCTTCAATCGATCCTTACTATCAGTGCTGGTACTATGTAAGCTGCTGCCAGGCAAAGCTGAACCTTGATCAACCATTGTTGAGCAAATTGAATAAGCATAAAAAAGTTCCTTGAGGCCATCAGAAACTTCCTTAATCCTATCCAGAGCAGTACTACCGTATATTTGAGTAGTAATACTCCACCAACTTCGTTTTGAATCGGGGATCCAAGATCGCTGCTACTGCCAAAGCCAACCTGCACTTGCACCAGTACTTATCAAACTTAGCTTTCATCTTTAGTGCCGAGAATTAAGAAGTTTGTCTGGGCTCTTGCACCATTCAATAAATTGGATGTGAACATCACAAATCTCAGGAAAATATATACTTGCAATTGAATTTGTTGCCAGAAAAGACATAGTGATTTCAAAAGTTTCAAATAGACTGTAACAAACCTCGTACAGTCCCATACTGTGTCGGTTACAGCTGATGCGTACAAAGGGTAATGTTCTTGCAGAAGACAAAATGCACCCCTGTATTCTAAGGCTGTTTCAAGCACAAGATACATTGAGTTCCATCGAACTGGAAAATCAAGAATGAATGTCCTCAGACTATCTGGTATGTTGGATGCAAAGGACAAATGGCATGACTTGATGTATTGAGTTGTTAGTTTTTTTTGTGTTAACAGAACTAAGAAATGGTTATGTGAAGAACACCAAACAAAAGAACGAATACGAAAAGAGAGAGAAAGAATGAAAATATTCTGTGTATATTGATTCTTACAGAGAGAATAGATAATTACAATCTGTGTTGCACATCAGACTTTATACACAGGATAGCTAGCAAAAATATCTGGCTAACTAACTAACTAATTTTGTATTGAGCTGGCAGCCATCTAACCATTGAAAACTGTCTTGATCTATGATGTAATTCTAGCCGTTGGATCTCTTATCATTCCCCCTCAATCGTGGCTTGGGCTCCAAGCCTAAGATTGCAACAATGCTTGAGAAAAGTTAGACTATGCAGACCTTTTGTAAGTACATCAGCTATTTGATCCTTTGTTGGGATGTAAACAACCTCCAAATCTCCTTGTTGAACTCTCTCCCTTATAAAGTGAAAATCCGTGTCAAGGTGTTTAATTCGAGAATGGAACACTGGGTTTGCACTGAGTGCAATTGTGGACAAGTTATCACAATAAATCGTAGGTGACAATGGCAAAAATACTTCCAAGTCCTTCAATATTCCCCTCACCCAAGCAATATCAGCTGCAGTGTGAGCAATGGCCTTATATTCTGCTTCTGTGGAGCTTCTTGACACTGAACTTTACTTCTTTGATTGCCAAGACATAGGATTATTGCCCAAATATACCACATAACCTGTGATTGAACGGCGGGTGTTAATATCTGCTGCCCAGTCTGCATCTGAAAATGCAGTTAATGTTGTCACCGTGTCAGCAGAATATAGCATTCCATGAGTCAAAGTTCCTTGTAGGTATCTTAGTATTCTTTTTACTGCTCCATACTGCATCTCTGTAGGTGAATTCATAAATTGACATACTGTGTTAACAGCATATGCAATATCTGGCCTAGTGAAGGTCAGGTATTGTAATGAACCTACAATACTTCTATATAGAGAGGGATCTGTCATGAGAGAACCATCTGAAATAAGCATTTGATCATGTGGTTTGCAGGGAGTATTAACAGACTTACATGAGTCCATACCTGCCTTATGGATCAAATCCTTTATATATTTGGCTTGATTCATAAAAATGTCCCCATTTGATTTGTAAGCAATTTGCAATCCCAGAAAATATGTCAATTGTCCCATGTCCTTGAGCTCAAATACTTCAGACAATTCATCAATCACTTTCTGTACTTTAAGAGAATTTGAGCCTGTAAGGATTATATCATCCACATATAGGAGAAGAATGACAGTATCATTGCCATCTTTCTTAGTGAACAGGCTTGTATCAGAAGCAGAAGACTGAAAATTCATTGCTGCCAGATAGGAAGTGAACTTCGAATTCCATGCTCTTGGGGCCTGCTTTAATCTGTACAGGGACTTGATTAGTTTACATACATATGTAGGATGAGATGCATCAACAAATCCCTGTGGTTGCTTCATATAAATGTCTTCTTGTAAGTCACCGTGCAGAAAAGCATTTTTGATATCAAGTTGCCTAAGTTTCCAATGATTGGTTGCAACTAAGGCTAATACTATCCTCACAGTAGTATGTCTCACTACTGGACTGAAAGTCTCTAAGTAATCCACACCTTGCTCTTGAGAATATCCTTGAGCCACCAGTCTGGCCTTGTACCTTGAAACACTTCCATTTGAATTTTTCTTCACTTTATACACCCACTTGCTGCCAACAATGGATTTGTCATTTGGAGGAGGTACCAAAGTCCATGTGCCTTGACTCCTGAGAGAGTCATACTCATCTTGCATTGCTTGTTGCCATTGAGGCATTGAAGCAGCTTTCCTGAATGTAGTTGGTTCTGATACATCAGCTATTGTAGATACAAAACTATATCCTCCCACAAACTGATCTTCTTCAGTTATTTGCAGAGTTTGTAACTCAGGAACTGATGCTATAAAGGCATTATAATTCTGTCTTTGAATGGTGCCACTCTTCAATCTTGTAACCATTTGATGCACAGAACAAGAATTATTCATACCAGTAGAATTGTCAATATGAGCATTTGTTTCAATTTGTGATGAGATTGGTAAAATTACCTGAATTTGAGAAGTTGACTGGACAGGCAACATTGGTGATGTACCAGAGTGATGAGGAGGAGAATTTGGAACTGTTGAACTTGGTGCTGTGTATTGCTGTGAATTGTCATGTGATTCCCTTGACTGTTCTGCACTATCAGTAGATCTGTGTGATGTAGATAGACTTGGAATTGCAGACTGACCTTCAGTACTTTGAGAATCTGATAACACTATGTTTTCTTCTTGTATTCTATATTCACCATCATGTACATCAAGATTTCTAGAACTGGGAATAGGAACCTGAATAACTACATGACTTTGAGTGGACCTTTGAGATTGACCATGATCAATATCCTTGTTGACAGACTGTCGTTTGAAAGGATATGTATCTTCATCATGTATAACATGCCTTGAGATTATAAATTTCCCAGTATGGATATCATAGCAAATCACTCCTTTATATCCTACTGCAAAACCAAGAAAAACAAACTGACTTGATCTATTCTGCAACTTATTTGCATTGTAAGGTCTTAGGTATGGATATACTGCAGTTCCAAATATTTTAAGGCTGTGAATTGTAGAATTTTCACCAAAAAGCAGTTGATAAGGTGACCTATTATCAAGACCTTTACATGGCATTCTGTTGATTAAGAATGTAGCATATGAACAAGCATGATACCAGAAACTAGCTGGAATGGAAGCATCTGTCATTAAGCTTAAGGCTGTTTCAACCAAGTGCCTATGTTTCCTCTCAGCAATGCCATTCTGTTGAGGTGTATAAGGACATGACACCTGATGTATAACACCTTTTTTATCTAAGAAACTCTTCATCATTCTATTTACATATTCTCCACCACCATCTGTTTGCAAATATTTGATTGAACTATGAAACTGAGTATGAATAAAGGCATGAAACTTCACAAAAATTTGAACCACATCTGATTTATTTATCATAGAAAAATCCATACAAATCTTGAGTAATCATCTATAAAACTCACATAATATCTATACCCTTCAATGGACTTATGAGGAGATGGACCCCAGACATCAGAGTGTATCTTTTCAAACATAAAAGTAGTTCTAACTTGTTTTACCGAAAATGGTAATCGAGACATTTTTCCAGAAATACAAGCTGAACATAGAGATTGAGAAGAATCAACATTCAGTGATATTCCTGCATGCTTTAACATTGTAGACAACACTTCCTCAGATGGATGTCCCAGCCTTTTATGCCACACTGAAATCCTTACTTTCTTCCCAAGAAATGCAGCACAATTCTCTAATTTTGCAGCAAATGAACTTCTGAAAACTGAAACTGGTATCTTGAATAATTCTCCATCATCACTCTTTCCTTGGTACAGAATCACCCGAGTTGCCTTGTCCTGTATAAAAAATACCAAATCATCACAAATAAACCAGCATCCATTATCTCTACATAGCGTTTTAACTGATAACAGATTCATTGTAATGAGTGGGACATGCAGCACATTATTCAATAAAAATGTATGTGTATCTGTAATGAGTTTAGATGCACCAATATTCTTGACACTCAAACCTACTTCATTGCCTATGGTGATTTTAGCTTCTCCATTATAGGGAGTGACATGATTTATGTGATCGAGATTGGCTGTCATGTGATGAGTTGCACCTGTGTCCACTACCCATGTATCTGCATTTGAAAACCCATGGACACTTTGAGCCTCTTGTATTGTATTTGAAGTTTGAGCAGACATTCACATGGGTGATTGATTCAAGGTTTGAGGTGGAGGAGGTCCTTGATACGAATAGTTGTTCCTGTGATAGCATTGGAGTGCAGTGTGACCTTTCTTGCCACAGATTTGACAAAAGATTGGCCCCCTAGGAGTAGCTTGACCATTATCAGCCCTGTAGTAACAATTTGGTGCAGTATGCCCTCTTCTAGAACATATTTGACACTCTGGAGACACAGTAGACTTGTAGTTTGTGTTACCAGTCCAACCACTGCCTTGCTTGAAACCATTTTCACCAAAAAAGTTGTTTGAACCACTATAGTAATTCTGAGATTCCTTGTTGTCAGTAAAACCATTAGAACCATACTGATCATTAGAGCCATAAGATCTGTTACCAGAGTTGGAATAAGATCTTGAATTGCTGTTGTTGTAATTTCCATTAAACCTTCTGTTATTATTAAAACCGGATCTCTGATGAAAGGATCTACCTCCATTCCCAGCAAAACCAGATCCACCATTAAAACCTCCTTGACACCTCTGTGAATCAGAACTTTCTCTTTGCTCGAAATTCTGGAAACTACCTTGAGTTCGTCGTACATTTGATGATTCACCGTTCATATACATTGCTGACATTGTTCCAGCAAGAGTATTCATCTTGGTTTCAAGTGATGCTTCAACACCAATCAACTGAGCTCGAAAATCTTTCAGAGAAATGAAAGTGTCTCTTGCTAGAATTACAGTCTTGATCACTTCAAACTCTGGTGGTAGACCTGACAACACAGCAATCATTAAATCATTTTCAGTAATTCTCTCCCCTGCAGAAATTAGATGATCTTTAATCACCTTCAGCCTTAACAGAAACGTGTCAACATAATCATTCCCCTTCTGTGCAGTATGAAATTCAGTTTTCAATTGGTTTACTCTCACAACAGAAACTGAAGCAAATCTTTCCTGTAAATTTTCCCATGCTTCTTGAGCAGTCTTGCATCCTATTACATGATCCATAACCTCATCACTCAATGTAGCAATGAGTAAGCTGAGTAAAGCCAAATCTTTCTGAACCCACTGTTTGTAGGCCAATGAGATTTCATTTGTAACTCCACCTTCAGATGTGATACAATATTTTGGCGGACACTGTGACTCTCCATTGAAGAAATCAAACAAATCGTAACCCCTTAAAACAGATGAGAATTGATAGCTCCATTTGACAAAATTATATTCTTGTAACTTTACAGTAATCATTCCAAGTAACCCTTCAATCTTGACAGAATTCGCAGCCATTGTAACGCACAGATCAAGAACAAAAATATTTCGGAATCTTGATTATCAAAGAACAAAATAGTATACTTCTGGCTTCGGCCTTTCTATGAAGTAACACAATTATAATCTTTCAACTTCTCAATTTAGCAACTTTCCAATCTTTATCAAACAATCAGACTTCAAACAATTGGCATCGGCCTTCATATCACATATACATTTCACTGATACAATTCATCAAACACATTATATGCAACAAATTGCATCAAAAATGAATCAAAGATCGAGAATACCAGCAACCCAGAAAACGGAATGAATTCATCAGCAAGAACCCATAAATCTTTCTTGTAACAACACCCTCAGATTATGCAGCTTCAGCGGAAAACCCCAAACAGAACGTCCTGAGCGATTGATACCATGTTAACAGAACTAAGAAATGGTTCTGTGAAGAACACCAAACAAAAGAACGAATACAAAAAGAGAGAGAAAGAATGAAAATATTCTGTGTATATTGATTCTTAGAGAGAGAATAGATGATTACAATCTGTGTTGCACATCAGACTTTATACACAGGATAGCTAGCAAAAATATCTGGCTAACTAACTAACTAATTTTGTATTGAGCTGGCAGCCATCTAACCATTGAAAACTGTCTTGATCTATGATGTAATTCTAGCCGTTGGATCTCTTATCATTTTGTTGTATCTTGAGAGCTAAGCAAGATGATTAGTTGTGTAAATTGCTCTCTCTCATAAATCAATCATTCATTCAATACAATATACAGAGCAAATGGAAGACGTCAATTTATACAGAGCAAATATTACATCAATCAATTGACTATGATCCCTTTTTTATATGACGTGTATCACACATTAATTGATGGCACGATAGAAATGAGTACGTTCTTAAAAGTTCAAGTAATATGAGTAATAGCAGAATTCCTCTTATCTTCACCATGAATGATCTTATCAAAACCCAAAAGAATTGTTACTTGTATTTTTCATAAACTGATCAGAGAGCTTAATTACTTTGATTTATGATACACTATTCTAGTTGGCTGGCTAGCGCGAGATAGTTTGTGGTGAACTGTGATTATTAGCTGCATTGTGTCTACGTACGTTAATCTGCATATTGCTTGTATTATTTCCTTTTCCAGTTTTGGCATCTCTTTCCCAACCTAGCTAGTTGTGAACCGTGTTAGTAATATCATTTGATTAACTATTTGTAGACGAAATTGAGCTGAACTGATTACTCAGTGACTAGTTCAAAGTAACTTCGTCATTGATTCATTTAAAGGAGACTAAAAGATATCGACAAAAGAGGGATTTTTCAGTGTTTCCTGAACAAAATTCATTTCACAACTACGCGTCATCAAGGACAGCATCAGAAATTTTATTGCGGGTAGGCTAGGTCTAAAAACTATTTCTTAAGCGTTTGTGGCTCTGCCACTACGTGTCATAATATAAATAGAGAGATATTACTTTAAATTTAAAAATCAACATTATCATTTACTTATATAATAACATTGGTGTATTATTTTGCATTTGTACAAGTATGAGAAAAAAAATTTATTGACAATAGACTTGTAATTTATGTAATCCCTAATTATTTTCATGGGAATTAATTAACCCTTCAGGTTTTTGATATGTCATCTCTCTCAATCTGAGGAAGGCATGACTATTGTCAATACCTCTCATCTTCAAGACTCCCAATAAGTAAAATAGTGGCAAGTAAGTAATTTTATGCAAAATAAGGGTTTCAGTTCAAAATGAGTCTATCATTTTAAAAGAGTGATACTAGAGCACCTATTTGGCTCTATTTTCCAATCCACCTCCTAGGTGTGTTTATCATGAACGTTTACACTAGTTAGTGGTTGCGTGGACATAATGAATAGGTAGTCTTAGTACAACTCTTTGAATATCAAACTCATTTTGAACCACAACTTTTATTTCACATATTTTGGAAGTCCGGAGTATAGAGATGAGAGGAAAATATGAGAAAAAAGACCCATCAAAACTTTGAAGAATTAATTTAATACCCATAAAAATAATTGGGATTACATTATTATGCAAAGAGTGGCATGGCAAGTGGTTAACTTACGCAAAACAAAGGCTTCAGATATGAGCTCAAATAGGTGGTATAACCAAACCAAAAACTATAAACAAACTAGCAACGAATCACAAATTATAAGTGAAAATTCACTTGTACTCACTTGAATTGACATGTCAAATTAACGTTTCATGAGGCTACTAAATGTCTGATCATTTGTAAACATCATCTCGGAAAAGTCAAGTCGCATTTTGTAGTTCTCGTTCAACATGTAAAGAGCACAATACTTGAGTAAGAGAGCGGCAATTCGCTTTGTTTGATAAAAATCTGGAACAGTCATATCCAAAGAAAATGAATTTGTTGCAATTTAATTTGTATGACGCTCAAACGTGCCCTTGTACACTCTCGTACTACTATAGTCCCACTTTTGAGACCATAAAACAAAGTCTTATGGGCTGACATTGCTTATGTCCTATTCACATGTATGACTCAAACATTGTCTTCCTCCCTCCACAATTGATAAATATAGAATGAGATGTGTTACAAGAATAATATTAGAAATTTATACTCCACAATTCATATGTATGACACATTAACTCAAAGTTCACAAACCATCAATTCATTAACAAGAGAGCATATACAAACACACAATATTCAACTCTAACCCTCTGCCTAAACAATTTACTAATATATAGACTTAGCCGACTAACCAACATCCAACAAAAGTACCTATAAATCGTTGGATTATACAACCAATCAATTTATTATAATGATCCTCGCAACCTATTAATTTTCATGAAAGAACAAATTAAATGGACCTAAACTCACATTCAAGTTTTGAGGAGAAACAAAGGTAATTCTTCAAGAACCACCTACACCTTGAAATAATTAAGCCTCGGTCATGCATGTATGTTATGATCGATGAACACAGAATTCCAAGTTTTCTAAAGACAAGTGACTAGAAACTAAATTAGCGAATAATATCCAAAGAAGAAATAACATATAATAAGTACATAATAAATTTAGCCAATAGCATAAAAAGAATACAATAATTAGGTTTGGATATTGATAGACTTACACAACCAAGTGCTGGCAACTGATAGAAGGTGATCCTGTAAAATTGTTACATGACAAATCCCTCCAACATATTTGTGTGGCATTGATGACAATTATAAATTGAAAAAATGGAGAAACAGATACATGAAATCAAAGTTGACTAGCATTTGATGCTTAAAAAAAACACAAATAAAACAAAACTTCATAGATTAGTATAAGATTATAGACTGACAAGTTAATGTTGTTGTTCAATATCCAAATTGGTACTTTTTCGGTCAGTGAAGATATAGCTGACTTGAAGAATATTTAACATATGTATTGTTTGCACCAATAAACGAATGTTTAGTTTATTTGATTGACTTACATGACAGATAGATGACTAGCATGCTCAATCGTTTGTGAAATTTTTTCCGTCAAGTTGTTAAAGCTCAGATAATAACAGAAAAAAAATATCATATTAACATACATATTGGTTTGTTTTGAACTTTTAAAAATTTATTCAATTTAAAATGTTTAGTTTGGTAACAGTAAAGTTATACATCTTCATAATTATACTGATTATAAAAGCACTTACACACATTGTTAATAATTTTGTCAGCTCACCAAAGTAATCTGGAATTGTGCCACTAATTGAGCAATTTTGTTAGAGATTACTGAAGTACAATATGTTCTATGACATGAAACTCATTATCTAGATATCTTTCAAATTAGGAAAATGCGTACTTGTTTTATTCAAATCAAATATCATCCTGACACAAAAGACACATAAAAAATGTTTATTTGTTTTATTATTAAAGATTTTGAATATGTCATAATTAGAAGATAAAAAAGTAGCGGTCTCACAATTTGTTTCAGTATTTCAATGAAGATATGGTGGAAGAAATAAGGCCGTTCATGGATTTGCCTTGCATATCACTACAATAAATATAATTTAACTTATTAGTGAAAAACTGATAGGATATACTAAAAGTAAATGCAGAGAAAGAAAATTATAAACAAAGAGGATTAAATTCATTTCCATCATTTCCTCGCTAACCCTACACATCGAGACATCAGAGGAGACGATAACGAGGAAATGAATTGAATTCTCTTTGTTTATATTTTCATTTCTTGCGTTTCTTTTCCTTTCAGTATACTTATATCCTATCAATTTCCTGCTAATGAGTTAAATTACTACTGCAGTAATCTATAAGGCACATCAAAGGACGGCCTTATTCCTTCCACCATATCTTCATTGGAGTACTTAAAAGGAATTGTGAGACCACCACTTTCTACATTCTAATTATTACATTTTCAAAATCTTAAATAACAAAAACAAATAATATTTATGATTTATTTTATGTATCGAGATGATATCTGATTTGAAAGGACCAAGTACGGCTTTTTCTAATTGGAAATATATGAAAGATATCTAGAAATGGTGAGTTCCATATCACATAATCTATTAAAATTGTATTTCAGGTAATCCCTAAAACAATTTGTTCACATCTCCGTGACACGGGATTATGAGAAATTGCTCAATTAGTAGTACAATCTCAAATTACTTTGACAGCTGACAAAGTTATTAACATTGTGAGTGCTTTTAATATTAATATAATTATATAAATGTATAAATTTACTATTATCAAACTTAACATTTTGGATTCAATAAACCGGATTTGGATTCCCTCCTGAGCATTAGGTGGGGATCCTCCTCATCAACAAGTGTGGGCCGTTGGATGAAAATCCAACGGTTACAAACAGAGGGGTCCCTTTAAAGTTATAATAACTATAGCCGCTGGATTTTCATCCAACAACCCACACTTATTGATGAGGAAGATCCCCACCTAATGCTCAGGAAGGAATCCAATCCCCAATAAACCTTCAAAAGTTCAAAACAAATATATGATGCATTTTATGATGTTTTTTAATGCTCTTGTAGAGACATGAGATGCGGTGGTGGAGTCACAAACGTTTTAGAAAAGTCCTAAGAGCTTTTAGCTAGCCCACCCGCACCAAGATCTTTCATATATCAAATCGTTGGAAGAATTTTTTTTTTTTTTTTAGTACATCAATATATTTTACGCTAACTAAAAGGAGTTCGGTTAAGCTACACAATGGGCAACCTAATTTGGTATCGAATTCACCATCCACGAGATTTGAACCTAAGACCTCACACTTATACGTGAAGAGTAATATCTCCAGACCGTATTACTCAGTGGTAGAAAATTATTAACTTAGCTGCTCTCACTGGTGAGGAGTAAGTAAAATCCAAGAACCAAAAAACACGGTACCTCCGGTGGAGGCACATGTACTCCACGGGCCTGTGAGTGTAGGCATAATTGCCTTCCTCGAGAGGCATGTGGACTGGCCGAAATTTGGGCAAGCTTCGACCATCTCCAACGAAGAGGGCTAAAGGTCCAAAAGCCAAAAAATAGCTTGATTTGTCAAAAAACTCATCTCCAACATCAGGTCATTATTTGGTCAAAGGGCCATCAGCGCCCCCTCCTTCTTAGCCCTTTTTTGGGACTCAACTCCTCAGTCGTGATAATTGATTCAAATTCAATGGCTATATTTGAAAAAATTCAACAATAGTTTTTCAACAATAGTTTAACTAAATTACCAATAAATTTAAAGTATAAACTTAAAATCAATAAATTATTGAGAGGGGCTATGTTTAGTCCCTTAGGTTGGAGATGGTACATGAGTATGGACTGACACTGTTTATTCAAAAATAATTTTTTGCAGAACTATAATTCTGGCCGGGGCTATGTTTAGCTCTTTCGATTAGAGATAGCTTTCCAGATCTCTTTTCGAGCTCGTTACTCAACCAAATTGCACAATCTAACTGCCAAAACGAAGTTTGTAAAGAAAGGGACAGAATTATACCAAATTTGGAGCCAAGCCGTGGACGGAGTTGGCCGGAAAACGGCCTGGAAGGTCTCGGCCATTTTTGATCTCTTTGAACCCGAGTTGAATTTGAGCATGCAAGGATCGGGACGACGGAGATTTGATCAGTGGCCTCAATCTCGTCCAACTCAACGAGATTGAGCTGTAACTTCGCTGGAAAACACCCTGCACCTCGGCGGAAAACATGGAGCCGTGAGTGCTCAGTTCGAATTAGCCAAATGTGCGGCTAATCCTCACATGAAATACTAAAAACAGAACCAGAACAACACAAGAAGGCTAAATAGGTAAGTTTTCAAACCTGACCTCGATTGAGAACAGTGAGGACCTCGTCGGAGCTCGTTGGTTCGAGCCTCGGGTTCGATTTTCAGGAAACAATGGACAGGGATTTGTTTGATTTGAAGAGGCATAAAGAGGGGTGGTTTGGGTGGCTCGAAATCTCGCCGGAGTTGGCAAGGTTAGGTGGTGGTGCTGCTGCCGCTGCGTTTTCTGTGCAGTGAGCACACGTTCAAACTAGAGAGAAATCTTTTGGTCAAGAAAACCAAGTCAATCTTTAGACAGTAGTCTCGTTTACTTTGTAGAAGTGCATATGCTAACTGTTTGGATGCCCCCCAAAAGAGTCCCTTATTAAATTTGTAGGCGTACGTTAGTCCAATGGGCTCGGGTAGTGTACCCAACCGGTCGCATCCCAAGTTTCAATCCCTCTTCCGTACGTTATATTTTAGAATATTGCTTTGTAAACAAATATGGTATGTTCAGGATCCATGGTTTATAACAGCAAGACGGTTGAAAGTATTAGCTATCTATAGATAAGCAAATTGAATGTTGTAAAAATGAAAGAAGGCAGTTAGATAAATGTTTAACCATAAGGAATTCAAACTGTAAGAATACACCATAGGGACTAGAAGTGAAGAAAAAAGTGCCAACTATTGACTACCTGACGCACTCCCCCTCCTCTTTTATTCGAGCTTGAGAGTGGTAATGTAAGATAAACTTACACAGTCAGAGTTAGTTCATACTGCAAGAATAATCTAAAATATACTGATTGAGCATCCCACATTTTGTTAAACTCAGCTTCTATTCAATCTAAAACATGAAGGACTACATCTTACAAAGAAAGAGTCGCCTGCTCGGAAATCAAAGACACACCTTTCGATGACGAAAGAGGACCCTCTAATTTATGCACAGATATGGGAATCTAGTTGACATCCTAAAATTTACAATTAAGCTTGACAAGGAACTACAGGCGATTAACGCGCCTCATGTGATGTATTGACATAGGAGATATAGGTAAGGTTCACTGCCTAGACAAGCTTTAGGTGTGTCAACATCATTTTAACAGCACCAGATAGGCCAAATGCTGATCCATCAACCTTGTATAACAAGATTACACCATAAGTCGGTACATTGCCACATACGGTTAGCAAAATAGATATTGAGAAATGCAGATGTAGCAGAAACATACCATGGGAAAAATTAACTCTATTCAACAAGAATTGGTCTGGCTGAAAGGATTGGTCTAGCAGAATGGCTTGACAATGAATTGGCATCTGATAGAAAAGAGAAATAAGTAATTACTGCAATAAGATCACTGCTAAGCATAGGTCATAAAGAAAGAACGTAAAATTTAAAGTGCAATTCACATGCCTTTTAATTCCACCCGCAACCAATCATGTGTGCATACCAAAGCCTCTCGAATGTCAGGATTCAGTGAGGTTCGACATTCATCAAGCACTCTACCACCAAGGTTGAATGCTGATTCTGGTGCAATAGTTGACATAGGAGTTCCCAGAACATCACGTGCCATCATGGACAAAATAGGGTACCTTGGCGTGTGGACCTTCCACCAATTTAATATCTTAAAATCACAATTGCGCGGAAAGACTGGTTCCTCTAGATACTTGTCCAAGTCTGATATCATGTTTTGGCTTTGAGAGGTCTCATAGAGAAATTTGTCAAATCCCTTCAATCGATCAGTGCTGGTACTCGGTAAGCTGCTGCCAGGCAAAGCTGAACCTTGACCAACCATTGTTGAGCAAATTGAATAAGCATCAAAAAGTTCCTTGAGGCCATCAGAAACTTCCTTAATCCTATCCAGAGCAGTACTACCATATATTTGAGAGTAGTAATACTCCACCAACTTCATTTTGAATCGGGGATCCAAGATCGCTGCCACTGCCAAAGCCAAACTGCACTTGCTCCAGTACTTATCAAACTTAGCTTTCATCTTTAATGCTATAGAACTAAGAAATTCGTCCGGGCTCTTGCACCATTCAATTAATTGGATGTGAACATCACAAATCTCAGGAAAATATATACTTGCAGTTGGACATTTGTTGCCAGAAAATACATTAGTGATTTCAACAAGAAGTTTCAAATAAACTGTAACAAACCTCGTCCATTCCCATTCTGAATCGGTTAGAGCTGATGTATATGAAGGGTCTTGCTCTTGCAGGAGAGAAAATGCACCCCTGTGTTCCAAGGCTGTTTCAAGCATAAGATACGTTGACTTCCATCGAACTGGGAAATCAAGAATTAATCTCCTGTGACTATTGATTCCAACTTGCTGAACAATTTCATTGAACTTCCCTTGTGTCACTTGTGAACTTCTTACGAGTTTGAAACTTCCTCGAATATTTTGTATCACTTCTCTCATTGCTTCCAAAACATCCTGCACAACTGAATTTAGAAGATGTGCAGCTGAGCGAATATCAAATAACTGACCATGGACCAAGAGAGGCCTGTTTTGGGAGATCTGGTCTTTGATTCTTAGAACAATGTCATCATCGGTGGAATAACCATCAAATGTCAAGGCAAACAACTTAGTCAATGTCCCAGTCCATGAGACATTTGATAACTACTTCTGAAAGCAAGTCCTCCGTATGAGTGGATTCAAGTGTGACAAAATTCAGAATTTTCTTTTGTAGTTTCCAGTCCTCATCAATATAGTGTGCCGTCAAACACAGGTACTCAACGTTTTCTGGAGAAGAACACATTTCAATAGAAAGGTTAATTCTGCCGTGCAAACTATTAAGCATCTCATACACTTGATGTTTTTCCTTCTTATAAATTTCCACACAAAACTGTTCAACATCATAATGTGGAACAACCTCAAATGACGGCTGAAGGTTCTTCACAAAAACTTTGAATCCAACATCATCAACCATGCTGAACGGGTAACCATGCACTATGATCATACGAACAAGATCATAACGACTACGTTCGTGATCAAATTTTCCGCTTGCAATGGTACCTAGTTCATCCTTTCTTGGATCCTGATCGAACTTTATAATTCCTTGCCGAATATAATCATCTTTTCTATGTGCTTCATCACCATTATTACTTGCTGTGCCAACGATATTATCTTTTTTCCTTCTCTTCGCTGAAAGTAGTTGTGATACATCAAAGTTGGATCGTTTCAGGCATCGCATTAAATGGTTTCTCAGATGGGTGGTCCCACTATTACTTGATCCACTGAGCTTCTTGTTACAATGTACACAAACGGCATAACAAAGTTCAGCCTTTCTGACCCTTTCAAAATGATTCCAGACAATAGATGTCAACCTCTTTGGTTTCTTAGCAGACTCGACTGGTACTATTTCCATCACAGAGGCATGAAATCAACCAAACTCTGCAAAACATAAGAGATACAACAACTAAATCAGATACACTACACAAAGAATTTGCGGAACCTCACACATCAATAAAAAAGTTGATAACGCCGTAAAATATTAAGAAGTACTCCAAATACTAGCAGATTATTAACATCCTATTCCATGGTGCAGAACACCAATAAAAGGTGAATGACAATATGGGTGAGTGTGCATATACTTATATGATTACCTGCATACACGAAAGCTCTCATACTGATATGGATTTTACAACTCAAACTGAATTGGGAACATACAGAAAACAACCACAGTGATCAAAATTTGGTGCAAGTAAATTCCTTGGAATACACGCTTTACAAGAAGTCAAATATTTTCAGACCGAAACCTTGAAATACTTACTTCATCCAGTGAACACTGAACTACAAATAAACTATAATGCACAGACACACACCAGCATATGCGCACCGTATCACAACAGGAAGAAAACACCACATTATCATTTGTTTAAACTTTAAAGTCACGAAGAAAGTTATCAGTCGGAAGATACACATAACAAGATTCAAAAGGTATGTGTACTTTCATTTCACTAATTAAATCCTGAAATACTGATGAGTTTTTTTTTTATTTTTTTTATTTTTTTTTTTATTTTTTTTTATTTTTTTTTAAGTGCACAAGACAACGACTGTATCAATTTTGGCCCGTGGAGATCCCCAGCGGCAAACCCCTGGAAGCAAATCTAGAACACAACCCACACAATGACCAGATATTTAACCTTTAAACGAGTGAATAATGCAGCTAAAGGTGAATTTTTTCAATCAAAAAAGAAAAAGGCAAAAAAAAAGAAATATATATATATATATATATATATATATATATATATTATATATTAATTGGAACCGCAAGTGGCCCTCTACCGCAGTGGTAGAGAGAAGTGTTACTGTATACTACGGAGTGAGTTCGAACTCGGTAGGATCACTAATCTAGCATCTAATATAACAAATCTATCGTTTGACGAAAAAAAAAAAAAGAAAAAAAAAATCAATTGGAACTGGGAGTCAACATTTAAAGTCATTTGTTAAGTACCATTGACTGACCAATATCACAATTTGTTTTTAGTTGGAACCCATATCAAAATTTAGGTGATAAAACCAGCATCAATCCTGCTTCTCCTGATCATACAAAATCATGACAATCCACAACCACATGACTTGAATTTCATCAAAACCCAAAAACCAACTTTTAAAAAAAAAAAAATTTCAAATAAATTACATCCAAAATACAAATTTTAACGATAAAGTTTCAACATTTCATCTTCAAATCCCTAAGCAACAGAACAATCACATGCATTTAAGATCTGGGTCACACCAAAATCCACCAAATAAACTCCAATAAACATTGAAAAAATCCGATTAAAATCTGAACCTAAAAGAGTGAGGGAAATAAAAAGTACAAAATTTGACAAAAATTCGAAATGGGTCTTACCGCAATTGTTGAATTGACCTTGAATCTCCAAAAAACTCAGAGAATCCGATCGGTGGTCCAGCGAATCGGGGCTGGATTGTGGGTGACCCTGAAGAGAGAGAGTCTAAACCCGATGTGGGTTGGTGAGAGAAAATGGGTTGGATCCGATAAGAGTATTCCACTCCAATACCCGTACCGGGTTTACGGGTCAACGGATTAGGATATTCTTTTAATCGAAACGATACCAATTGAAGAAAGAAGGTGCGGACCCTATTCATTTGAGCTGACCCAAGTTTGGGTCCGTTTGGTTTTGGGTTAGGCAGGGTTAGGTGTGGGTTTGAATCATTTGACATGATGATAATTAGAAAGCAATTCACATAGGACGATCAAGTCGTAATTAACATTTTAACGTCAATGACATAATATTACCACATGAACAAAACTATACATATTTGTATATTATTGACAGAGAGTGCTAAGACAACCGTAAACTCATTATGTAAATCATTTTCAAACTTGTAGAGTTAGACATATATGTTTATTTGTGTTGGAAAATAGGATTGGAATTGCTTAATCTTTTCTATTTTTGACAAAACAACATTCTAATCTATTTTGATTTACTCGAGAAACAACATTCTAATCTATTTTTGTTTACTCGAGATTTTACGGACTTTGAGAAATTTTAATGAATTTCAGCATTTATGGAGTTTAATTAATCTTGATATTACAGTTTTTAGTGAAATCTTGTAAAACCCTACCCTCGGAGTAAAATTAAATTTTTAATTAAGAAAATTTAGGTTTTAACCCAAAAACAGTTTTTTTGCTCTATCCTTTCTAGCCTAAAATTTTAGCTTTAGATTATTAAAAAATGAATTTCACCCATTAGATTTAAAGGAATGAAAATCTATGTTGTTTGATAGAAATAAAGGAGATGAGATTGCATATGGATGTCAGGTTGGGCCCCACTTCCTCTCAAAGTGTCCCTTTTTCCTTGCTTTATGGCGCGTTGCCATGCTTTTAGCACGTTAACTAGCACACTTTTTTTTTTTCTTCAGAGGGCCATGATATTTAGCCCAGGGCGGTTTCTTGGTTGGTATTTGAGTTTTTTTTAGTTTTAGAACTTAACTCAATTTTAGAACAATGGTTGGAATGAAATGGAGGGGGGATAGAAGGAAAATTTTAGAATTTACTTCAAGGGTTGGAGTTGGTCTAAAAGAGAGAAGAGAGGTTTGTGAATGATTAAATATTAAATAGATTTTGTTACTCAGTAACTACAGTATAGTAGTATTTCTCCAAATTCGATTTTCACCAAAAACGTATCTGAATCACATTATTATGAGTAACCATTATGAACCTTATCTTATTCTTCAATTTCTTTAATACATATATATGATCTCTTGTTTAAAAAAAAAAAAAAAAAATTAAATCGACCCAACAAATTGCTCACTACACCCTAGGTCCCCGACTGCTCGACCAAAAAGTTCAAAAAGGCCCTAACAATTGTTAGGTCTGTTACGATTCCGCCATATACAAGTCTAAACGGAGCTTTGGCCGGACAATCGTCACACCCTTCGCACACAGAAGGGCGGGGAGAGGGAGGGAGGGAGCGAGGGAGGGAGGGAGAAATGGCGAGGAGGAGACTGTTGCTTCTGTTAAAACCGCTAGACGATTACCCAGTCGCCCAATTCACCAGGCCTCAGGTACTACCATGCCGCTTGTGATCCTTTCTGTTTCATTGTCCGCTAGAACATGATCCTTCGCGTGGACCCTCATATTCGAACTGCTTGCCATGCTAGTTTTGCTGGGTCGCTTGCAATTTTCAGCTTTAGCATTCGAGCTGTTTGCTAAAATGCCAAACATAATAAATTTGGTTTGAAATGCCAAGAAACATGGAAACAAAACAATTTAATTTTTATTATTAAGCGAAACCAATGAACTCAAGAAGCCTGTAATTCGAGTGAAAAAGTGGAATTACAAGTGAGAAAGTGTTGAAAGTAATGAGTATTTTTTCCTTGATTTAAGGGAGATGATTTTCCTTGATTTAAGGGAAATGATTTAAGGCTTAGACTAGGCTAGGTAGTATAATTAGTAATGAGTGGCTAGTTTGCTTTTGCTTTTTCTTAGTCTTTGTCGACTACTTGCTTTCTTCTCTTTTCTGTCAGCTGTTTTTCAGCTCTCTTTCTTCTCTCTTTCTTTCTACCTCCTTCCTCATATATACCTGAATCATTGTACATTGAACTTATGAAAATATATCACAAATTAAAGCCATAATTTCTATATGGTATCAGAGCAGGTTCTTTTGTAACCTGTCTCTGCCATTCTTGCTGCTGCGATTTTTTTTCTTTCAAAGTCTAAGTCATGGCTGAAGAAAGTTCTGTGAACCATGATGAGGAAACCCAGCACAGTCACTCTCCAAACTTCTCAGACGTTGAGGTTAACACCAATCAACGTTTATGTTCAGTTCTCTTGAACGAGTTCAATTATCTTCCTTGGTCCCGAGCTGTTTCACTAGCTCTCGGAGGCAAAGGGAAGTTAGGGTTTGTAAATGGAAGCGTGGAAGCTCCAGACCGTTCTTCCTCTACATACGATGCATGGCTCTGCAAAGATCAATTTGTCATGTCCTTGCTGCTCAACACCATGGAGAAACATGTTGCTGAAATTTTTAGCTACTCCAATTCCGCACATGATCTTTGGAAAGCTTTGCAGGATATGTATGGAAATCAAAACAACTATGCACGGGTCTTTCAATTAAAGAAGGACATTGCCAGTGCTCAACAAGAAAGGAAAACGTTTGTTCAACATCTTGGGAGCCTCAAAGCCATGTGGAATGAGTTGGATGTATATCTTCCACATACCATAGATCCCACCCATTCTCCTAAAACGAGCTGAGGAAGACAAAATTTATCAGCTGTTAGGGAGTTTGAGCTCTGAGTACGAGGACCTAAGGAGTCGCATTTTGATGAGTCAAGACCTGCCTACCTTCAACAATGTTTGTGCAACTATCCAACGAGAAGAAGCAAGGAAGAAGGTTATGAATGTTGATCACAACCCCAGATTAACTGAGACTCGGGCATATGCATCAAATTACAAGAACTCAGATGCCAAGGTATACAAGGGAAGAAACACACATCTAAAATGCAAGTATTGCAATGGTGTTGGTCATGTGGAAGACAAGTGTTGGGAACTTTATCCTGAACTCAAGCCTAAGTTCAGCAAAGATGGAAAGATGATACCAAGGTCCTCACAGCAATTTCAACCTCATTTCAAGGCACAACTTGCTAATGCTCATGCTCCTACTATTTCACAAGGATCCATGGAGTTCACTGCCAATCCATTGTCATTGATCAATGAATTTGCAGCTTACCTACAAAGTAAGGGGCACGGAGGAGGCTCACATGGTCAAGGCAATGAAGAAGGTAGTCACACAGCTATGTTGGGACAATTTGCCGGCTTTCTTGCTGGAAATGAGAAAGTTCCAAAGGGAGAAGCATCAGGTATACTCAAAGCCTTCACTACTGCCCTATTAACTAGTACTGAAACTAATTGTTGGATAATTGATTCAGGCGCCACAGATCATATGACAAATAAAGTTACAAATTTACATCATTTTAAAAAATTTTCAAGCCCCTCACATGTGTCTGTTGCAAATGGAAAAAATGTCTTAGTTTTGGGAAAAGGAGAAATAAACTTACTCTCTCAAAAAACACCTTCCACTGCCCTCTATGTGCCAACCTTTCCTTTCCAACTTTTGTCAATTGGAAAGATCACCAACACCCTAAACTGCCGTGCTATTTTCTCACCAAATAATGTGATGTTTCAGGATGTTTTCACCATGAAGATGATTGGTGAAGGGGTCTTTATAAATGGACTTTACTACCTATGCATGAATGCCTGTTTCACTAAGGCTCTTCAAGCTCAATCGAAGTCCATAGATGAAAATCAACTTTGGCATAGGAGATTAGCTCACCCCTCTGAAGTTTTCTTGTCTAAACTGTTTCCAAATTTTTGTAACCTCTATCCTACTTGTGATACTTGTCAATTTTCTAAGTTTACTAGGCTACCTTTTGGTAATTCAATGTCTAGGACAAGTAAACCTTTTGAAATGGTACACACCGATGTATGGGGACCTGCAACTGAATCAATGGAAGGGTTTAAGTACTTTGTTCTATTTGTTGATGATTTCTCTCGAACAAGTTTTCTATATCTTATGAAATCAAAAAGTGAAGTCTCTACCATTTTCAAAGACTTTCACATGCATGTTAAAACACAATTTCAATCAAACATTAAGGTTTTAAGGTCAGATAATGGCACTGAATTTCTATCCAACAACATGCTTCAATACATAAGTTCTCAGGGTATCATACATCAAACCAGCTGTGTGGGGACTCCCCAACAAAATGGAGTAGCTGAGAGGAAAAATAGAGATCTTTTGGAGAAGACTCGTGCTCTCATGATTCACATGCACGTTCCAAAGAAATTTTGGTCGTTTGCCATCCTTACTGCCATTTATCTCATCAATCGACTTCCAAGTCGTGTGCTAGGGTTTAAATCTCCCTATGAAGTTCTCAAGAGGAGGAAAATAGATTTGACACATCTCAAGGTGTTTGGTTGTGTTTGTTTTGTTCACATCCAAACCTTGAACCGTGACAAACTAGATGCCAGGGCAACCAAATGTGTGTTTATGGGATACTCGACCACCCAAAAGGGATACAAGTGCTTCAATCCAGTCACTAAGAAGTGCACAGTTTCAAGAGATGTGAAGTTCGAAGAAGACTGTCCCTATTTTACAAGTCAGGGGGAGGATTTAGTTGACATGTTCCCACTTCCTCAAAACTTTAATCATCCAATGTTGGAAAAGAGATCAGTCATTGTGAGTCCAGATTGTGAAGAAGTTCAAGCTGACCAAATTACTGCTAGTGAGAGTGAAGACGAGCCCTATTCTGATCATTCTCAGCCCTCTACAGAGTCTCAGGTGATTAAAAGAAACCCTCCTCGAATCAGAAAACCTCCAGCTAGGTTGCAGGACTATGTTACGTATGTCTCACGGCATCCAATCACTGAATGTATCAGCTTTAGTAAGTTCTCAACATCTCATGCTGCATTTCTCAGTGAAATTGATAAGCACTATGAACCAAGAAGCTTTCAAGAAGCTTATCTTCTCCCACAATGGAACCAAGCCATGACAGAAGAGATTCGTGCACTTGAAGAGAATTGCACATGGAGCCTAGTTCAACTACCACCAGGTAAAAAGGCTGTTGGAAGTCGTTGGATTTACAAGACTAAATTCAAAGCTGATGGATCTATCGAGAGACACAAGGCTAGACTTGTTGCTTGAGGTTTCACCCAAACCTTTGGAGTAGATTATAAGGAAACATTTGCACCGGTGGCCAAGATGAACTCAGTCAGGGTTTTACTTTCAGTTGCAATCAATTGTGGGTGGTCACTCTACCAAATGGACGTGAAGAATGCTTTCCTTCATGGCGAGTTGCAGGAAGAAGTGTATATGCAACCTCCTCCAGGCTATGATGGTATCAAAGGCAACATAGTTTGCAAATTGCACAAGGCAATATACGGATTGAAACAATCACCAAGAGCTTGGTATGCCAAGCTCAGTTCTGTTCTGGAAAAGGCTAGATTCGTGCGAAGTAATGCTGATTCTTCGTTATTTGTAAGAACTGGCACCAGTGGGAAGTTGGTGGTCCTCATCTACGTTGATGATCTTATCATCACTGGAGATAGTATCGTGGAGATTGAGGCACTAAAACTCTCACTACATCAAGTTTTCGCTATCAAAGATTTGGGGAAGTTAAAGTATTTTTTAGGGATCGAAATGGCAACATCTTCAAAAGGACTGTTTCTACATCAACGAAAATATGTATTGGACCTCCTTCAAGAAGCAAAAATGCTTGACTGCAAGCCTACTATCACTCCCGTTGATTGTAAACTGAAGCTCAGCATAGAAGGAGAAGCCATGCATGATGTAAGCTACTATCAACGATTAGTAGGCAAGCTCATATACCTCACTATCACTCGTCCAGATATCACATATGCAGTGAGCTTGGCTAGTTAGTTCATGCACTCTCCCACTGTTGATCACCTTAACATTGTTAAGAGAATCCTTCGTTATCTTAAGGGTTCAATAGGGCAAGGAATTACAATGCATAACAATCAGTCCACTGTCATTAGTGGCTACACAGATGCAGACTGGGCAGGTAATGCAATTGATAGGAAATCAATCACAGGCTATTGTACATTTGTTGGTGGAAACCTTGTCACATGGAAGAGTAAGAAGCAACAGGTAATTGCTCGTTCCAGCGCAGAGGCTGAGTATCGAGCCATGGCAGCCACTGCTTGTGAACTCATTTGGCTTAAAGGGCTTCTTTCAGACTTAGGGTTTCCTAGTTCTACTCATATGTCGCTTATGTGTGATAATCAGGCAGCCATGCACATTGCTGCCAATCCTGTGTTCCATGAAAGAACAAAACATATTGAAGTGGATTGTCATTTCATTAGAGCTCAAGTTCAAACTCAAATCATCCGGACCATGTTCACACGAAGCCATGATCAACTGGCAGATCTCTTTACAAAGGCACTGGCATCCGCTCAGTTTCATCGGTTATTGGGCAAGCTTGGCTCAGTGAACCTCCTCGATCCAGCTTGAGGGGGAGTGTTGAAAGTAATGAGTATTTTTTCCTTGATTTAAGGGAGTTGATTTTCCTTGATTTAAGGGAAATGATTTAAGGCTTAGACTAGGCTAGGTAGTATAATTAGTAATGAGTGGCTAGTTTGCTTTTGCTTTTTCTTAGTCTTTGTCGACTACTTGCTTTCTTCTCTTTTCTGTCAGCTGTTTTTCAGCTCTCTTTCTTCTCTCTTTCTTTCTACCTCCTTCCTCATATATACCCGAATCATTGTACATTGAACTTATGAAAATATATCACAAATTAAAGCCATAATTTCTATAGAAAGGTAAAAAAGATTTCTACTTTTTACCAAATTTCAAGTCATTAACCATAATTTGTCATTTTAATTTTCTGTTGTTTTGTCTATTTATATAGAATCATGTAGGAGCGTATCATGTATCATGCTTGACGATGCCGACTATGGTTGGTTTGTGTGTTTAGGGCTTGCAGAAAAACTCCGGTATTTCTTTGTCCATGATTGTAGGGTTTTGATTCTTTGATTTCCAGTAGAAATCTACCAGGAAAAAGGTCTATGATTGCCGATCCTTTGTATCTCTGCACCCACCTATTAATGACAATTTTACGTTCGTTGTAATCACCGAAAAGCCGAAAAAGAAACAGAGAAAAACATTGAATCGTATGATGCCTGGGTTATCCTTGCATCACATCACATGACACGTTTTACTGGAAATGGTATTCGAATTATTTGGAATCCCGAAATCCCCTGCGTTTACTAGCACGAGAGTAACTTTCTCCATTCCAAGTAAATAAACGTGCCATTCGTTACTAGTTACATCTGCGTAAGGGAATTTATAAGGTTCATCACAAGACGCTGAACAAAGTGGTTACTTTATTGATATCTTCTAAGTTAATTACCTAAAGTGAAGCAGAGGGAGGAGGGAGACGTAGAGGCAAATCAGCTTCCGGGGTGCAACGAGCATGCCTATAACCATGTCATCGGAAGCTGCTTCACCCAAAAACGAAAATATTTACACTAAATGATGTCACAATTGATGCATTTTTCTGTTACAGCATATGATTGTTTTTTTAACAAGGTCTGCAAGAATTTTCTCTTTTTTTTATTGCGGAAAAAAGTGAAAATTACAGTCGCGGTAAACATAGCCAGCATGACTTTCAGCAAACAGCGAGCACTGGATAGCTATGTAAACTTGGAAGAACTAACATTACAACTTACGTGAACATCTGGGGGCGGCGGGAGAGCTGAGGCCTCTGTATTGGGGAGAGTATCATGTTCCTCAGAGACATTGGGGGGTTGCTAGCTCCGTTTCCAAACATAGGGTGACCACCAGCCCTTCTGTTCCCAGCATCAAGTGGAATAGCAGCTTGTTTATGCCGATACTGAGCTTGTATTCTGTTCATCTTGTACTGCATTTCCAATTCCCTTTGGCCAATGTAGAACATGACACTTTTGTGTGCACTCTTCATTACTGGGAATACTGTCAAGGGATTGTCCTGTCCATTGTCCCTTTACAAAACATTGAATATAATACGATAAAAACCTAAACAAGTTCCGTCACTCCTATGAAGAAATGCACCAATCACCGGATCAGATTATTCAATTGCAGACAAAATAGAAAAGGATACATATCTGTGGAGACACTCCAATCATGGCCATCTGAAACAGAATATGTTGTGTGCGTTATCAAAAGGAAACAGAAGCTACAAACGCAAAAGGAAAAGTAATATAAAGTATGAAGTCAAGCTAGGTCTAGTCAGTGAGTGCCTTCCTACACTTATCCATTCGTCCTTTGGATTGATATCAACAGCTTTCATATGACCGCCAAGAGGAAAGCCAAAATGAGATGGGTAAAATGAAAATATGGCAACTGCTATATGAAGTAGGAAATAAGTTTTCCAAAGTGCTTCTATTCAAAACACAAAGTTTTATTGGTGGCAGGAACTGTCATATTATAGCTTGAGTTTTCGGTTATGTCAAGAATTGCTCAACTAGTAGCTGCGCGAAAAATGATTCTGCAGCAAGCATTGATGCTAGAAACAGACTAAATTTTGGCTTCGGCAGTTATTACACACAGTGCATATAGTTACACTCTTTAATAAAGAAAATATGTCATATTATAGCTTGAAGAATAGATCAATAGGGTTTCTTACCTCTTAGAGAGCACTTGATCACAAACGGGACACGCACCGTCACTGCCAAGGATCTTGCCAGAATCCTCTGTGCCTTTTCACTCTGTTAAGGAAATTAATATTCATACATACCAACAAGTTCTACAAGAAAGTTAAAGTTATACAAATGTCGAGGAAAAATCTTCCTCTCCACAGGATACACAAAAGGTGGCCACATGTGGTAGAAACGGCTCGCCCTTCCAGTTCTAGCCAACATGCATTGCATCTCATTTCAACCTTCAAAGACAAACTCTAATGCACCGGCATATCTGGGGGCATACAAAACATGGTAGTCAACAACGCATATCTCAAGGATCTCGACCGGTTTATATGCCTGCTGTTATGGGTTTTAAATGAGAAACCAGGGAGGCTTGTGGAAAACGAACAAAGGAAGCATAAACTTCCTAAACTTTGTCCAATTCAAAGGAGAGACAAGCATGCAGTAAAATCATTTGCATGCGTTCATATGCAAATATTAACACAAAAATATATGAAAAAAATGATAAATACATTAAAATCAAATCAGTCAAATTGACGTATTGTCACATAAATTACATCCTTCTGTTCGCAACCGCAAAGAAAATAACTTCAAGTTCACTGATAATATGATTTCCATTTCCTCATCAATAAATAATCAACGCTTAATATACGCAAATTCCTTTGCTTTTTTAAAACATTTTCTCATCAACCAAGCAGTGAAAAGAGAGTTAAACTTTTAGAGAGAATCATACCTGAAAGTTAAACAAAATTCTGCTCCAAAGCTTTGATTCCGTTGATTTCAGAACAAAACCTTCAGCTTTCAAACAACAGACCCTCTGATTGTGATTCCCCTCGTTCAAATCGGCCGTCTTCCGATTCGTACGAAAATCTTCCTGAAACGCCAATAAGTAAAACGAAATTGAAAATTACAGATGATAGAGAAGAAACTGGCGATGAAATTCGAAATACGAAATTGTACTACTGAGATTTACCGCAAAAGTTGAAAATTTCTTTGTTCTTTTTGCCTCTTCCAATCAGAAAGATGAAGTTCCAGCTATTCGAAGAGGACGCAGAGAGAGAAGTGAAGAGAAACCCCAGCGGTTTGGAACACATTTGGCGGGAAATGTTCTTGCTGCTGGGTTGACTGGTGCGCGTAAGGCTTCTGATTCGAAAGATAAATACCCGTCGAGATATGAGATTCGGGTCGGGTTAATATGAATGTTAGTTAATGGGCTGACTGGAGCCCAAACTCTCAACTCTGTCTTAGCCCAGCACTGAAAGCCCTGGTTACCGTTCGGCACAACCTAACAAAAATCTCCATCCCCCTTTATTCGGAAGTAAAATTCCTGCCAAAATGATGGATCATGAGCCTCTACCGCATCATAGAGCTAATGGCACGTTTACTAATCCGTAATCAGATTGAGAAGAATTGAATTGAGAAGAAATTGGATTGAAGAGGAATTGGAATGAGGTGGGAGTAGAATCAGATTCATGTTGAAGTTATTTACTAAAACTGTCTGGAATCGGAGATGAATTGTTGGTTTTATATAAGTTATTTACTAATTCATTAGAATCGGAATTAAAACTAGCTTGATTACTAAATTGCCCTTATACAAATAAATTATTTTATACTAATTAATCAAATTAATTTTTATTGTTTAAAAAAAATAATATCAAACTAATTTTATATACCAAAATTTATCTATATAAAAAATAATTAAAGAAAGTTCTTTTTGTTAGAAGATGGTTATTTCCATTTGCCGCCCACCACCCAAAACCCCCGTGTCTGTCTTCCCCACATTACCCCTTTCATCATGAAGGCTTTATTTTCCCAGCTGCAACAACCCTCCCCCATCCCCCGCCTTTCCTTGCCCTCCACCCTACTTACCCCTAGCCCCAATTTCTGAAACCCTCCATCTCTCTCCTCTATGCCTTCCCTAGCTTTCTCGGTTACTCTCGCCATGGTTCGCAACGCCGTTCAATCCAACGTGTCTGTGAAAGTCGATGAGTGGGTCGAAGTTCATAGATCTCATATATGCTTCCTGAGCGGGTCGCCTACTACCGATCGTAGTGGGTATGATGTTTAGCTGATGGGTTCTTTTTTTCTTTTTCTTTTCATTTCCTCTAAATTTGAAATTTTGATTGTTGAAGTTGAGGATGGGTGCGATAATTCTACATATGGTGGCTGTTATATTTGTGGTGATTTTAGGAGGGGTTGTGATAGGCGTGGTGGGTACGGTTGTTTTTTGTCCATTCATGGTGCTAGATTTGGGAAAGACAGAAGATTGAGAGGGTGGCCTAGGGTTACAGAGGAGTTGGAAGGTAAAACTGCAAGGAGTGTTTCAGAATTAGGAAAAAACTATGGGGGTAATATTGGTACAAAAGGTGGATTCCTGATAGGCTTCATTTCGGGGAATTCAATTACCACCTCAATGTCGAGAATTGAATTCCGGGAGTTTGGGGATTCTGATTCCCTATATTAAGTGGGTCCCACACATTTTTTTCATTCCCTAAACACCTCAATCACCTAGAAGAAGTGCAATTCTGATTCCTTACCTTCAATTCCCGTTACGTAAACGCGTCATAACTAAGTTCAACGGCCACGAGTTGATTCCGTTCAATCACTCATTAATCAGTTTACTTATTCAAATTTCGATAAACACTAAGGAGTTGTTTAATATTTCGTTTTTAATTTTTAATTTTTTGTAGTCAAACGTAAAAACATCTCAACGTTTTTAAAGGAGTGTCAATGTGATATTTTGGCATATTCAAATTTCAAATATATGGGCCTCATTTATTATACTTTCATTTCAAGTAAGTGAACATTTTTCAAAGATAAGTTCAAAATTTCAAATAGAACTTGCTTGAAAGAAAGCAACAAGTCACCTTATCATGCCTAGGAGAACGACCTATATAAAATATGCGTGTCATCAAGTAGCGGTCATGTTCATTAATGAAATAGCATATTTAAGTTCTTTTCACATAACATTGCATTATTAGACAAAACCGCACATATCAATACACTTGTTTCATATAAGTTGTTCATCACATGTAATGCCTAGAAAGCTAATTATTTATGAAAAATTGCTAGTTCCTTTGTAGATTATATTATGTGATTGTACAAATAGCAGATAAGATTAATGCATTTCCAACCACACAAGTTTAATACTTGATGATATTTAAGGCAGCTTAAATAAGGCATTATAGCCTCAATAATCCTTCAATAGGGACACCTACCCTTAATTAGTTCCTACATCTCATCTCATTAAGTTCAAAACCTCAACAAGAAGGGTGTACCATCCCATACCAAACAATGCCAGTCCTTGAGTGAGCCCTCTCATTAATTTTGGTAACCTCCATATATTGCCTACTTGCTCCGGCCGGTGTCCATTCTAAACTAGGCCGTCGTTTTGCGGATTCGAGTGGTGTTTCTGTTGTGGGACAAGTTACCTAAATTCGAAAACAAACCGTTTAAAATTTAGTGTGAGGATAATTGAAAAAGTAATCAATAACTATACACGAGCTTGTTATGATTGTTAATTCATTCCAACTTGAACTAAAACTAATAAAAAAAGTATAAAAATGACACCTTGTGTTATAAAAAAGCGATCTCCGCAGTATTTTCAATTGATGTATAAAAAGAGCACATTTGTTCTAATCAATTTGGCCACGCTCACGTCACTTTAAAGTAACATGTTGGAATAGAATTCGCTAATTCATCCAAATGACAACCGACTTGTCCAAACCCGTTTTGCTAATTCAACTTTTAAACCTAATAGATAAGAGCCAATCAAAACCCGACCCGAATGAAGTTGTCAATTTTTGTTTGTCGGAGCGCAGTGTCAATGAGCTCCCAAAGATATTTGTAAACAGAAATATCGTCCAATTTACAGTTGCAAAGCAACGGCGGCCTCCTAAGCCACGAAACTTGTTAAAACCCTCCACGTGTCACCTTGAAATTGCTCGCTGTCCTCATAAAAAGTCCCTCATTTTTCACTCTCGCTCATCAGAGCCGACCTAGAGATTTTTAAGGTTTAGGACGACGTAAAAAAATGTGACCTCATTTTATGTAAAAAAAATTATTGGTTTTCACACGTAAGACATCGATAAAATTATACTTAGAAAATCACTTCAAACTTAATAATTTAGAAACATAGAAAAACTAATTTATTTTGTATCGTGAGAAGGAAACAAAAAAACTCTAGTTTTACAAGTAGATATATATGAGTTTTGTTTTCCATCTGAACTTTTAAAGTGTTTTTGTATAAATTGTGAGGTGTTTTTTCTTATTTACTAACCTTGTCAATATGGGATTAAAAAAATAATGATGTTTTTGAGTCTTTAATTGATATGTATAAGTAATAAATGGGTTCAACAAAAAAAAATAATAATAATAAATGGGTACTAAATTAAACTTTTTGATGACACATCATATGATTTGCAAATTTGGTCAACGCATTACTTTTGTTGAAGATTAGACTTGAATTGGAAAAAATGTTTAAAAATAACAACCCAAATAGCTACTAGCTATTAATTAAAAATAACTTAACCAAACAAAAATTCATAAAAATTGAAAAGAATAAACATGCACTTAGCATTTCAAACTTAGGACCTCTCGTTAATTTTAAACAACAAAAACCATTGATTCTAATTAAACTTCTTGATTATTTAGCTAAGTTTTATATATTTATACTCTTATGAAAAGAAATCTATAAAAATTGAAAGGTAAATAAGCACACATGGTGTTTTGAACGCAAGACCGCCTTATTAATTTCAAACAACAAAACCACTAGTTCTAGTTAAATTTCTTTGTCATTGAACCAAATTTTATAAATTTATACTCGTATGAAAACATATATAAATATACCATCCTAATAATTTTGGTGCCTCCAATTATTTTGGGCCACAGACGGTCACCTTACCAGTACTGGGCCTAGGCCGGGCCTGCTTCTTATCCTTCAACTGTAGAGAGAGAGACACCAACATAGCTCACAAAAGCAGATATTTTGGAAGGGTTTAGAAAGAGATGAAGATACAATGCAATGTTTGCAATGCAGCGGAGGCGAACATCCTCTGCTACGCCGACGAGGCGACTCTCTTCTGGGCGTGCGACGAGAAGGTTCACAAAGCGAACAAGCTCACGAACAAACACCAGAGGGTTCCTCTGTCCACCTCCCACCAGGCCCGGCCCAGGCCCAATGCTATCAGGGCATTGGTCCGGGGCCCAAAATTGAAAGGGGCACCAAAAAATAAAAATCCACATAACTAGGTATAAAAAATAAAAAAAAAATATCGAGAGCCCAAAATAGGGACTGGAGGGCAAAAGCCCCAAGTTTGACTAAAAAGTTGAATGAGCCCAGGTTTTGGGTCATTAAAAAAAACATAAGAGGGACCACTTGTCCCTAATTAACCCTAAATTCCAAACATATCCTCATTTTTTCGATTCCCCACCTCCACCTTGTTTCCCACTTTCCCCACTGCCCTGCCTGCCGTCTCTGTCCTTTTCTCCCATCCATTGGCTGCAAGTGCAACAATTTAACCTTCAAAACTCACTGCAAGCTACTGCGCTGCAGCTTCTAAGCCGGCAAGCCCAAAAGGTCCTTCTCATTCAGTGCATTCACCAACCTTTTTGAGTTTTGAGGTAAACTAAGTTTTACAATTTGAATCATTAATTCGTAATTTAATATTAAATTTTGCAAGTGACATAGAATTATATGAAACACAGGTTTGAACAGTTGGCTTTTGAATCTATTTTTGGCTTCTTGTTTGATGCACTGAAGTTAATTTCATCGGATGATCAAGAGGCGCTAAAAGAAAATTGTATGAATCTTGAAGCACATTTGAAACCTGGAAATACCATGGATGTAGATAGAGCCGATTTATGTTCCGAATTACAAGTTTTACAAATGATGTTACCTGAAGAAGCATTACTCTCTAATAACCATTGGACATTCATGGAAATAGCAAATTTTGTAAAAGAAACTGACATGTTTCCTAATGTCTTGATTGCTTATCGTGTACTGTTGATTGTACCCATGACCGTGGCATCTACAGAAAGAAGTTTTTCAAAATTGAAATTATTAAAATCTTACTTGTGGACCACTATGACTCAAGAGGCTAAATGGATTAGCAATCTTATGCATTGAAAAGGATGAGATTGAAGACTTGGAGTATGATGATGTAATTGATGATTTTGCTTCAAAAAATGCTACAAGACAATTTCTTAAAGGTTGAAATTTCAAGGAGCTTTGCTAGGAGTGGTTGTATATGATTGTACTTTTGATTGTCGGGGTTTAGGTACTATGTCCTCCCCGTTGTATATTTTCTCAAGTAATATAATTTGGGTATGAGGGCCTAGCCCTCCAGTTTCGATTGGGTTCTAGCCCTTGTTAAATATTTTTTTTTAAACATATATTTCCGTATTAAAAAATGGCATATTTTGAGCTTTCACACTGGGGCACCAAAAACTTAGGACCGGTCCGGCTCCCACATACCCAAATGCGATATCTGCCAAGTAAACTTCAATGATTTGAATCCCACAACCAAAAAGTTGAGGAATTTGATCGTAAAAACACAAAATTCGAATTGGGTTTTGCTTTAGTTTTTTAGATGATGATTTTATAATATTTTGAGCCTGGCTGAATAGCTTTCATTAAACTTTTTGCAAGGAATAATACAAGATGATATACTAGTCTAGGAGTGACTTTACACGGAAAGTAATAAATGTAAACAGGTAATTAGCAGCAGCTATATATACAAATTAACAATCAGAGATTATGTAAAAGTCAACGGTTGATTTGCCTAGCTGGGATGCTTGATATCTGGAAGAGATGGTGTCGTCATGGCTGGTGTGGGAGTGATAGATGGAGATGATGAGACTTCCCTTTTACGCCCACGCAAGACGGTGGAGCCGTCGGTTACACCGATCTTCGACCGAAGAAATTGAAACCGAAGACGAGACAATGGCTTAGTCAAGGCATCTGCAAGTTGATCAGTGGTGGAGACATAGGATACTTGAAGAAGGCCACGAGTGACACGATTACGAACAAACTGAAAGTCGATATCAATGTGTTTCATTCGAGAGTGGAGTACTGGATTGGCACAATAGAAGGTTGCGCCAATGTTGTCACAGGAGATTGTAGGCTTGGTGGAAGAAGAAACACCCAGTTCGCAGAGCAATGAATGAATCCATGCAAGTTCAGCAGCGGTGCAAGCAATGGCGTGGTACTCCGCTTCAGTGGAAGAGCGAGCAACGGAACGTTGTTTTCGGGAACTCCAAGATATTAGATTTCCGCCAAGGTAGATAACATATGCGGTGGTGGAGGTACGGTCATCACAATTGCCAGCCAATCCGCATCGGAGAAGGCATATAAAATGGAAGAGACGGACCGTCGAAGAAAGAGGCCATGATAGAGGGTACCTTTCAAATAGCGAAATAGACGTTTGGGAGCTTGCCAATGAAGAGATGACGGCTGGTGCATAAATTGTGAAAGCTTGTTAACCGCAAATGAGATGTCGGGACGAGTAAGATTGAGGTACTGGAGACCACCAACAAGTCGACGAAACATGGTGGCATCGGTGGAAGGAGAACCATCATGAAGAACCAAGGAATCAGAAGTAGACACCGGTGTGCTAACTTCCTTGGCACCATCCATATTGACTTTAGTCAGAAGCTCCCTTATATACTTATGTTGGGAGAGAAATAACCCACCATTAGTGGGCACAACCTCAACGCCAAGAAAGTAGTGAAGGTCCCCCAAGTCTTTGATTGAAAACTTTTTAGCAAGAGCATGGACAAACTGAGAGATAACCGAATTTTGGTTTCCTGTAACAATGAGATCATCAACGTAGACAAGAAAATATATAACAGCACCACCATTGCGAAAAATAAAAAGGGAGGCATCTGAGATAGCATTAGTAAAACCATAAGAGAGCAAAAATGAACCCAATTCCTTGTACCACGCACGGGGAGCCTGCTTGAGATCGTAGAGGGCTTTACGAAGTTTGTAAACATGAGAGGGAAAATTAGAGTCGACAAAGCCGGGGGGCTGAGACATATACACATCTTCAGAAAGAGTGCCATGGAGAAAGGCATTATTGACATCAAGTTGACGAATAGGCCAGCCATGTGACAAAGCAAGGTGCACGACCACCCTGATAGTGGTAGGTTTCACAACCGGGCTAAAGGTGTCCGAAAAATCAATGCCAGGCGTTGATGAAAGCCCTTGGCCACCAAGCGAGCTTTATATCTTTCAATGCTTCCATCAGGACGGCGTTTGATACGAAATATCCACTTACAACCAATAAGGTTTTGCCGAGGGTGAGAAGGAACAAGTTCCTAAGTGCCATTTCGGATCAATGCATTAAATTCATCGGACATGGCAGCATGCCAATGAGGGTCACGTACAGCTTGAGAAACACACGTTGGTTCCAATGAGGGGAGAAGAGGGTGTTTGGTGGCAGCATATAGGTGTTTGGGTTTGAAAATGAGGTTTTTGGAACGGGTGGTCATAGGGTGATTATTGTGAGGGTTAGGTGGAGGAAAAGGTATGGGATTTTGTGAGTGAGTGGGTAGGGGAGGTGGGGCAGCGTGTGGGAAAGGAGATGAAGAAAGTGGATTTGGGGAAGATGACTCTGAGAATGGGGATGGGGCATGCAGATGGCGAGACTCCTCCGAGGCAGATGATGACGTAGAATGAGAAATGGCCTGAGTAGGAGATGGGATGGCATTATGGTAGGGTGGCGTTGTGGCATGGATGAAAGGAACCGAGGTGACCGGGGGAAGAAGAGAAGACCAAGTGGCAAGACTCTTTGATGACACACGAGGATAATTTGGAGCATGGGAGGAAAACGAAAAAGTGAACTCATCGAATTTGACATGACGGGATATAAACAGACGATTAGTAGACAAATCGAGGCACCGATAGGCACTTTGAGAGGTGGAGTAGCCGAGAAAGAGACAAGGGCGTGAACGGGGTTCTAGTTTATTTGGGTTGTAGGGTCTTAACCATGGAAAACATTGGCATCCAAATACACGAAGTTTGTGATAATGTGGAGTTTGTCCAAAGAGAGTGGTATACGGAGAGACGTTGGTGAGTGTTTGTGTAGGCATACGATTAATAAGGTAAACATCAGTTTGGAAGGCATATGACCAATAGGAGAGAGGCATGGAGGCATGATGGAGGAGTGTGAGACCAGTTTCAACAACATGGCGATGCCGACGTTCAGCCATGCCGTTGTGTTCGGGAGTATGAGGTGGGGTAGTAAGGTGAGTAATACCATTTGTGGCAAGGAAGTTTTTAAGTTTAACAAACTCACCACCCCTATCAGAATATAAAGATACAATTTTTGTTTTGAAGTAATTTTCAACAAGGGCTTTGAATTTAGTAAAAACAGAAAAGACATCAGACTTAAGTTTAATTGGATAAAGCCAAATATATTTGGAATAATGATCAACAAAGATAACATAATAACGAAACCCATCAATAGAAGAATAGGGAGCATGACCCCAAACGTCACTATAAATGAGATCTAGAGGACCCTGAGTAGTGAGAGAAGAGACACCAAATGGAAGCCTATGGCTTTTATTACATTGACAAGAAACACAAGTGGACTCGACATGGGACTTGGAGGACACAGGTAAGGAATTAGAGGTGATGATGTGTTGGAGAGTGCGATGATTGGGATGACCGAGACGACGATGCCATAGAGGTTGAGAGGCCACCACACCCACCATAGCACGAGGTTGAAACTGTTGAATGGAAGGAAGAGTGTGGCCATACATATTCATCATCCTTATTCGGGCCTCGAAGAAGGCTCGCCCCCGTGCTTAGATCCTTCACAAGGAAAAAATCAGGAAACAATTCAATAGAGGTTTTGTTTTGTTTATTGAATTTGGAAATAGAAATTAAATCCTTCCGAATCGAAGGAACGCACAAAACATTAGATAAGGAAAAATTGGAGGGCGAGGGGGAGGGAAGGGGGGTAGAACCAACATGGGTAATATGCAAACCTGTACCATTACCAATTATGATTTCATCAGGTCCTTCGTAGCGTGAATGAGAAGACAGGTTATTGACGTCCGATGTAACATGATGCGAGGCCCCTGAGTCAAGAATCCAATTAGGGGCACGAGTGTAGTTGGCAAACAATTTGTGCTATGGAGTCAATTGAGGGCAGAATTTGGCGCTATGACCCTGTTAGGCACATCACTGACAAGTCCCACAATACCCTGTGCCAGAAGGATTAGGGCGACGGGAGGTGGAACCATTTGAAGAACCCCGACTTGAGGAACTAAAACCAGAAATATCTCGAACGTTATTATTGTTGCGTGCACCAGAGGATGATCGAGGCTGATAAGTGTTGCTGTTGCGAGAGCCACGATGGAAAGAACGGGAAGTGGCAGAGTGTTGCGCAGTGTTGGCAGTGATGGGACTAGAGGAGCCAATATGGTCTTCACGTTTAAGAGCAATTTCACACTCAATAAGTTTATCATGGAGGTCCTCAAAGGAAATAGGGTGGTCACGGGCACGAACAGCAGCTGCAAGTTCTTTGAACTCAGGTCCAACACCGTTTAAGATGTGTATGACGAGGTCATCATCACTGATGGGAGCATCAATAAGAGCGAGTTCATCGGCAATGGCTTTGACGGCTTGGAGATATTCAGAAACGGGCTTGGAGTCACGACGCATGAGAGTAATGCGTTCTTTGAGACCCATGACACGAGATCGAGCTCGATTGGCATAGAGTTGTTTGAGTTTGTCCCAGGCAGCCTTGGAGGTTGAGGCAGATGCAATAAGAGAGACAACTTGTTCGGAAACGGATGCGAAGATGGCATGGAGCAGCAGCTGATCTTGGCGTAGCCAAAGATTATACGCCGATGTCGACGACAAGATGTTTGATTTTTCTGGGCAGGGATATGTTCCATCGACATATCTCAGGAGATCATACCCTATGAGGAGGGCAATAAATTGAGCACGCCAAGATGGATAGTTCATGGACGTGAGTTTGACAGGCAGTTGGGCAGCGGCGTTGATCGTAATCAACGAGTTGAAGTTGTCAACTGAAAGCAAAGAGTTGGATGGGTGGGCAACGGAACCAGATTTGGTTGATTGCTCGTCTGACATTGTGAGTGCACAGGGTAAAAAAAAAAAAAAAAAAAAAAAAAAAATTGAGAAACTGCTCGTTAGAGCTTAGGGCTCTGATACCATATAATATTTTGAGTCTGGCTGAATAGCTTTCATTAAACTTTTTGCAAGGAATAATACAAGATGATATACTAGTCTAGGAGTGACTTTACACGGAAAGTAATAAATGTAAACAGGTAATTAGCAGCAGCTATATATACAAATTAACAATCAGAGTTTATGTAAAAGTCAATGGTTGATTTGCCTAGCTGGTATGCTTGATATCTGGAGGAGATGGTGTCATCATGGCTGGTGTGGGAGTGATAGATGGAGATGATGAGACTTCCCTTTTAGATTTGCAGGAACGGTTGGGTACTTTTTCTGCTTAGAAGATCGAGCTTTGCTCTGTAGAATATGTGATGTTGCTGTTCACACGACCAATAGCTTCATATCTGCTCACCGTAGGTTTTTGCTTACTGGAATCAAGGTTGGGGCTGAGCCGACTGAGCTGGATTCCGGCAACGGTGATGGGGTGGTTGTTGGTGTTGGTGCGTCTTATTCTACTGTGAAGTCACGTTCTGGGTCTGGGTCTGTGTCTAGATGTGAAACGCAAAACCCATTGTAGGTGGAGTGCAAGGCGAAGCTGCCCGGTGTTGCCGGGGGGATGCCGTTTACTGGGGGTTTTGCAGCTGGGACTGTTCCACAGTGTTAAATAGATGAGTTTCTTGGACTCTCTTATCTTGATAAGAGCTTTGGCTACATTGATAATGGATCTTCAAAGGTGTGTGTGCTCACTACACACATACCATCAGTTCAACCCATTTTCGACTATTTTTGCAGAATCAGTTTCAAATATATGTAGAATCAGTTCTGTGTACTTTTTAGCAAGATCAATTTTTATAATTTCAATAGAATCAGTTTGTATATGTATTTTCAACAAAATTATATATATGTCATCAGTCCAACCTCTCATCGACTATTTTTGCGAAAACAGTTTCAGATATGAATCAGTTTTGTATACCTTTTAGAAGAACCAGTTTATATAGTTTTAGTAGAGTCATTTTGTATATATTTAACAAAACTACGTACATGCCATCAGTCAAATTTGTCCTCGATAAATTTTTTTTTCAAGAATCTGTTTCAAAAACATGTAGAATCAGTTTTGCTTACTTTTTAGTATAATCAATTTGTATAGTTTTCAGGATAATCGGTCTGTATATTTAAACCTCTCTTCCTTATCTTTTCTTCTTTCCGATGAATGACAATGTTTACAAAATTTCACTAATCATTTTTTGATTTACTAAATCCTGGGCGTGTTCAGTAAATTTCCATTTACACGGCTTGGTTTTACCAATTTACAACCAATCATGGACAACCCATCATACAAATGTTGATCAAGGCAATGCAGTCCTCTCGTTGTATCAACTTGCATCTGCTCCAGGTCTTTTGTTACCCAAACTGCAATCCACCGTTTTCCGTTTTTCCCCTTTGAATCTCATATGAATGCTAAGAAAGGGGGTTTTTGTGGAGGTGTAGGTACTAGGGAGTCCATCAGAGGACTGCATATTATTGAAAGTAGCCACTAATAATGAAATAGTGCTATTTATCTTCATAATCTATTTTAACATGGTTCCTGATTATGCTTGCTAGAAAAAACGGCACACACTGCTCATTCATCAAGGATAATTTTCTAAAACTTAATTGTTCATAAACTTTCATTATCTACTACATCTTCTATTTTAAGCTGTTCTATAAATTGGCTAACATAAAATGAAAACAAACTAAATTGTTTCCATTTATTTCTATCCATTGTTAATGCTAGCATTGTAATTTAACTAGTTTTGCCGAGTTTAGTGACCATGGTCGGTATCCTTCATCACATTCAAACTCGGTCTTTGCTCTTTACAAAAAATGAAACACACTTTTCTGGGAGTTCATTGTTACCTCTTAAACATCTCAACCGTTGATAACAGCCATAAAAATGCCATGTTCTCTCGTTCAGGTGAAATTTGAAACAACATAAAAACCTTCAAAAGCATTTACCCAAGCACCTTTGTAAACCCCTTCAACTTTTAAATGCCTCCGGAAATCATATATAAAAAATTCCCCTATATGGCTGCTTACGGATTAATTGGGTAGACATTTAATTTTTTTTCAATTTTTGTGGCCAACGGCATTTAATTTGTTTAAGTTTTTTCCTTTGTTTGGAAATTCCTAAATTTAAATTCTTATTATTTGTGTGTATAGCTAATTGTTATAAGCATTTCAAAAATTTTGTTCACCTTAAAATTACTATATTAAAAAAAAATACTCTTCTTAAGACTGCACAATTAAAACTGCAAAAGAAATTAAAAATTACTACAAATACTAGCAGATTATGCACATTGTATTTGGGTGTTAGACAATTACATGCATACTTGAAGGCTGTCATACTAAAAGAGATTTTACAACTCCAACTATATTGGGAACATACATAAAAACAATTAGACTGACAAATACATAGCTCATATAAATATATTATCTGGAAACACCATCGAGTTATTTCATAAATTTGAATGACAAAACAATTTTTTATTGTACTACTTCGGTGATTATTCAAGGGATAAAAAAAAATCAATTTCTTGCTAATTGCCTCCAAAATCTATTTATCAGTCAATAGGTCATGTTTTATTCGTTTTAAGAAACCTCCTAATTTCATTGTTCTTTGTTGGTTTCACGTAAAAGTGGAGGTATGTAGCCTTGCAAGGGAAGGGATCCGAAGAGGGATCATCTTCGGATCCCTTTCCACCTAATCCACAAAGTTCGTGATCCGGACCGTTGAAATTTGATCCAATGGCTATAAACAGGGAGTCCTTTTAAAGTTATAATAACCGTAGCTTTTTAATCAAATTTCAATGGTTCTGATCCCGAACTTGATCGATTAGGTGGAAAGGGATCCGTCGATTAGGTGGAAAAGGATCCGGAGAGGATCCCTTTCTCCTTGTAAGTAGCAATTGATTTTTAAGAATACAAATCTATCTTTCCTTTTTTTCTTTCTCCTTTAAAAAATAATAATAATAATAATAATAATAATAAAACTATCCTTCCTTTTAGCTTCTTGTGTAGCCAAAACAATATTTATTCACCAAAAAAGGCTAGAGCTCGATCTTCAAAGACCTGCTCGAGTCATTTAAAGCTCAAAATATGATTATTAGTATCGCAATTTTTTTATTACAAGAGAAAATATCTAGTCTAAACTTTATTAAAAAAAAATTTGAAGTCGAACGCGATAAATTGAAAAATAATGCCCTAATTATCAGTAGAATTTACCACTTGCTTACATATTGCAATTCTAACTTTGAAAAATACGGCAAAACCTCTAAATGTGATCCACACTTGTACAAGAAGTTGTAAAGTTTCAAATATCGTTTATAATCATATTATTTCTTTCTAAGAACTTGTCCAATCTCCATCCTTTCGGCACTCCACAAGAGTAAAAGAATTTGGAGCTCGATTTGTAAGCTAGATGAGATTGACCCTTAGAGATGAGATTGGTAGAGATTGGTTAAGCTTTGAATCCCAATCCTTTGTTTGGGGAAACATTAAGCTGGATGAGACTCAATTGGACTTAAATCCAATCCATTGTTGGTAGATGGCTGGATTGGACTTAAAAAAATTCATTTATGTTTTTCTATTTTGATTTATTCAATGACACATAATTAATCCAAACAAATAGAAGAACCACATATGGATAATAAAAAGGTCATACTCCTTAATTTGGTGCGGGACGCTCTTTTTTCCCCTCGACTAGCTTGAAATCCCGGTAAGATTTTTATCGAGACCCATTGTTAGCATCCTATCCCCTTTCTTTGTACGTATTCTACCTGATTAATGAATATCCTACTTATTCTCAAAAGAAAATCACATATCCTAGCTAACTCACCAAACTGGCCCTTGTGTACAAAAATCCGATTGATTTACTCTCTATATAAAGTGATTGTGACACCACCAATTAATATTGATGAAGATCTCATACTGGACTCTTGTAGATTAATCCGATCCGAAAATAAAAAAAGGAAAATATTTTATTTATTAAGGGATTTTGTTTTATGTCATTTTATTAAAATTTAGGTTTCATTGTTTTAAGTTTTAAGGAATTATGTTGACATAACTCTTATTGGGTTTTGATGTGATAAGATTTCTATCCAAGTTTAGCCTTCCTGTATTTCTATATGTACCCCCCCATATTCTATAAGCCAACCACAAAATACCGAAGTCCTAAAGTTTACCCTATTTTTCTGTGCCCACCAGAAAAGAAAAGATGAAGAATAATTCGAACTCTCCTTCAACAAAAACACTGATATTTCTCATTCAAATTGTTTGTCTAGTTGTCTTTCTTCCAACTAGCCACTGCAACAGGCTGACGGTCTTCTTTCCAATGGATGCCAATCTGATCGCACAAACATGCAACCAAACACCATATCCCGATCTTTGTGTCTCTACACTTCAAAAAGACCCTCGAAGCGCCAAAGCAGATGTCAAAGGCTTAGGAATCATAATGGTTGATGCAGTTAGGGCTAAGGCAAGCGCAGCTAATGTCCGAGTCGAGGAGCTGATCGATAGAGAGCCGGGAAACAAACCCGCAACAAACTGCAAATTAAACTACTTCCATATTTTTTATCGCTATATTCCTCAAGCCGTTGAAGCTTTCGGTAATGATTATTATAAGTCAGCAGAGCTAGGCTTGACTAATGTCGTCGCAAACGCAGATTCATGCGAAAGAGGTTTTTCCGGCGGCAGTCCTTTCAAAGACGAAAGCCAAGCTCTCCATGATGTTGCTTATGTGGCTGCAGCAATTGCCAAAGTATTGCGCTCTTGATGTATTCTTCTCTTGTCATAAGAGGATAATAAATTTGATATAATAATCATGGATTGCATTTCTTGTTAACTACTAATTTGATAGCGTCATATATGGTCATTTCAATAATTGAAAATTTTAAAATCCCTTTACAATTTGGAATATAATGCCGTAGAGTACATTTTTGCTCACTATCATTTATTTGATGTATGCTCACCATCCTATTTATCACCGTTAGATGAGTTTGATTTTTCAGATTTGTGCTTATCCACTACATGAATCTTGAAATTCAAACTCATCTAACGGTGATAAAAGATTTCAATAAATTTAGGTTGTTCACAAAATCACGCCACCAAATCCCCGATATACCGGTTACTATTGTAGGCATAATTTACTAAACAATTATGGATGCCATAGAGAGTGAGAAAGGTGCGGCAATAGTAGAGAGAAGAGAGAGATGTGTAATTATGGGTATGTGTTATTCCACCCCATTGTGCCTTTATTTATAGTAGTAGGGAAGGTTAATTCCTTACCCTTTAGGATTACAACATTTAATAGGTGATCTACTCCTAATAGGAATATAAGATACATTCTCATATCTACTAGGATTTACACAATCACATTCCTAATCAAATAGGACTGCAACACTCCCCATTGAGTGTGTAAATACTCAAGTAAATGGCGCATCAGGTCTTCATCTTCAGCGATGAAGTAACTACAGTTGATGAAGTTGTCGGCACAGTGAGCGAATGCGAGTCTCAAATCAACGGAAGAATGCATAAAAAAAGTAAAACTCACAAAACCTCGCTATGGTAAAACCCAAGGTGGGAGAAAAACCCATAGTCTAAGGAGAAAAGTGAGAAGTTGCATTAAGTCAAAACTATACATCTTCTGGACGCAAGTAGAAGAACTCAAGGGTATGATCAGCCGGTGCCTCGTTAAAACCTAGTTAGGTAGCAAAAACCCGGTGGGAAAAATGCTCCTAATCGTAGGAAAAAAGAGTACATTAAGATCAAGTGAGTATACTTTTGGATACTCCTCCTGAGTTTGACATAACTTCCAAATGAGAGCTACAAGCATTGCATACGAATAGTTAGGCATACCAATTCCACGGACAAGCTTCTGGAAGGTTGACTTCGGCAGTGACGTCGTGTAGAGGTCGGCAAGGTTGTCTGAGATCGGCTTGCATGACTTCAATCTCCTGATGCTTTGCTGATGTAGATGCAATATGTCTTGGCGTTGACTTTGTTGATGTATCATGGCTTGGTCGGGTTGATACATGCAGCATAATCTTCATGGATCGTCATTGGGACTCAACGATGGATGAAAACAGTAAGTACTTCGAATATGCTCAACAAGAACTCCTAACCATGTCTCACTTTTGGCGTAGTGAAGTGAGGTGAGTCTTGGAATGATTCGAAGATTTCACAACTAGGGTCATATCGTGGACCTCCAAGATATTGTGATATCCCTAACGGTAAAGACATAACCATTTGGGGATTTTTCCTTATGCGGGTTTGATAAGTAACCTGCGTTAGCATAACAAACAAGGCAAGCATCATTTCGAGGATCAGGAGGGTTGAATCCGCTCGAGATGCGTTGAGATTTACCCTCGTAGTACCTTTAGGATGCGTGTTTAATACCAATTCAGTGGTTGCGTGCAGGCGCAGTGCTGCATCTTTACCAATATCAACAGCGAAGGAGATGTCCTGTCTTAATACAATGAGCTAAGTAAAACAAAGCGCAAAGTTGAACTTAGATATGGAATTTCGGATTCCATAACCTCTTCAGGGGTCTCATTTGCTAGCTCCATTTCCAAACAAAGGGTGACCACCAGCCCTTCTGTTCCCAGCATCAAGAGGAATGGCAGCTTGTTTTGCTGGTGATTCAAGCGTGATGTGAAAAGCTCCCCCGGAGTTTGAACTATTCTGTCTCGCTGGCCATATATCCTCTCCTTCGGCCTGGAGTTTCAGGAGTGAGAACCGGCCAATCTGCAAGAAATAAGTCAACTGGCTTTGGAAATATTTGAGCCAAAATTAAAAAAATGAAGTTATTATGTTCAGATCAGTCACGTTATATCATCAAACGTCCAGAACTTAAGAGGGTTATCAAAGAGAAAAGTTAGCTTATGGATTTTATTTACTACTATAAAAATTTATTTCCAGTATTTCATAGAATACCATTGAAAGTCCTTTGGTTAATAAGGGTTACTGGGTAAATTGGTTGTTCGATCACTCCATGTTATTTTTCCTCTGGATACTAAGTTCTATCCTTGTTATTCTCTAGGTGGTTATTAGCTTGCAGTTGTTTCTTGTACCTAGGTCTCTCTTATAAAGATCTTTCCATAATCTTTTTATACCTGTCAACTCCTTGTTTTATGGAGCTGCATATAGATAGGTTCCCTAGGTCTTTTAGGGGTCTTTCACGGATGATCAGGTTGTTAATCACTCATTCCTCTATATATGTTGTATCCTTGGGGCGTTTTCCCTTATGAAATATACACAAATAGTCACTTAAAATTCAACATGGTATCAGAGCAGGAGAAATAACCTGTCTCTGTGATACGAGTTGTTCTTTTTCAACCATTCAACCATGGCTGAAGAAAACCCTAATACTGGGTCTGAAGCTGAAAGTTCATCTGGAGTTTCTCATCAAAATTAACCTGAGATGGATGTAAATCCAAATCAAAGGTTGAGTTCTGTGCTTTTAAATGAGTTCAACTACTTACCGTGGTCAAGGGCGGTCTCACTTGCTCTAGGAGGAAGATCAAAGCTATGGTTCATAAATGGAAGTGTTGAAGCTCCCAATGTTTCCTCTCCCACCTATGAATCTTGGCTCAGCAAAGATCAGCTGGTCATGTCCTGGCTTCTTAACTCTATGGAGCGAAAGCTAGCTGAGATATTCAGCTACTCTGAGTCATCCTTCCAGCTATGGAAATCTGTACAAGAAATGTATGGAAATCAAAATAATGCAGGTCGTGTCTTCCAACTAAAAAGGCATATAGCAAGCATGCAACAAGATGGGAAACCATTTGTTCAGCTTCTTGGAAGTCTGAAAAGTATGTGGAACGAGTTGGAAGTGTACCGTCCACACACAACTGATGCAGTCGTGCTTCTCAAAATAGCCGAAGAAGATAGAATCTTTCAGCTCCTATCAAGTCTGGGATCTGAATATGAGGATCTTCGTAGTCATATCCTCATGAACCCAGAACTTCCCACATTTGCAAGTGTCTGCGCAACAATTCAAAGGGAAGAAGTGAGAAAAAAGGTTATGAATACTGGTACCACGACAACTGTCTCAGAAACTAGGGCATACTTCTCCAGTGAAAAGAAGTACAAAGGAAAAAATCCACATCTCAAATGCCAACATTGCGATGCCACCGGACATGTGAAGGATCGATGTTAGATACTTCATCCTGAGCTCAAACTTGACTTCATGAAGAATGACAAAGTTTTTCAGAAGAAATCGCAGTTCTCTGGTTACAAAGCTAACCATGCTTCATCTTCTACAACTAGAGGTTCAGAGGCATTCCTAAACTTCACTTCCAATCCCACTACACTCATAAATGAGTTCGCTGCGTACTTACAAATGAAGAAAGAAGCCTCTGAAAGTGACGAAGCTCCTAATACTGGAAATGGTAGCTCAATCGCTCTACTGGGAAAATTTGCAGGCTTTCTGGCTGACACAAAAAACCTCACTCAGGACAATATGCAAGGTATCTTAACTGCTCTCAAAACTGCTCTAAATATAAACCAATTGCATGATTTGTGGGTTATAGATTCTGGTGCCACAGACCACATGACAAACCAATCTTCCAAGCTTCATGATTTTGAAAAACTTTCCACACCTTCACATGTGTCAGTTGCTAATGGTGAGGGAGCTAAAGTGTTAGGAAAAGGGAAAATAAACTTAGTTTTTAACAAGATAGAGTCCAAGGCTTTGTATGTTCCTTCATTCCCCTTCCAACTACTCTCTGTTGGAAAGATCACACACACCTTGAACTGCTCAGTTATTTTTTCCCCTTACAATGTCATTTTTTAGGATTGTGTCACCAAGAAGAAGATTGGTGAGGGTTTTTTCTTAGATGGCCTCTATTACTTATCAAAGGAGTTCTCATTTCTCAAGGGATTTCAAGTCAAGTCTAACTTAGTTCAAGAACAACACTTGTGGCATCAAAGACTAGCTCACCCATCCGAGCCCATTTTGTCAAGTTTGTTTCCAAATTTTTGTAAAGAAGTGACTTAATGTGATACTTGTCACTTCTCTAAATCCACTAGGTTACCTTTTGGTTCATCTTCAAATAAGACTAGTCAAGTTTTTGAACTTGTTCATACAGATGTATGGGGGCCATTTTTTGAATCTTTTGATGGGTATAAGTACTTTGTAACTTTTATAGATGACTTCTCAAGAGTTACTTGGTTATACCTCTTGAAATCTAAGAGTGAAGTTATTGAAGTATTCCAAGATTTTCATAACCTTGTCAAAAATCATTTCACTTCCCAAATCCTAACATTGAGGTCTGATAATGGTTCGGAATATATGTCACACATCATGCAACAATATTTGAGCATTCATGGAATCTTGCATCAAACTAGTTGTGTTGGTACACCACAACAAAATGGCATAGCCGAGAGAAAAAATCGTGATCTACTTGAAAAAACAAGAGCCTTAATGCTGCACATGAAAGTTCCAAAAAGATTTTGGTCCCAATGAGTTATGACTGCTGCATATATCATAAATCAATTACCAAGTCGGGTCTTGGATTTCAAATCTCCAATGGAGGTGCTCAAAGGAAGGAATGTTAATCTGTCTCACCTCAAAGTTTTTGGGTGCACATGCTATTTACACATTCAATCACAACATAGGGATAAACTGGACTCTAGAGCTAACAAATGCATATTTCTCAGCTATTCATCTACTCAAAAAGGCTACAAGTGCTACAGTCCCGAGTTAAAAAAGGTTGTAGTATCAAAAGATGTACGATTTGATGAAACTAACTCCTATTACAAGTTGTCTAATGATCAATCGCAGGGGGAGTCATTTCTTAAGTTTCTTCCCTTGCCAAGAGCTGAAGAACCATCTCCTGAGATACACAACTTAGTGTACCTTCTTCTGCTGATAGTGTCCCTTTCAGTGGACACAACATTGACCATCAAACACACAATGAAGAGTCTCACAACGTGGGGCCAGAAGCATCGACTGAAGAGACTCCACAGGTTCAAGGCAAACGTAATCCAGTTCGTGCTAGGCACCCTCCTACAAGGCTCCAAGACTATGTGACTTATACAGCCAAGCATCCAATCAGCGGGTTCATGTCATACCAAAACATTTCACCTTCTTGTGCTGCCTATTTGAATACACTCACAAGCCACTGTGAGCCTCAAAATTGTCAAAAAGCAAGCTGTCAAGAAGTGTGGAAAAATGCCATGAATGAAGAGCTTCAAGCTCTTAGCAACCACAAGACTTGGAGTGTTGTCAGACTTCCACAAGGAAAAAAGGCAGTTGGTAGTAAATGGATATACAAGATCAAATTTCACTCGGATAGATCCATTGAAAGACATAAAGCTAGGTTGGTAACTAGAGGATTCACTCAAACCTATGCCATGGACTACAAGGAAACTTTTGCACCTGTTGCAAAGATGAACACCGTAAGGGTTTTGTTGTCTGTTGCTGTCAATAAAGGATGGTTACTATACCAAATGGATGTGAATAATGCTTTTTTGCACGGTGATCTTGAAGAGGAGGTTTACATGAAATTACCACCGGGACATCCTCAGAGTAGTGAACCTGGCTTGGTTTGTAAGTTGCACAAATCCATTTATGGATTAAAGCAATCCCCCAGAGCTTGGTATGCCAAGCTTAGTTCAGTTCTTGAAGGTGTTGGATTCCAAAGAAGCAATGCAGACTCATCCATGTTTATTCGAACAAGAGTTGCTGGAAAAACTTGTAGTGTTAATTTATGTTGATGATTTGATCATCACGGGAGACAATGCTGATGAAATTGCAAGTCTCAAGATCTCACTTCAACAGAAGTTTTCCATCAAAGATCTTGGAGTGCTGAAATATTTCCTTGGAATAGAAATGGCCTCATCAAATAAAGGGTTATTTCTCAACCAAAGGAAATATATTCTCGACCTTCTCGAGGAATCAAACATGAAGGATGCCAAGCCAGTTCAAACTCCTCTCGACAGCAAGCTTAAGCTTAGCTTGGAAGGCAAGCCACTGCCCAATGTTGGTTACTATCAACGGCTTGTTGGTAAGTTAATTTATTTAACTATCACAAGGCCGGATATTACATTTGCAGTGAGTTTAGCTAGCCAATTCATGCACTCTCCTACCATGGAACACTTTCATCTTGTCAAGAGAATCCTCCGTTATCTCAAAGGATCAATTGGAAGAGGAATTCTCATGAGGAAAAATGATCACACTCAAGTTATGGGTTATTGCGATGCTGACTGGGCAGGAAATGAAATAGATCGAAAGTCTACCACAGGCTATTGTACGTTTGTTGGAGGCAATCTTGTAACATGGAAGAGTAAGAAACAAAGTGTCATCGCAAGATCAAGTGCTGAAGCTGAGTATCGATCTATGGCATCCACTGCATGTGAATTAATATGGCTTAAAGGTCTTTTAGGTGACTTGGGATTTCATACAAGGCAACCCATGTCACTGTTCTGTGACAATCAAGCTGCAATGCACATAGCATCTAATCCAGTATTCCACGAAAGAACGAAGCACATCGAGGTTGATTGCCACTATGTTCGGGCTCAAGTACAAACTCAAGTGATCGAAACTCTCTACACAAGGAGTGCTGATCAGTTGGCAGATATTTTAACCAAACCCTTACCGACAAATCAGTTCCAGCGTCTCCTATCCAAGCTTGGTTCCATCAACCTTCTAGACCCAGCTTGAGGGGGAGTATTGAAAGTCCTTTGGTTAATAAAGGTTACTGGGTAAATTGGTTGTTCGATCACTCCATGTTATTTTTCCTCTGGATACTAAGTTCTATCCTTGTTGTTCTCTAGGTGGTTATTAGCTTGCAGTTGTTTCTTGTACCTAGGTCTCTCTTATAAAGATCTTTCCATAATTTTTTTATACCTGTCAACTCCTTGTTTTATGGAGCTGCATATAGATAGGTTCCCTAGGTCTTTTAGGGGTCCTTCACGGATGATCAGGTTGTTGATCACTCCTTCCTCTATATATGTTGTATCCTTGGGGCGTTTTCCCTTATGAAATATACACAAACAGTCACTTAAAATTCAACAAATACTATCGCATTGTTGAGCCAATTAGTTGATGCATACAGTATTCTGCAACTTTAAAGGAAAAGAGTTACCTTTTCTAACAGCTTCTCTGTTATCCATCATAATGTTAGCTTGGTTTAAGAAAATATCAGGTTCGTTTCTTGAAAAGAAATTGGTCGAAGGTTGGATGGCAGATCGTTTAACTGACTAGTACTCACTCCTCAATTGATCATACATTTCATCTAATTCTCTCCTGTCTGGTACATGAATAGAGAAAATCATTATACGAGGGCCCCAATCACGGGACTATATTCCTCAGGAATTAGTATCAGTAGGTATGGAAACAAGACCTGGATTTCTCTGAAAACTTTTCCTGCAGCTCCTGCTTATCCTTGGACAAGCTCTCAATTTCTTGTTCCATCATTTGGCACCTTTTCGCCATTTTCTGGTAATGCAGCATGCAGCTGTTCCATTTTCTCACCAAACTTTTCTTGCAATGCTTCAAATTTCTGCCGATACTGAGCTTGTATTCTGTTCATCTTGTACTGCATTTCCAATTCCCTTTGGCCAATGTAGAACATGGCACTTTTGTGTGCACTCTTCATTACTAGGAATACTGTCAAGGGATTGTCCTGTCCATTGTCCCTTTACAAAACATTGAATATAAAACGATAAAAACCTAAACAAGTTCCGTCACTCCTATGAAGAAATGCACCAATCACCGGATCAGATTATTCAATTGCAGACAAAATAGAAAAGGATACATATCTGTGGAGACACTCCAATCATGGCCATCTGAAACAGAATATGTTGTGCGCGTTATCAAAAGGAAACAGAAGCTACAAACGCAAAAGGAAAAGTAATATAAGGTATGAAGTCAAGCTAGGTCTAGTCAGTGAGTGCTTGCTTACACTAATCCATTCGTCATTTGGATTGATATCAAAAGCTTTCATATGACTGCCAAGAGGAAAGCCAAAATGAGATGGGTAAAATGAAAATAAGGCAACTGCTATATGTAAGTAGGAAATAAGTTTGCCAAAGTGCTTCTATTCAAAACACAAAGTTTTATTGGTGGCAGGAACTGTCATATTATAGCTTGAATTTTCGGTTATGTCAAGAATTGCTCAACTAGTCGCTGCTCGAAAAATGACTCTGCAGCAAGCATTGATGCTAGAAACAGACTAAATTTTGGCTTCGGCAGTTATTCCACACAGTGCATATAGTTACACTCTTTAATAAAGAAAATATGTCATATTATAGCTTGAAGAATAGATCAATAGGGTTTCTTACCTCTTAGAGAGCACTTGATCACAAACGGGACACGCACCGTCACTGCCAAGGATCTTGCCAGAATCCTCTGTGCCTTTTCACTCCGTTAAGGAAATTAATATTCATACATACCAACAAGTTCTACAAGAAAGTTAAAGTTATACAAATGTCGAGGAAAAATCTTCCTCTCCACAGGATACACAAAAGGTGGCCACATGTGGTAGAAACGGCTCGCCCTTCCGGTTCTCGCCAACATGCATCGCATCTCATTTCAACCTTCAAAGACAAACTCCAATGCACCGGCATATCTGGGGGCATAAAAAACATGGTAGTCAACAACGCATATCTCAAGGATCTCGACTGGTTTGTATGCCTGCTGTTATGGGTTTTAAATGAGAAACCAAGGAGGCTTGTGGAAAACGAACAAAGGAAGCATAAACTCCCTATACTTTGTCCAATTCAAAGGAGAGACAAGGATGCAGTGAAATCATTTGCATGCGTTCGTATGCAAATATTAACACAAAAATATACGAAAAAAATGATAAATACATTAAAATCAAATCAGTCAAATTGACGTATTTTCACATAAATTACATCTTTTTGTTCGCAACCGCAAAGAAAATGACTTCATGTTCACTGATAATATGATTTCCATTTCCTCATCAATAAACAATCAATGCTTAATATACGCAAATTCCTTTGCTTTTTTAAAACATTTTCTCAGCAACCAAACAGTGAAAAGAGAGTTAAACTTTTAGAGAGAATCATACCTGAAAGTTAAACAAAATTCTGCTCCAAAGCTTTGATTCCGTTGATTTCAGAACAAAACCTTCAGCTTTCAAACAACAGACCGTCCGATTGTGATCTTCCGCTCGTCCAACTCGGCCGTCTTCCGATTCGTACGAAAATCTTCCTGAAACGACAAAAAGTAAAACGAAATTAAAAATTACAGATGATAGAGAAGAAACTGGTGATGAAATCCGAAATACGAAATTGTAATACTTTACGGAGATTTACAGCAAAAGTTGAAAATTTCTTTGTTCTTTTTGCCTCTTCCAATCGGAAAGATGAAGTTCCAGCTATTCGAAGAGGACGCAGAGAGAGAAGTGAAGAGAAACCCCAGCGGTTTGGGAACACGTTTGGCGGGAAATTCTAGCTGCTGGGATGACTGGTGCGCATAAGGCTTCTGATTCGAAAGATAAATACCCGTCGAGATATGAGATTCGGGTCGGGTTAATATGAATGTGAATTAATGGGCTGACTCGAGCCCAAACTCTCAACTCTGTCTTAGCCCAGCACCGAAAGCCCCGTTACCGTTCAATCACTCATTAATCAGTTTACTTCTTCAAATTTTGATAAACACTAAGGAGTTGTTTAATATTTCGTTTTTAATTTTTAATTTTTTGTAGTCAAATGTAAAAACATTTCAACGTTTTTAAAGGAGTGTCAATGTGATATTTCGGCATATTCAAATTTCAAATATATGAGCCTCATTTATTATACTTTCATTTGAAGTAAGTGAACATTTTTCAAAGATAAGTTCAAAATTTCAAATCGACCTTGCTTGAAAGAAAGCAACATCACCTTTTCATGCTTAGGAGAACGACCTATATAAAATATGCGTGTCATCAAGTAGCGGTCATGTTCATTAATGAAATAGCATATTTAAAATCTTTTCACATTACATTGCATTATTAGACAACACCGCACATACCAATACACTTTTTTCATGTGTTGTTCTATCACATGTAATGCCTAGAGAGCTAATTATTTATGAAAAATTGCTAGTTCCTTTGTAGATTATATTATGTGATTGTACAAATAGTAGATAAGATTAAAGCATTTCCAACCACACAAGTTTGATACTTAATGATATTTAAGGCAGCTTAAATAAGGCATTATAGCCTCAATAATCCTTCAATAGGGACAACTGCCCTTAATTAGTTCCTACATCTCATCTCATTAAGTTCAAAACCATCCCACACCAAACAATGCCAGTCCTTCAGTGAGCCCTCTCATTAATTTTGGTACCCTCCGTATATTGCCTACTTGCTCCGGCCGGTGTCCATTCTAAACTAGGCCGTCGTTTTACGGATTTGGGTGGTGTTTATGTTGTGGGACAAGTTACTTAAATCCGAAAACAAACCGTTTAAAATTTAGTGTGAGGATAATTGAAAAAGTACAATAACTATACACGAGCTTGTTATGATTGTTAATTCATTCCAACTTGAACTAAAACTAATAAAAAAAAAGTATAAAAAGAACACCTTGTGTTATAAAAAAGCAATCTCCGCAGTATTTTCAGTTGATGAATAAAGATAGCACATTTGTTCTAATCAATTTGGTCACCCTCACGTCACTTTAAAATAACATGTTGGAATAGAATTCGCTAATTCATCGAAATTACAACCGACTTGTCCAAACCCGTTTTGCTAATTCAACTTTTAAAACCAATAGACTAGAGCCAATCAAAACCCGACCCGAATGAAGTTGTCAATTTTTGTTTGTCGGAACGCAGTGTCAGTTGAGCTCCCAAAGATATTTGTAAACAAAAATATCGTCCAATTTACAGTTGCAAAGCAACGGCGGCCTCCTAAGCCACGACACCTGTTAAAATCCTCCATGTGTCACCTTGAAATTGCTCGTTGTCCTCATAAGTCCCTCATTTTTCACTCTCGCTCCTCATCAGGTACATCACGTGTCATAATTAAAAATTTCTCCTCATCAGGGCCGGTGTCACATCCCGGCCCGGGGCGGACCACTTCCCCGGCCCGCTCCACCACCGTAGCACGATATTATCCGTTTTGGATCCCGATCACGCCCTCACGGTTTTGTTTCTGGGAACTCACGAGCAACTTTCCAGTGGGTCACCCATCCTGGGAGTGCTTTAGCCCCCTTCTCGCTTAACTTCGGGTTCTGGGAACTCACGAGCAACTTTCCAATGGGTCACCCATTCTGGGAGTGCTTTAGCCCCCTTCTCGCTTAACTTCGGAGTTCCTACGGAACCCGAAGCCAGTGAGCTCCCAAAAGGCCTCGTGCTAGGTAGGGATGGGAATATACATTTAAGGATCACTCCCCTGGGCGATGTGGGATGTTACAATCCACCCCCCTTAGGGGCCCGACATCCTCGTCGGCACACTTCCGGCCAGGGATTGGCTCTGATACCAATTGTCACATCCCGGCCCGGGGAGGACCACTTCCCGGGCCCGCTCCACCACCGTAGCACGATATTGTCCTCTTTGGGCCCCGACCACGCCCTCACGGTTTTGTTTCTGGGAACTCACGAGCAACTTCCCAATGGGTCACCCATCCTGGGAGTGCTTTAGCCCCCTTTGGCTCTGATACCAATTGTCACATCCCGGCCCGGGGAGGACCACTTCCCGGGCCCGCTCCACCACCGTAGCACGATATTGTCCTCTTTGGGCCCCGACCACGCCCTCACGGTTTTGTTTCTGGGAACTCACGAGCAACTTCCCAATGGGTCACCCATCCTGGGAGTGCTTTAGCCCCCTTCTCGCTTAACTTCGGAGTTCCTACGGAACCCGAAGCTAGTGAGCTCCCAAAAGACCTCGTGCTAGGTAGGGATGTGAATATACATTTAAGGATCACTCCCCTGGGCGATGTGGGATGTCACAATCCACCCCCTTAGGGGCCCGACGTCCTCGTCGACACACTTCCGGTCAGGGATTGGCTCTGATACCAATTCGTCACATCCCGGCCCGGGGCGGATCACTTCCCGGGCCCGCTCCACCACCGTAGCACAATATTGTCAGCTTTGGGCCCGGACCACGCCCTCACGGTTTTGTTTCTGGGAACTCACAAGCAACTTCCCAGTGGGTCACCCATCCTGGGAGTGCTCTGGCCCCCTTCTCGCTTAACTTTGGAGTTCCTACGGAACCCGAAGCCAGTGAGCTCCCAAAAGGCCTCGTGCTAGGTAGGGATGAGAATATACATTTAAGGATCACTCCCCTGGGCGATGTGGGATGTTACAGTTAATTTCTCATACTATATATTTAGTAATTAATTCTTATACTTACCTTGTTTTGGTCGAATAGGTGAGTCAGACGATCACATGACTTATTACTCACGTTGAAGATGATCACTTTTAAGAGAAATTTGCTTAATTATTACCTGAACTTGTTGATGTGTATATCACACGTGTTAATAGAAATGTTAACGTGTGATATACACATCATCTAAAAAAGGACGATAAAATTTGCTTAAATATTACATGTCTTGTCATCAATTTGAACACTTAAAATTTGATTCAACGGCTAAAAACAGGAACCCACTTTAAAAGTTATATTAACTTTAGCCGTTGGATCAAATTTTAAGAGTCCAAATTGTTTGATAAGGAGGATTAGATAGAAGAGATCCGGAGAGTATTCCTTTTCAAATGAGTGTCGTCAATTCCTATCATCTCCAGACTCCTGACTCCAGTCTTCCAAAATATAAAATATTGGCAAGAAGGTAAAAATGCAAAATATCAAAATGGGTCTTTCATATTCAAAGAGTGGTACTATGACTACCTATTTGACTCTATTTATCTTCCCAACCACCTTGTAGTTGTATACTTGTATTGATCATGAATATTTACACTAATTAGTAGCTGAGTAGGCATAACCTTACTCTATAAATTGGATAAAGTTGAAAAGTATATAATTAGATCAAGACGGAAAAAGCATATAGTGTGTGAAAAATATGTATGTGTATTATTCAACAAATTCTTTAAACTAGTGAATACTTGTTTATTTTATTTTATTTCTTTAACAATTTGTTTAGAATGTAAGCTTTATGTGTATAATTAAAAAATGGTGGGAACATAATGTGTATTAAACGTCACTACATCCATAACAAGTACAGTGGAGTTAAAAAAAAAGTACAATTTAACGCATTATTCATATAGAAAGTATATCTATTTAAAAAAAAATACACTAATCTAGTTTACTTTTGACTTGTATAATTCCCCTTTTCCAGTTTTAGCATCCATTCCCATATCTAACCCTTCCCAGTCATTAAATTGTTGTATCATTGAGTGGAAAGTAGGTTTTTTTTTTATGAATCAAAAATTGAAAAACAAAGAGTTCTATCATATTATTCTTAATTTGGGCGTTATCAGAATTTAAAAATTGTATTTTTTTTATGGATTTATATATAACTATATCAAATATATAAAAATTAACTAATTTGTCATTCTTCTGTTTATTTTACACACACGAGTTACATTTGAAATCCCACATTCCAAATTAATTAATTTTAAGAAAAGGATAATATTTATTTAAACATGAACAAATTCTATGATCATAAAAGAATCGCATGAACAACCCAATTTTATATAATAATTCGTGGGGTAGATGAGTACGTAGATCAATGTTATGTTTAAAAAAACACATGAACAAATTGTGACAGGGGAGAGGGGCCCCTCTAAATATATAAAGCGACTCTGGGCTTCCTCCCAATGGTTTTCCTAAGGAATATAGTGTTTGGCTGCATGGAAAAAGTCGGTCGTGGCAGCCTTTCATGGATGCGACGGTCCATGTCCAGTCGCACCTGAAACAAATTTGACCTTTTAATTTCCTGCTCGGACAATATTCGACATAAACTTTTGTTCCGGTTCTACCAAACAAGAAGAATGAAGTTAAAGTGACGCTAGACTGCGACGTGTATCTAGGAGATTAAGTCTTTTAAGAGAAGAGATTCATATTTTATTAAAAAAGAATATTTGTTGTTGGATTTGTTTTATATTGAACTTCAACGATCCGAATCGTTTATTTTGTAAATCTCGATTCATAGATCATCTTTGCAAAAATTCAATTCAATATGAAACCATTTGCAATTTCAATATTTTCGTATAAAAAAATGTTCGTTAATTTTTTTGAACTCATTTGGATGTCTAAATATTTCTAATTTGGCTAGTATTATGTAAAGATGATATATGATGTGCAACTTAAAAAATAAACAATTCAAATCGTTAAACTTCGATGTAGTGTAAATCTCACAACTAATCCTTATTTTTATGAAAATTGAGAATGCCTTCTCTTAAATCCTTTGTGGAAGAGTGAAAATTTTGGGACTCGGGAGGATCTTGAAGCTTGATTTGATTGGGGGAGGCAAGTTACATAAGGACGTTGAAATGCTCATCTTCAATACGTGGCATTGGTAGAATTGTAGAGGATCCTTTTCCTGGGGATCCTAGGGATCATACAATCGTGATTGTTTATCGTATATCATGCGGTCAGTTTTCGTTAAATACTATTTATATTTAATTTTAAATTTTAAATTTTGAAATAAGTTCTGACCACACGATGTACGATAAACGGTCACGATCACATGATCTCTAGAATCCCCAGAAAAAAGATCCGGCCGAATCGTAGAGGACATTCTCAACCGTAAGCCTATAACTACTATAAATGTGAGGAGGATTCCTTTAAAGTAAGATTTTTTATAATTTTTTTGTCGCGTCACAATTTAGCTTTAATTTTTGTATTAATACTCTAAAATATTATATAAAAAATATGAGATAATGAGTTTGTGTTGAAGTAGGAGGCCAGATAAGCAAAGTGATTGACCGCATGTTTGCTTTTTAGATGGCACTCATTACTTAGGACTGGTTTTGGGTAACATTGATCCACCAAAATCTAGGGTTGTTCCATGGAAGAATTTCTCCTCCTCATTGCGAGTAACTTTGTTACCTAATATAACCAATGTATGATAATAATCAAAACAAAATTGTTATTAGTACTCTAAGAAATTTATTTTACATTCGCAAGACTCTTCATAATGCAATTTATCTATTATATTCCTATTAAAGAGGAGTTGCCCAGTGATTGGAGCGAATTCCAAACCCTTATTCCATATGACCCATCTTGAGTTTGATTTCCGGCTAAAATGCCTATGTGAGTCTTTCGACTTTTGGGAGAGCGAACTGTCGTGACTTCATCACCAGCTTGTCCTGTAAAAAAAAAAAGTGTACTTACAAACTTTTTAAAGGGTCAATAGAAATTGTATTAATTAAAATTCAACTTTTAGGTCACTTAGTACTACGGTCTGGTAATATTCCTCTTTGCTTAGAAGTGAGAGATTTTAAGTTTGAATCTTGTGTAAGGCGAATTCGATACCAAATTAGGTTGCCCATTATATGACTTAGTCAAACTCCCCCTCCTTCTAATGTAAAAATATCAATGTACTAAAAAAAAAAATCAACTTTTTAGTATTAGCTTTAACTTTTTTTATTAGATGTCGTGGTCATTGGTTATCAATCGTGAATATATAAAAAAATTAACATTGAGTACATAAACTACTAATAGTCGTCCAAATACAAGTGAAAACCGTTGTCATTAAAAATTTTGAATCATTTGTTGTGGAGAACAATGAGGTTTATTCCAGTGGCATCAATCAAATTAGTAGTCTCTTAATTTTGATTGTAGTTGACTATGGTCCCTTCTTTAGATTATGTGTACATCACACGTTAATTGATGACAAGACATTATAAGAACACAACTTATTTACCGCATCAATTTTACAACGAACATTAATTGCCCGTTATAAAAAGTGACCATTAACCACTGATTTAGTCAGCATGTTATGAATATATTGCAGGAGTAGGATTCTCTCCCATATATTTTTCCCTCCCCTTCTCTCCCCTCCTAATTGAACGGTAACAGTTAAACCACGTCAATATCTTATATTAATTTTTTATAGCAAGAGAAAGATAAAATAAGAGAATGTGAGAGAAGGGGATAAAAGGGGATGGAAAGATAAGGGAAGAGAATCCTAATCCTATTTTGCAATGGACAAGTATGGCCAGTTATAATAAAGCAATTTACTAACATGGTCTTAATAGTTCAAGTGATATGACTAAAAGCAGCATTCTTCTTCTTCATAGAATATCTTCACCATGCCATGAATGATCTCATCAACACCGACGATTTCTTACTTGTACTTTCCATAAACTGAACAGAGAGCCTAATTACTTTGATTGATGATAAATTAATGCACTAATCTAGTTGACAGGCTAGCACGTGATAGCTTATGATGAAGTGTAATCAGGAACAGGATCCTCGCCGGATCATTTTTGTGGGGATTTTATAATCATGTTTGTTCATCGTACATCGTGCAGTCATAAATTATTTAAAATTTAAAATTGAATATGAATAGTACCTAACGAAAACTAACCGCACGATGTACGATGAACGAACATGATTACAAGATCCTTCGGATACCCACAAAAAGGATCCGGCAAGGATCCTTTTCCGTGTAATCATTAGCAGCAGCAGTATTGTGTGTGTAGGTACGTAAACAAGTACTACTATCAACGTACTTGGCTTGTATTATTTCCTTTTCCAGTTTTGGCATCTTATTTTCATGTATAACTCTTAAACCTAAACCTAGCTAGTTGTAAAACTGTGTTAGTAACATCATTTGACTATTCACTTGGAGACGAAAGCGAGCTGATGAACTGGCTACTCACCAACTACGAATCATTTAAAAGAGACTAATTAAAAGCTATCAACAAAGAAGAATTTTTCAATATATCAAAAACACAAAGCATTTAACGACTACGTGCCATCAAGGTGGAGCCAAAAAATTTATGGTAACCTTTGTGAGTAGCTTCTCATTGAGTGTCATAATATAAATAAATGAATATTACCCTTTTTGTTTTGGTCAAATAGATGGATATTACCTTAAAACATATTATATCAACATTATCGTCTTTATATTTAATATCATAATGTTTGGTGTACCATTTTGTGTTGTCGTATAAACATAGAAGTTTATCATCGACAAAAGAGTTGTAATTTATGGGCCAACAGTGGATGACTTTTTCCACTGCACAGTTTTAGCTCATATCTGAGCCCCTCGTTTTGCGTAGATTTCCCACTTGACATGCCACTCTTTGCACAAAAATGTAATCTCTAATTATTTTCATGAGAATTAAATTAATTCTTTAAGGTTTTGATTTGTCTTTTTTCTCAAATTGAGGAATGAGTGTTGTCAATTCCTATCATCTCCAGACTCCTGTCTTCCAAAATATAAAATTGTGGTAAGAAGGTAAAAATGCAAAATATCAAAATGGGTCATTCATATTCAAAGAGTACTATGACTACCTATTTGACTCTATTTATTTTCCCAACCACCTTATAGTTGTATACTTGTATTTATCATGAATATTTATGCTAATTAGTAGCTGAGTAGGCATAACCTTACTCTATAAATTGGATAAAGTTGAAAAGTATATAATTAGATCAAGACGGAAAAAGTATATAGTATGTGAAAAATACGTATGTGTATTATTCATCAAATTCTTTAAAATAGTGAATACTTGTTTATTTTATTTTATTTCTTTAACAATTTGTTTAGAATGTAAGCTTTATGTGTATAATTAAAAAATGGTGGGAACATAATGTGTATTAAACGCCACTACATCTGTAACAGCCCGTCCCGGAATTTACGTACGGAGGACGTGAATTTACGAAAATACCCTTACGGGATTATTGATTTGTATGTGTGTGTGAAGTGGCCCAATTATTCATCACCCAAATTAATTGGAACCAATAAAAAAATGGGTCCTTGTAGTTGATTGGTGACCTAAGTTACACCTCACTCTCTCTCTCACTCCACCGACACTCTCTCTCTCTCACACTCGGTCTCACCTTCTCTCTCTCCCCCGTAAGCTCTCTCTCTCGGAACACACTCCCCGTGCACTGTGCACGTACGGACGGAGTTGGAACTCGTCCATTTCTTCACAGATCGAAGCCCAAAAGGTAAGATTCTTGATCCTTATTAACCCCTGAGTAGTTTGATGCCAAATTTGGAGCTTGTAACCCTCGGATTAGACGTGAAATCCTAACCCCGAAAATGTGCATTGTTCATGCACACGTAAAATCTTGCATTTCAGGGAATTTCAAGCTCACAGTGAGCTTAAGGAGGTCCTCACGAGTCTCGGGGTACTTCGTTGGTAGAGTTTGGACGTCGGAGGACCGAGATCGAAGGTTTTTAAAGTGTGCCGAGCTATCGAGCTTTCTCAGGTAAAATCCCGTGATTTTCAAGCCTTGAAACTTGTTTAGATGTGTTCTACATGCTTAGAGCTTCATTTTGGTACCAATTTCATGAAAAATGGATGAAAAATGAGTGAGAAACCATAGTTGGAAAAATACCCAGAATCCGGCGAACCCATCGGCGGCCGGCGAGTCGCCGGAGAAGACGACAGAATATTCCGTCAGTTGGACGGAATATTCCTGACGCCGTCAGTCAAAACTAACGAAAACTGTTAAGAGTTAACGGAATATTCCTGGAATATTCCTGACGGCGTTAACTGACGCCGTTAGTGTGCCTGGCATGTGCCCGCGCGTGGCCGGCGCGTCTGGCCGTGCCTTCGCCGGCGCGTGGCGGCGCATGGGTGGTCGGAAAATTTTTCTAAAAATATGGGGATGTTCCTGAGATTGTGTAGGTCACGGTGGTATATTCATATACCCAATTTGAGCAATATATGAGAAGTTATTAGCGAAAGTTGGTTATGTGCTTAATTAACGTTATTTCGGTTACTTCTCATATAGGCGAGGCTTATGCGGAAGACGAGCACAGTCGAGAAAGGCTAAGGGGTTATGACCCTTCGATATAATTGTGAGTGGGCAGTTGTTTTTATTATATACCTATATACTTAATGATTTTCCCAGAAATCGAATTTAAATGAAAGTATGTTTAAAAATGCCATGCTTAGATTTATATGAATCATGTGATTTGAAATGCCATGCTTAGATTTATATGAATCATGTGATTTGAAATGCCATGCATAGAATTGATATGAGTTATATGAATTGATATATATGATGCATATATGTGAATTGGTGCTGCGGACGCACAGGTGAGTATCAGGTGAGTTAGATATGGTGCATTGAATTGTTTGATGAGATTTATGTTGATAGCTCATAACCTGCACCCCTGGTGTTAGTGCTTATGTTATTCACCCGCATCACACACTCACCTTGGATCCAAGTAGATGCTAGTCGTACAGACCACTGGAGGTGGTTCCGACATGCTAGTCGTACAGACCATTAGAGACGGTTCCGACTAGTAGGTGACCCTAGATTATGTGCACAGATGATTGATGAGAGAAGCACTAGAGCGTATTATTACACCATCCGAGTCGTACAGAATACTACAGGTAGTTCCGACTTATGTGCAGCGTAGTGCAGTACAGGTCGCAGTTGGCGACTCCGGCAGTGCCGTACAGGTCACAGTTGGTGACTCCGGCTGGATTGGATATTGAGCTCTAGAATCAGCCGTACAGGACCACTGCAGGGTCTCTGGTTGATTTATTATTTCACCTGATTTATGTTGATGCATCCATATTATGTTTTTGGCATATGACATGGCATGTCTTTCTGAAAAGTGATAACGAATGGTGTTTTGAGATTTTGAAGCTATATATATTTATATATGCTATTTTCTGGGAAAGTATACAGGTTTTACGGTGAGGGGTTAGAACTTTGATAAAGAAAAGATTTAAAAAAGACTTGTTTTACTAACCCACTCACCTTGTTTTGCGCCCCTCCAGGTTTGAGTTAGAGCAGAGCTTTGGTGGCCACGAGGAATCCAACGGTATTCTGACAGAATTCACAATGGTATTTTAAAGCTTCTGAACTGTGTAAATGGTTACGTTACTCTCACGTGACGACCAGCACGCCCTCTTTCGGGACAGGGTGTGTCAACATCCATAACAAGTATGTTGGAGTTAAAAAAGGTACAGTTTAATGCATTATTCATACAGAAAGTATATATCTATTAAAAAAAAAACACTAATCTAGTTTACTTTTGACTTGTATTATTTCCCTTTCCCAGTTTTAGCATCCATTCCCATATATAACCCTTCCCAGTCATTAAGTTGTTGTATCATTGAGTGGAAAGTAGGTTTTTTTTATATCATGAATCAAAAATTGAAAAACAAAGAGTTCTGTCGTATTATTCTTAATTTGGACGTTCTTAGAATTTAAAATTTTTATTTTTATGGATTTATATATAACTCTATCAAATGTATACAAATAAATTAATTTGTCATTCTTCTGTGTATTTTAGACACATGAGTTATTGTAACATCTCACATCGCCCAGGGGAGTGACCCTGAAATGTATATTCTCATCCCTACCTAGTACGAGGTCTTTTGGGAGCTCACCGGCTTAGAGTTCCGTAGGAACTCTGAAGTTAAGCGAGAAGGGGGCTAGAGCGCTCCCGGGACGGGTGACCCACTGGGAAGTTGCTCGTGAGTTCCCAGAAACAAAACCGTGAGGGAATGGTAAGCCCAAAGCGGACAATATCGTGCTATGGTGGTGGAGCGGGCCCGGGAAGTGGACAGCCTCGGGTAGAAACAAAACCGTGAGGGAATGGTAAGCCCAAAGCGGACAATATCGTGCTACGGTGGTGGAGCGGGCCCGGGAAGTGGTCCGCCCAGGGCCGGGATGTGACAATTGGTATCAGAGCCAATCCCTGGCCGGAAGTGTGTCGACGAGGACGTCGGGCCCCTAAGGGGGGTGGATTGTAACATCCCACATCGCCTAGGGGAGTGACCCTGAAATGTATATTCCCATCCCTACCTAGCACGAGGCATTTTGGGAGCTCACTGGCTTTGGATTCCGTAGGAACTCCGAAGTTAAGCGAGAAGGGGGCTAGAGTGTTCCCAGGATGGGTGACCCACTAAGAAGTTGCTCGTGAGTTCCCAGAAACAAAACCGTGAGGGAATGGTAAGCCCAAAGCGGACAATATCGTGTTACGGTGGTGGAGCGAGCCCGGGAAGTGATCCGTCCCGGATCGGGATATGACAGTTAATATTTGAAATCCAAATTAATTAATTTTAAGAAAAGAATAATATTTTTTTAAACATGAACAAATTCTATTACCAGAAAAGAATCGCATGAACAACCCAGTTTTATATAATAATTCGTGAGGTAGATGAGTACGTAGATCAATGTTATGTTTAAAAAACACATGAACAAATTGTGGCAGGGGAGAGGGCCCCTTTGAATATATAAAGCGACTCTAGGCTTCCTCCCAATGATTTTCCCAAGGAATATAGTGTTTGGCTGCATGGAAAAAGTCGGTCGTGGCAGCCTTTCATGGATGCGACGGTCCATGTCCAATCGCACCTCAAACAAATTTGACCTTTTAATTTCCTGCTCGGACAATATTTGACATAAACTTTTGTTCCGGTTCTATCAAACAAGAAGCATGAAGCCAAAGTGACGCCAGACTGTAATGTGTATCTAGGAGATTAAGCATTTTAAGGGAAGATATTTGTATTTTATTAAAAAATAATATTTGTTGTGGGATTTGTTTTATATGGAACTTCAATAGTCTGAATTGTCTATTTTATTAGTATCGATTCATAAATCATTTTTGCAAAAATTCAATTCAATCTGAAATCATTTGCATATTTAACTATCACAATGAAATTTCAATGTATTCATATAAAAAAATGTTCATTAATTTTTTTGAACTCAATTGGATGTCTCAAATATTTCCAATTTGGTTAGTATTTTGCAAGGATGATCTATAATGTGTAACTTTAAAAATAAACAACTCAAATCGTTAAAATTCGATGTGGTGTAAATCCCACAACTAATCTCTATTTTTATGAAAATTGAGAATGCCTTCTCTTAAATCCTCCTCTAGTAAATATTGTGGAAGAGTGAAAAGATTGGGACTCGGGAGGGTCTTGAAGCTTGATTTGATTGGGGGAGGCAAGTTACAGAAGGACGTTGACATGCTCATCTTCAAAACGTGGCATTGGTGGAATCGTAGAGGACCTTCTCAACCGTAAGCCTATAACTATTATAAATGTGAAGAAGATTCTTTTAAAGTGAGATTTTTTATAAATTTTTTATCGCGTCACAATTTAACATTAATTTTTGTATTAATATTATAAAATATTGTGTAAAAAATATGAGATAATGAGTTTGTGTTGAAGTAGGTGGCCAGATAAGCAAAGACATTGACCGCATGTTTGCTTTTTAGAAGGCACTGATTACTTGGGGCTGGTTATGGGTAACATTGATCCACCAAAATCTAGGGTTCTTCCAGGGAAGAATTTCTCAAGTAACTTTCTTATTTAATATAACCAATTTATGATAACAATCAAAACAAAATTGTTATTAGCACTCTAAGAAATTTATTTCAAGATTCTTCGTAATGCTATTTATCTATTATATTCCTATTAAAGAGGAGTTGTCTAGTGGTTGGAGCGAATTCCAAACTCTTGTTCCACATGACTCATCTTGAGTTTGATTTCCGACTAAAATGTCTATGTGAGTCTTTCGACTTCTGGGAGAGCGAACTGTCGTGGCTTCATCACCGGCTTGTCCCGTAAAAAAAAAAGAGTGTACTTAGAAACTTTTTAAAGTGTCAATAGAAACCGTATTAATTAAAATTCAACTTTTTATGTTACTCAGTACTACGGTCTTGTAATATTCCTCTTCGCTTAGAAGTGAGAGGTCTTAAGTTCGAATCTCGTGGATGGTAAATTCGATACCAAATTAGGTTGCCCATTGTGTGGCTTAGCCGAACTATCTCTCCTCTTAATATAAAAATATCGAAGTACTCAAAAAAAAAAAATTCAACTTTTTAGTATTAGCTTTAACTTTTTTTATTTGATGTCGTCGTCATTGGTTGTCAATCGTGAATGTATATAAAAATAAAACTTAACATAGAGTACATAAACTAATAATCGTCCAAATACACGTGAAAATTATTATAATTTTTGAATCATTTGTTGTGGAGAACCGTTATGAGGTTTATTCCAGTGACATCAATCAAATTAGCAGTCTCTTAATTTTGATTGTAGTGGCAGTGAAAGGCAAGAACCAAGGGCAAGAAGTTGTGTAGGGCAAAAGGTGCCTTTGCTTGGGTCGACCTATCCAGGAGGTTTGCCACCAGCTCTGAGTGTGCTGAAGAATGTGTTCAGCACAATCAAAAAGCCAGCGACATTGCTGGATATAACAAACCTCTCACTCCTGTAAAGATGGACATCCTTCAATTTGTGGGTTGGGAGGCCGCACCGGAATGGACTGTAGTCATTGCCTCATTGGTGTCTTTGTGGAGTCCCAGATACTCGGAATGAGATTCTCTACAATTTTATTGTTTGAGACACTAATTATTGAATACCATAAAAATATGGTGTCATATGATATTGAAATAAGGGCATGTAGATAATGTTGGAAATATAGGCGATGTGGATGCTACTTCTCCTATAACAAAATAATAAATATTAGTAAATGATAATTTATGTTGACATGGTAAATGATATAAAATAATGAAACAATACAATACTTGTCTTTTGTAGGCAAAACGCTCTTCGTTGATGCTTGATCAGAACAAGATTTTAGGTTAAGGCATGGAAACTCACCTCCCTTAAGAGTAGATTTCGCTCCTATGAGACAATGTCTTGGTGTAGCAGGTTATGGCGCTTTACTCTCTAGGTTACAACAACCTATGATCCTTGTTAACGTACACTTGCAATGCTTGGATCGGTTGAACAACTTGATTTTTTCGTTGGTATGGAGGAGGTGAAGAATATAATAAAACTTTCATAATAAAAAAGATAGAAGAAGAAAGAAGAGGAGACGATTGTAATCTTCACCCTTTTCATAGAGATTAGCAAGTATGTATATATCTAGGACTGGAGTACTTTTGCTCACCATGATAAGCTATAGTGTATACTCACCATATACCTAATCATCTCAACGTGTCCTACTTAACCTTGGTTAATTTATTTATTTTTTCAAAATTGAAAAAGTAACATTTAATGTGAAAGTTATTTAGAGTTAAGTGAAATGACATGTAATAGATGATTAGGTGTATTGAGCTTACACCATAGTTATAGTGGTGAGCAAAAATGCACTTTGTATAAGACTCTCTCAAGAAGACATCGGAAAAGAAAGACATATGATAAGCATTTGGCAATTAAAAGTTTGGAGCAATAATAATAATAAATTGCAAGAGTAATCACCATAATAAGAATGGTTGATTGAGGCCACCAACTATAACGGCTAGAATTGGATCTTGATTGGAATCATCTTTATATTTAAGAGCGAATTAAGCCATAATAAATATATAGATGTCAAACGGCTAGTAGTATTCTGAAGTACCCAAATAAAATTTCCAACAGATAAAACTTTACACGTCTTTATTTTTTTAGTATGGAACGCCACGTAACGACGTATCTATGCCTTGTTTTGATATAAAAGAAATGAAACGTTAGTTGACATTAAGGTATGAACTATTGAACAAGAAAGCATCAAAGGCTGCTACACACATCAATTTGGAACTTGGTGAGTTATAGATCCATGGACAGTACGTCATTTGTTATTATACAAGTAGAGGGAAATATTTTCAAGTGTCATTCCACTTGTATAATGACATGGAAAATATGTATTTGTGTTCCAACACATTGAAAAAAGTTCTTATTCTTCAACGTAATATCACTTCACTGTAAAATAAGAATGAGAACCGTTCATTCTCTTATCATCATTTAAATATCACCTCTAAAATCGTTCAATTTTGGCGCAGTTTAATAATCTATGTGCATTTGACAAATCAACGCTTGCGGTAACAAGTAGCACAGCCTTATGATGAACCGTCAATTTCTTTGATTGATATAAATGACAAAATGGTATCCAACTCGAACAAACAGTTTCTATAAATAATTTTTAGATGATAAAGAAAAAATAATTCTGATCATAACATTTGTACAGTTTTGTTGCTTATCCCAATTCCAAATAATACAAAATTTAAATTTAAAAACAAAATAACTATGCAAAAAGTATGTAATTCAAATGGTTGAGAACATTTATTTTTACACTCAACATTCTAAATTTGAATCCGCCTCCATTAATATCGCTTGTATTAAAAATAAAAGATAAAAGCTCTGATTAGCTGTGTGAGACCTTCTAAAAGCAACACCATGGCCTTTGTACAACGTATCATGACCACCCTAACGAAGCACTCCACTGCAGGATCGGTACTTCCCTTCGCATGTAATCTTGGCTCCTTTTTCTTGTCATGAATTTGGAACAATTAATTAACCATACTTCCACCAAGAAAATCAGAAAATGCATTCTTAATATGTTTTTAACCAAACTAACGACTCTCGAACATGTTGTCGATAATTTTTTGCCGCCAGCGACATGTTGTCCATACTTTTTTGACAATATCGATACTCGTCTGTCATGCAGAGAGTTTTTCTGCTGAAACGTGTTGTGACATTGATTGCAAATTTTTGTTCAATTACATAAGAGCAAATGAAACCTACGAAAACTTCCGGCCAGATTCCAATACCAGACTGGAAGCAAACAACCATCCAAGACTGATGTAGAAAATGGACATCTACATTCAAATATATAATCACGAAACAAGCCGGGTTCTAACAACCAAAGTAAGTACTGCAGAGTTCAGCTTCAAATCTACTTTTGTATCTGTATTCTTTTGTCCCTTATCGGCAGCTCCAATGGCATCTGGGCTTCATGGGGATGATCTGGCCCCTTGTACACCTTTAGGTGATTGAAAAGCGCTCTCCCAAGCTGCACGACAGAGTTTGTTTTAGAAGAAACTATTCAAGACAGATGCTGCAGAGCAGTTGGGTAGTGAAAAACAATGCTAAAGCCTAGCACAACAGTCATGCAGAGAGAATCACTTGCATATACTTTTTCACTGTGAATGAGTTTCGTAGTTTCAAGTTCCATCTATTTAAACTCTATGTTTAGCATTTCAATCAATACAAAACCAAAATGAAATATCTACAGCTTTATTTGTGTATGCGTATGCATATAGGAGAATAACTTTGAGTAAAAGAACTCACCCTCCCTTTTGGAAGCATACCACGAACAGCATGTTCAATAATCCTCTCTGGGATTCTCTGCTGTAACTGGTCAAAAGTTTCCACTGTCATACCACCTGGTCGTCCAGAATGCCTCCTGTAGAGTTTTTGGTTCCTTTTCTTGCCAGATACGGCAACCTTTTCAGCATTTACCTATAAATTTCGACACAATCATCCACCATGGCATAGAAGTATTTGCAAACCAAAATAAGAGAAAAATGAAAAGAAGGTAAAAGTTAAGCAAATTCCAGAACCTTGAAAACAGAGAGAACAGCAATATAACACTCGGAAAAAAAACACTGATCTGCTAGAAACCCAAAGCTTCAGTAAAGCATTTTCGGGCCTGCCCACAGTAAAGCATACACAACTGAGAATACAAAAATGATTTAAAGCTAATTTTTCAAAACCAAAAGGTTTTAAGACTCCTTCAGACTACATTCAGGGTAGATACTTAATATTTGTTAAGATTCGTGCATTCCTTCTTTGCTCAATCCCTGGTTGCCTTCTTTTCCTTTCCAACTTGTGTGTGACCGTGAGAAATTCTTTTGATGTTTGCTAAGACAAAATATTAACAAACACCAAGGGGATGCTAGACAAAGTATAAAAAAGTAGAAACGTAAAGATAACTCAAAACCACTAATGGTGGAAAAGGATTGAAGGTATATTTGGAGAACAGTCAAAAGCCTATGCAGTAACCAGCACTTCAAAAAGACTTCCTTTCCTCTAGCAAACAGAAAGGACATATTGAAAGAAATGGGAAGTGGAGTCGACTTGAAATACAACCTAAATAACCAGAATCTCAATAACATGACAAATAAACACATCAGCCATTTTCACCCAAAGAATAACGACAAGCAGAGAAGAAAACAATGAACAATAAAGGAAAAGGCGGTTCTCACTAGAAAGCTATTTCTTAGCCTAGTTACATTCTATACAAACATACACCATAAGCAGTTTTAAAAAATTAATATACTAAATGGCATCTGTGGTTGAGTCTTTATCAGTTTTATCATCACACTGTATAGTTGAAACGATAAAAGTAGACTCAATCGGCAATTATATAAGTAGACCAGGAAACACTGATAGTACCTCATTTTGTGGATTTTGTACCCATTTCGCTCCTTAACACTATCAGTATCAGTAACCAAAGCCATTTCTCAGAAGTCGCATATAATAATCTCACTTGGCAGTTGGCATCTAACTAGAGGCTTAAATAAATCCCAGCTACTTGGATTTTAAATATTCCAATCTTCCAGACAGGCATGGAGCACCTTCAAAACAAATTACGAAGCCCAAGTCTTGACAAAATGGTGACGGACCAAACAAATCGAAATATACAGAAATAAACTAGCAGATTAAATTGAGACAGAGACTAATCAACTTCAATGTACATGGGCACATGGGAGAAAGCATACAGATGCATGCAAATACGATTTTAAACAAGATCTGAAAAGAAATCTCAGCACAAGCAATATTCCCCATTGGGTCAAACATGTTACCTATATCCAAATGGATTGCACAATAATCTAAACATTATCATAATTATGACATAATAATCTAACATTGAAGATGCTTATTTGATTCCGACAATTATACAACTAACCACCCAATGAACATAAACTAAGTAAATTGTGTGAGGACGTACCACATGGTATATCCATGCTCTCAATATTTACCAAGCCAACATGTTAAAAAAAAAAAAAACAGACATCATAATGTATGAGAATTATATCCATCATATATTTTCAATGATCTCAAGTAAGGACTAGACAGTGATCTAGAATATCTAATTCCACACCAACCAAGAACCTTAAGAACCACTCCTCACTCCTCAGACACTACCATATCAGTAAAAGGAAGATTGTAATATAGTCTGCATCTAGAGCAATTCCAATGAAGAAAATGCTTGTGCATGACTAGAAACTCCACATACCACAATGACAAATGCTCCCATGTCCACACTGGGGGTGTAGGTCGCCAAATTTTTCCCACGGATGTAAACGGCAATTGTGGATGCCATTCGTCCAAGAATCTTGTCTGTGGCATCAACGATAAACCACGGTTTGTCAGTATTCACGTGGTCTGCAGCTTTTGGATACCATGTATTATTCCAAATGTCCTGGAGAAAGAGTGGAAAACCTGAATAAGGACCTAAGTACATTTTGATATTGCCCTCAAAGAAAAGTATATATCGACATCAATAACTTCTAGGAGAGCATATTTAAACAACATGCAATAAAAATGCATGTTATAATATTATAAACAGGCTGAAAACATATACCCAATAAACGTGTTTGAAGAAATCAGTAGAAGTTTCTGACATTCAAAATCTACCAAGTATCCTTTAGAAAACTATCCATTGGTCTCAATATTTCACATGGAAGACTAAATAAGTTACAGTTTATACTAAACAAGCTTACGAAATTGGAGATTACATAGAAATTAAGCATGAAGCACAAGTCTTGAGCACACCTACCATTAAAATTCATATCATTTTTCTGCTCTGCTTTCTGGGTCCACATTTCTAACTCAAAATTTTCAGAAACAAAATTGAAAAAGTACCTTCCTTTATGTATGTATGTATGGAGAGAGAAAGTGAGTGTGAGTACATACAGGGCCGTCGACTTCGTAGTCTTCAAACATCCATCGCTGATCCAAAGGGACCCGAACGAAGTCCTCAGTTTTGCTGCTGAAGACCTCGAAGCTCCGCCGTGTGTTTCCTTCATTGTTGAAGCTCAGGTCGGTGGTGGAGGGAAACCAGAGCTTTTGCGGTGGCGCCACCGAGAACCCGACAAATGGGGGTTTTGGGGAAGAAGAGCAAGTGGAGGAGGAGAGCAAGGAAGAAGAAGATGAAGCTGCGAGCGAGAGTACGGACATCTTTGTGTCTCAGTCTCTTGTGTTTCTGTGTTGGGTTTTTGGGGGTTGGGTTTCCGAGTGTTTGTTGATCAAAAAGGATAAGATGGTCGACTTGCAGATGAACATGGATCAAAACGCAACGCAACGCATCGGTCGAAGTATTTTAATTATTTTTTACAAACATTTCAAACTCAAAGTTAGTTTTACAACAATTTCGGCTTCAGTTTTTAACTTTTTATTTGTGTTGAAGATATTTAAAACTTATATGAGAGAATACATGCTTTAAATTAAGGGAACTTTAACGAAAAACTTCTGGTACTGTTTATTTTAACAAAAAAATCATATTTTTACACTAAAAAGTCAATTATGATACTATTCACTTTACCATTTATTTTGTCATTTTTGTTGAAACTCAAAGTTTTCAAACCCTTTTTGTCACATCCTGGCCCCGGGCGGATCACTTCCCGAGCCCGCTCCACCACAGTCAATTATGATACTATTCACTTTACCATTTATTTTGTCATTTTTGTTGAAACTCAAAGTTTTCAAACCCTTTTTGTCACATCCTGGCCCCGGGCAGATCACTTCCCGAGCCCGCTCCACCACCGTAGCACGATATTGTCTGCTTTGGGCTTACCATTCCCTCACGGTTTTGTTTTTGGGAACTCCCTTTTTGTCACATCCTGGCCCCGGGCAGATCACTTCCCGAGCCCGCTCCACCACCGTAGCACGATATTGTCTGCTTTGGGCTTACCATTCCCTCACGGTTTTGTTTTTGGGAACTCACGAGCAACTTCCCAGTGGGTCACCCATCATAGGAGTGCTCTAGTCCCCTTCTCGCTTAACTTCGGAGTTCATACGGAATCCGAAGCCGGTGAGCTTCCAAAAGGCCTCATGCTAGGTAGGAATAAAAATATACATTTAAGGATCACTCCCCTGAGCGATGTGGGATGTCACACTTTTTATTAGTTTTCTTTTAAATTAATAAGGAGATTTATCTAAATTACAGAAGAATAATTCGAACTTAGGTGCAGTAGGAGGAGCGTACTCCTCTAACCAACATAGCTTAGCTCCAGTTTTTCATGACTTGAAATGCCGAATATTTTTCTCCGGATCAACAAGATAGGGTGATTCAAATTTAAAGCAATTTGGAATTAAAAAGAGAAGTATGTTTAGACCGGAATTTTAATTGATTAATGTTGAGTATTGTGTTTCTTAAAACATTTTTTTTTTTTACTCAATAAATTGGGTTTTGGTGTTGGGACTTGGGATGTTTATCATATGAATGTTAAAAGATGTTTTAGGTTTAAATTCGTTCGTCACTTTTGTTTTTAGAAAAAATAAATTCTCTTATTAATCATTATTAAATAAAAAAAAATGAAAAATCAAGTATCTAAATAAAAACATCAGAATTATTGCAAATGACTCTTTAAGCGCAGTTGCGAAAAAACAATTATATTTATACATTTTAATGCGAATTTAATCTCATTAATTTGTCTTGTTAATAACAATTAATTATTTAACTCATTAACATTATCGATTTATTAATCAAACATCTCAATGACACCTCATATGAACTTTTCCCAAATAATACTTTTTCTTCAGAGACACTCAAACTCACATTCAAATTACACGAGAAATGATATTGTCAACTTACCTCCACACCAAACCCCCTCCAATTCCTTCCTTATTCCAATCTCAATCCCACCGCTCCTCCTCCTCCTCCCCATCCTCCCCATAAAATTCCTAATCCCAATTCACCCTCACCGCCACAATCGCTCCAAACAAACAATGAACAGGCCTCCCGCAGCCAGTGTGCAGAGTGCTGTGTCCCAGGCAATGAGCCTGATCCAATCGTCGCCTCCGACCTGGCAGTCCGCCGTCCTCAGCAACGTCCTCATATTTCTGCTGGGTTCTCCAATCCTTGTCTCCGGACTCTCTGCCTCTGGCATTGGAGCTGCTTTCTTGCTCGGTACTCTCACTTGGCGCGCTTTTGGGTCTTCTGGGTTTCTCCTGGTGGCCACGTACTTCGTCATTGTGAGTAAAATTTCTCTTGCTTTTATGTGCCTGAGCGTTTGTTGGATATTAACTTTATCTGGGTTTTTATTTTGTACTGTTTCCTGGGTATAAATTGGTTATTCTATTAATTTCATAGAGCTTTTTGATAATTGGAATCAAACTCGCCATCAAGGGTCTAAGAGAGGAATACCACTAGACCTTAATACTAAGCGGCGATAATTGGAGTATAGTATTCTTTCTCTATCAAACGAAATTGCTTATTAAAGTTCTGTTCTTTTATAATATTTGTTAAATTTTTGGTTTTTCTTTTCTTCGAAATTTGAGTGAGGGATGCAAAAGTTAAGGTGCTGAACTTTCATAGTGACAGTGGATACTCAGGTCTAAGGGGATTTTCATGAAATCTGTAACTTCATAAACTTAACAATTCCACGCTATTAGGCTCATTAATGAATCTAATTTCTGAGCGGTATTGATCTCTGATGTTTTGTAATGCGGTTTTGTCAAAATCTTCAGGGGACGGCAGTGACAAAGGTGAGAATGAAACAGAAGGAGGCTGAGGGGGTAGCTGAGAAGAGGAAAGGACGGAGAGGCCCTGGCAGTGTCATTGGATCCAGTGCTGCTGGCTGTGTTTGTGCTTTCCTCACAATACTTGGAGTAGGAGGAAGCAGATATTCTCGGCTTTGGCAACTAGGGTTTGTTGCCAGCTTCTGCACTAAGTTAAGTGATACTGTCTCGAGTGAGATGGGAAAGGCATATGGCAAAACCACGTAAGTATCTGTGTTTGGTTGAATTAAGCTCTTCATGCTCATGTTTTTGGAACTGATGTTATGGGTCTAATATTGGTATTCCATGCTTAATAACATCTTATTAGGTTAATAAGTTCCATTCTTTTTGGCATTACATGATTAGCAACCCCAGAACGGCTTCTGATAGTCTATTCTTTGAAATTGTCATAGTTCATCTGTCTCTTCGTCTTTGCTTATTAGATTTTATACATTGTTCAGCTTTACATGCTCTGGTGATTTTCTATATAGCGTTTAGGTTTAATCCTGTTAGGATGCCAAGTGGCTGGTGGCATCACTTAGTTAGCCCAGGTGTCTCAATTGTTGAGTTGGAGATCTTGAGCCTGCAACCAGATTTTTAAGCTGAGATATGTGCAGATGCAAAGGGTGAATGAATATTTGATTGTATTAGTGTTCTTGTTAATATCTCTTAGCAATCTTGGGTTAAGGTTGATTTAGGTTCTATCATTGGTATCGAGCCAGTCTTGATCCTTAAATCCCTTCTCTGTTGCCGTATGACTCGTGCATTGACGAAGAAAGCCATGGAATCTCAGAACCATCTTGCTGCGATTAACGGCACTCTCAATGTGCTAATCCAGCGAAGATACAGGCCCAAGACTCATCCTTGTTTACTCGACAAGAAAGTTGAAGATTCTGTGATAGTTTCTCCAGTTCTTGATTCTGATTGCATGAAATCCAAGGTTGCGTTCTGGGTTTTGCATTTCCTAACGGCTTGGTTACTGCTTTTGGAGATAAATTGAATCAGTTCGGAACGATGCCTTTGTCTATTCGTGAATCTAACTGCAAGAACAACGTGGCCCAAGATTTCATTTTTAAAATTCATGTTTCTGAAGATGGGTTCATGGAAATTGATTCACCTGCACTTCAGGTGTTTGATGAAAGGTCGCACTCAACAAATGATTGTGTTCTTCAATTAGGCTATCAGATGTCGATTTCTGACACCGGGGGTACACTTATTTGTGGGCTCTTTACTTTGAATGTTCCGACCAAAGATGCTCACAGTTCTAAATTTCTTGTTTTTAGTGGTGAATTCATGAAAAATGGTATTATTGTGCATTTGAAGCTTGGCTTCCATGAGTTGATTCGTGACAAAGGAGGAACATCTAGTCCAGGCCTCTTTAATTTGAAGTCTACTGAGGACAAACTTTTGGAGACAGCAAAGCCTCTACTGCGGACAATTTTTTGGAGACAGCAAAGCCCTTTGGGTTTCCTGATGAGACGACTTTTTTTGCCTTCAATCCGTCTGATAAAATGTGGTACTCAGGTTGCTGTGTTGTTCAATCGTGACATGTGCTACTGCGAGGGCATTCGGGATAAGGGTGGAGGCTCCAAATTCAGGTATACGGTTGCTCCAAAAAAAAAAAAAAAATCCTTGTATGGATAAATTTGGAAATTCTACTGAATTTAGACAAAGAATAGATATGATGTTGGTCTCCTTAGGTGGAGAAATTTGGGGACGAATTATTTCAGTCACAGTGTCCACAGATATTAGATTCTTGCCCTGGGCTGAAGTAGTTCATTCAATGATCAAGACATATTCTAATTGCTTAGTTGTGAGGGAAGTATTGAACAAAGCAGGGAGGGTACTGCTTTTGGGCATTACAAACAGGCCCAAGTAAAAACAAGAGCAAGACGACAATTTTGTGTTGTATGCTATTGAGAATAGATGTACGAGTCAGGCTGTTCAAGTGGAGATTGAGATGCATGGCTATGTGTTGTTGTGTGTAGCTGCCCTGGGTATCTTGCTAGAAATTCTGATTGTGTGGTCACCATTTCTCCTTTTTTGGGAAGGTGTAATGTGGAGTTAATGTTTTCAGCAATGAGCTCTTGGTGGAAGCACACGCCTATGGTTTCATTAGTTCAGTACATATGTTGTTGCTCGTTTACAAGGGAAAAATATATGTCTTTTGTCCTACTTGTGGAAGCATAATGCTACTGCAAGTTGCTATGAATGCTCCTACTATATACGACTGGCTTACGTTGCTCATTGTCTCAAGATCAACCTTGAGTAGTTGGATCCATTGCCAAATCATAATCAAAAGAATGCTACTGGAGTTTTCAAAGTTAAACCTTGAGGACAAGGTTGATTTCTAGGAGAGGGGTAATGTTAGGTTTCCAAGTGGCATCACTTAGTTAGCCCAGGTTTCTCAATTGTTGCGTTGGAGATCTTTAGCCTGCAACCAGATATATAAGTTGAGATATGTGCAGATGCAAAGGGTGAATGAATATTTGGTTGTATTAATGTTCTTGTTAATATCTCTTAGCAATCTTGGGTCAAGGTTGATTTAGGTTCTATCAAATCTTGTACACTGTATGATTGACACAAAAGGTTGCCTCAAATTCTGAAGCTATTATTAATTAGAAATGTATCTAATGGGTGCCAAAAAAGGAAGTTAAATGGTTGTGCCTGGAACATTCCAGCAGTTCGGCCCAACCTAATGTCATGTGGCACAGCATTTTAAATATTGAAAGTAAGAAAAGTATGAATTACTGATATCCCTTAACTCTTTCTATTTATGATCAGATGAAAGTTGAAAGCTTCAGTTGTCAACTGAATCTTGTGTTGGCTTGTAGGATTCTTTTTAGATGACTAAGTTATTAGGGAACGGGCCTGCAGAACTTTGACACATAATGAGAAGATGGTTCTAGTAGTTTTCTCATTCAGCGTGGTCCTGTCCATTAGTAAAAGAATGGACAACCATTACTGAAGCTATATTTTGTTAAATTTAGTTAGCCAATAGAATTGTGTAAACTATATTTTGTTAGATTTAGTTAGCCAATATGTAAGGGCTGATACTATAAAAGTGCCTTAATCATGGTCTGGTTGTAGAGGTTAACCTTTCATTGACGGTGTAATACTCTCATAAAGTGAAAATAACATAAAATGCATAATGCTTTAGCATTCACGTACAAAATCATTTAGTCTACCATGCGGTTTCTAGTGCAGGATGATTGCAGCATAGTGAAATTTGAAGCTTTAATTTTCTGTTGACTACTTTTGGCGACATAAAGAAGCTAGGAACTGAAAGTATCGAATTAAGAATTAGATTCTCGTGACTTAGGTCGAGTCACTTGAATCAACAACAAAACTGATGTTTTTCATTCATGAAGAATCTTAGGGCTTACATTTGAATTCTGCTTTCTAACGGAATTAGAAGAAGCTCGGAGCTAAAAGCGTCAACCTGAGAATTAGATTGTCATGAAATTATGTTGAGTGACTTGTGTCAACAACTAAACTAATGTGTTGTCATTCATTAAGAATCGTAAGGCTTACTATCAAAGTCTCTTTTCTAATCCAATCAGATGTTTTCTTTAGGATACACCTTGTAAAGTTATGTAACTGTCCCTTCATAGGTCAAGTTTCTCATTGGGAAAGAAATCCAACTAGTGTTGTGCTAATTTTTCTGCTAACTGGATAAACGTGTTTCTTTTTTCTTTTGGACTAAAGATCAACAAAGATTTCTTTGACATCATCACAAATTTAGTATTTTCTGTTACCCCAGATCAATTTAAAATTCCAATAACATAAATTTTGCTTCTTGACCAGGTACTTAGTTACAACATTGAAGGTAGTTCCAAGGGGAACAGAGGGGGCTATGAGTGTTGAGGGAACCTTTTCTGGACTTTTGGCTGCTATCGTTCTTGCATTTGTTGGTTGTGCCATGGGTGAGGTGCTGTTTACGATATATACCCTTCGATGTTTGTATTTATTATTTGTCTGTCACCTTAACTTTATGTTTATAACATTCCTTGTACTTTTGGTCAAACAGATAAGTGCACCTGAAGCAATGATATGCGTAATAGCTTCCCAAATAGCTAATCTTGGTGAGAGCATTATAGGTGCTGCTCTTCAAGAGAAGGAAGGATTTCGATGGGTAAGCAACGATTCCCATGTTTGATTTTTTCATATCAAATTTTTAGTTCCTTGATTTTATGTATTCTGTTCATTCTCTAATAGAATCAGTTTGGTATGATTGGGCCATGGGTGTCGGGGGTTTTCTCTTAGCATATTAAGGAGCACCAATAGCCATCCCGTTTCATGGGGCTCCTGAGTATGTTTGAGCTTGATTCATGGGTTTACTGAGCATGTTGGTGAATTAATGATGAATATGGGGAAGTATGGGGCTCTTTTATCCTGTTGAGGACCTGGTGATAGAATTAATGGGCAATTTGGGGAGCACAGGGAGGTTCCTTGAATAATAACAATTTCATGATACCATACCACTCTGACTCCCCAAATCGTGAGGAAATTTTTTTAAAATGCATAATTTTCTTTGTGCTTCAATTGCACTAATTCCCCTTCAAAAGCATGGACATGGAGGGCCCTAGAGTTTACAGCTCCATAATATACATTTTTCCTTGTAATTTGTTGTCGGTTTCAGCAGTGTGCAACATATTTCCCTGTGTCCTTACACTCTGTCCACGCTCTATTTTACAGCTCAACAACGATGCTGTGAATGTTATAAACATATCGATGGGCAGCATTTTGGCAGTCTTGATGCAGCAGGTTTTACTCCATAACAGGAGTATGTAAATTGCCAAATTCATGAAGGTAGAAGATGCTTCTCCGACGTGCCAACCAGCTATGCTAACAAAATCGAACATGATGCGTATACTTTACACTGGTGACTGAAAAGACCGTTGCACTCTACGCGGGAGACAGATTACAAGCATGTTGCCTTACTCAGATGGCGGTATTAACAATTTAGCGAGACTGTGTTCATACCAAGTTATTCAGAAAATTATTTGGGAGAAAATTCTTTGGTTCGACGCTCCCGTTCCCCAAAGAGAAAAAATTACCCACGAAACGTTTTGGTGAACTATTTATCGTCGAAATGTATATACAATGGAAATTATTCTTGTAGTAGTCAGAAATAGGATTGTTTTGCTATATTCCATCAAGAACATCTTTTCTTATTGAAATGTAATTTTTTGTCTTTTAAAAAGGGGACAACTGGTGACAAGCCATGATTATCCACCCCTTCTGGGGCCGGGAAGATTCACAGAGGCATTTTAGACCACAAGTCTGGCTTTCACACCTTGCCAAAATCCCCCTAAACTTGTACCCACTGCCAACTTACCCTCTGAACTTTTATTGATAGCTAAATTACCTCCTACTGTTAAAGCTCTCCACATTTCATCTATGATTCTGTTAGTTTGGGGGGATTTTGACGATAAAACTAAATATTCTGTATTAGGAATCTTTTCTTTTTTCTTTATGATTTAAGGGTTATTTTTTGGGAGCACTAATTCTCGAACACCAATTCTTAAAAAAAATTCGGCTAAAATACTACGTTTTTAGTTTGGGTATCAATGGAAAAGAAAACAAAAATAATGTTATAAATACTATTCAATACAATTACATGATTGCCACTCAATTCTAACATTTTTTTCGGCCGGCCAATATTTCTTGCAACTAGTTCATCAGATTTTCTAGCGACCAGGCAATTAAATTTTTCGGTCTCAAGGTCACTGTTCAACAGTGACGTGCAATAAAACATGTTAAGTTATTAATTTTATCATAAGTTCTCTAATTGTATTGTTTATACATGTAAAAACCAATAGTCGCACAACACATAAAATTGAAGATGAAAAAGTTGCACATCTGAAATTTTCCCGCAATTGCAAAAAAAAATCCGGCCACTATGACGGTGGTCGACAACAGTTTCTAGCACTAGCACAGGTGCCATGTGTGTCATATGCAATGGGGAACAAATATATAAATGTTTCTATACATAAAAGTGTATTTGCCGCCAATTTATGGCTTAATCCAAATAAAAAGGGAATTAATTAGTAGTTTTCTTTAAGGTTGATAAATATTTTTCCTAAAATCATTATCTTAAAATTAATCTTGTATTTAAATTTTAATCATTCCTCACTCACTTTCTCTCTTTCATACGAAAACTCCACTCTTTTAATAACTTCCGTCACATGCATAGCATGTCTAGAATATCCAGTAATTTTATTAACCTTCCAAATGAGACCTAATTCTAGAGTCAAGTCAAAATGAATTGAATAAGACAGGTACTAGTGGGAATAATTTCTGTAACCGTCATATCGTCACATAGTGCTACCAATCAAGAAATCCGGTTGGAATCTCATCATTTCATAGCAGACTTTCATGCAACCATATAAACCAAAACAAGAACTCAGACCAAACCATCCAATTTCCTCTAACAAAATCAGAAGCAGCCAAATTTTGATGATAAGCACCTTGTTTTGAACGCCCCCCAAAGAACAACCACCTGAAGTTCCTCTCTTTAAACATGCCCTCCTCGTTTTGCCACCTACCTTAAACCCCCCCATTCCATGCCATATATTGTCTCTTAGCCTACCTGAAAAACATGTCCTCTTCTTCCCATGAAATTGTCCTCACCAGCTCCCCCGACGGCCCGATTATCGCCTACGATGCTTCCTTGGGCACTGCTCTAGCACAGTTCACAGGCAGCAGGTCCCCGCGTCGAGGTCTCACCATTGTTGGGAAGCCTTACATTGCTGCCTCACACGTATCTCCCACCACTGGTTCTGGTTCAATCCACCTTTACAACTGGTATTCTTCATCTGCCTTGCATAACTTGCAAGTTCCGGAACCCGTTGCCCCCCTCGCCGCCATGTCTGACGGGGCGTACCTCTTCGCCGGTGGCCTGTCAGGGAGTGTTCATACATTGTCCATCCCGTCTGGGGATGTGCTCAAGTCATTGGCTGTGCATAACAAACCCGTGTCCTGCCTCGGGATCAGCGACGACGAGTCGCTCCTGATTTCTGGCAGTGATGATGGAAGCATTGTTGTTGTTCCCATCTTCCAGCTTGTGGCGGCCTCAGGATATGTATTATACGATAATGTGGAAGACCTGGTGTTGCATAGGTTTTCTGCTCATTCGGATTCGGTGACTGCCGTTGTTTCTGGTGTGGGATTATACACCTCCCAGGTTATTTCGTGCTCATTGGATGGCACATGTAAATTCTGGAGCCTCTTGCGCGCGGCGCTCCTGCATACGGTTGTGTTTCCGTGCGCTATTTCCGGTATTGCATTAAACCCAAGAGAACCCGAGTTCTATGCTGCAGGATCAGATGGTTCAGTATACAAAGGATTATGGAGAACTGGAAAGAGGCAGCTTGTAATGCAAGGCAAGGACTTGATCACCTGGAGTCCGAAGCACGACGGGGGAGTTGTATCTGTGGTGATGGTGAATGAGGGAAGGAATTTGTTATCGGCTTCGGAAGACGGGAGTGTCTGGGTTTGGCAAGTTGATGCAGGACAGGTGGTTATGGTTCTCGCTAACGAGATGGGGAGCATTAGTGATCTGGTGGCAGCCACGGGCACGAACTACAGCGAAGGGCAAGATTTCAGGGCGAGCAATGGGGGTTATCGAAATGAGAGTTGCGATTTTGGGTTACCTGGAAAAGAACTGATGAGTATGCCAGTAAAGAAAATTTTAAAAATGGACGAGATGTTGAAGGTGGCAGCAAGGGATAGAAGCAGGGCGATTGATATGCTCGAATCTGCTATCGGAATGTATGAGAGGCTCTTGGAACTCATCCTCAAGGAAGCCAAGAAAAGTAGCAGCAACAACAAACAATGGTGATGAAAAGGATAAAAACATCATACACAATTTCTATATGCAAAAATGTGGTATTCAGACAAATGTATATCTCTATATAATACACACAGTGGTAAACATTAGTTCTATTTTCTCTTCGCCTTTCGCGTCCACCTTCCTCAAGAAAAAATAAAACAGATGCAACGTTTAGTGTTTGTTCAAACGGGCACCAACACAGAATTGCTAATGTTACATTCATCATATAGCGTTCGTTAGACTGGAAATTCATCAGATACAGAAACATAAGAGTAAAGGGTGCGGGTTAAAACCGCCCTAACCATTCAAAATCGTCCAAAACCAAATCAATCCGAGCAGTTCAGTTCGAATTTTACACTATAACAACATAATCGTCAGCCTAAATGAACCAAACCGCAAACAGTTGGTTTGGTCTGGTCTACATGAAAACCACCTAAACCGCGTCTACCCCGTTAAACAGACCATACAGGAAGCCTAATGAAGGGATATTTCCTCCATTGCATTTCTTTTTTCTGGCTGGTACTTGTAGGCCAACCATTGAAGTATAAATCCTTCCATGTGAAATGTTTTGTCCAACAATTCAAACATTTAACAGATGCTCTCTTGTCCTATTTTCGACAGGTTGTTCATAATTCAAATTCCAGATGCAATTTGATTTGAAATCACTCCTAACAATAAAAGACACGTGGCAAATTAACCCCTAATGCAAAACAAAAACAGAAAGCATGATTTGACAATATAGAAGTTCATAAAGCAGTGGTAGGCATGGGGCCGGGACTAGGAATATCATGCACAGTGAACAAGCACGGAACGTTCTAGTAGATCATATCTGATATCAGTCAAAGGAAAATTCTAGGCTGCGCATTTAAATTCCGTCAACAATTACACCACAGGGTGACGGTATCTCAAATGAATCATGATACCGGCAACCTAGCATCCCAGTTGTATAAGAAACTGAAATCATAATGCATCACAGTTCTAACAATGTCAAATGAAAGAACAAGCTAGGAGGTCCAGCCCTTGTGAGCCTCTGTGCAATTGCATGTGAAAGAGAGAAGCTATGCACATGACATGAGAGGCAAAGAGTCATGGGCAGGCTATCAGTTGTTTAGATTGTCTAAGTTAAGATGTCACATCAGCCCGACTGAGATATTTTGATAGCATAAAAGTATCAAACGATCAAGAAGTAAGCATAGATTCAACGTTTCTTAGACATTGACAAAGAACTAATCTCTCTATTTTCATCAAAACGAAAAAAGTGCTTACAGACATTTGAAAAAAATGAGTATTTTAACATGTCACGAGGTAATGGAATATATGACAGTCTTACATAAACACGAGATTTTCTTCACTGAATTTCTTGAGCATGTTAATAACTCTAAATGGGAAAAAATCAAATCGAATGTATATGCAGTAACCAAATACAAGTCATACATTTTTGTATTATCACAGATTGATGTTTGCAAACACTACAAGGATGATGGGAAGTGGTAAGTAAGACAAATCTACTTTCAACAGATACCATTAGAAGATTGCTTACACTTATTCTACCCTAGAGGAGAAAGAACGGTACAACAGATGCTATATTATAAGCACAACAAACAAACCCAGCACATGGTAATTTTTGTAGCAGGGACTAGAACTGCCTACGACGTTTTGAGACAGTACCATTATGTTGAGAACGAAAAGGGTTTTCCATTTGTGAGTGGCAGATGTCTGGAACAAACATTGTTGAAGAATCAGATGGATTCTGAAGACTTTCTGGCCAGTATAGTCCCGATGCTGTAGGTGGGGAAGGTATCTGTGGCACCATCCATGAGGCCTCTGGCACCTCACCTATGCACTCATAATCTTGCAGTTCCTCCTCAGACGATCTTAAAACTGGTGAGCCATATTCCCCAAGCTTACCGCAGTCAGCCTGACATCACAAGAAAGAAGCAACATTATGCACTTGTATAACCATAAAGCCTAGAGAAGCAGGCCTTCACTCATCAGTCATAGAAAATTCAATAGTTTTGTCGACGGCCTAACTTTAGCCAGTTCTTCCATAATCACAGGACCTTTGCAACACAACAGCGGTAAAAGCACTTTATGATGACCTAGAGTACAAGCTTATAGGACATCTCCTATTTGCAAAAATAAAGTGCAATCCTCCGAATCTCTATATACTTTGTCCATTAAGAGTTTTGAGACCCAATATCCAGTACTTCGCATTCGAATTTTCATGAACCCGAAAAAGTGGCACCACAATTTCAAAAGGTTTCTCCAAAATCAATTGTTAAGTGCAATCAAAATAAAGAATGCAATTTGCAATATTGCAACAGGATAATGATGGATAAATAAATCAATAATTATAAGATTAGCATTGGGTGCAAAGAGCGCACGCACCTTTGAAGATCCATTATCAATGTAGCCAAAGCTCTGATCAAGATCAGAGAGTCCAAGATACTCATCTATATAACATTGTGGAACAGTCCCAGCTGCAGAACCCCCAGTAAACGACATCCCCCCGGCAACTCCGGGCAGCGCCGCCTTGCACACCACCGGCAACGAGTCGTGCGTTTCACATCTAGACACTGAGCCAGAACCAGACCCAGGACGTGACTTCATAGTAGAAGAAGACGCACCAACACCAACACCAACACCAACCCCATCACCGTCGCCGAAATCCGGCTGAGCCGGCTCAGGCCCAACCTTGATTCCGGTAAGCAAAAACCTCCGGTGAGCTGACACGACGCTATTAGCCGTGTGAACGGCAACATCACATTTTCTACAGAGCAAAGCTCGATCTTCTAGGCAGAAAAAGTACCCAACTGCCTCCTGCAAAACATTATCTAAAAAATTCAAGCAAACCCCAATTCGAATTTCATGTTTTTACGACAAAATTTCACAACTTTTTCGATGTGGGATTTGAAATCATTGAAGTTTACCTGGCAGATATCGCATTTGGGCATGTGGGAGGAGGACAGAGGAACCCTCTGGTGCTTGCTCGCGAGCTTGTTCGCTTTGTGAACCATCTCGTCGCACGCCCAGCAGAGAGCCGCCTCGTCGGCGCAGCAGAGGACGTTCGCCTCCGCTGCCTCGCACACGTTGCACTGTATCTTCATCTCACTCTCTAAACCCTTCCAAAATCTCCGCTTTTGTGAGTTGGTGTTTCTCTCTCCACAGCTGAAGGATGAGGAGCGAGAGTGAAAATGAGTGACTTTTTATGAGGACAGCGAGCAATTTCAAGGTGACACGTGGAGGGTTTTAACAAGTGTCGTGGCTTAGGAGGCCGCCGTTGCTTTGCAACTGTAAATTGGACGATATTTCTGTTTACAATTATCTTTGGGAGGAACCAGGATCCTCCTCGCCCGATCTTTCCTTAGGGATCCCGCAATCCTGTTCGTTCACTTTATATCGTGCGGTCAGTTTTCGTTAGATACTATTTATATTTGAATTTAAATTTTAAATTTTAAATAATTTTTGACCGCACGATAGACGATGAACGGACAGGATTGTGGGATCCCTAGGATCCCTAAAGAATGGATCCGGCGAGGACCCTGGTTCCTTTGGGAGCTCAACTGACACTGCGTTCTAACAACCAAAAATCGATACTTTGTTCGGGTCAGGTTTGATTGGCTTAGATCTATTGTCTATGAGTTTAAAAGTAGAATTAGTGTTCACTCTCTTCGTATTAGTGTAAATAATATCGTTTGTTAAAAAAAATGAATTAACAAACGTCGGCTCATCCTATACATTTAAATTTTATTTTTAATTTTTTATTTGAATGAGTTTAATAAAAATTATCTAATTGTTTGCAAAAAATATAAAACAATTAGTATTAGCGAAGTTGTATAATTAATGCTGACATGAAAATGAAAAAATTTCCAATGTCTAGATTGGGAGGGCAACTTAGAAAGAGTGGGAACACCACTACGTTGGCGTCTTAATTTAATAATCGATTACTTTTTTTCATTTTCACATTAGTTTTAAACGGTTTGTTTTTGGATTTGGTAACTTGTCCTACAACAAAAACTCCACCCGAACCCGCAAAACCCCAATGGCCAAGTTTAGAATGGACACCGTCCGGAGCAAGTAGGTAACATATGGAGGGTACCAAAATTAAGGAGAGGGCTCATTCAAGGACTGGCATTGTTTGGTATGGGATGGTACACCTCTCTTGTTGAGTTTTTGAACTTAATGAGATGAGATGTAGGAACTAATTAAGGGTAGGTGTCCCTTAGTTGAAGGATTATTGAGGCTATAAAGGCTTATTTAAGCTGCCTTAAATATCATCAAGTATAAACTTGAGTGGTTGTAAATAATTTAATCTTATCTGTTATTTGTACAATCATATAATGTAATGGGCAATTTAAATAAATAATTAGCTCTCTAGGCGTCACATCGTTAAATCACAGGGTTCAAATCCTAGATAGACGGTGACTATAAAGCTGGAGTACAATAGAGGTATAGTTCGGTCTTCTTCCCATTACTTAGATTTCTGGTGGACAACTTACATGAAATATGTATATTGTTATGTGTTATTTTGTCTAATAATGCAATATTATATGAAAAGAAACTTATATATATTTTTCATTAAGAACCCTACATGACGACACATATATTTTTTATAAGTCATTCTCCTAGGCATAATAAGGTGACTTGTTGCCTTCTTCCAAGGGTTTTAGGACATTTTTTGAGCTCCTTGTATATGGGTTGTTTAAGACTTATAAGTCATGGTGCATTCAAAAAGGTTGATTTGAAATTTTGAACTTATCCTTGGGAAATGGTCACTTACTTGAAATGAAAGTAAAAAAAAAAAGGCTCAGGTTTAATACCTTTGAAATTTGGCTGTGCCTAAATATCATATTAGCACGCCTTAAACATGAAATGTTCTTACGTTTGACCATAAAAATTAAAAACGAAATACCAAACAATTCTTTAGTTTTTATTGAAATTTGAAGAAGTAAACTGATTAATGAGTGATGGAACGGAATCAAGTCGTGATCATTCAACTCAGTTAGTTCTATGATGCGGGTAGAGGCTACAAACACGATCATGATCCATCGTCTCGGCAGGAATTTAAATCCGAACGGTGAGGGAAGTATTGGGTTGGGTCTGCCGAACATGGAAGGGACCGTTCGGTGCTGGGCTAAGACAGTGTTGAGAGTTTGGGCTCGAGTCAGCCCATTGTTTCACATTCGTATTAACCCGACCCGAATCTCATATCTCAACGGTTTTTTTTTTTTTGGAATTTAAATTCAGAGAGCGTCTCGTTTTCACAAAGAAAGCTCAGCGAAGCACATTGTCCCCGCCATTTCTAATTCGAATCAGAAGCCGTACGCGCACCAGTCTTCCCAGCAGCAAGAACATTTCCCGCCAAATCCGTTCCCAAACCGCTAGGGTTTCTCTTCACTTTTCTCCCGCGTCCTCTTCGAATAGCTGTAACTTCATCTTTCCGATTGGAAGAGGCAAAAAAGAACAAATAAATTTTCAACTTTTGCGGTGAATCTCTGTAAAGTATTACAACTTCGTATTTCGGATTGCATCGCCAATCTATCATCTGTAATTTTCGATTTCGTTTTACTTTTTGGCGTTTCAGGAAGATTTCATACGAATCGGATAGACGGCCGAGTTGGACGAGCGGAAGATCACAATCGGACGGTCTGTAGTTTGATAGCTGAAGGTTTTGTTCTGAAGTCAACGGAATCAAAGCTTTGGAGCAGAATTTTGGTTAGCGTTCAGGTATGATTCTCTGTGGAAGTAAAAGTTTAACAACTCTCTTTTCACTGTTTGGTTGCTGAGAAAATGTTAAAAATCAAAGGAATTTTCGAAATCATATTGTCAGTGAACATGAAGTTATTTCCTTTGCTGTTTCGATGAATAAAAAGATGTAATTTATGTGAAAATATGTCAGTTGGACAGATTATTATTTAAAATGATATCACTAAGTGATTTGAGTATAGGAGCACAATACCCTAACTAGAGCAACATAGAAACCAAGGGTGTTTTCAAGTGCACAAGACGAGGGACAGAAGATATCTGTAAGCTCTTTTTATCCTAGACACTTAGACAGGATAGTATATAGTGCACGAGAATAAGTATGGAATTCATAGTTGTGGAAAGAACTGATCATGTAATTTGTTAAATAGATGCTTAGTTGGAACAAGTTACTGGTAAAATTTTCTTTGCTCGAATTCTGATAAGTCGTGTCATCTGAGTTTAGAACCAATTTTGTCCGTCGTTAAACTATAAATTACTTGACAGAAATTCATCAGACTTTTGTATAATAATCAAACTATGAGATGTCCTGGAAAAGAAAATTTCCTCGTACTTGTTTGATCTTCAAAGTTATCTAGTTAAGATTTCAAAACTTATTGCTGCATTGTTGGAAAGATTGTCTTATGCTAAATTGATTTTGAATTCCCAGTTGTGAGTTGTAAAAACACTCTCTGAATTTTGAAACCATCATGCGGCCTTTTGTCAATTATGAATAGACCGGTATCTTATTTTAACTAAGTTGCTTTCATGTCAAATCATTTGCAGGATGGTGTTTTGTGAGTATTTCCAAGTCACATCATGATTTCAATGCATTCTTGTCTCTCCTTTAAATTGGAAATTTTTTGTCCTTCCTGGTTTCTCATTTGAATTGAAACCCATAACAGAAAGCATATAAACCAGTCAAGATAAGCGTTGTTGATTACCATGTTTTATATGCCCCAGATATGCCAGTGCATTAGAGATTGTCTTTGAAGGTTGAAATGAGATGCAATGCGTGTTGGCGAGAACTGGAAGGGCGAGCTGTTTCTACCACATGTGGCCACCTTTTGTGTATCCTGTGGAGAGGAAAATTTTTCCTCGACATTTGTATAAATTTAACTTTCTTGTGGAAATAGGGTTGTTGGTATGTATATGAAAATATGAATTTCCTTAACAGTGTGAAAAGGCACAGAGGATGCGGGCAAGATCCTTGGCAGTGACGGAGCGTGTCCAGTTTGTGATCAAGTGCTCTCTAAGAGGTAAGAAACTCTATTGATCTTAGAATGTTAGCATTTTCTGGGAGTCTGTATTCGTCAAGCCTTTCAATTAAGTGTGCAGGTGCACTGAGCATACATGAACGTAAATGAGAGGGTGTCATCCTTTCTTTTTTAGTAAGTAATATGAGAGTGTAACTGTATGCACTGTATCAGTATGGAATAACTGCCGAAACGAAATTTAGTCTGTTTCTGGTATCGATGGTTGCTGCAGAATCCTTTTTCATGCAGCAACTAGTTTGAACGATTCTTGACAGAACCTAAAATTCAAGCTATAATATGACAGTTCCTGCGACCAATAGAACTTAGCGTTTCGAATAGAAACACCGTGGCAAACTTATTTCCTACGTACATATAGCAGTTGCCTTATTTTCATTTTGCCCATCTCATTTATGCTTTTCTCTTCGCAGTCATATGAAGGCTTTTGATATCAATCCAAATGATGAATGGATAAGTGTAAGCAAGCAAGCAATCACTGACTAGACCTAGCTTGCCTTCATACCTTATATTACCTTTCCTTTTTTGTTTGTAGCTTCTGTATCCTTTTGATAATGCTCGCAACATATTCTGTTTCAGATGGCCATGATTGGAGTGCCTCCACAGATATGTATCCTTTTCTATTTTTTTCTGCAATCGAATAATCTGATACGGTGATTGGTGCATTTCTTATGAGGGAATGACGGAACTTAATTAGGTTTTTATCGTATTGTATTCAATGTTTTGTAAAGGGACAATGGACAGGACTTCTTTTCCTTGACAGTATTCCTAGTAATGAAGAGTGCACACAAAAGTGTCATGTTCTACATTGGCCAAAGGGAATTGGAAATGCAGTGCAAGATGAACAGAATACAAGCTCAGTATCGGCAGAAATTTGAAGCAATGCAAGAAAAGTTTGGTGAGAAAATGGAACAGCTGCATGCCGCATACCAGAAAATGGCAAAGAGGTGCCAAATGATGGAACAAGAAATTGAGAGCTTGTCCAAGGATAAGCAGGAGCTGCAGGAAAAGTTTTCAGAGAAATCCAGGTCTTGTTTCCATACCTACTGATACTAATTCCTGAGGAATATAGCCCGTGATTGGGGCCCTCGTATAATGATTTTCTCTATTCATGTACCAGACAGAAGAGAAAATTAGATGAAATGTATGATCAATTGAGGAGTGAGTACGAGTCAGTTAAACGATCTGCTATCCAACCTTCGACCAATTTCTTTTCAAGAAATGAACCTGATATTTTCTCAAACCAAGCTAACATTATGATGGATAACAGAGAAGCTGTTAGAAAAGGTAACTCTTTTCCTTTAAAGTTGCAGAAATACTGTATGCATCAACTAATTTGACTCTACACAGCGATAGTTTCTATGAAATACCAGAAATAAATTTTAGAGCAGTAAATAAAATCCATGTTAACTTTAATAACCCTCCTAAATTCTGGACGTTTGATGCTATAACGTGACTGATCTGAAGATGATAACTTCATTTTTTTAAAATTTTGGCTCAAATATTTCCAAAACCAGTTGACTTATATCTAGCAGATTGGGCGGTTCTCACTCCTGAAACTCCAGGGCCGAAGGAGGATATATGGCCAGCGAGACAGAATAGTTCAAACTCTGGGGGACCTTTTGACATCACGCTTGAATCACCAGCAAAACAAGCTGCTATTCCAGTTGATGCTGGGAACAGAAGGGCTGGTGGTCACACTATGTTTGGAAACGGAGCGAGCAACCCCTCAACGACTCTAAGGAACATGATACTCTCCCCAATAAAGAGGCCTCAGTTCTCCCGCCGTCCCCAAATGTTCACGTAAGTTGTAACAAACATTCTGCCAAGTTTACATAGCTATTCATTCTCTGAATTTTCATGACCTGGTTTTTCAGGTTCTAGGCTCGAAGTTGAGTGCTCGCTGTTTGCTGAAAGTCATGCTGGCTATGTTTACAGCGACTGTAATTTTCTTTTCTTTTTCTCTCTGAGAAAAAGAGAAAATTCTTGCAGACCTTATTAAAAACCAATCATATGCTGTAACAGAAAAATGCATCAATTGTGACATCATTTACTGTAAATATTTTCGTTTTTGGGTGAAGCAGCTTCCGATGACATGGTTATAGGCATGGTCGTTACACCCTGGAAGCTGATTCGCCTCTAATGCTCCCCTCCCCCCCCCCCCCCCCCCCCCCCCCTTTCCTTCTGCTTCACTTAAGCAGATATAACTAGTAACGAGTGGCACGCTTATTTACTTGGAATGGAGAAAGTTACTCGCGTGCTAGTAAACGCAGGGGGTGTCGGGATTCCGAATATTTCCAATACCATTTCAAGTAAAATTTGTCGTGTGATGCAAGCATAACGAAGGTGCCGAGTAAAGCAGGGAGACTGAATCTGTAGACTAAATTTTGTAAACTAAATGACATGGAAATTGATGATTGAATTATTACTTTAACGTTGATAAACGTGCTCATTTCTTATTGGTAACACATCATTTAGTTTGCAAAATTAATCTACAAATTTAGTCTCTCTAGCATTACTAGGTGCCATATGATTCAATGTTTTTTTTGTTGCGTTTTCTGCTTTTCCGTGATTACAACGAACATAGAATTGTCATTAATTGGTGTGTGCGGACATACAAAAGATCGGCAATCGTAGACCTGTTTCTTAGTAGATTTCTACGGGAAATCAAAGAATCAAAACCCTACAACCTGAACACATGTTTACATAAGTTCCGGTGATATGCACAGCTCGTATCTACAAAAAAATTATTTCGATCTCGATATCCCTCCTCATGTTTCTTCACTAATGTTCTGTAAAAGGTGAGGTAAGAAAACCTTCAAAACTGGGGCATTGGAAGATATCTCTATGGCATCGCCATCTTGTATAGAATAGCAAACATGAGAACCGTCAATGTATATGACCCCCTCTTTAGACAACCACGTAGCTTCCATGGACTGATGAGACTTGATTAATCCGTGCATTAAGCTCGAGGCATTGCCCGGCGAAATGGGCTCTCTTACCATATACTGGAGATCCTGAGATAAGATGGGCATCGGAAATCCGCCTGCTGAGAGCATTGCAGCAGTTGATCCAGCAGCTGTTGAAACTCTGAGACCACTTGATCGAGAATGCACCAGCAGGGAACATGGCTGGTCATCCTTTTTAATTCTGCTTGTAGGCGAGGAGGGAAGTTGTGGAATTAAAAAATAAAGTTAGATACATGTTAACAATAGAAATAAGTTGAGCATACAAGTATGAGACCATGGAGGAACCTTACTTGAATGACAATCGCGAAAGTGCTGCCGGACATGGTATGTGAAATTAAAATATCATTAAGAGCATAAGTTGGAAGCACTTCTGAGTTTACAAGTATTGATATCCTTGTTAATTTGGACGGATTACCTAAGAAAAGAAAAGCAAATCTTCAAAATTTATGATACTTCAAAAGAATTGCTACTCTGCAGTGGAAGTCACTGATTTTTCTACAAATCCTTCATATCTCTAATAACATCACATTTAGGTTGTGCAGAACAACTTCACAAGAAGTTGAAAATACAAAAGTTACTTAACTAAGCCTAACTTCTAAGTGAGTGGGCTTGCCTACAACCAATCAACCGCACTTAATGAAACGTATTTCTACGAGGCCAACTCTAGAAGCCTTTAACACCATAGCAGGTCTTTAGCAGGACCACTTTGATCAAATATTTCCTTATAACTAAACGGTTGAGCATGGCATAAAACTTACATTAAAGATGAATATCAACGTCTTTTGTTAATGTCAGATGTTTTCTCTCCTTCCTGTACTGACTGATCTTAAAGACACCCTATAATAGTGGAGCGAAACTAGTCACTAGTCGCCGATCATCATTATGTCAAATTCATGGTCAGTCTTATGGTTACCTGTTCAAAGTTGTTGACTGTTGCACCGCAAAGATAGTCTGTGCTTCTATTAGCATCAAATTCATTCCTGAGCTTCTCCACCTAACCAAGTCATACCCAGGCAAAAAGAAAAGAAGGATGAACTGATTACAAGCCATGGTTAAGTGAAACTCAGTGGACTAATAAGCCAATATAAAGAATGAATCTCTATGGCTTAGCCAAATAAAGAGACTAACCTCCTCAGGTTGTGTGGGGTCAGAATTCACTCCTAGAACTGGAACCGAGTCATCAATGAAATGGCTACCTTGTAATAGAGTGCCATCACCCCCAACTGTAACAACAAGGTCCACATCACGGATAGGCTCTGATAGATTGTTACGTACTATAGGTTTCCACTCAACAGGCTTCTGGCGCAAAATATTCTGACAAAAGTTTATTGCATCCTTGTGCACCTTTCGCCTGTTCTCCAAGTAATGTAGTATCTGCAATTTCTCCAAAAGAAAATGAATTACAAGGGTGCTTTGGGAAAATCATAACATGATGAATTAAGAAGATATGAGTTACTTATACGCCTTTGGAAAATTCACAAAAAGATGGAGCCAAGCCATCCTTCTGAAACAGCAAGGTAATAAATGTCCGGAGCACTATGAGAAGAGCAAAGCTCGTGGCTCTCTGCTCCTCACTCGAGGCTCCATTTACAGGAAAAATGAAAAAAGAAATAAAAAAAGTTTATATTCCCACAACCAAAGACATTGCTAGTGAAGAGATATCGTGTCCTTGACTAACATATCTGTACAATTACAATGCTAAAAGTTAATGGTGAAACAATTCTGAACCTTAAATTTCATAAACTTCTCTCTCTTTTTTGGGTATGGCATTTTCTTATTTACCGGGTTTTACCGTGAAATCACTGTTCACACAAATCTATAGCGAATAGTATTTGAGCCAACAGTTTTCTCAAACATCAGTTCAGCTTGTAAAAGCCATGATCATACAAAGTACGGGCCGAGAAACTACTAGTACCATTATAAAAAAGAAGGGAACTTTAACGAAAAGCTCCCGGTATTTTTCACTTCAACGAAAAACCGCATTTTTACGCTAAAAGTCAATCCTGGACAAAGAAATAGTGGAGTTTTTCTGCAAGCCCTAAGCACACGAACCAACCATAGTCGGCATCTTCAAGCATGATACACTCATACATGACTCTACATAAATAGACAAAAACAACACGAATATGGTTAACACTACAATGTCTTGAAAATTGGTAAAAAGTAGAAATCTTTTTTTACCCTTCTCACTTGTAATTCCACTTTTTCACTCGAATTACAGACTTCTTGAGTTCATTTGTTTCGCTTAATAATAAAATCTAAATTCTGTTTCCAAGTTTCTTGGCATTTCGAACCAAATTTATTAACTTTGGCATTTTAACAAAGAGCTTGAACGCTAAATCTGAAAATTGCAAGCGACCCAGTAAAACAAGCATGGCAAGCAGTTCGAATATGAGGGTCCACGAGAAGGATCATGTTCTAGCGGACACTGAATCAGAAAGGATCACAAGTGGCATAGTAGTACCTGAGGGTTGGTATGAGAGATAGACAGTCTGATTGGGCTACTGGGTAAACGTCGAACGGTTTTAACAGCAGCAACAGTCTCCTCCTCGCCATTTCTCTCTCTCTCTCTGTGTGTATCTGTGAAGGGTGTGACGGTTGTCCGGCCAAAGCTCCGTTTAGACTTGTATCAGTGTATGTGGCGGAACTGTAACAGCCTCACCGAACAATTTGTTAGAGCTTTTTTTTTTTTCACGGTGAGGAAAATAAACTTGAAATTTAGATAAAAGTCAGAAATTATAAATTAACATGCATTAATTCTATTATTTAGATTCATAAATATAGAAATTTAGAATGTTCGCATGGAAAAAAACTTGGAATTTGGGACCTCCAATTTCCAAGTTTAAATTCCATGTAAATATGTGTCATTTCTCAATTTCTATGATTATGAGTTTAAAAATAACAAATTCTGTATTCAATTTCATTGTTCTTTTAGGTTAACCAAACAAGAAAATTCACAAATTCTAGAAAACAAAATCTTGTCATTTAAATTTCAGTCATTTTAAAATTCCTTAATAATTTTAAATTTCTTCGTCCAAACATAGTATTATGTTTTTGGTTGAACAGTTGGGACCTTATGCCATTAAGGAGCTGAGTCCCAAAAAAGAGCTAAGACGGGGCTACATTTGGCCAACTTGATGGCTTTTTGGCCAAATAATGGTCTGATGGATTCCATAGAATTATAACTTAGACATCGATTGTAGATAAATTTTTTTGACAAATTAAGTTATTTTTTGACTTTTAGACCTTTGATCCTCTCCATTGAACATGGCCATAGCGTCTAGTGAGCAATTTGTAGGGTCTATTTAGAATTTAGAAATTTTCTTATATTATATTATATTATTTTTATTTTGTGATGAAATTGTTCCGTTATCAATTTCTTTTTGTTGCCATCTTTTACATGGAAAACTATGTAACAATTTGGTCTTTTCAATTCAATTTTTAATGTATTAATTTTAAGAAAAATTAATGAAAAGGGTTTGAAAACTTTGAGTTTTAACGATAAAGGCAAAATAAAAGGTAAAGTAAATAGTACCATGATTGATTTTTTAGTGTAAAAATGTGGTTTTTCGTTAAAGTAAACAGTACCGGAAGTTTTTCGTTAAAGTTCCTTCAATTTATATGAAAAACTTTAAATTTACAGTTTATGATAAAAAAATGGAAATAAAAATGGTTTGTATCTACCTCTGCGTTGAGTTGTTTTCTTTTCATTATTTTACTAATTTATCTTTATTTAATTAAATTGTTATTTTTGAAAGTTGTAAGAACGGAGGGGTGTTTATGGTATTATGAATGTTTTACTAAATTTGCCTTTCTTTCTTTATATTAGTAGTAAATTTTTTTCTTTTGTTTTTAAAATTAAAGGAGAGAGGAAGAGAGTGATAGGGAACGTGGAAGTCGGAGGATAGACATGTTTATTTTTTTATTTAAAAAAAAAATAGAGATGATAAAATCACCTGTAAGTGAGACTTAAACAAAAAAAAGTAAGATTTGTTTTGTAAAATTACATTATTGTCTTTAACTTTTTTGTTGTGATAGAAAATAAAATTATTTTTTCACTTTCTTTTGGTTGACAAAGAAAATTTCATTAATATGTAGTTTAGATACTAGTTAACTGGCACACGCGATGTGAGTGTGAAAGCCCCTTGTGGCCTCACGGTGGGAAGCCTTCTTGCCTATTTCTATCAAATCTACTGCCATACTCATATTTTTTAAGCTTTAATGTGTGCGCGCGCCAATTTTTCATTTTTGTCACTTAATTCACTGGATTATGAGTATCCATTTATTATTTAATTTATAAAACTCTAATAAGCTTATAAAAAAAAAAGTAAAAAAAAAAAACCACAATATCATCATTCCACCCCCATCACCTCTGTCAAACGGTGCCTAGTGGAACACATCTAACGGTGGCCTCATCCAACACTCATCACACACGCACACCCTATGCGACCTAATCTCAGCAATTCGATCCACCACCCCCTCCTTCGAACCACTCATGATCTTGTTCCCACATGCCCCGTCCTCTGAGACCCATCCCACCCAAGCACGACCCCGATCTGTGACGTCGACAATGGAAAAAGAAAATAGAGAGATAGAATGTGAGAGAAGAGAGGAATGCGGCGAGGGTTGAATTTCCAACAAGGGCTGTTATCATTACATAACTGTGAGATTCATGTTAAAAACAGTAAAATTTGTGTTTAAGTAATTATTAAATTGCTTATAATTTTTATTTCAATTCAATTTTAATTAGAGGGTTATATTAGTAATTTCATATAATTTTGGTGAACAACCAAAGTTCTATTAATATGTAGTTTAAATAAACGACAAAATTTTTAAAATTAGTTTTTTGTTTTTCATTTAGTGTTACATTTCTTCCGCTTCCCTCTCATCCTCATTCCTCAACTATTTTCTTTCTTCTCGTTGTTGTTGAAATAATTAATATAAGAAACCTAATGGAAGTCGGTGAAGCCCTGTATCATGGAGTGTCATGAAGTCTCCCTAAATCAAGGGATCTTGTATAGCCTTTCGAAGCTTAAATTAAGGAGTTGCACGTGTTGTGCTTTCTCTCCTTACCCTTTTTATATTTACTTGTAACTTGTGTAGATTTTTTCAATCAATATAGAAAAATCCTCTTCGCCATTCTTAATATGGTCACAGAGCTAGGGAAATCCAAGCGGACCCTAGTTTCTTCCTGCTACATTTTTTTTTTCTGCAATTTTCTTCTGTGTCGTTGTTCTTTCATGGCTGGCGAACAGAGTTCGGATGGAAATAAGTCAGACATTTCCAGTCCTTTTTTCGTTCACCATTCCGATCATCCGGTGATGGTTTTCGTCTCCAAGCTTCTCAACGGAGACAACTACTCCACTTGGTGTCGCTCTGTGAAGCTTTCTCTGAATGCTAAGAACAAGCTGGGTTTTGTGGATGGCACACTGAAGGCTCCTGATGAAAGCAAGAAACCAGATGACTTTGCTTCCTGGAAACGGTGCAACGACATGATCGTTTCTTGGATCTTGAATTCAGTTGACCAGACTATCCATGATAGCATTGTCTACTACACCACACCCCAAGCAATTTGGCAGGATCTTGAAGATCATTTCAGCCAAGGTAATGCACCCAGAATTTATCAAATTCAACGAGATATAGCTTCTATTTCTTAAGACCAATTATCTGGTGCTGCTTATTATACCAAACTGAAGAGTTTGTGGGATGAACTTGCATCCTACAATGATCATGAGTCTTGCACCTGTGGTGCTTTAAAGAAGCAAGGTGATCAAACGGAGAGAACCAGATTAATGTAATTCCTCATAGGTCTCAACGAGTCCTATGATGCTGCGCGTGGCAACATCCTGATGATGAGTCTATTGCCATTTGTGCGTTCAACGTATTCCATGATTGTCCAGCAAGAAAAAACAGCACGATATGAGCGATTCACATGAAGTTGCAGAGGTATCAGTAATGGCGGTTCATCAATGGCAGAAGTCGCAAACTGGCAGCATCTCATCTTCCCGTAAACAACTCCACTGCACTTATTGTGACACCGCCCACCATACCATAGACACATGCTATAAACTGCATGGATATCCTCTCGAACATCGTCTTCATCGTAGCAACAAAGGTGGTGGGCGTGGGAACAATGGTGGTAGACGCAACAAACGCCATGGAAGTTCTGCAAACAATACCACCAATGAGGTTTCTCTGCAAGAACTGCATTCAGCTGTACCTGGTCTCTCTGACGTTCAATTCCAGCAGATACTGTCTATCATAAACAACAATGGGACATCACATAATGCTCCCAAAGCCAATGTCGCTGCCAATGCCGCTGAAAACTCATCAGGTTTGTTAAAACCTCTGAAGCGCCTTCGTCGATGGATAATCGACAGTGGTGCAACAGACCATATTACATTTTCACCAAATTAACTCACTCGTTATACCAAGAGTGTCACCTTACCACCTGTTCAAATGCCTAGTGGACATGAGGCTCCTATCACATCCATTGGGAATTTATCTTTAAATTCTTCAATTCATTTGCAAGATGTATTATGTGTGCCAACTTTCTAAGTTGACTTAATGTCTGTAAGAAAGGTCACTAGCGCAATGGCTTGTTCAGTAACATTTTTCCTTTACTGGTGCATTTTGCAGGATTTGGCTACGAAGAAAACGATTAGTTTGGGTAAACAGCGTGGAAGACTGTATTACTTGGTGGCGCTAGTTTCAGAAAGGCCAACATCTTCTGTCAAACCTCATGCAACATTGTCACCTCCTCCATTGAATTATGCATCGACGTTTAGGTCACATATCACCATCTCGATTAGAGTTTATGGCAAAAAATATGTCGCATATCCCTTTTAAGTTGAATGATGCTTGCGATATATGTCCATTGGCCAAACAACATCGTCTTCCTTTTGGCATTAGTTCAATTACTACTAAGAAACCTTTTGATCTCATCCATTGTGACATTTGGGGTCCTTATAAGATAAGTTCTCTTTCTAGAGCCAATTATTTTTTAACAGTGGTAGATGATTATTTTAGGTTTACCTGGGTCTTCCTCATGCACCATAAAAGTGAAACACAAAGCCTACTCACAAAGTTTTTTTTCCTTGTGCAAACACAATTCCAAACACAAGTACAAATAATTCGAACCGATAATGGTGGGGAGTTCCTTTCTTTAGGTCTTTTTTTTTTAAGGATATTGGGGTTATTTTTCAACATTCATGCGTCTATATGCCTTAACAAAATGGCGTTGTAGAACGTAAGCACCGTCACATTCTTGAAATGGCACGTGCTTTGCATTTTCAGGCTCATTTTCCACTATGTTTTTGGGGGGATTGTGTGTTAACCGCTATACACCTTATAAACAGATTCCCAACCCTTTTCTCCATTACAAAACACCTTATGAACTACTTCATGCTAAACCTCCCACTTTTTCTCATATACGTGTGTTTGGATGTCTTGCCTATGCGACCAATGTACATGTTTCTCATAAGTTTGATGCACGAGCTAGGCGTTGTGTATTTCTTGGTTATCCTTTCGGGCAAAAGGCATACAAACTTTATGATTTAACAACAAAACAGATTTTTACGAACCAGGACGTCATTTTTCACGAAAATACCTACCCCTTTCAGACTTTGCCATATTCTCCCACGGTAGAACCTCCTACAAACCTGCATCATTACCTTATTGTCGACCCCATTCCTTCTACATCCATCCTTTCTCCATCCACTCTAGAAACATCTAGTCCACTATGTCTCTATGCCTTATCCTCTCCTACCCTTTCAGACACTTATTCACCCAATACAACTACCTCTGACACATCTCCACCCAATTCTATAAATCCTCCTCTTTCCATTGATGACAATATAGCTCCACCAAACTCTATTGGGCGACCCCAACGTTATCGCACTGCCCTTGCTAATCTTGATGATTATGTATGCTCACAAGTGACGCTGCCCACACCCAAACCATCGTCGTCTTCGTCGTCAAGTCTTTATAAAGGTACATGGTATCCATTGAGTAATTTCTTATCTTACCACCGTTACTCACCCAATCATTTCGCTTACATTGCTCATGTTACTCATGATGAAGAGCCTAGTACATATACAAAGGCCGCTTCTAGTCCTTACTGGCAGGCCGCAATGCATTCTGAATTACAGGCGTTTGCAGAGAATCACACTTGGACTCTTACTTCTCTTCCTCCCGGAAAATCTCCTATTGGTTGCAGATGGGTTTATAAGATCAAACGGCGTTCTGATGGAACCATTGAGCGTTACAAAACGCGTTTGGTAGCCAAGGGCTACACTTAGATGGAAGGCATTGACTACCATGATACTTTTTCGCCTACAGCTAAAATGACTACTGTTTGATGTTTATTAGCTCTTGCTTCTGCGACAGGGGGAGAGTTTAGTGTGTCGCCTCAACAAGTCGTTGTATGGTTTAAAGCAAGCTTCTCGTCAATGGTTTGCTAAGTTCTCCACTGCTATTCAAACTACAGGTTTTGTACAATCCAAAGCCGATTACTCTCTTTTTACTCATCAAAAAGGAAAATCACTCACGGCCCTTTTGATTTATGTGGACGACATCGTCATTATTGGAAATAATATGGCTGCCGTATCCTCTCTTAAAAAGTTTCTACACAGTCGCTTTCAAATCAAAGATCTCCGAAACTTGAAATATTTTCTGGGGGTTGAAGTGTCACATTCACACAAAGGTATTTCCCTCTCACAACGAAAATACGCTTTGGAGATTTTGAAAGACGTTGGCCTCTTGGGGGCATGACCAGTGAACTTCCTAATGGAACAAAATTTGAAGCTTTCAGACAAAGGGGAACTGCTTAATGATCCATCTCAGTATAGAAGAATTGTTGGGCGTTTGATCTACTTAACTATCACTCGTCCTAACATTACTTATTTTGTGCATGTGTTGAGCCGTTTTATGCATGAACCACGTAAGCCACATATAGAGGCAGTACTTCGTGTTCTAAGGTATATCAAAAGCACACCGAGTCAGGGCCCTTTCTTTTCCTCACATCACAATCTAGCTCTGACAACTTATTGTGACTCGGACTGGGCAGATTGCCTAATCACCCGAAGGTTTACCATAGGTTATTGCATATTCTTGGGATCTTCTTTGATTTCTTGGAGATCAAAAAGACAAAAGACGGTTTCCCTATCTTCAGCCGAAGCTGAATACAGAGCTATGATAGGTGCTTGTTATGAATTGTCTTCGCTTCGACATTTTCTCAAAGACCTGAGTTTATCACATCCAAGGGTTGCGACACTGCATTGTGATAACCAAGCAACTTTACACATGGCTGCTAACCCCGTCTTCCATAACAGGACTAGACATATATAGATTGATTGTCACTTCATCATAGACAAAGTGCAAGATGGTTCCGTTGTTGCAAAATATGTCTCTTCCTCACACCAACTAGTAGATGTGTTCACAAAGGCGTTGGGAAATGATGCATTCTCAACCATGTTACGCAAGTTAGGAGTTCTTGACATACACTCTCCAACTTGAGAGGGAGTGTTAAAATAATTAATATAAGAAACCTAATGGAAGTCGGTGAAGCCCTGTATCAAGGAGTGTCATGAAGTCTCCCTAAATCAAGGGATCTTGTATAGCCTTTCGAAGCTTAAATTAAGGAGTTGAACGTGTTGTGCTTCATTTCCTTACCCTTTTTATATTTACTTGTAACTTGTGTAGATTTTTTCAATCAATATAGAAAAATCCTCTTCGCCATTCTTAATAGTTGTCTTAGGTCTTTCTTTTTAACCTCTGACATAACTGATGAGGAAAACCTTGAATGTAGATGAAAAACAAAATAAACGTTCAAACAAGCCAAACAAAACTAACTCGGATGGTTTGGCTTAAGCTTTGCACTAACAAAAACTGTAATTTTGGAACAAAGCTACACTTGTTATTCGAGTAATCTAATTATTCTAATCTAAATTGTTGCTCTAACCAGTATTTGGCCTCTTTATAAACGACTTAAACGAGCTAATTGTCCATTCTAATTACTTTTTGATACATGGAATTTGCTTATTGCTTGTTAGCATTTGTTATTCCATTCCACACATGGAATGATGCTTGTTTCAACCAAACTCAAAGGTGAAAATTATGGCACTTGGTGTCGTTCCATGCCAATTGCATTCCGTGCGAAGAACAAATTAGGGTTTGTTGATGGATGTGTCAAACAACCATCCGCGAAGATGAAGCCCACAAAATTTGCTCTTTGGCAACGTTGCAACGACATGATCTTCATGTGGATTCTCAATATGCTTTCCGGCAACCTGGACACCAGTGTGGTGTACATGAAGACAACCAAAACCATTTCGGATGATCTTCGAGAACGTTTTTCTTAACAAAACGTCTCTCGTCTATTTGAAATCCAGCGCGATCTGGCAAGTCTTGCACATAATCAACAACCCATCAACGTGTATTTCACCAAGCTTAAAGGTTTGTGGGATGAGATGGATTCCTACCAAACTTTTACGCCATGTTCTCGCGGGGCTGTTCAATCCAACAATGAACAAGTGGTGGGAACCAAAGTGTTGCATATTTTAATGGGCTTAGACGATTCGTATTCTGCGATTCGTGGGCAGATTTTGCTTATTCAGCCATTGTCTTCGGTTCGATCTGTTTATTCCATGTTGACGCAAGAAGAGAAACAAAGAAACATGGTTGCTGGGTCTAGCCTCGTTGAACCTGCAGCCATGGCTGTTCAAACAAGGCGTGGACACAACAGCAAAGGCAGGAAAGGGAGATCTTCCGAGAGGAAACCGTTGCAATGTTCCTACTATGATAAGGATCATCACGTTATTGAAACATGTTGGAGGCTCCATGGGTATCCGCCAGGTCACCGTCTTTATGGAAAATCCAAAATAACAGTTTTGGTGGGCGCGACAACAAACTGAGCGAAAAACCAGCGGTCAACAATGTGGCGTTCTCCCCTCACAAAATAACAGTTCTAGCAACTTTTGTCCATGATGAGCCAAAAATTGGGCCATGACTATAAGGAAAAATAGCAGGTTGGCATTCTTTTTACCAATGGGTTATAGATAGTGGTTCCACTGACCACATATATAGTCTCCCGTTGACTAATGCAACCACAAATCCGCCTTTACCACCAATGGCCTTACCTAATGGGACTCGGGTTCCCATAAATTCTGTTGGCACCTACAGTTTTGGTTTCAAGATATCACTTTATAATGTTCTTGGAATAGCTCATTTTTTATCAAAGTAATTTTCATTAGTCGGATAACTCGATCATTGGGATGCTCAGTAACCTTTTATCCTGATTTTTATATTTTACATGACCTAGAGACAAAGACGATGATTGGTTGGGGCCGACAACGTAATGGAATTTATTATTTAGTGGACTCCAAAAGACGAACATCACCTACAACTACCTCATCTCCCAAGGTATTTTCTGTCACATGACACCGTTGACTTGGTCATCCTTTACCCTTGAGACTACAAATGTTAGCTGAAAATTTTCCTGAAATTTTCCATTCTGCAAATAAACCTTGTTGGCAAAACAAACTCGATTGGCTTTCAGATTAAGTCATATTAATACTAATCATGCTTTTGAACTTATATGTTGTGATATTTGAGGACCACATAGAGTAGCATCTCATTCAGGTGCTCGTTATTTCCTTACTGATGATGATTTTACGCATTGTACTTGGGTCTACCTCGTGCGTCATAAATCAAACACCCAAATATTGCTTAAATCTTTCATTGCCTATGCCGAAACACAATTCCACCACAAAGTTAAACCATTAGAATTGATAATGGAGGCAAATTTGTTTCTATGCATACTTTCTTTAGTGACCATGGTATACTTTTTCAATGCTTTTATGTTTCCACCCCTCAACAAAATGGGGTTGTGGAGCGTAAGCATAGACATATTCTTCAAACTACATGGGCTTTGCATTTTCAGTCACATATCCCTTTGCAATTTTGGTATAAATGCATTCTTACATCTATTTACTTGATTAACTGCATCCCTACCCCTCTCTTATCGGGCCTCACGCCTTATGAGAAATTGTTTGGCCACCCTCCTTCATATACACATTTACGCACTTTTGGGTGTTTAGCATATACAACTAATCTTCACCCACAACATAAGTTTGATGTTCGGGCTATACAATGTGTTTTTTTTTTTTTTGGTAAAGTAAACAATGTGTTTTCATAGGGTATCCTTGTGAGCAAAAAGCTTACAAATTATATGATCTTAATTCCAAAACAATTTTTACAGGTATAATTTCACCCATTCCACAAAAATAACCCAAATATTGGCCCAACACCAGACCCAATACCTTCTCTACCACCACCCACTCAAACTAACCCACAATCAGAAACCCACATAGCTACCCGGGCCCAGCACCAGTCCAAAATTTACCCAACCCCATTGTCCCCGCATTAGCCCAGCAGCAACCCACATCTGCTACTGATGGGCTTGACCACGTCTCAGCCCTTCCTGATGGGCTTGCTGCCTCTCTGGATCCGTGCCCGGCAGCTGCTTCTCCAACACCTTTGCGACATTCCAGACGCATTTGAATCTCGTCTGCAGAGCTCCACGATTATATTTGCCCGACCATTACGTTGCCCCTAGCTGATTCCTCGATTTCTGGTCCTAGTACAAGGTATCCTCTTTCTAATTACTTGTCCTACCAAGGACTCTTCCCTACATATCAATCCTTCATTGCACAACTGTCTTCTATTTTGGAACCTAACAGTTATGCAGAAGCCGAAAAAGATCCTAAGTGGACACTTCCTCCTCTTCACCCCGGGAAAGTACCAAATGGATGTCAATGGGTTTATAAGATCAAAAGAAAATCTGATGGGAGTATCGAACGTTATAAAGCTTGTTTGGTTGCTAAGGGTTACACCCAATTGAAAAGTATCGACTATCATAACACCTTTTCTCCATCGGCCAAACTTGTCACTTTCCACTTCTTACTTGCTCTCATTGCTGCTCACTCATCGTCCCTGCATCAACTCGATGCCCATAATGCATTCGTTCATGGTGATCTCATGGAGGAAATCTATATCCCTCAACCACCCGGTCTTCAGTGATAGGGGGAGAATTTGGTGTATCGCCTCAATAAGTCGCTTTATGGGTTGAAGCAAGCTTCTTGGCAATGGTTCTTCAAGTTCTCACAAGCTATTCGGTCCACTTGTTATGTTCAATCCAAAGCATACCACTCACTTTTTACTAAGAGAAGAGGAAAGTCATTTACTGTGCTTCTCATTTATGTTGATGATATATTGATAATAGGGAATGACTTGACAACAATTAATGATCTCAAATCATTTTTGAGTACCAAGTTTTGTATCAGAGATCTTGGTAATTTGAAATATTTTCTGAGGATCGAGGTGGCACGCTCAAAACAAGGTATTTTCATTTCACAAAGAAAGTATCTGTTGGATATCCTTAGGATCATGGTGTGCAAGTTTTCCTATGGAACAAAATCTAAAATTGCTTCCTGATGCTGAGAATGCATCAGATGATCTAGCCAAGTACAAAAGATTGGTTGGTCGGTTGATATATCTCACTATAACCCGACCAGATGTTACATATTCAGTTCATTTATTGAGTAGAGTCATGCAACCACCTCAAAAGTCTCATTACGAAGCTACCGTTCAAATCTTGAAGTATTTGAAAGGCACACCGGAGCAAGGATGTTCTTCTCTCAAAATTCATTAAAGTTAAAGGCATATTGCGAATCTGATTAGGCTGGATGTCCAACCACTTGGCGTTCAACTACTGGTTATTGTGTTTTCCTTGGAAATAGCCTTATTTCATGGAAAAGCAAATGACAAAAAAACGTTTACTTATCTTCTGCTGAAGTCAAATATAGGTCCACGGCAGCGAGCTTGTATGGCTCCAAAACCTTTTTCGAGCTCTTCAAATTCAGGACCAAGGGTCGGCTACCTTATTATGCGACAATCAAGCCGCCCTCCATATTGAGGCAAACCAGGTGTTTCACGAACGAACAAGGCATATCGAGATTGATTGTCATTTTGTTCGAGATAAGATTATGGAAGGAAAAATTGTGACGGGATTTGTTCCATCCATATCACAACTTGCTAATTTGTTCACTAAAGCTCTTGGGAAGGAAAGATTTCATACTTTGTTAGGCAAGTTGGGAGTCGCAACATTCACTCACCAACTTGAGGGGAAGTGAAAGTCAAGGATCATCACAAGGAATTTTACATCTTTATTTCCTTCTCAGCAAATAATTTTTTTTCAACAAGGTATTGTGATGTCTTTCTATGGGATCGCATGTCCTTTTATTAGCTCTTATTTGTGGTGCACAATTTCGTGGAATGTAGGTAGTGGTTATGATCGATTCGATATAAAAGAGGGCATAGTGTGTATTTTTCGTTGTGTCTGATTCCTTATGAAAGTCATTCAATCCATAAGAATATAAATTAAATAGGGTAATTCTGCTCATCGTGTCCTTTATATGGAAATAAAAGGACAAGGAGCCATTCTCTTGACTCATATGGATGAGAATTTTACTCTACGAGAGATTGAGCAAAAGGCTGTTGAATTGGCCTATTTCTTGCGTGTACCATTTAAAGTATTTTGAAAAAAGGAACTGAAGAATGAATAAACTTACCCCAATATTATGAATCAATCAACGATATCAAAGACAAATATATTGTAATTGGTTACATTCCTATCTTGTATTATACGTTGTCAATTAGTAGCTAGTTAGTAGAAATTGATTGTAAACATATAGTTATAGTAGTATACTGTACAGAGAATTTATTCAACGAGATTTAGTGAATCACAACCTTCCAAAATTCACAGCCGCCGGTAATGAGTGTTTGGTGAAACTTAAGAAACACTTTTAGATTTATAAATAAAGGTAAAACAGTAATTTTATTGACATAAGAATCACGAGTTCTACGGATAATGAACACAACTAGCATTTACAAACTATTGCTTTTTTTTTTTTTATGTAAATATTTTTCCTCACATTTCTTTACTGTTGTCTGTAAATGGTGAGACAAGAAAACCTTCAAGCACGGGCGGAGCCACCTACAAGGCTAAGGTGTGTTATAGCTCAGAGAGGTTTTTTGTAAGTGTAGTTCTATTTACATACTCATTTTTATTTCACACACATCCCTCTCAATTTCGGCATTCAAATGGAATGACAAAAAAATTAATAAAGGTGTTTGAATAACACTATCCTTTTTTAAACTCATGCTTTAATGGCTTATGTTAATTCAGGTAGCATATATAGCCCACTCAATCCCAAAACAGGTTAGTATTAATAAATAATACTTTTTTTGCTAAAAATAATAAATTAGTTCTATCTCCTCTTCCCTTTTCTATCCTATTCGTCAAAGAAAAAGACCATTTACCCTATGAGGATTAGCCTCTGTACTTCTTACTCAAGAAAAGAAAAAGAACCTATATCCGCAATTCCTTACTTTTCGTTACGATTTTCCAATGAACGTAATATTTGGTACGTTTACCGCTTTATTTACTTATTCTTGATTTATTTAGTAGGTTAATTATTTATATGGTCCTTGAAGTTGTTGGTTAGGGTTATGATTTCAAGAATTGTTTATATTCTATTGTTATTTTTATATTGATTATTATATAATTTTATATAAGAAAAAATAAACATATGATTTTATGGTACTAATTTTAGCTAGCTCACCAAAGAAAAAAAATCCTGGCTCCCTCCTTACCTTCAAGGTTGGGGCCTTTGAAGATATCTCAATGGCATCCCCATTTTGTATAGAATAGAAGACATGAAAACCGTCGATATTTACGACACCTTTACAAAACCATGTAACATCCATGGACGGATGAGATTTGATTAATCCATGCATCAAACTTGAAATATCTTTATTACAAACGATCAACTAAATACTTGAAAAATCTTACAAAATTGGTAAAATGTGCAAATCCTTGCTCTCTTCTTACTTCTTATTTTTCGTACTCATTGAATTTTATTTTTTCAGTTGAAAGAAGTAATATTTTCGTATTTTCCCAATTCTTATTTATAAAGATGAATTGGAAAACAAAAATCAGGCAGACCCACAAAGTGTTCAAACGAAAGTTATCGACTTTGGCATCAAAACGTTAGTTACAGTTTGCTTGTACCATGTAAATTGCCCTTTAAATATCCATGTTACCAAATGATTCAAACCCACACCTAAACCCTGCCTAACCTAAAACCAAACGGACCCAAACATGGGTTAGCTCAAATTGACGGCACATTATATTGATGAGGACTGGAAACTACAAAAGAAAATTCTGAATTTTGTCACACTTGATTCTACTCGTACGGAGGACTTGCTTTCAGAAGTAGTTATCAAATGTCTGATGGACTGGGACATTGACAGTAAGTTGTTTGCCTTGACATATGATGATTGTTCCACCGATGATGACATTGCTCTAAGAATCAAAGACCAGATCTCCCAAAACAGGCCTCTCTTGGTCTATGGTTGGTTATTTGATATTCGCTCTGCTGCACATCTTCTAAATTCAGTTGTGCATGATGTTTTGGAAGTAATGAGAGAGGTGATACAAAATATTCGGGGAAGTTTCAAACACGTAAGAAGTTCACAAGTGAAACAAGGGAAGTTCAATGAAATTGTTCAGCATGTTGGAATCAACATATCTTATGTTTGAAACAGCCATGGAATACAGGGGTGCATTTTCTCTCCTGCCAGAGCATAACGCTTCATATACATCAGCTTTAACAGACAGAATGGGAATGGACGAGGTTTGTTACAGTTTATTTGAAATTTCTTGTTGAAATCACTAATGTTTATGGCAACAAGTGTCCAACTGCAAGTATATATTTTCCTGAGACATTAGTGATTTCAAATGTATCAAATCCCTAATAACTGTGCCATTTTCTTCCTCTTTTATTGTCTTGGCGGCCTGAATGAGGATTGACTGGATGGATATCATCAAGAGTTGCAGCTGAATCATTCGATGGCCCTTCAAGTGTCCCAGTGCCCCCTCTCAAAACAAACTGGAAAACTTCGTTCACTGTTGGATCCATCTCATTACTTGATGAGGGATTGGGGCCTAAGACGAACTCTTGAACAGTAGCCTTACCTTCAAGCATGCTCATAACTGCAGACATGGTAGGCCTAAGCCTTGAAGTTGAATTACAGCAATGGAGAGTCACATTGATTGTAGCTATTATCTCTTCATTGTTGAATTCTGAGCCCAACCTTGGATCCACTAGGTTCATCAAATTCCCTTTCGATTTGAGAGCATGCGCCTATAAACATGAAAAGAACAAAAGAAAAATAACTTACGTACCTTGAAAAATAACGTGAACTTTCAGCAAAGAAGAATGTAAAAAAAAGCCTTCTATCTAGTGGTAAACAACATCAACAAAATCCAAATTAGAGTTCAATTAGGAAGTTACCCAATGAAGAATATAGAATCCTTTTTTATTTGATTTCTTCTTCCCACTAATAATCTCCAGTAGAACAATTCCAAAGCTGTAAACATCTGCTTTATCAGTAAGATGACCCATATTTACATATTCTGGTGCAATGTAGCCACTGCAAAATCATGAAATCATCACATAAATACAATACTTAGACATATGCCGTAATATAACTATATTGGAAGGACAAATATAAGAAGAGAAGTAAAAACAGGGACTCACAAAGTTCCAACAGGATCGGTGCTTATATGTGTTTTATCCTCTTCGGCAAGTTTAGCCAATCCAAAGTCCGATATCTTCGGGTTAAGATGTCTATCAAGCAATACGTTCGAAACCTTGATATCTCTATGAATAACCCTCAAGCTTGATCCATCATGAAGGTAAGCCAAACCTTTTGCTATACCAACACATATCTTACGCCTCGTTGGCCAATCCAAATCCAACCGACTTTCTTTTGCCCCCTCAGTTTGTCAAGTTAATCAAAATCAGTCATAATTTTGTGCATAAAATCTTTTATACCATATGCATGGACCAAATGAAATGTAGAGTGATACTTACCAAACAAAGCATGATAAATGCTATTGTTTTCCATGTACTCGTAGACAAGGAATAACTGATTTTCTTCAATACAATATCCGTATAGGTATACAAGATTAGGGTGTTGCAAAGCACATAGCATCTCTATCTCATTAAAAAATTCACGATTTCCTTGGTTTGATTTGGGAGAAAGCTGCTTAACAGCAATTTGTGTTCTATCAGCAAGAATGCCCTGCATTTGACTAAGATAGTTAAAACAAATATCTTCTTTATGGAGAAATTAATCATAATTAGGACTGCTATTATTAATCAATTTAGAAAAGAAATTATTTGTTCCGAAGAATACCTTATAAACAGTACCAAAACTACCTTTACCAATCTGATTGGCTTGGTGAAAGTTGGCTGTGGCATCTTTAAGTTCCGTAAAGGTAAACTTGCGAGTTTGTAGTTCCACACCTTTCAAATCTGCATGACAAGTAAATCTCATAAGAAATTGTTGTGTCTAAGAAAAATTTCAGAACAATATCATTGTTTTATCTTAAATCCCATTACGGTTTGAAGGCCTAGAATTTAACAACTATCTGGACCTATAGGCAGACATACTTTGCATCATGAGTTTAAAACATATAATGTACTCGCGGAGCGTTCAATATCTAAACAACTATTGTCTTAAGAGTGTGCACTTAAATATGCATGAGAAGTCAGAAAAGAGGATAAATGTTCTTCTTAGCAATGGAACAATGAAAAGAAAATGCAATATAATGGAGAAACAAAAAATACCATCCTCCAATGTTTTCTGTAGTCCTACGAGGCATCTCTTGATCCAAAGAATAACGAGCACTGTTAATATGATGGCAACTGCTACGCACCCCCCAATTTTAACTATTGTGCTTATAGGCAGACAACTCCTACCATGCGGTATGGTGCTTACACTTTCTGCTGGAGGATCAAAGTCTGCCAATATAAAGTATAATTTTATTAGAATCAATGTAAATCTAACAAATGAGCGATTACTTGCAAATATTCTACAACATAGGCAAAACTTACTTGGTGTCACACTAATCGCAGATATAAGAGGCCCATAGACACCTCTATAAGGAATGGCAGTCGTTCCTTTTCCTGCCCAATATAAGTGGATCTCCAGTGTGCTACCAAGAACAGTAACATTGTCGAACTCTTTGACAATTCCCTTACCAACACCTACTGCTTCATCCATAATATTAAAGTCTTTCTGGACCAAATTCCCCTGCACAATAATTTCAATATGTAACAACATTAATTCTAGTTTCATATTTCAATTCCACTTGAGAAAAGTCATACAATAGGGTACCAACTGCAGCTAAACCTATTGCGACATACAACTTCCTAAAAATGAGCATAATATACTAATACACTTAAGACTAGCTAAATACTGCCTTCCGTTTCCCTCCCAAAAATAAAAGAAATAAAATTAGGTGGTAATAAGATCAAATTGACGAACTTCTGTTCAAATGATGACTGAAAGCCTACATGAAGTGTATCAGGCAAAGAAGGAAAACTAGGCAGCACTGACTTGAGGCTTAAATAATCAGATAAGAGAACTTAAATAAACAGGTTTACATCTGAAAGTTCTGCATTTCTTTTAAAACTTCGTATAAAATAACACCCAAATAAAGCAGCTAGACGACATCTAACCTTCCAAATATGTGTCGTGCTCTAATTATACCGAAAGAAAAATCATGTACAGTTTTAAGACATAAAGTGTGATCTATAATGGAACGCGCTAAACAAACTAAATGCTGCCCATTGAAGTTATAGTGGTGTTTGACAAAAAAGGGGTAAATAAACTAGCAAAGAATCACAAATAGTAAATGAAATTCACTTGTACTCACTTGAATTAAGATGTCAAATAAGCGTTTTCCGAGACTACTAAATGTCTAGTCATTTGTGAACATTATTTCGGAAAAGTAGAGCCGCACTTTGTACCTGCCTTTTAGCATGCAAAGGGCATAATACTTGAGTGATACAGGGGCAATGCGCGCTGTTTGATAAAAATCTGGACCGGTGATATTCAAAGATAGCGCATTTGTTGCAATGTAATTTGCATTAGGCTTGTGCATGTACAGCCCCGTGCTGCTATAGCCCCACTTTTGAGACGACGAAAAAAAGCTTGATGGTCTGAAAGTGCTTAAGTCCTCTTCATATGTATGACCATCAAACTTCATCTTCCTCCCTCCACAATTGATAAATATAGAATGGTCTACATGTGTGACAAGAATATTATTAGAAATTTAGACTCTACAATTCATATGTATGACACCTATAACGACAATAAACTCATTAGTTTTTGCATGTTTGTTAGACCCCATTCGAACATTGACTCAGAGTTCTCAAACTATCAATTCGATTAACAACATGCAACATCCAACAAAAGTACAAAAAAACGTTGAACTACACAACCAACCAATTTACTAAGATAGATGAAAGAAAAAAATTAAATGAACTTAAACTCACATTTCGGTTTTGAGGAGCAAGGAAGGCCCTTCTTCAAGCACCACCTACGCATTGAAAGAATTAAGGCTCAGTCATACATTTGTCTTATAATGTTTGATAAACACAGAATTACAAGTTTTGGTGAACTTACGAGTTTTCTAAAGACGAATGACTAGAAACTAGATTCCTGTAATAATAAAGGGAATTAACAAATAATATCCGAGGGATAAAGAGCATAAATAAGTACGTAGTGAATTTAGCCAATAGCATAAATAAGTACCTAGTCAAATGTTGGCAACTGACGGAAGGTGATCCCGTAAAATTGTTGTATGACAAGTCCCTGCAACAGATTTTATGTGGCATTGATGACAACTCTAAATTCATATAATGGAGAAACATAAAAGTGAAATTGAAATCGAAGTTTGCCAGCATTTTGCGTTAAAAAACAAACACAAATAAAGCAAAACTTCATAGATTAGTGTTAGAGTATAGACTGACTGTTCACGTTTGCTTTGCAATATCCCAATTGGTACTTCTCCGGTCAATATGTTGTTGCTCAAACACCTGCACACGTAAAAATTAACGGTCAATGAAATGTAAATAAGGCTGATTTGAGAAATATTTAAAATTAATGTGTACTGTTTGCACCAATAAATGAATGTTTCATTTGACCGACTTACACGAAAGAGAGATGCCTAGCACGTTCAATCGTCTGTGGAATTTCTCCTGTTAACTTGTTAAAGCTCAAGTCTCTACAATAAAGGAAAAAAACATCATACTAACGTACATCCGAGGTTTTTTTTGAACTTTTGAAGGTTTATTGAATCCAAAAACTCAAAGTCTTGTTCATTTTGGCAATACATGTATACATGTATACAATTATGTTGATTAGAAAAGCACTCACAATGTTAATAGCTTTGTCAGCTTGCCAAGGTAATTTGGGATTGTACCACTAATTGAGCAATTTCTCAAAATCCTGTCACCGGAATACGAACAAAAATTAGAATAATTGCGTCAGTGATTACACTGAAGTACAATTTCAGTAAGTTTATGTGATAAGGAACTCACACTATCTGGATATTTTTCATATATTTCAAATTAGGAAAAGGCATACTTGGTCCATTCAAATCAGATATCATCCTGATACATCAGAAATATTTATTTGTTATATAGTTGAAGAATTGGAATACATAATGATTACAAGATAGAGGAGCAGTGGTCTCACAATTCCTTTAAGTATTTCAATGAAGATATGTTGTAAGGAATAGGGCCTTCCATGGATGTACCTTGCAGATCACTGCAGTAAATTTAAGTTTACTCTCCAGCCGAAAAGTGATAGGATACAAGTATATTGAAAGGAAAGGAAATGCAGGAATGAAAAGAAAATGCAGAGAAAGGAAACACAAAAAAGAAATCATTTCATTTAATCACTATCCTCTTTCCTGATGACTCAATGCCCTTATAAGGAAGTAACTGAAAGTAACTAAGAAGCTTCTTAGTACCAGATCAGCAGTAAACCTAACCACAACATGATCCCTATAGCAACATTCATAGTCTTCTCATTAAAAACAATGCTATTGTAAACACATATCTAATTGGAACGCCATGTGATAGCGAACTTGTTCCATGTAAGTTCTCTCCTAAAAGAGATGTATATATACAATGACATTAGTTTTAAGGAAGATTTTAGAAGACTTGTTGAATAACTCGGTACAATATATCTAAAGAGGATCCTAAAAAAACGCTCACAGTAAAATATGGGAGATAAAGAGTAAAAGATGGGAGATAAAGAGTAAAAGATGGGAGATGACTACAATGAAGAGCAACACTCACAGTTTTTGAAGTTTGCTCCAGTTTCCAATAAATTCAGGTATCTTTCCTGATAATTGGCTCCCACCTATCCTACTGCAGGCGTTAAAAGAAGATGAGAAATTCTTTGTGTAAAAATTATGCACATTCGTATAATCAAGCCATTTTGCATCACTTACAAATAAGTTAAGTTCCTTAGATTTCCGTACGACTCTGGTATCGTACCAGTAAAATTGTTCCCGGAAAGAAGGCTGTTGAAAGTAAAGAGTTAGTTATGAAAGATAATCCAATGATTTGTGAAACATTTTTACATTACATGTTACAAAAAGAGTTTAATCACTATAGAGCACTTGCGGTGAGAGTCATACAAAATAGCAAAAGTTTCATGAAATTTGGATTTCGAAAAAGTTTGGCAAAAATAGGAAATGAGAATGCAATCTTACAGTCTTTCCAAGTGAGTCAACCTCCCGAGGTTTTGCGGAAGAGGCCCTTCAAATTGATTATCTTCCAACACCCTGGAAAAAAATGTATTTGTCAATCAAGGTTATGAATGTTCCTTCTTTCTTTTAATTATTAATAAGTAAATAACATTAATACAAAACTTACAGCTCTCTGAGCAAAGTAAAGTCACCAGCAGGAATTGAACCACCGAGTCGATTCCCTAAAAGATACCTGCAACACACTAACAACAATTACATGACATGCCTAACAAATATTACAAGTATCGATGCTGCCATTACTTAAGGTCCTTAGAATCGCTTACAGAAAACGAATAGGACACCGGGAAAGGCTTGTAGGGATTGATCCACTAATGTAGTTGTGAGTGAGATCACTGTTTAATGTGAACAAGCATTAGAAGTTCATATCCATAATCCAGTTAATGTGCATAACAAATTCAAACCAACAACGTAATCACTTACATTTCTTCCAAATGAGTAAGGTCCCCAAATTCCTCCGGTATAATTCCGGTTAAATTCAGACCCTTCAGCTTGCTGTGATACCGAAATTTAAGCAACAGTTAAAACTTATTAATCAGTTGTACTTAAAACAATAAAACTTGAAGCCCATAAAGCCTTACATGATTCTGACATGGCAAGTGTTGTTTGCAAAGGAACACTTGCAAGTGACATTGCTAAAAATTTGGGCAGTGAAGTATTTGAAGAAGCCTACCCCACCACCTTGGCAAGAAGTTTGGCTGATATTCTTCCAGTGAGGGTTATGTAATTTTCTAGAAATTGTTTCAAGAGTTTTCACTGTCACATAAACAAAAACAGCTCTTGAAGTTCATCACTTGCCAAAAATCACATGCAATGAAAAAGACATGGTCAATCATACATGTTCACCCTTCAAAGGCCTAACTGAATAAAAAGAATGCTAAAAATCCTTCACTTGTTACAACTTATTTTGATCATAAAAGCATAAAAGTACATGTTTACACCAATAAGAAATTGCCACATCATTTAATTATAGGTAATATGAAATTACCATATTATGCAATTATTGGTGCCTTGTGAGGCAATCGACATATACTACAAATCAAACAGATGAATCCTTTACTGCCAAATTATGCAATTTGCACTCATATAAATTGTTTAAGAACCATTATGAAAAAGACATTAATTTTTTTTATTGGTTTAAATATGTACTTTTATGAAAGATAAATATTATATTCTATGCCCAATTCCAATTTTCATGGACTAGCAGGAAATGAAAACAGAAGATTAGCTAACAGATGATGGGCTGAATATATGGGTAAACTATCAGATGGGCTGAGGAGAAGACTTAATCTCGCCCATTAGAGTGCAACCCAAAGTTTCTCTGTCACAGTCCAAGGGGTAATGCTATTCTTACCATAATTTTATACCATATTTCTTTATCATCTTAAGTGAAAGATAAGTTGGACAAGTTACATCATTTAATTTCAATCTTTTTATTAATTAAAACACTTAAATAATCTTTTTATTAATTAAAACACTTAAATAATCTTTTTATTAATTATTGATTAATATTTTAAAATTAAATATTAATTAATTTAGATGATATGGTTGACCACATTAAATACCACCTAAAGTGGTATACAATTGTGGTACAAAAAATATTGTAAGAATAGTATTATTGGGCTGGAAATCGGAATGTCGGACTTTTAGTCTACTGGTGTCGACGTGTCGTGTGTGAGTTGGAGATCTTCTGATTGGTCGAAGTACATTTTCCTAAACTAGAAACCCTAAACGCCAAAACTCGAATATCCGTAAAATTCATATGATTGCAACATTGAGCCTGCGCGCGATTTCATATGATTGCAATATTGAGTAGACCTATTTTTGTGGTCTGAGGAGAGAGAAGGGAGCACCACCTCAACCTCCTCGTCACTCATTCGAATCCCCCTCCCTCCGTTGCTCTCCCCCCTTCCTTCCACCTCCACCCAATTCCTTTCTCTTCTGGAAGAAGCATGGCTCCAAGAAACTCTCCCCCAACATTCTCCTCTTCTGGGTCCTCCCCGAAGCCCAGTTCGGTTCCGGACCCGAACTCCAATCCGGGTTCTACACGTTCGACAACGAGATGGAGGACGGGTCGGACCCGCTTGCCGCCGACGAGAAGAGAATACCGCATCGCTCGTGGATCATAATCGGGTCACGGAGGGAGACGGCGGCGTCCAATCCTGGTTAATAGCCTCGGCCTTCTTGAGCATGTAGGATTTGCGGAGACGGCGAAAGGGGAGGCGGGTCGACGACGGTGTGGGGCGGCGGAGGAAATGGGTATGGTGGTTTTGAGCGGGTGGAGGAGGTTGAAGGATTGGGAGGATCTGGATCTGCTTGCTTGATTCAACATTGAGCAGGTCCGGAATTCGACCCATGAGCAGAAGAGAGACTTAATCTCGCCCATTAGAGTGCAAGCCCAAAGTTTCTTTATCACAGATTCATTAAGGTTCCAAATCGGTATGTCGGAGATATTCAGATCGGTGGAAAGTCGCCAGCGTTAGGCGACACGGAAGCCGAGAGACCTAAACTACAAACCCTAACCCCAAAACTCTAACTAGTGTCAGGTAAAATTTCCATTGCAGTTTTATATAAGTAGTAGAACCTGAAACAGAAGAGGATTTGAAAGCTTCATGCTTTAACTTAAGAGGCCATCTCCTAGGGTCTGAAAATTCTAAAAATAGAAACTGAAACAGAAAAGACACTGATGCAGATGAACAAATACAAAAACAAACAATGAGGAAAATTTCAAATTTCTTTGTTTTCCCAGAAAAATTTTCTCAGGAACCAAACAGAGCAGAGCACTTCTCACAACACAAAACCAACTGCAATCATCCTCAAAAACCAACAAAAATCTTCACAAAATCCCAAAATTACCATTCATATTTGCAGTAAAACTTGAGAAATGTAAAGCGAGAAGGAAAATGATGATTTTATTTTGTGCTAACCTTCTTCCGGAGGCAGAAGCTGAGCACAACTCAAAGCCAGCAACCCGATCAACAGACCGACGACAATCACAGAACTTGACATTGTCCTCCGATCACTACACAAAAACAAAAACAAAGACAAAGAGTGTGTTGGTAACTTTGTGTGTGAAAGAGCTTATGCCCTAGTGATAAATGCATGTCATGGCTTCGAATGATAGATATATAGAAAGAGAGAGAAGATGCAGATCGAAAAGGCTAGTCAACAATCTTCTTGTACGAAAGGGTTGCATCGGAGCCACGTGGTGGATTCCAATTGTGACTGCAAACTGCTTTTTGTTTGGCCCAGAATGTCAAAAAGAAGGTGTACATACCCTTTTAGAGAAAGTTAAAGTAATGCGTTTGGTGGGATGCTTCAACGTAGGATAAGGTAAGCAAAGACATTGACCGCAACATGGGCAAATTACTGGACATTCACCACAAAGACATTGAACGTAGTCTCTTAATTTTGATTGTAGTGGCAGTGAATGGCAAGAACCAAGGGCAAGAAGTTGTGTAGGGCAAAAGGTGCCTTTGCTTGGGTCGAACTATCCAGGAGGTTTGCCACCAGCTTTGAGTGTGCTGAAGAATGTGTTAAGCACAATCAAAAAGCCAGTGACATTGCTCGATATAAGAAACCTCTCGCTCCTGCGCAAAAATGAACATCCTTCAATTTATGGGTTGGGAGGCGGCCGCACCGGAATGGATTGTAGTCATTGGTGTATTTGTAGAGCCCCGGATACTTGGAATGAGGTTCTCTACAATTTTATTCTTTCAAGGATGGAAATTGGACAAGTTTTTAGGAAGAAATAATATGATTTTAGATGAAATTCAAATTTCTCTTCAACCTACTGTATCACATTTAAACTCTCCCCATGGAACTTAGATAAGAAATATCTTTTATAATAAAAAAAATATTTGCGATATGACAAGTCATGTTTTGAGTTAAATGTTATTTCTTTGACTTATAACGCCATGCAATGAGGTACCTATGCCATGTAAGTTGTTGTCTTGATATAAAAGAAACATTAAGTTGACATTCAAGTATGAACTACTAAACAAGAAAACATTACAGGCTACTACACTCGTCAATTTGGAATTTGACGAGTTATACATTCCCATGGGTGGTACTCCATATGTTATTATAGAAGTTGAGGAAATTTTTTTCAAATGTTTTCTGCTTGTATAATGTCATATGATATATGTGCCCGTATTCTAAGTACATTAAAAATTCTTTCCATAAACGGTGGGCCACTTTATTTGAATCCTCTTTAGGGTTGCCTGTTCAAGTATCTAGCCATTAGTTTAGCAAGAAAAAATTGTCATTACAATCACATAAGTTCAAATTTTTTACCTTTTGCTAAGTTGCCCACATACGAGGGAGGAGAGAATTATTTACCTTTTGCTAAGTTGCCCACATTTCAAACCAAATAGATATGTTGTGCGCTCTTTACGAGAAAAAGAGAAGAGAATTACTTACCTTTTGCTAAGTTGCCCACATTTCAAACCAAATAGATATGTTGTGCGCTCTTTACGAGAAAAAGACGAGAGAATTATTTCCCTTTTGCTAAGTTGCCCAAATTCGTCATTTTCAGACCAAATAGATATGTTGTGCGCTCTTTACGAGAAAAAGAGGAGAGAATTATTTGCCTTTTGCTAAGTTGCCCAAATACGTCGTTTTCAAACCAACTAGATATGTTGTGCGCTCTTTACGAGAAAAAGAAAAACAAAACGAGGGAGGAGAGAATTATTTACCTTTTGCTAAGTTGCCCACTTACGTCGTATTTTTTTGAGAGATTTTTTAGTGTGACCGATACACGGGATAGTACATTATGTGTCACTAAATAAATGGTGAGATATGTGTGCTAAAAAGTTAATAACTTAAAAAATGAAACTTCCCATCATTCTTATTAAAAAACATAGTGTATCACTTGTGTTCCCATCACAACTAAAAATTTCTCGTATTCTTTTTGTTCCAAAGCGCGATGTGTGTCCATGGGTGATGTCACCCGCACGTGGTGGATTTCTTGATGTAGGCCAACGCAGATGTTCCATGCAAATAAAGGTCAACACCTTTTTCCAAAAAAATAAAATAAAATAAAGGTAGTGTTTAAAAAAAAATAATAATAAAAAAATAAAATAAAGGTAAACACCTACGCATAATCTCCCTCTTTTGCAAATTTTTGGATCTTCATTAGATACGTTACTAGGACTGGCATAGATGTGAATTAAAATTCACCATTTGATATGTATACATATATGGTTAGAAGTGTCTTTAAATGACTGAAAGCGTTTTTGAAAAAATTATTTTTGAAACCAATCATTGATAAAAGTACAAGTGAATTCTAAAAAAATATTAAGTGCTTTTTACAAGAAGCGCATAACTGAATGTCTTCCAAAATGCATTTTCAATGCTTTTGCAATGCATTTGAAACCAAAATACTTTTACCAAAAACTGTTTTAATCATTCTAAAGTCATTTCCAAACATTCCTAACAAATATATGTATTGTGTTATTTAATGTGATAAAATGACTCGATTTCATAGGATAGTCAATTAGCAAACATGCCTAACAAATATATGTATTGTGTTCTCTAATGTGATAAAGTGACGCGCTTTCATAGTCAATAGTCAATTAGCCGTTTGTTTGCCCATCTTAGCTTTCATTGGACTATACTAGATTAAATATTAGTTTAATTCCGTGTTTGTTTCCTTGCGGGATCAAATATTGTGTTAGCTCACAACTATGATTTTTCCATGTTCAGTGTTTTATTTGATTCTGGCTCATAACTGTGGTTTTTCCTTGTTGCGTTTTATTTGATTCTGGGTTTGAGTTGGACTTTTTGGTTATGTGCTCAACATTTTAGATAAAGGTATGACAAAAGGCGAGAGAGAGAGAGAAGGTTGATGTAAAAAATATCAAATTCCAAAAAATTTTAGTCCGCTTGTTAGTCTGGTACTGCATTAAATGCTTCATTATTCTTATACTGTTGAGTTCATGTTAAGCTGGTCTAACTTAGTTACTGAAATTAGTCCAGTCCGTAATAGTTCGATGCAATTAAAATTAGGATAAGTAGACTCGCAAACACGATTGATAAATTGTTTTTTTAATAAAAAATCCCACGTCCCTATCAAAGCACCCGTTTTCATAAAAATGACCTGGCCTAGAAAACCGGTTTTTAGGGTAAAGTTAATGAAATTAAATTTATAGATAAAGTTTTAAAAATTAAAAGATATAAAAATTAATAATTAGTTTATTACTTGGACATTGATATTTATTTCTAGACTTTTTTTATTAACACCCCACATAATGTTGAATACACCATATATTAAAATTCAATATTAAATCACTTATATATCTAATATGCAATGACAATTTTAACCTCATAAAGTTAAATAAAAAATCTAAATACACCCAATTCACAACTTTAACATGAATATCCTACAATTATTTTTCTTCAACTCTCAAAGCTAATCTCATCCTCTATTGTAGTACAAAACCTAAATCAATGAAATTACAAACACGTTGATTACAACTTTAAAGCTCAGGGATATTGATTAATAGCCTCTTGATTTTCATTCACCGTACAACTACAGCTTCATCTTCGTATGAAATCAACAAATCTGCCTTGTTATGACGATTTTCATAGAGGCGATTTAGAACTTGCAGATTTTCGTTATGACGCCTCAATTACACCCAAACAGGAAGGGGAGGAGAGGAGTGTCCAAGTCAAGCTACTCGCCTCTTTGGCTGTGATACCAAAAGCTCTCGCAGATGGACATATGATTGGTTGTTTTGTACATACAATGAAATTCTTCAATCCAATGATTCATGGATGCATTCTATCAACCCCACATTCTTCTTCAATCCGGTTTCATTGAGTAAAATTTAAAAATGTGGGGTGTATGTTGAGAGTGTGAGATGTGAGGGTATTAAGGGAAAGTACGTGAGGTGTATAAAGATAACTTTTAATTGAAAAAGTAAGTGTGAGGTGTATTAAGTATGTAATGATGTATTCAACAATATTTGGGATGCTAATATAATAAGCCTATTTCTATTAGTGATACATCATTTAATTTCTAAATTTTGTTTATAAATTTAGACTGCTAAGCATTACCCGTTTCGTTAAAGTTCTTCTTCTCCTTTTGACTTGGCCAAAAACGCACAGCTCCATTTAAAGAAAAAGCTAGGCTTCTTCTCCGTCAGGTTTGCAACTTTGCAGAATATCAGAACACTAGAACAGTGCAACGCCGCTGCTCCTCCTCCACCATATATCCCGACTTAGTTGGTCCTTGGAGTTCTTCGCAACCAATTATTCAGGCTTCGGGTGGTTCTGGGGCCACCCAGTTCCCTTAATAAATCCGCCCCAGGCAGTGAATGGCAACAACCAAGGGCAAGAAGTTGTGTAGGGCAAAACGAGCCTTTGCTTGAGTCGACCTATCCAGGAGGTTGGCCAGCGCAGCTCTGAGTGCGCTGAAGAATGTGTTACGCACAATCAAAAAGCCAGTGACATTGCAAGATATAACAAACCTCTCACTCATGTCTAAAGATGGACATTCTTCAATTTATGGGTTGGAAAGCCGGTACCTATGCCATGTGAGTTGTTGTCTTGATATAAAAGAAACATTAATAGTTGACGTTCAAGTATGACCTGCTAAACAAGAAAACATTACAGGCTGCTACACTCATCAATTTGGAATTCAAATTCTCATGGGCCGTACGCCATAAGTTATGATAGAGTAGCAAATTTTTTTTCAAATGTTTCAACTTGTATAATGACAGATAACATATGTGCCCGTATTCTAGGTGCACTAAAAAATCTCTCCATGGACAGTGGCCACTTATTTGAATCCTCTTTAGGGTTTCTTGTTCAAGTATCTAGCCATTAGTGTAGCAAGAAAAAATTGTTATAACAATCATATAGTTCATACCAAAATAATTACAATTAACATTGAGCTGGAACTAAGAACTTTGCTTAATATGTTATGGATGTTGGAACATGCTTTCCTTCCTTTTTGTGTTACTTGTTGGTCCATTGTGTACTATTAGGACAATACTCTCCCTCATTTCCACGAAGACAGTTCTTATTCTTCATCAACGTGATATCATTTCACTGAATAACAAGGATATGAGAACCATTCATTTTCTTTATCATCACTAAAAAAAATTCATTCAATTTGGGGACAGTTTATTAATCCATATGTGTCTAAGAACTCAACGCTTACAATAACAAGTAGCATTCTTATGATGAATCGTCAATTTCTTTGATTCATATAAATGACTAAACAGTCTCTAAATCAAATAAAATTTTCTAGATGATAACATTTTTATAGTGAAATGATGCCACCGTCTTACGGAGAATTTTTTTGTCGATTATCCCAATTTAAAATAATAAAATTTTAAATTTAAAAACAAAATAGCTCTACAAAGATTTTGTAATTTAAATGGTTGAGAACATTTACTTTTACACTCAAAGATTCTAAATTTGAATCAGCCTCCATCAATATTTCTTATTAAAAATAAAAAGAAAAAAAAAAGATGAGTCTAATTCCTGGTGTGAAACCTTCTAAAAGCGAAATCATTGCCATAGTACAATCAAGGTCTAAAATATCGATGATATCGGAAATATCGGTAGTCTAAAAACACGGAAATTTCGATGGAAATATCCGGATATTATCGATATCGATAAAAATTGAATAAAAACCACGGAAATTGTAAGAAAAACTTGGAAATTTTTATTGAAACTTTGCAGGATGTTTATTTAGTTAATTATCTATTAGTTTATCATAAAAAATTGGAAGGAAATGCATTGCATGATGGATTTAACTGATTTAAGTTGATTATATAGCGAGCTGGCAAACATTGTGAGTGTAGAAAATATATAAATATTTTAGCATATTTTCACAAAAATATAAGTGATATGGTGGTCAAGGTGTTGAAGGAGTAAAATGGGAGGGGTTCAAATCCTCTTGGTGTTTTTTTAAATATAGAAATTTAAAAAATACGAAAATTTCGATGGAAATATCGATGACATCGGAAATATCGGTAATCCAAAAACACAGAAATTTTGATAGAAATATCGGGATATTATGAATATTTTAGACCATGAGTACAATGTAATATTTCCTCCTCTTTCTTGTTATGAATTTGAAATGGAGAAGAATTCTTTCCCTCCTAATCTTTTTTTTTTTCCATTCTTTTATTTTATTTGAACGATTACGGTTAAATCACGTCAATATTTTATATTATTTTTTTTTTAAAAACAATAAAATAAAAAATAAGGTGTGAAATAAGAAGAAAGAAGGAGATAAAAATAAGAAAGAAAAGAATCCTACTTCATTAGGAATCTATACTTTTTCGCTGCCGACAAAAAGCACTGAAATGTTGTACATACTTTTTTTGACAATATCGATACACATCTGTCATGCAGACTTTTTCTGCTGAAACGTGCTGTGACATTGACTGCCAATTTTTGTTCAATTACATAAGAGCAAGTGAAACCTACGAAAACTTCCGGCCAGATTCCAATACCAGACTAGTAGCAAACAACCGAGGCTGATGTTAAAATTGAGAAATTTTTCATTGTGACAGAAATATAAATAATACATCACGTATTTTAATAGAAGTGGTAAGAAATTTTATTTTTTAAGTTATTAATTTTTTAACATACATATCTTACCATTTGTATAGTGACACATGTTGTATCATCCCGAGTACCGATCACACTGAAAAATCTTTTGTTGAAAATGGACATCTACGTGCAAATATATAAACAGGAAAAAAGCCGGGTTCCAACAACCAAATTAAGTACTGTAGAGTTCAGCTTCAAATCTACTTTTGCATCTGTATTCTTTTGTCCCTTATCGGCAGCTCCACCGGCATCTGGGCTTCATGGGGATGATCTGGCCCTTGTACACCCTTGGGTGGTTGAAAAACGCTCTACCAAGTTGCACGAGAGAGTTTGTTTTAGAAGAAAATATTCAAGACAGATGAGCACAACAGTCATGCTGAGAAGATTCACTTGCATATACTTTTTCTTCTCAATTTGTGTGTGTGGTTGTGAGAAAATGTTTTGATGTTTGTCAAGACAAAATATTAACAAACACCAAGGGGATGCTAGACAAAGTATACAAAAATAGAAACGTAAAGATAACTCAAAATGGTGGAAAAGGAGAGAAGGGATATTTGGAGAACAGTCAAAAGGCTGTGCAGTAACCGATACTTCAACAAACTTCCTTTCCTCTAGCAAACAGAAGGGATACATTGAAAGAAAATGGGCAGTGGAGTCCGAAATACAACCTAAAATAACCAGAATCTCAATAATATGACAAATAAAAACATCGGCCTTTTTTTTTTTTTCCAAAGATAGAAGTAGATTAAAGGCGAATAGGAATGTTTACATCATGGGCTAGAATATTAAACAAAAATTCCGGCCCAATACAATCCCATGAAAAAAACCCGTCTCTCCTTAAACACATGCTTGGCCACCGAGTGAGCGATTGCTCTCCCTAGGCACAAATGTGAACGTCACAGACGTAAGCCTTCGCATTAGCGTCTCAATGTCACCGAGAATGCATTCAAAGCTGAAATCATGAGACACCTCATTCCTGATCATCTGGATGACCACCTTAGCATCCGATTCAATAACAACGTGATCAAAGCCATTATCACAACACGCCACCAGGGCTTCACGAATCACCCACGCCTCAGCCGCAGCAGCAGAGTGGCAGCAGCCAGTGCCTAACCCTCCCGCAGCCTGAAGCAAACCAGCAAAGTCCCGACCAACCCATCCCGCTCCCGCTCGCAAAGTATCCTTCCACCAGGCCGCGTCAGTATTGATCTTGATAATGCCGAACTTAGGTTTTTGCCATTGGGCATACGGATAACCGGCGACCGCACCTGGCTTTGTCCTTGCAGGGTCATCATATTCGACATCCTGGGACGCAGCCTCCCTAATCTCTGCTAAACTCTTCCTCCAATCCTCCAGAACTTCCAGAAGGTGGCGCAGTTTGCCATTAAACACAACATCATTTCTGTTTTTCCAAAGCAGCCATAATCCAAAAGCAAATTCTTGGTAGAGTTCGTCCGCCATTTCCTTACCCGTGATTCGTTTACAAAACAATTCCCAACTTTCAAGGAAGTCAGCCCCAGCCAAGTCATAGGAGTTCAACTGAAGCGGAGAACAAAACCAAAATAAATGACTAAACTCACAGCGGAAGAACAAATGGTTTTCCGTTTCATCAAACTTGTTACAAACCCACAAATGTTTTCAACTCTCATGTGTCTTATCTGGAGATTATGCCTAACAACCAAGGCATTATTGCAGCATCTCCAAATGAAGATTTTGATTTTGTTGGGAATTTGCAAGCTCCAAATCCTGTTCCAAACATGGTTTTGCGTTTGATGCTTGCTGGGAGCACCCTGCCTTCTCCTCCCCAGAGCACCGTTATCTATAAGATTCACCACTACACCGTAACCGGATCTTACAGAGTAATCCCCATTGACGGTGTGGTGCCACACCAATCTGTCACAAACTCCATATTTACTTATAGGGATACTAAGAATAGGAGCCACATCATCCTGATTAAACCCAGACGAAACCTTATCCACTAACCAAGACTTAGAAATCGGGTCGATTAAATCACATACCATAGTTCCTTCAAGGCATGCCTTAGGCCTGACTTTAAAGGTGGAAGGCATAGGGAACCACGGGTCCTCCCTTATGTTAATGCAGGCTCTGTTACCCACCTGCCACCTAAGGCAGTGCTACAGGACCTTGCGGGCATCATAGATGCTCTTCCAACCCCAAGAAGTATTCTTTCCTCTGCCGGCATCCCTGAAAAATTTCCCTGGAAAGTACTTGTCTCTCAAAACAGTTGCTAGAATGGATAAGGAATGTTGGGTTAATCGCCACCCAATCTTAGCAAGGAAAGCTAGGTTGAAGCATTGAATATCCTTGAACCCCAGGCTACTAGCCTTCTTTTTCTTCATTAACCGATCCCAAGAGATCCAATGTACTCCCCTCCTCTGATCATTCCTTCTCCATCAGTAGTTACAAATCGCTTTCTCGATGTCCCTACACACCCTAATGGGAAGCTTACAGCAACTCATGGCATAGTTTGGCAAGGCCATGGCCACCGCCTTAACAAGGACCTTCTTCCCAGTTTGGGACAGAAACTGTTCAGCCCACCCCGCCATTCGAGCTTCAAGTTTGTCCCGGACATCTGCAAAAACAGCTTTTTTGGAGAGTTCGAAATCGGCCTGCAACCCAAGATACTTCCTAAACCCCTCCTTACATTGAATGCCTAGAGTTGTTTCAATGTTCTTCTTAATCCGATTCGGGGTCTTAGATCCAAAAAAAATCGATCTTTTGGACAAGTTAATCACCTGGCTGGAGCCCCGTGCATATACATTCAGCAAATCCAAAACTCCATTTGCCTTCTCCACTGTGGCATTCCCAAACAGAACAGAGTCATCAGTAAAGAAGAGGTGTGAGATAGGGATTCCAGTTGGTGACACCTTGAAACCATGGAGGGTGCCTATAATACCCTGAAAATTTAAATATCTGAATTCTATATTCATAATTATGAATATGTGGAGAAAATAAAAAATAAATCGATTTATGGTTATGGAAATAGAATTGGGGAATTTTAAAGTTTTGTTTCTGGAAATTATTATAATTTATGTACTTGGATTATTGAGATTTTATGTTATTTTTCGAGAAATTATATTAGTTTACTTGAGTTTAGTTTTAAATTAAACTAGTTACAAAGTTTGAAGTTTAGAAATTAATTATTTGAAAACCGTAGACCTTTTGAGGTCAGAGTTTATATTTAAAAATAGAGCTTGATCTCACAAACGCGTGGGCTTAAACCGTTCGTGAAACAGTGTTATAACGAAGAAGTTATTAACGTTTAAAGTCAGGGATATTTTGGTAATTTTAATTCCTTTTAGAAGACTCCAGAAATCTGGAGCAATAAGTTGTGCCACGTGTGTGGCTGTGATGAAAGGAAAATAAATGATGGACGACTGGGATTGAAAGAAAAGAATAGAAAGGAGGAAAAGGAAGAAGGAATGAGGAGAGGGGGACCAATGAGAGAAGAAAGAAAGGAGGAAAAAGAAGAGAAAGGGGTGCGGGGGATCCCTGATCCGCGGGTGCCAACCCGACCCGGTTGATTGTTCTTGCCATTTCCGACGAATTTTAGCCATTTTTCCGATGAATTACTTCAAACCACCACTGGGAAAACTCTCCATAACCTTCCCTCTCCCTGTTCCACCCCAAAAATCATGAGCTTTGGCCGTGAATTTGGGAAAAACACACCGGTGGGTGCGGCGGTGTTTGTTCGAAATCCACCAAATTGTGAAATGATTTCATCCAATTACCACCACTATTAGACTCCCCTTGAGGTCTGGAACAAATCCCATGCAATGGTTAGGGCGTCAGAGTTGCTTTGGAGTCGAATCAAGGACACCCAAAAACAAGGGTTTCCGGCGGTTCGTGGCCAATTTGAGGTGTTTCCCGGCCAAATTGGATTTGGCCGTAGGTATGAAACTTGCTCCACTCATTAAGCTAATTTTGATGTTCTGGATTCAAATTTAGTAAGCATTTAATGTGATACACTTGTTTGAAGCTAGTTAGTGATCGTTAATTATGAATAGAAATATCAAAGTTTAATTGAATTTGAATTTGTGAACTACGAATGATTTGATCCCTGTTTAGGGTACGTAGGCGAAATAAGTGAGGTTAATAATCGAAAGGTCGATGTTAGATGGAGATTTGAACTAAGAGAAGAAAATGGCATTTAATAGAAAATGAGATTGTATGTGTTGATAAAAGAATAATGGTTATGGTTCACATGTGAGATGAAGGAATTTATTTGGAGATTTGTGACTAATGCTGGAATTAAGTTAATATTTGAATTGTATGGATTGGTATATAAAAACGTAGAAAGAAAGAAAGAAATTAAATCATTGAGTGAAAGAATGTGACTATTGGTAATAAACTAAATAAGAGTTTAGTTTGGGCCTATCACTAATGTTAGTATTTTCTCGAAATAAAACAAATGATTCGGGGTGGGATTTTACAAAATGGTATCAAAGCAAATGATCCTACATTATATTATACGATATTATTGAATTTGTGTATGTGAATTATGAATTGCATTAATATTGCATTATTTTATAAGATTTATGTGTATGAAGAAATTTATGTGGAATGCATATATTGTGAATTATGATGCTTTGAATTGAATTGAATGGGAGTAGGAAAATTTTAAAATATTGTATTCATGTTATAGCTTTGAAGATGAGCATTTGATTAAAGTTTTAGATTAATCTTGAATTGAATTGATATTATGCTATGCATTATTGTGACAGTCCGTCCCTGATTTTACAATTGTATAAATTTTTAATAAGTGATTTTACTAAAATGCCCTTTGAGGCACGTGCATTGTTCGGGGTTAATCGTTGTGTCGTGCCATCTAAGATTTGTTTTCTTGGCATATTCTCGTAGTACCCGTCGCTACGGACGCGTGGGCGCAAGCGGTTCGTGATTTGGAGCTATATCGAAGAAGTTATTAACGTTTGAAGTTGGGGGTATTTTGGTAAATTGATTAATTTCTAGAAAGTCCCAGATTTTTGGAGCTAAATCTGGAATGCCACGTGGGCGGCCCAGATTTAATGACAAAATGGAATGGATGGTGGAGATTAGAAGGAAAGAAGAGAAAGGGGAAATAAATGGAGGAATGAGGAGAAGAGAGAGAAGGGGCTGACCAATCAGAAACAGAAGAAAGGCGGGAAGTGAGGGAGAATGAGGAACGGGGGAAAAAAAAAGGGAGAAACGGGTTCCCCTTGACCCGCGACTGCAACCCATTTTCACCATGATTTCCGGTGGTTTTCCACCGGATTTCCCACGAATTGGACCAAGCCACCACTCCCAATCATCATCTAGCCCTTCCCTCTTCCTAGTACACCTCAAATTTGGAGAGATTTAGCCTTGATTTTGGACAAAACCGTGCAAAGGGGGCGCACGGGTTGGGTGTCTTTCCGTGATGATTTGAAGCTATCTCTTCCAATTAATACCACCCATAGCATCCTCTTGAGGTCTGGAACAAAGCCCAAACAAGTTTGGAGGCGTCGGAGTTGCTTTGGAGGTCGAATTGGAGCACACCAAATTCTAGGGTTCTTACGGGTTTTGACGAAATTGGAGCCTCTCTTGACCGAATTGGCCTTGGTCACAGGTATGAAAGTTGTTCTACTATTTGAGATCTTCAATTCTGCAAATTTTGGTAATTTTTGGAGAAAGTTGGATTTTCCAGCGAGCCGGGGCGGCCGACCGCCACCCACGGCGGCGCGTGGCAAGCGAGCCGCCAATGCTATTTTTAGGCCATAATTCATGTCCTGAGTTCAGTTTTGATAATTGAATGACGTAGATTGATCAATGGAACCTAAATTCGTTACGATTCCGGGTTAGGTAAAAATATGAATCGACGATCCGACCGTTAGATCGTCACCAAACTTTGATACATGGTAGTACTTAATATTTGAAGAATGTAGAAACTTACGGATCAGGAATCTGACGTATGGATCTTCCCGAATTGGATTTGTAAGTTCATAAAATAAAAGGTTAATCACCATTCGGTTTTGGAAATTGGCGGAGATCCAACCGTTGGATCATAACGAAACTTTAGTATGTTATTCTATAAGCATAATGTGAATCATGAGAAGTTATGGATTGGAAATCTGAGTTGCAGATCTTCCGTATCGAACTACATAGTGACGTATTTTATATAAGTTATATATTCTATCGATATGATTTCTGAGGCATGATTTGATGATTGTTCTAGGCGCCGATCGTCATGACGCCTTGAGGGGTTGTGCTAGGGAGTTGTAGGGCGAACTCCAGGTGAGTGGGCTTTTGTTTTCAGTATATATATATATATATATATATATATATATATAATTGATTGATTTCCCAGAAATACGTTTTAAAATGCTTTTATGAAATGAATGCCATGTCAAATGCCATATATATATTTTTATATATTTGTGTGATTATATATATATTGTTGCACCGCGGGGCCAGGTAAGTCAGGTAAGTATGTGTTTGTGATGTGATGATTGAGGTGATATCGATGGGATTGTTATATGGCTCATTACCTGCACATCGGGGTTGTGCATGCCTGAGTAGGGCTTAGCTTTCACGTGATCGTTCACCTCCCGCACCGTACGCTCACCTTGGATCCAAGGCAGGTGTCAGCCTGTCGTACAGACCACATTAGGTGGTTTCGACTCGTAGGTGACTTGCGATTCGTCGCCAGCCTTCACGTGATCGTAGCACAGAGCGTATTTACCCAGCTTGACGTACAGACCGCATTAGATGGTTCCGTCATGGGTGCAGGTTACTGATTATTGATTATTGATGATTGATTGAGAGATTGATTGAGGATTTGATTGAGGAGCCATAGATTCAGCCGTACAGGTCACTAGAGGTGACTCCGGCTGATCATATATATTATTGCCGGCATGATTTGAGTTGAGATATCACCTGATTACTTAGTGGTATTTGGTATATGTTGATTATTGGTTATGGTTCATTCGGGCATGGCATTGCTTAATTGATGAGATTGGTTGAGTAATGGTTTTTCTATATTAGTACGTATATATATTTTCTGGGAAGTATACTTGTTTTACAGAGAGGGGTTACAACTTTCATAGCGAAATGATTTTGATAAAGCTTTGTTTTTGCCCACTCACGCTTTTTGTTTTGCGCCCCTCCAGGTTCTAGTAGCATAGTTTCTTTATCGATAAGGACTCGTGGCATATCTCAGTTCAGGTGGCTACTTCTGAGGGTATGATCTTTACCCACACTACTGTACTTTACTTATGCTCTGACAACGCGTGTGAAATGGGTCCATACCCACTGACAGCGCACTCTGTTAGTTAGGTACCTTTAGGTTTAAATTTATTCACATTCTTCCATATCATCACTTTATGGCTTCGTCACCTTCCAGGTGATGGCCAGCACAGCTCGATTCGGAGTCCTAGTGGACATTCCGGGTCGGGGTGTGTCAATTATGAAAATGTTGAATGTTAAGATAATTGGGAAATTGTGGCAAGTAGTTGGAAAATATTGTATTATATATGGGCCATTGAGAATTGTGAAATTGGGTGAAAAAGGCCCGTGGATGTGTGAATTGGGCGAAAAATGCCTGTGGATGTGTGAATTGGGCAAAAAGGCCCGTGGATATGTGAATTGGGCCAAAAAAAGGCCCGTGAATGTGAATTTGGGCGAAAAAAGGCCCGTGAATGTGCATTTGGGCGAAAAAGCCCCGTGGATGTGAGAAATGAATGGGCACAAAGACCCAGTGTTCTGGAAGAAAAGCTCCTTGTGTGGGCTGCGAGAATGAAAAAAAAAAAAGAAGGAAAGAAAGTGTGATGTATATTGTCTAGGTATATTACAATCTTTTCTAGTCTATTAGCCACTGTTTGAGGCAGAAAAAAAAAAGAAAAAGAAAAAAGAAAAGGGTGATGAAATCATTGTTTTGCAAATGGTAAGTATGGCTAGAAAATTTTAAAATCTTATGGCCAACGATAATTATGGTTGGAAATTTTAATATTTATGAAAGATATGGTGATTTATCGAATGGGGATGAAATTATATAATGAAATTTTGAGTTCGTTTAATATAAATGATTTTCCAGTTGAGTTTTTCCGTTCGTTGAGAAGAATTGACGAGAAAAGTTTTTAATTTCAAATTTCATTAGTTTGGTTGCCATTAACGAATGATGGCGGAAAATTTTGATATTTTGTTAGCCACGATAGTCATGGCTTGGAATTTGACATTTGATTTTGTTAATGTGAGAGAAAATAATTGGACCACTATTAGTTTAAAAGAGATTCATTGATGCTCTGTTTTCTGCACAATTTGTTGCCTCTTGACATGCCAAAGTGCATTATGTGGTGTTATGAAAAATTTGGGTGCATGGAATCCCATGAGCCTTATGTTCTTGTACTTCTTTTTATTTCCTTAGCACATGAAGGATATTTGACACTTTGATCAAATATGCATTACGGGAATGAAGGTTTAAACTTGAATGTGGAACGAAGAACATTGGTTCTAATCAATATGATTGTGCCTACATGTGCATTGTTTGGGATTTCGTTAGAGAAATATTTCGTATTATCTGCACAGATGGTTAATAACAAAATGTATGCCATGTGTGTGTAACCCCGGATGCCCTAAGTTCAAATGCAATGGATGAACATATTCCCAAGTTCAACCCATGCCTTGATTGGTTGATGCACATTAATTTCAAGCATTGGTTTCTTTATAATTAGGGCGTTTAGTTGTCCTTGAATACACATAAAAAGAGTGTAACATATTTAAATTTTTTTTTATGATGAAATGTGAATGGTATTCTGAAAGTGCGAGTCACTCATTTATTATATTTGTGGCTGCACTTTGAAGTAAATTAAAAAGAAAAACGATTGAAAGGAAGATGTAAAAGGCTTTAAATTTTTACCATGGGCAATTTAGTTAATTGCGGAAATGAAAGGAACCATAGAATGAGAATTTATGTTAGTGGTGTTGCGAATTTGGTTTTAATCTTCTTTCCATTAACCAGTGAGTGTAACTGAAAATTTCCAATAAATTTGGTTGAAATTTTTGATATTCGGTTGTCAATTATAAAGTTTGGCTTGAAATTTTGAGATTCTACCATGTTACTAATGGATGACTTAGAATTTCGATATTTATTTGGCCGAGAACAGTTATGACTAGAAATTTATAATGTTATGCTGCCAATATTGAGTATTTTTCTGATGTTGGTATTGTCAATGATGGTGGCTAAAAAAATTAAAAAAAAAGGATTGTGGTAACGGCTGTGTATAGCCTATGAAGGCCATGAGAAATTGTGACTTAATGTGGATATTTATTTTGCCAATGAGTATGGTTAGAATTTTTGATATTATTTTGCCAATGAATGTGTTTGGGAATATGTGAATGTGAATAATAATCACGATTATAATTCGTTGTTTTGCCTATTTTTGAAACTTGAATAAAATCGTAGATGGGGGTTATAATTTTATTCACCATAAAAGAAATGGTGGAAATAGTGCTAGTTCCTTCTCATAATTTGACGGTTGAAATCTCGGCGACGAGATTTATTTTAACGGGGGGTGAATGTAATACTCTGAAAATTTAAATATCTGAATTATATATTCATAATTACAAATATGTGGAGAAAATCGAAAATAAATCGATTTATGGTTATGGAAATAGAATTGGGGAATTTTAAAGTTTTGTTTATGGAAATTATTATAATTTCTGTATTTGGATTATTGAGATTTTATGTTATTTATTGAGAAATTATATTAGTTTACTTGAGTTTAGTTTTAAATTAAACTAGTTACGAAGTTTGAAGTTTAGAAATTAATTATTTAAAAACCGTAGACCTTTTGAGGTCAGATTTATATTTTTTAATAGAGCTTGATCTCACGAATGCGTGGGCTTAAACCGTTCATGAAACGGTGTTATAACGAAGAAGTTATTAACGTTTAAAGTCAGGGATATTTTGGTAATTTTAATTCCTTTTAGAAGACTCCAGAAATCTGAGATTGAAAGAAAATAAATGATGGACGTCTGAGATTGAAAGGAAAATAAATGATGGACGTCTGAGATTGAAAGAAAAGAATAGAAAGGAGGAAAAGGAAGAAGGAATGAGGAGAGGGGGACCAATGGGAGAAGAAAGAAAGGAGGAAAAAGAAGAGAAATGGGGTACAGGGGATCCCTGACCCGCAGGTGGCAACCCGACTAGGTTGATTGTTCTTGCCATTTCCGACGAGTTTTAGCCATTTTTCCGGTGAATTACTTCAAACCACCACTGGAAAACTCTCGATAACCTTCCTTCTCCCTATTCCACCCCAAAAATCATGGACTGTGACATCCCACATCGACCAACAGAGAGGGGGTGATGTGTCTTATATGTACATGCCCACCTCCATATAGCACGAGGCCTTTTGGGAGCTCACTGGCTTCGGAGTTCATCGGAACTCCAAAGTTAAGCGAGTTCGGGCGAGAGCATTCCTAGGATGGATGATCCACTGGGAAGTTTTCGTGTGAGTTCCCAAAAACAAAACCGTGAAGTGTGGTAGGGGCCCAAAGCGGACAATATCGTGCTACGGCGGAGCCGGCCTGGGATGTGACAGCGCCACGCTCCTAATCTTTCTGATCAACATGGAAAATCCTTCTAAACATAGAAGAAACAGGAAAGGAGACAAAGGGTCTCCCTGTCTCAGTCCCCTCTGGGGCAGAATATAGCCAGTCGAGCTACCATTGACAAGGATGCTGAACGAAATGGATGATATGCATTCTTTGATCCAACTACAGAACAGTGGTGCAAAGCCCAAATTCAACATCATAGTAGTGAGGAAGTCCCACTCCACACGGTCGTAGGCCTTGGCCATATCCAGCTTAATAGCCATTCCCACCTGATCATCCTTTTTTTGGTGTAGCAGGGAATGCAAAATTTCGTGAACTACAAGGATGTTATCCTGGATATTCTTACCAGCAATGAAGGCAGATTGGTAGTCTCCGATCACGTGCGGCATCACCATCTTAAGCCTATTGGTAAGAACCTTGGCGAGGATCTTGTAGATTACGTTGCATAGAGTGATAGGTCTATATTGCAACATATTCTTGGGACATTTCACCTTTGGGATCAGCACCAAATTAGTGTGATTTAGCTTCCGTAGAAGCCTGCCAGAGTGCCAGAAGGCTTTGACAATCTTAGTAACATCCTCCCCCACAGTATCCCAATGGTCTTGATAAAAGCATCCAGAGAACCCGTTAGGGCCCGGGGCTCTAGATGGCTAGATTTGGAAAGCAGCCTTCACAATTTCATCGTCCGTCACCGGAGCAGTCAAGGCAAGGTTGTCTTCACATTTTCACCCAAAGAATAACAACTAGCAGAGAAGAAAACAAGGAACAATAAAGGAAAAGGCGGTTTTCACAAGAAACTTATTTTTTAGCCTAGTTACTTTATATAAAAACCTACATCATAAACAGTTTTAAAAAATCAATATACTAAATCTCATATGTGGTTGAGTTCTTTATCAGTTTTATCATCACTTTGTACAGTTGAAGCTATACAAGTAGACTCACTCGGCAATACTAGTATACTGGGAAACATTGATGGTACCCCATTTTTGTGGATTTTGTACCCATTTCGCTCCTAAACAATATCAGTATCAGTAACCAAAGCCATTTCTCAGAAGTCGCATCAAATAATCTCACTTGGAATCTACTAGAGGCTTAAAACAAATACCAGGTATTTCGGATTTGATGTATTTTAATCTTCCAGACACGCATGGAGCACCTCCAAAACAATTACCAAGCCCAAGTCTAGACAAAATGGTGAAGGAACCAAACAATTCCATATATGCAGGGATAAACTAGCAGAATAAACTGAGACAAAGACTAATCAACTTCAAAGTACATGGGCAAATGGAAGAAAGCATACAGATGCACGCAAATATGATTTTAAGCAAGATCTGAAAAGAAATCTCAGCACAAGGAATATTCCCCATTGTGTCAAACATGTTACCTATATCCAAATGGATGGCACATTAATCTAAACACTATTATAATTATGACATAATAATCTAACATTGAAGATGCTTATCTGATTCCGACAATTATACGACTAACCACCCAATGGACATAAACTAAGTCAATCGTGTGAGGACGTACCACATGGTATATCCATGTTCTCAACATTTACTAAGCCAATATGAGAATTATATCCATCATATATTTTCAATGATCTCAAGTCAGGACTAGACAGTGATCTAGAAATATTTAAGTACATATTGTTATTGCCCTCAAAGAAAAGCACATATTCTACAATTTTATTCTTTCAAGGATGGAAATTGGACAAGTTTTTAGGAAGAAATAATATGATTTTAGATGAAATTCAAATTTCTCTTCAACCTACTGTGTCACATTTAAACTCTCCCCATGGAACTTAGATAAGAAATCTCTTTTATAATAAAAAAAAATATTTGCAATATGAAAAGTCATGTTTTGAGTTAAATGTTATTTCTTTGACTTAGAACGCCATGCAACGAGGTACCTATGCCATGTAAGTTGTTGTCTTGATATAAAGGAAACATTAATAGTTGACATTCAAGTATGAACTACTAAACAAGAAAACATTACAGGTTGCTACACTCGTCAATTTGGAATTTGGCGAGTTATACATTCTCATGGACGGTACTCCATATGTTATTATAGAAGTGGAGGAAATTTTTTTCAAATATTTTCTACTTGTATAATGACAGATGATATATATGCTCGTATTCTAAGTATACTGAAAATTCCCTCCATAAACTATGGGCCACTTTATTTGAATCCTCTTTAGGGTTGCCTGTTCAATTATCTAGCCATTAGTTTAGCAAGAAAAAAATTGTCATAACAATCATATAAGTTCGAACCAAATAGATATGTGTGCGCTCTTCACGAGAAAAAGAAAAACAAAACGAGGGAGGAGAGAATTATTGACCTTTTGCCAAGTTGCTGGATCCTCTACTTACGTCGTATTCTTTTTGTTCCAAAGCGCGATGTGGGTCCATGGGTGATGTCACCCGCACGTGGTGGATTTCTTGACGTCGGTCAACGCGGATGTTCATGCAAATAAAGTACACACCTATCTCTTTTGCAAATTTTATGATCTTCATTAGATACATTACTAGGACCGGCATAGATGTGAATTAAAATTAACCATTTGATGTGTATACATATGTAGTTATAAGTATCTCTAAATGACTAAAAGGTTTTTTGAAGAAATTATTTTTGAAACCAATCATTGATAAAAGTACAAGTGAATCTTAAAAAAATCTTAAATGATTTTTACAAGATCCGCATAACTGGATGTCTTCCAAATGCACTTCAATGCTTTTGGAATCAAAATACATTTATCAAAAACGGTTTTAGTCATTCTAAAATCACTTCCAAACATAACTAACAAATAGATGTATGTGTTCTTTAATGTGATAAACTGACTCGCTTTCATAGTCAATTAGGATCGACCAAAACAAAAAGATAGTCAATTAGCAAACATGCCTAACAAATATATGTATTGTGTTCTTTAATGTAATAAAGTGACTTGCTTTCATAGTCAAGTAGGATCTACCAAAACAAATTGATAGTCGATTAGCTGTTTGTTTGCCCACATTGGATTAGATTAGATTAAATATTAGTTTAATTATGTGTTTGTTTCCTTGAGGGATTAAATATTGAGAACTGTAACGAAAAGCTTTCGTACTGTTCACTTTAACGAAAAATCATATTTTTACACTAAAAAGTCAATCATGGTATATTCACTTTACCCTTTATTTTGTCCTTATCGTTAAAATTAAAAGTTTTCAAACCATTTTCATTAGTTTTTCTTTAAATATTAGTCTTAGCTCACAACTGTGGCTTGTCCACGTTCAGTGTTTTATTTGATTCTGGCTCACAACTGTGGTTTTTCAACTTCCAGTGTTTTATTTGATTTTGGGTTTGAGTTGGACTTTCTGGTTTTGTGCTCAACATTCTACATAAAGGTGTGATAAAAGGTGAGAAAGAGAAAAGGTAGACATAAAAAAATATCAAATTCCAAGAATTTTTAGTCTGCTTGTTAGTCCGGCACTGCACTAAAAGTTTTATTATTCTTATACTGCTTAGTTCATGTTAAGCCGGTCTAACTTAGTTACTGAAACTAATTCAATTCGAGATAATCCGGTGCAACAAATGTACCTTTAGGAGTTAAAATTAGGATTAGTAGACTTGCAAACAAGATTGATAATTTTTTTTTAATAAAAAATCCCACGTCCCTATCAAAGCACCCGTTTTCATAAAAAATGACCTGGCCAATAAAACCGTTTTATTAGGGTAAAATTAAGGAGATTAAATTTGTAAATAAAATTTTGAAAAGTAAAGAATATAGAAATTGAAAATTAGTTTATTACTTAGATATTGATAAACGTGTTCATATCTATTGATGACACACCTTTTAGTTTCTAAATTTTGTTTTTAAATTTAGACTGCTAAGCATTACCTGTTTCGTTAAAGTTCTTCTCCTTTTGACTTGGCCAAAAACGCACAGCTTCATTTAAAGAAAAAGCTAGGCTTCTTCTCCGTCTGTTTGCAATTTTGCAGAATACAAGAACACTAGAACAGTGCAACGCCGCTGCTCCTCCTCCACCACATATCCAGACTTGTCCTCGGAGTTCTTCGCAACCAATTATTCAGGCTTCGGGTGTTCCAGGGCCACCCAGATCCCTTAATAGATCCACCCCAGGCAGTGAATGGCAACAACCAAGGGCAAGAAGTTGTGTAGGGCAAAAGGAGCCTTTGCTTGGGTCGACCTATCCAGGAGGTTTGCCAGCGCAGCTCTGAGTGTGCTGAAGAATGTGTTAAGCACAATAAAAAAGCCAGTGACATTGCAAGATATAACAAACCTCTCACTCATGTCTAAAGATGGACATTCTTCAATTTATGGGTTGGAAAGCCGGTACCTATGCCATGTAAGCTGTTGTCTTGATATAAAAGAAACGTTAATAGTTGACGTTCAAGTATGACCTGCTAAACAAGAAAACATTACAGGCTGCTACACTCATCAATTTGGAATTCGGCAAGTTATAAATTCTCATTGGCCGTAAGCCATATGTTATGATAGAGTAGGAATTTTTTTTCAAATGTTTCTACTTGTATAATGACAGATGACATATGTGCCCGTACTCTAGGTACACTGAAAAATCTCTTTATGGACGGTGGCCACTTTATTTGAATCCTCTTTAGGGTTTCTTGTTCAAGTATCTAGCCATTAGTTTAGAAAGAAAAAATTGTTATAACAATCATATAGTTCATACCAAAATAATTACAATTAACATTGAGCTGGAACTAAGAACTTTGCTTAATATGTTATGGATGTTGGAACATGTTTTCCTTCCTTTTGTGTTACTTGTTGGTCCATTGTGTACTATTAGGACAATACTCTCCCTCATTTCCACGAAGAAAGTTCTTATTCTTCACCAACGTGATATCATTTCACTGAATAACAAAGATATGAGAACCATTCATTTACTTTATCATCATTTAAATATCACCTTTAAAAAAAATTATTCAATTTGGGAGCAGTTTATTAATCCATATGTGTCTTAACAACTCAACGCTTTCAATAGCATCCTTATGATGAATCGTCAATTTATTTGATTCATATAAATGATTAAACAGTCTCTAAATCAAATAAAATTTTCTAGATGATAACATTTTTATAGTGAAATGATGCCACCGTCGTATGGTGAATTTTTTTGTCGATTATCCCAATTAAAAATAATAAAAAATTTAAATTTAAAAACAAATAGCTCTACAAAGATTTTGTAATTCAAATGGTTGAGAACATTTACTTTTACGCTCGAAGATTCTAAATTTGAATCAACCTCCATCAATATTGCTTATTAAAAAAGAAAAAAGAAAAGAGATGAGTCTAATTCCCGGTGTGAAACCTTCTAAAAGCCACATCATTGCCATAGTACAATGTAATCTTTCCTCCTTTTTCTTGTTATGAATTTGAAATGGAGAAGAATTATCTCCTCTTCTAATCTCTCTTCTCTTTCCTCCTCTCCTACTTGAACGGTTACGGTAACATCTTATATTGATTTTTTTAGAAACAATAAAATAAAAAGCAAAGTATGAAATGAAAGAAAGGAGAACGACGAGAATATAATGGAAAAGAATCCTACTCCATTTGGAATCTATATGCCGACAAAAAGCACTGAAATGTTGTTCATACTTTTTATGACAATATCCATACACCTGTCATGCACAGACTTTTTCTGCTGAAACGTGCTGTGACATTGATTGCAAATTTTTGTTCAATTACATAAGAGCAAGTGCAACCTAAGAAAACTTCCGGCCAGATTCCAATACCAGACTGGAAGCAAACAACCGAGACTGAAGTTGAAAATGGACATCTACATGCAAATATATAAACACGAAAAAAGCCGGGTTCCAACAACCAAAGTAAGTACTGCAGAGTTCAGCTTCAAATCTACTTTTGCATCATCCCTTATCGGCAGCTCCACCGGCATCTGGGCTTCATGGGGATGATCTGGCCCCTTGTATACCCTTGGGTGGTTGAAAAGCGCTCTCCCAAGCTGCACGAGAGGGTTTGTTTTAGAAGAAAATATTCAAGACAGATGATGCCGACAAAGTATACAAAAATAGAAACGTAAAGATAACTCAAAATGGTGGAAAAGGAGTGAAGGTATATTTGGAGAACAGTCAAAAGGCTCTGCAGTAATCGATACTTCAACAGACTTCCTTTCCTCTGGCAAACAGAAGGGATACATTGAAAGAAAATGGGAAGTGGAGTCCAATACAACCTAAAATAACCAGAATCTCAACATGAGTCATGACAAATAAAAACATCGGCCATTTTCACCCAAAGAATAACAAATAGCAGGGAAGAAAACAAGGAACAATAAAGGAAAAGGCGGTCCTCACAAGAAAGCTATTTCTTAGCCTAGTTACCTTATATAAAAACCTAAACAGTTATAAAAAATTAATATGCTAAATCTCATCTGTGGTTGACTTCTTTATCAGTTTTATCATCACTTTGTACAGTTGAAGCTATACAAGTAGACTCACTCGGCAATAGTATACTGGGAAACATTGATGGTACCCCATTTTTGTGGATTTTGTACCCATTTCGCTCCTAAACAATATCAGTATCAGTAACCAAAGCCATTTCTCAGAAGTCACATCAAATAATCTCACTTGGAATCTACTAAAGGCTTAAAACAAATACCAGGTATTTCGGATTTGATGAATTTTAACCTTCCAGACACGCATGGAGCACCTCCAAAACAATTATCAAGCCCAAGTCTAGACAAAATGGTGAAGGAACCAAACAATTCCATATATACAGGGATAAACTAGCAGAATAAACTGAGACAAAGACTAATCAACTTCAATGTACATGGGCACATGGAAGAAAGCATACAGATGCACACAAATACGATTTTAAACAAGATCTGAAAAGAAATCTCAGCACTAGGAATATTCCCCATTGGTTCAAACAAGTTACCTATATCCAAATGGATGGCACAATAATCTAAACACTATTATAATTATGACATAATAATCTAACATTGAAGATGCTTATCTGATTCCAAAAATTATACAACTAACCACCCAATGAACATAAACTAATTCAATCGTGTGAGGACGTACCACATGGTATATCCATGCTCTCAATATTTACCAAGCCAATATGAGAATTATATCCATCATATATTTTCAATGATCTCAAGTCAGGGCTAGACAGTGATCTAGAAATATTTAAGTACATATTGTTATTGCCCTCAAAGAAAAGCACATATCAACATCAATAACTTCTAGGAGAGGTATTTAAACAACAGTTAATAAAAATGTATGTTATAATATTCATAAACAGGCTAAAAATATATAATCAATGACAACAACCATGTTGAAGAAATCAGTAAAAGTTTCTTACATACAAAATCTACCAAGTATTCTTTAAAAAACTAACCATTGGTCACAATTTTTCACATTGAAGATTAAATAAGTTAAAGTTATACCAAACAAGCTTACGAAAACAGAGATTACTTAGAATTTAGCATAAAGCACAAGTCTTGAGCACACCCACCAATAAAATTCAAATCATTTTTCTGCCTTTGCTTTCTGAGTCCACATTTCTAACTCAAAATTTCAGAAACAAAATTGAAAAAGTACTTTCCTTTGCTACATTTTATCAAAAACCAAACAGAACCCAATATGCATATGCATATGTATATTTACATATATACATATATATACGTATATATATGTATATATATGTATAAATATATATATTATATGTACGCATGTATGTATGCATGTATGGAGAGAGAAAGTGAGTGTGAGTACATACATACAGGGCCGTCGACTTCGTAGTCTTCAAACATCCATTGCTGATCAAAAGGGACCTGAACGAAGTCCTTAGTTTTGCTGCTGAAGACCTTGAAACTCCGCCGTTTGTTTCCTCCATTGCTGAAGCTCAGGTCGGTGGTGGAAGGGATCCAGAGCTTTTGCGGTGGCGCCACCGAGAAACCACGATACACAGAGTGACAGTATCTCCAACGTATCATGATACCACCAACTTAGCATCCCAGTTTTATAAGAAACTGAAATCATCCATGCATCACAGTTTAACAATGTCAAATGAAAGAACAAGCTAGGAGGTCCAGCCCTTGTGAGCCTCTGTGAAACTGCATGTGAAAGAAAGAAGCTATACACATGACATGAGAGGCAAAGAGTCATGGGCAGGTCATCAGTTGTTTAGATTGTCTGAGTTGAGATTTCAGATCAGCCCGACTGAGATATTTTCGATAGCATAAAAGTATCAAAGGATCAAAAGTAAGCATAGACTCAATGTTTCTAGACATTGAGAAGAACTAATCTCTCTATTTTCATCAAAACGAAAAAGTGTTGTAGACAATTGAAAAAAAAAAGAGCATTTAACACGAGGTAATGGAATATATGCGAGTCTTACATAAACACGAGATCTCTTCATTGAATTCCTTGAGCATGGTAATAAATCTGACTTTTCTATATAACAAAGGAGAACCTTATAAACCTAAATGGGTAAAAATCAATTCGAATCTATATGCAGTAATCAAACAACTAAATTATTATTTTTTATATCGCAGATTGATGTTTGCAAACGCTAGAAGGATGATGGGAAGTGGTAAGACAGACAAATCTTACTTTCAACAGATACCATTAGGAGATTGCTTACACTCATTCTACCCTAGAGGCGAAAGAACGGTACGCCAAATACTATATTATAAGCACAACAAACAAACCCATCATACAGTAATTTTCGTAGCAGGGACTAGAATTGCCTACGGTGTCTTGAGACAGTACCAATATGTTGAGAACGAAGAGGGCTTTCCATATGCGAGTGGCAAATGTCTGGAACAAACATTGTAGAAGAATCAGACGGATTCTGAAAACTTTTGGGCCAGTACAGTCCCGATGCTGTAGGTGGGGAAGGTACCTGTGTCACCATCCATGAGGCCTCCGGCACCTCACCTATGCACTCATAATCTTCCAATTCCTCCTCAGACGATCTTAAAACTGGTGAGTCATATTCCCCAAGTTTACCGCAGTCAGCCTGACATCACAAGAAAGAAGCAACGTTACACACTGCAATAACCATAAAGGCTAGAGAAGCAGGCCATCACTCATCAGGCATAGAAAATTCTTGAATTTTGTCGACGGCCTAACTTTAGCCAGTTATTGCCTAATCACAAGACCTTTGCAACACAACAGCAGTAAAAGAGGTTTACGATGACCTAGAGTACAAGCTTATGGGACATCTCCTATTTGCAAGAATAAAGTGCGATCTTATTGAAGAAATTGAGGTTCCACCATATCCATTAAAGAGTTTTGAGACCCATTTTGCAGTATCTCACATTCGAATTTTCATGAAACAAAAAAATTGACACCACAATTTCAAAAGGTTTCTCCAATCAAATGTTAAAGTGTAACAAAAATAAAGAATGAAATTTGCACGTATTGATATCCTTGTCAATTTGGAAGGATTAGCTCGACCCTCGAGGATGTTGTCCAGCACCTAAGAAAAGAAAAGCAAATCTTCAAAATTTATGATACTTCAAAAGAAATTGCTACTTTGCACCGGAAATCACTGATTTTCAACAAATTCTTCGCTACTTATCTCCAAAACGTATAATAATATCAAGTTTGGGTTGTGCAGAACACCTTCACAAGAAGTAGAAAATACAAAAATTGCTTAACTGAGCATAACTTCTAAGTAAGTGGGCCTGCCTACTACCAATCAACCGCACTTAGTGAAACGTATTTCTATGGACCCGACTCTAGATGGCTTTAACACCATAGCAGGTCTTTGGCAGGCAAATAGATTTCATTTGAGTACTCTCCTCTAGAGCAAGTGGTTACTTTGATCGAATATTCCTCATAACTAAAAGGCTGAGCACGACATAAAACTTACATTAAAGATGAACGTCAACGTCTTTTGTTAATGTTAGATGTTTTGTCTCCTTCCAGTACTGACTGATCTTAAAGACACCCTAGAATAGTGGAGTGAAACTAGTAACTAGACTCCGATCATAATTAGGTCAAATTCATGGTCAGTCTTACCTGTTCAAAGTTGTTGACTGTTGCACCGCAAAGATAGTCTGTGCTTCTATTAGCATCAAACTTATTCCTGAGCTTCTCCACCTAACCAAGTCAAAAACCAGGAAAAAAAGAAAAGAAGGATGAACTGATTAGAAGCCATGATTAAGTGAAACTCAGTGAACTAATAAGCCAATATAAAGAATGAACCTCTATGGCTTAGCCAAATCAAGAGACTAACCTCTTCAGGTTGTGTGGGGTCAGAATTCACTCCTAGAACTGGAACCGAGTCATCAATGAAATGGCTACCTTGTAAAAGAGTGCCATCACCCCCAACTGTAACAAGAAGATCCACATCATGGATAGGCTCTGATAGATTGTTACGTACTATAGGTTTCCACTCAACAGGCTTCTGGCGCAAAATATTCTGACAAAAGTTTATTGCATTCTTGTGCAGCTTCCCCTGTTCTCCAAGTAATGTAGTATCTGCAATTTCTCCAAAAGAAACTGAATTACAAGGGTGCTTTGGGAAAATCATAATATGATGAATTAAGAAGATATGAGTTACTTGTACACCTTTGCAAAATTTACAAAAAGATGGAACCAAGCCCATCCTTCCGAAACAGCAAGGCAATAAATGTCCGGAGCACCATGAGAAGAGCAAGCTCATGGCTCTGTGCTCCTCACTCGAGGCTCCATTCAAGGGGAAAATGAAGAAAGAAAGAAAAAAAGTTTATATTCCCACAACCAAAGACATTGCTTGTGAAGAGATATCGTGTCAAAGCCAAAAGTTATTGCTGAAACAATTCAAATACCTTAAATTTCATAAACTTCTTTCTCTTTTTTGGGTACGGCATTTTCTTATTTACGGGGTTTTCCAGTGAAATCACAGTTCACACAAATCTATCGCGAATTCTACCTGATCCAAAAGTTTTCTCAAACATCAGTTCAGCTTGTAAAAGCCATGATCATACAAAGTACGGGCTGAGAAACTAGTACCATTATAAAAAAAAAAAGAATCCTGGAGTTTTTCTGCAAGCCCTAAACGCACGAACCAACCATAGTTGGCCTCGTCAAGCATGATGCACTCATACAGGATTCTCCAAAAATAGACAAAACAACAGATAATTATGGTTAACACTACAGTGTCTTGAAAACTGGTAAGAAATCTTTTGTACCTTTCTCACTTGTTATTCCACTTTTTTCACTCGAATTACAGACTTCTTGAGTCCATTGGTTTCGCCTAATAATAAAAACTAAATTATTTTTCCATGTTTCTTGGCATTTCAAACCAAATTTATTAACTTTGGCATTTTAACAAACAGCTTGAACGCTAAAGCTGAAAATTGCAAGCGACCAGTAAAACAAGCATGGCAAGCAGTTCGAATATGAGGGCCCACGACAAGGATCATGTTCAAGCGGACACTGAATCAGAAAGGATCACAAGAGGCATAGTAGTACCTGAGGGTTGGTGATGCGAGACAGACCGTCTGATTGGGCGACTGGGTAAACGTCGAACGGTTTTAACAGCAGCAACAGTCTCCTCCTCGCCCTCTCCCTCTCTCTGTGAAGGGTGTGGCGCTTAGCCAAAGATTGAAACTAACCTCTTCGGGCTGTGCGGGGTCAGGATTCACTCCTAGACTGAGCCATCAATGACATGGCTAGCTTGTAAAGAGTACCATGGCCGCCACTGCAAATCAAGGTCCACGTCACGGAAGGGCTGTGATAGAAAAGTGAGTTGAGGGCGTGTTTGTTTGGCCTCGCGGTGGACTGGACTGATTTAGCCAACGTTGCTTAGTCAATGCCACGTCAATTATATTTAGTCACGAAGTTAATTCAGTCCAAAATAGTTTAGTATAACAAATCGTAACCTAAAAACTGATCCACCAGTGCTATCCTTGGCAAAGTTGGCACAACGAACACATGTCATATATTGAGCAAACATAGGAGTCGGATTTTGTTATATGTACAACTACAAAGCCTAAGCTTTTGGGATGAAATGATGTAAAGAGCTAAATGTCGTCGACGTATCTTTCTTTCCCGGGTTTTTCCATTCTCCTAGACAACTCTAAACTTTGGATCAAAATCCGAATATTTAGGTCAATACAAGATTTAGGTTTGTGAATCGTGAATGTCGCCCAACTTTCAAAACCTAAATTTTGAGGGAATTTGAGAAATTTTATAATGTGTTTTAAGCATCGCAAATCTCTTTCCTCTCTCTCTTTGATCTCTTTGAGATTTTGAGAGATTTCCCTCAAATTGTACATGAAAACAATTAAACTCCACTGATTTAAAAATCCATTAAAATTCCTCAAACTTCATAGAATTTTGAGTAAATAAATATATTAGAATGTTGTTTTGTAAAAAATACAAAGGATTCAACGAGGCCAACCTTATTCTTCCAAAATAAATAAACATATATGTCTAACCCCAAATGTGTGATAATGACTTATATAATATGAGTTCACTATTATCTTAGCACCCTCTGTTAATGGTATAAATATGTGTAAACTTTTATTCACGTGGTAATATTGTGTCATTGCCAAATGATTCAAACCCACACCTAAACCCTGCCTAACCTTGAAACCAAACGGACCCAAACTGGGCCAGCTCAAATGAATCGGGTCCGCACCTTCTTTCGTCAATTGGTATCGGTTCGACTAAAGGAGTATCCTAAATCCGTTGACCCATAAACCCGATATAGTGGGTCTTATTCCATCGGATCCAACCCATTTTATCTCACCACCCGCATCCGGGTTAAGACTCGCTCTCCCCCCCCCCCCCCTCTCTCTCTCTCTCTCTCTTCAGGGTCACCCGCAATCTAGCCCCGATTCGCCGGACCACCGATCGGATTCCCCGAGATTTTTTAAGATACAAGGTCATTTCAACAATTGCGGTAAGACCCATTTCGAATTTTGTTAAAATTTTGTACTTTTTTTATTCCCCTCACTCTGTTAGGTTGGAAATTTTAACTGTTTATTTGGTGGTTTTGGTGTGACCCAGATCTTAAATGCATATGGTTGTTCTGTTGCTTAGGGATTTGAAGATGAAATGTTGAAACTTTATTGTTAAAATTTTGTATTTTGGATGTAATTTTATTTGAAATTAATTTTTGTTTAAGTTGGTTTTTGGGTTTTGTTGAAATTCAAGTCATGTGGTTGTGTATATGTCATGACTTTGTATGATCAGGAGAAGCAGGATTTGACACTAGTTTTATCACTGAAATTGTGATATGGATTCCAACAAAAATAAATTGCGATATAGGTCAATGGTACCTTAACAAATGACTCCAAATGTTGACTCCCGGTCCCATTTGATATTATTATTTTATTTTTGGGTTGTAAAAATTCACCTTTGAAGTAAGTACCCTGTTGACTGGTCAAGTTGTCATGACATGTTCTTCGTTTATTTTTCGGCTTATCTCGGCTTCATGCACATTTTTCTTGAGTTTGAGATACACAGTTTGCATTCGGACAGTTTTTGTTGATCTGAATTGTTGTCACATGTTCTAAAGTTTGCTGTTTTTGCTGTCTGTATTAAGACTTAGTGACCTGCAGCCCTCTTGATATGCGTAATAGGCTTAGTGAGAGGTTCAACGCTGGATCTTTCAGCTATTAACTTATGATCGTAAATTCCCTAAATTCATGTTGAGTCGTATTTAAATCTTGTATGCAGTGCTATTCAATGGATAATTATGTTTGAAGATTTAATTTTGGAATTGATCTTCATGTTGCGAGGCTTCATGGGTTTGGTTGACATAATTTACTTTAGTGCATTATTCACTCGTTTTAAGGTTGAATTTTTGGCCATTGTGTGCGCTGCGTTCTAGTTTGCTTCCAGGTTTGCCTCAGGAGATCTCTATAGGGAAAAATTAATTCAGTCGTTGTCTTGTGCACTAAAAAAGTAAAAAATAAAAAATAAAAAAAAATCAGTGTTTCAGGATCCAATTAGTGGAATGAAAGTACACATACGTTTTGAATCTTGTCATTCGTATCTTCTGACTGATAACTTTCTTCGTGACTTTAAACAAATGATAATGTGGTGCGTATGTGCTGGTGCGTGTCTGTGCATTGTTTATTATAGTTCGGTGTTCATTGGATGATGCAAGTATTGCAAGGTTTTGGTCTGAAAATATTTGACTTCTTGTAAAGGGTGTATCCCAAGGAATTTACTTGCACCAAAATTTTATCAGTGCGGTTAGTTGTAAAATCTCTATTAGTATGAGAGCTTTCGCGTATGCATGTAATTATACAAGTATATGCACACTCACATATCGTGTCATTCACCTTTTATTGGTTCTGTGCACCATGGAATGGAATAGGATGTTAATAATCTGCTAGCATTTGGAGTGTTTTTTAGTTTTTTGCGGCTTTATCAACTTTTTTATTGATGTGTGAGGTTCCGTAAATTCATTGTGGAGTTGTATCTGATTTAGTTGTTATATCTCTTAAGTTTTGCAGAGTTTGGTTGATTTCATGCCTATGTGATGGAAATAATACCAGTTGAGTCTGCTAAGAAACCAAAGAGGTTGACATCTATTGTCTGGAATCATTTTGAAAGGGTTAGAAAGGCTGAAATATGTTATGCTGTTTGTGTACATTGTCACAAGAAGCTCAGTGGATCAAGTAATAGTGGGACCACCCATCTGAGAAACCATTTAATGCGATGTCTGAAACGATCGAACTTTGATGTATCACAACTACTTTCAGCGAAGAGAATGAAAAAAGATAATATCGTTGGCATAGATAGTGTTAATGGTGATGAAGCACAGAGAAAAGATGATTATATTCAGCCAGGAATTATCAAGTTCGATCAGGATCCGAAAAAGGATGAACTAGTTACCATTGCAAGCGGAAAGTTTGATCACGACCGTAGTCGTTATGATCTTGCTTGTATGATTATATTGCATGGTTACCCTTTCACCATGGTTGATGATGTTGGATTCAAAGTTTTTGTGAAGAACCTTCAGCCATCATTTGAGGTTGTTCCAAATACTGATGTTGAACAGTTTTGTATGGAAATTTATAGGAAGGAAAAACATCAACTGTATGAGATGCTTAACAGTTTGCACGGCAGAATTAACCTTTCCGTTGAAATGTGGTCTTCTCCAGAAAATGTTGAGTACCTGTGTTTGACGGCACACTCTATTGATGAGGACTGGAAACTACAAAAGAAAATTCTGAATTTTGTCACACTTGATTCTACTCATACGGAGGACTTGCTTTCAGAAGTAGTTATCAAATGTCTGATGGACTGGGACATTTACAGTAAGTTGTTTGCCTTGACATTTGATGATTGTTCCACCGATGATGACATTGTTCTAAGAATCAAAGACCGGATCTCCCAAAACAGGCCTCTCTTGGTCCATGGTCAGTTATTTGATATTCGCTCTGCTGCACATCTTCTAAATTCAGTTGTGCAGGATGTTTTAGAAGCAATGAGAGAGGTGATACAAAAAATTCGAGGAAGTTTCAAACACGTAAGAAGTTCACAAGTGACACAAGGGAAGTTCAATGAAATTGTTCGGCAAGTTGGAATCAATAGTCAGAGGAGATTAATTCTTGATTTCCCAGTTCGATGGAAGTCAACGTATCTTATGCTTGAAACAGCCTTGGAATACAGGGGTGCATTTTCTTTCCTGCAAGAGCATGACCCTTCGTATACATCAGCTTTAACAGACACAGAATGGGAACGGACGAGGTTTGTTACAGTTTATTTGAAACTTCTTGTTGAAATCACCGATGTCTTTTGTGGCAACAAATGTCCAACTGCAAGTATATATTTTCCTGAGATTTGTGATGTTCACATCCAATTAATTGAATGGTGCAAGAGCCCAGACGAATTTCTTAGTTCTGTAGCATTAAAGATGAAAGCTAAGTTTGATAAGTATTGGAGCAAGTGCAGTTTGGCTTTGGCAGTGGCAGCGATCTTGGATCCCCGATTCAAAATGAAGTTGGTGGAGTATTACTACTCCCAAATATACGGTAGTACTGCTCTGGATAGGATTAAGGAAGTTTCCGATGGCCTCAAGGAACTTTTTGATGCTTATTCAATTTGCTCAACAATGGTTGATCAAGGTTCAGCTTTGCCTGGCAGCAGCTTACCGAGTACCAGCACTGATAGTAGGGATCGATTGAAGGGATTTGACAAATTTCTCTACGAGACCTCTCAGAGCCAAAACATGATATCAGACTTGGACAAGTATCTAGAGGAACCAGTTTTTCCACGCAATTGTGATTTTAAGATATTAAATTGGTGGAAGGTCCACACACCAAGGTACCCTATTTTGTCCATGATGGCACGTGACGTTCTGGGAACTCCTATGTCAACTGTTGCACCAGAATCAGCATTCAATGCTGGCGGTAGACTGCTTGATGAATGTCGAAGCTCACTGAATCCTGACATTCGAGAGGCTTTGGTATGTACACAAGATTGGTTGCGGGTGGAATTGAAAGGCATGTGAATTACAGTTTGAGTTTTACGTTTGTCTTTTGTTATGACCTATACTTAGCAGTAATCTTATTGCAATAATTATTGATAACTCTTTTCTATCAGATGACAATTCATTGTCAAGCCATTGCTGAGTAGTTAATTTTCCGATGGTATGTTTCTGCTACATTTCCTGCATTTCTCCATATCTATTTCACTAACAGTACGCAGCAATGTACCGACTTATGGTGTAATCTTGTGATGCAAGGTTGATGGATCAGCTATTGGCCTATCCGGTGCTGTTAAAATGATGTCAGACACACTAAAGCTGGTCTGGGCAGTGAACCTTATCTATATTTCCATGTCAATACATCACATGAGACTCGGTAATCGCCTGTAGTTCCTTGTCAAGCTTAATTGTAAATTTAAGGATGTCAACCAGATCCCCACATCTGTACGTAAATTAGAGGGACCTCCTTCGCCATGTTTTAGATTGAATAGAAGCTGAAATGAACAAAATGTGGGATGCTCAATCAGTAATCTATATATTTATGTTTGTGCACAAAACCTTCATCTCAAATTCTCAATCAATATATTTTAGATTTTTCTTACAGTATGAACTCCTCACTGTTACTGGAAGAGTATCATCGATGATGTTATTCCCGCGAACTTTGGACATGCAGGTACTACTTTACCGGTAGATGTAGACAAGCTTTCGTCCATGCTGGTCCGCATTGGCTTCAATCCAGTAAGGAGGGCAACGATATGGTGAGGGAATCATTTGGAAAGATAGTGGTTACCATAGGCGATTTTTAAGCCCCTTTTGGTAAAAAAACCCAACTCCGATGAAAGGTTGGGTGAAAAACGTGTGGAATCTACCAGGCCAAATGATGGCCCTTGGGCTATCGGGCTGGCTATTTCCAGCCACCCTCTCAGCCGTTTGTTGGGGTCCATCTGTCACGTTCCAACGTGCTGACGTCGGTTGCAACGTTAGCTGACGTCATCTAGATGTTAGATTTTTTTTATTTCTTTTCCAAACAAAAAAAAAAAAAAAAATTCTAATTCTAATTTTTTTCCTATAATATTTTGTAGTCTTTAATATTTAAGTTGTTGTAGATTTAATATTTAAGTTCTCGTATTTCAATTAAGAGCTCGTTTGGATGTACTTTTAAAATGACTGAAAGCGTTTTTAGAGAAAATATTTTTGAGTTTCAAAAGCACTTAAAGTGTTTTCTGCAAGAAGCACCAGTTATGTGCTTCTTTCAAGAAGCACTTTAAGTGCTTTTCTAGGATTTACTTACATCTTTACTAATGATTGATTCTAAAAACATTTTCACCAAATGCGCTTTCAGTCATTTCAAAAGCACATCCAAACGAGCTCTAAGTTGTATTTCAGTTAAATTGTGGAGAGTTACTCATTTAGTAACACGTGTCACTCGAAATCCACTCCGAAAAATTATTGAAATGATATAAAGATAAGAAATCCGGAGGCTTATTCATTTAGCGACAAGTGACACTCAAAATAAGTCTGGATAATAAATTAAAAATGAAGGCTTATTTTAATATGGTATTTTAATTCAAGTACCCAATAAGTTAAAAACAAACTTAAAAATAATAAATTATTGAGAGACTATGTTTAGCCCCAGTTGGAGATAGTATATAATTTTTTACAGGCTATAATTTTAGATAGGGCAATATTTAGCCATTTCGGTTGGAGATGACCTTATAACACACAATGTCATAGAGTTCGACAATGTTACTGTTCATGTAGCACACTAGTGATCCAATTATACTTCCATTCCTAACCGAGGTGTGTATGGACCTCTTATATCTGCACTTACTGTGACACCAAGTAAGTTTCGCCCGTTGTTGGATTTCTGATTTTCTTTCTACTTGCACGCATCTTAAATTCCTGACAACTTTCACTTGTCAGATTTTAAGGTTGATACTGGGGGCTATCTGCCGGTGCTATTGCCGGTAGTGTAGTAGCAGCATTTGTGTCTGTCGCATTGGTTTTGGTAGTCCTCCGAATGGCTGGTTACTTAGGGGCTAAAGATGAAGTTGAAAGTGAGGATAATCTCTGCATATAAAGTTTTCATATGCCTCATTGCATGTTGTTTTCTAAAATTCTTGTGTCTGAACTGCGTCGTGGGCTGGAACAAAAAACTGGTTATTTTACTCTACTACAAATCAAAGCTGCCACCGGTAGCTTTATCAGCCAAGTAAATTCTACATACCTAATTGAAATATCATTTTTGTGACTTATTTTACAGTTTCTTGTGCCCCAAGGTAATGGTCGAGTTCTTCTCAGCAGACGGCAGTGTCACTGCTAGCTCGAGCTATCCGTGCGGGCCAATTCACTTCACTGAAACATTTCTCAAAACCACTCCTCTCATTGCCTGTTTACGATCAGGAACCCAAGTTCGGAACATAAAAACGATTGAACACATTGAAGGGCTGCAGCCGACAGCGTGCTTGAAGGTGGTACTAGAGAAAAGAGCAGAGTGTTCCAAAATGGTGCGGGCATACCTCAAATTTACGCTGCATCACTAGAGCTTGAATCTGAGCTTCCTCGGTTGAAAAGATTTTTCAACATCAGTCTTGGTTGTTTGCTTCCAGTCTGGTATTGGAATCTGGCCGGAAGCTTTCATAGGTTTCATTTGCTCTTATGTAATTGAACAAAAATTTGCAATCAATGTCACAACACGCGTTACAAGACAGCACCACATCTACCACAGTTAATTCACCACGGACATAAAAGACTCGTTGTAGAATATCCAATATTACCACGGACATTTAAAGTCTGCTGTGAGTAAATGGTTTTAACAACGGACAAAACTGGCCCGTAATAGAAAATGTTAGAATAATAACGCGCAAGTAAAGCTCGTTGCAGTTGTTTAATATGACCACGAGGGTAACCCGTTGTTGAAATAAATTTAATCACAGCGCCTTCTTGAAATCAATCACGGTCTATGAATGTTGTACGTTAATTTACGTTAATTTATTTAATATTACTCTCAAATTTGTTATCACAACCAACTCTAACTTAAACCCAATCTATATACCAATTCCAGATCTGATACAAACCACCCAGTCTCACCCATTCGCTTCCTTCGGCGGTTTCTCCGAAATCTCCAAACTACTCATTGCTCTCTCCAAAGCCCCGCCCCCCCTTTTCTTCGAAATTGCAACCGTCTTCTGTCCGGTGGCCACACAAGAACTTGTCAATGATGCAGAGCCCGCCGGAAGCTTCCTCTGGAGAACGACATGTCGATCGCCGTCCCCATGGCCTCGCCCACTTGCCGGCTCGACTTGGATGACCAGTCGTTCCTCAATTCTGGGATTAGTATGTCTCTCAATTTCTTTGTAAAAATATTAAAATTTAATTCCGTTTATTGAAACAGTACCGTGATTATTCTGCAATTACAGTGTAATTATGAATATCTAAGTATGTTTTTTTACAATTCAATTTTGGCTAAATGTGATAAATATTAAAGCTTTACTTAGTTTTGGTTCAATACGATAAGGTGCAAGAGAAAGGGATGTGTTGATAACTGATAGGGTAAAAGGAGGCAAGCATGCATTCTCCAAGCATGACCAAGCATAGAACGAGCAGTGTGAAATTTTTTGGTGTCGAATTGTGCCCTGACAATGTGGCTGTTGCCATGGTATTTTGTTCAAGATGTCCTAGGCCTTGCAAGGCTTGCTGTCAGTTTTTAACTTTCCATTTAAAAGACGATTTGCATCTCGACCTGGCTGAGGTACATTTACATTCACACTTTCTGTTGTTTTTCGGAATTGGTTTACTTTACCTTTGTAGCTATAGTTATTAAAGTGGCATTCTTGATGAATTGTGAACTTAAATTGACGTTGGTATGCACTGATTGGTAAAGAATTTGCTTTGAGGATTCTGATTAGTATGGAAATGTGCTAACTGGGGTACGATAATGGGATTCTAGATTTGAATTACTGATGTGAGACATTGTTTTTCTTTGATAAGTGAATTGATTGTATAGTTTTGGTTTCTGACAAGTTTATATGTGAAAGATCTCCCTCAACTTGTCCCGCTCTCATTTTCAATTTTGATGTCCTTGAAGACTCAACGAAGCTATCTTTGAACCTATTTTTGTTTGTTTTCCTAATTTTTTGGCCTTTTGTAGGTGAACTGCTATTATAGTGACTAATAGAAGTAGAAAGAAGGAAAAACAGGTTGAAATTTGGCTAATTCTGCCAATATAGATGTTTTGCAAGTGGCTGGGTTTTGCTTAGCTTAAAGGTCTTAATGCTTCTTTTTCTTTTACTATTGCTTTTGTTAATTCAGTGTTATTACAATTTGCAAGTTACTCTTGAATTATTAAGCTTTCATTTAAAAAAAATAAAACAAGGAAGGAAAAACGATGAATTGAGGTATATTTGATATGTATGCTATTTTGCACTACAGTGAATCGTACAGATCAATTAAATTATGGGCGACGAATTAATGAAATTGTGATTCTATGTTTAACTTCTACAGGTGCGTCCTCTGTATATTTCTATAATTTCAATTTCTCAAATCGCTATTGTTTATTAGATTTTACTTTCGATCTGGTTACTGTTGTTTATGGTTTATAAAAAAAAATCTTTATTTATGGTATTGGTTTGGTTAATCTTGTATAGTATATATTTGCAAAATTATACGTAGTGGCTCTATTTAGTAGGTTCATAATCTAATCATGTGTTTATCCTTTCTCAAAGGACTCCTCTTATTATAATTTTGTCAAGAGTTCAATTGCAAAGGAATGCACGAGTAGAAAGGTTTAGAGGCAGAAACTCTATATGAAATGCTAGTTTTAGAGGTAGAACAGTTGAGAGGAATATCTAGAAACTTGATGATTGTAAGTTAAGTTTTGTATTTACTTCACTCCTGCATTGCTAATTATGCACTACATGCTTAGTTAGTTCTGTATATCTGTTCGAGTCTTCGCTGGTTAATTCTTAGCTTCTTGTGCGGACCGTTGGAGACTTTTTTTGCTATTAAGTATTTTGATTTGAGGTGTTTTCTTTCTAAGAGGTGGAATAGAATAACACGGGTTAACTTTTTCTTCAGGTTTTGTATATCTATTCACTTTTCTTGATTGAGATCAAATGTATATTTCCACCTATACCGGTACAAGATTTTTTTTCTTGTGATCCATATGCTTATGTCCATGCAAATAGAGAGAGGCATCAATTGCTGAGGCTCAAGTATTAGCGGCAGTAGTTCACTCTCAAGGTCCTTTGTTTGGAGGTGTTCAAAGAAATATGAGGTCTTCAAGTGTTCTTGTTACTGGAGGCATATTTGATACTTTGTGGATAGTTTTATATTTCTAGTATAACTCATCGTTAGCTTTAGTGTGCAGCTTGTAATATTCGAATCTGCGATTTTTTATGTAATTATTATATTGTAGTAAATTTGTTTATTTATTGAATGATTTATTATTATTTTTGGAAATTTTTGGAAATTTTTTTATGACGGTCATTAGACGTGGTCAATTTGTAATCCACAGCGGCCATAAAGAATGTGGTGTTAGATCTCAATCTACCATGGGCACAATCCGTGTTTGTCTCACATTTGACAACATGCATAGTCCGTGGTAGAAACTAAGACTTTTTATCACATCCAGATTACTAACGGGCACAGTGTTCGTGGTGAATTGCAATTTATCACGGGCATTGACCGTGGTAGATGAGCTTTTTTCTACTAGTGACGTTTCAGCAGAAAAACTCTGTGCATGGCAGATGTGTATCGATCAATGTATTAAAAGCGTGAGGCGTGGATGAGGCGTCTGAGGGATAGCCCAACCTAGGCGTGAGGCGAAGCCTCACGGGACCTAAATTTTTTAATATATACAGCGTACACATATATTACATTAAAAAAGAAGATGATTATTAATCAATAATCACCCCGAGCACACACATATATTATAAATACATATACACACATATATATACATATATTATATTATATTATATATATATATATATATATATATATATATAATAGAGGATGAAAAACACAATGAGCACACATATAACAATGCACGCAGACAACACACACATCCATTATATAAAAAATTAAAAATTAGAAAAAAGGTAGAGAGATGATAGTGCAAGGAAGATGTATGAGGCAGTTAAAATCCTACCCAAAATTTGGGTTTGGGAGTAAAAAAACCAAAAAAAAAAAAAAAAAAAAAAATCCCCTGAGGCGCGCCTAGGCGGCTCCGGCGATGCCTTCCGGCGCCTTCCGCCCACTCCCTCAAAACAGAGGCTGCAACCCTCAAGCCCAACCTCACAGGGCACCTAGGCACGCCCTGAGGCGAGCCTTTTAAAACATTGGTATCGATATTGTCAAAAAAGAATGTACAACATGTCAGTGCGTTTTGTTGACGGTAAAAAAGTATCGATAACATGTTTCAGAGTCATTAGTTTGGTTAAAAAGAAATTAAGAATGCCTTTTTCTAACTTTCTTGGTGAAAGTATGGAATGTCTCGTTCTGGATTCTGAATAATGAAGTGGTCATGGTACGTTGTTGTAATTTAAGTGTTGAACTATATGATTGTTTTTTTTTTTTTTTGGACATAGAACTATATGATTGTTGTAACAAAATTTTCTTGCTAAACTAACGGCTAGATAGTAGATTTGAACAAGAAACCCTATGGAGGATTCAAATAAAGTGGCCCACCGCCCACGGGGGTCTATATCTCACCAAATTCCAAATTAATGAGTGTAGCAGCCTCTGATGCTTTCTTGTTCAGCAGTTCATACTTCAATGTCAACTATTAACGTTTCTTTTATATTGAGACAATGGACTGGTACATTGTTACGTGAATTCATTTCATGCTAAAAAAATAAGAACATGTAAAATTTTATCTACATGTCTTTATTTCAATGGCACAAGACGCCATTGTTTTGATAGTTTCAATCATGAATGTTTTAAAGAATAAAATTGTAGAGAATCTCATTCCAAGTATCTGGGACTCCACAAAGACACCAATGACTACAGTCCATTCCGGTGCGGCCTCCCAGCCCATAAATTGAAGGATGTCCATCCTTACGCAGGAGTGAGAGGTTTGTTATATCTAGCAATGTCACTGGCTTTTTGATTGTGCTCAACACATTCTTCAGCACACTCAGAGCTGGTGGCAAACCTCCTGGATAGGTCGACCCAAGCAAAGGCTCCTTTTGCCCTACACAACTTCTTGCCCTTGGTTCTTGCCATTCACTGCCACTAAAATCAAAATTAAGAAAAGAAAGTTAGAGACTTATGATTGATGTCACTGAAACAAACTTCATAAACAGTTCTCCACAGCAACTTAATAAAAAATTATAATGACAATTGTTTTCATGTATATTTGGACGATTATTAGTCGTTGATATACCATGTATTCAATTTTATTTTTGTATATATTCTTGATTGACATCCACTCACGACGATATCTAATAAAAAAAATTAAAGCTAATGTGTATGTCACCAAAATGTTGAATTTTAATTCACAGAACTTTTAATTACACTTCAACAAGTCATTCTAACTTCTACGTACACTCTTCTTTAATGAAAATATAATGGAGAAATTGCACTATGAAGGGCGTTGTGAGTATAAGATAGATTTCTTAGAGTGCTAATAACAATTCCGTTTTAATTTAAAATTTAACGATTATTATCTTAGATTAGTTATAGGGGATGGATTCGTGACACTATTTTTTTTATACAACTTATGACACACGTCTTAGTAGGGCCCACTTTCTAATGTGTTTTAACGATTCCAACTGTCTATATTTTAGATTTTCCCTCATAGATCATGTCTACCAAAAATCACCTAAATCTGAAATCTTATGACCATTGGATCTAAGATTTCTTTGTAGAACCGTATTCGTCCATTTTCTTACTACAAATGAATATCTTAATGATTTTGGATTTGTCTAATTTTTTGGAAGATGATCTATGAATGATATTTTAAAAGATAAACGGTTCGGATCGTTAAAATATATTACGAAATGGCCCCACAAAAACATGTAAAAAAAATTATGTAAAAAAAATAGTGTCACAAATCCGTCCCTTAGTTATATTAGATAAGGAACTTACTTGTAATGAGAAGGAGATATTCCTTGGAAGAAAACCCTTGACTTTGCAGGATCAATGTTTGAATCAACCCATCCAGCCCAAGTCATGAGTGCCTTCTCAAAAGCAAGCATGCGGTCAATGTCTTTGCTTATCTGGCCTCCTACTTCAACATAATCCCATCTGCAAAATTAATAATTAATTAATTTGGTTTTTGCCTTTTAACCAGAGTTAAAATTAAATCAAAAGAGCCACTTAGTACTACGGTCTAGTAGTATTATTCTTCACTTGTAAGTGAGAGGTCTTAAGTTCGATTCTCGTCAAATGAGAATTTGAACCATATTAATGCTAGCACATTGTGAGATTAAGCTCACCATCTTTAATTTAGTGTAGATAATATCGATTGCTAAATAATTAAATAAATAAATCAAAAGAAAATTAAATATTATAGTAAATATAGTTGTAGGATTTACGGTTGAGAGGGTCCTCTCCGATTCCACCAATGCCAAGTGTTGAAGATGAGCATGTCAATATCCTTCCATAACTTGCCTCCCACTATTGAATCAAGCTTCAAGACCCTCCCAATCTTTTCTTTTACAGTATCTACTAGATACACATTGCGGTCTAGCATCACTCTAACTTCATAATCCTGCAGTAATTTGATTGTATTTTTCACCATGCCATTTACCGCAAGAAAAATAAAAATCAGAGAGAGGACCACATGCTTCTTGTTTGGTAGAGCCGGGACAAAGGTTTATGTCAAATATTGTCCAAGCAGGGAATTGAAAGGTGAAATTTGTCAGGGACCAATAGTTCGAAAAAGAAAATGGACCAATAGGGATGGACCTTAACCAAGTCTAAACTATTGTATATGATGGATGCATTGCATTCACCTATACCAAATTGATGTGACTTCATTTGATGAATCAAGTTGGTAATTTTTTGAAAAGTTCATTATTATTAAAAGGAGTGGGAGGATTTGAAACTATTACAATAATTTAAGATGAGGGGAGGAGGTGGCGGTGGGGGTGGGGGGGGGGGTGTAGAGAGAGGGAGTTTCGAATCCGAGACACATGTATGAAAACCCAACACCCTAAGATATTGAACCACATGCAAATTAAGTTGGTAATTAGATATAAAGTGCTAATACAATTTTCATTATGCTATTTAGATACAAAACTACATTGTTGCCGAACTCTTTAAATAGAGTTGGAATATGCCAATTATATGTGGAACTCAAATAGCATTACTCATACACATTTTTCTATCATTGGTCTTCTTATGTTATGTTGCCAAATTGTCAATTTCGACTACACTTTTGAACAACTTACTAATTAATGGTTTGGATTCAATGTCTTGCAACAAAATATGTATTTATTCACCTAGCAAAGACGAAATAATACAAAAACAAAGTGCAAGTTTAATGTACCGTAAATTCAAAGATAGATACATCGTCTACTCTTGTCATATTATACTTAGCAGTTGGCACAGCCGAATGGAGCATGCATGTTAGGGATTGCCATTGATTTCGGCTTAATGAATCTCCAACGAACATGATGCTTTTCCCTCTAAATCTTTCGAAGAAGTCAAGCCCGTTAAATCTACAAAATAAAAGTTGTCAATATTTTAGTGTTTTCTTATCGGACAATTTACCATGTTATATTGCTAAACTATAAGATTAAAATGATTAGTTAGAACTTATGTCTGGCTTTGGTTAACAATTTAGGTACACTATCTCCTTATACATGGCAAGAAAAGTTACATCTGGATTCATCAATGGTGGACAATCCACGATTCCCCTTGTATTTGTGTACTCGAGAGAAAGTTAAACGATAAATCATTATTCATAATCCATATAAGCATGTTAATCCTTTCCAAATTTTAGAAAAAAACATTAAGAGTTTGGATTTCTATTTACTATGACTCAACCCAAATCCCCGATATTTTGTATAATATATTATTGTTATTGCAAAAAATATAAGCTTTGGTAAAATTAGGCTAGGTTTTTCCGAGTATGTGGTTTAATATCTTAATGAATAGCGTGTTGGGTTCCATCCATGCATTCTGAGTTTGAAACTCAATCACTTATCTCTTAAATTATTGTAATAGTTTCGAACACCTTTTCCTAAGTTTTTTTTGAACCTAATCATATGATAATTTTCTTTTATGTCAAACACGAAGAACTCACATGACAAATATGGCACCACCGAAGCCCGTGAGCTATATCACACGACTTTAAAAAATAGTTTGATTAATTTCATTAATAATTGTCACATGAGTAGAGGCCATATCACATGAGTGGGGACTAGAAAGAATCTAATTCCGTCACCAGTGTGCCATCGCATTATCAAGACGATCACAGTTCACACAAACCAAGGATGCAATTGTCACCTATGAAAGGCTGCCATCACCGACATTTCCATACGGCCAAACATCATATTTCTTAGGAAAATCATTGGGAGAGTGTCGCTTTATATATTCAGAGGGGCCCCTCTGCAAGAATTTTTGTGTTTTTAAACATAACATTGATCTACTCAGTTCACAGGATGTCTCCCCCACGAATTATATAAAATTTGTTCATGTGTTTTTCTTTTTGGTCAGAAAATTTGTTCATGTGTTTGAGATGTAAAAAAGATCACAGTCAAGATCTAAATTTACTTTTTATATTTCGAAAAATAGTATCAAAACAAGTCATTTTCTTAGAATTGATTTGGAATGTGGAATTTCAAATGTAAACAGTGTAATTCATGTCTCCAAAATAAACAGAAGAATGACAAATTAGTTAATCTTTATAAATTCATATAGTTATATAAATCCATAAAGACAAATTAGTCTAAACTTGTGTAACCCGCATTGTTCACAATAATGTTCAAATGGTTTCTAGTTTTAGTCCTATAAAATCCGAAGTCTTTATACTGATACATCGGAAACACGAGGAAAGAAGATGGAGACTACTAAGAACTAAAAACTACTAAACCCTGTTTAGTCTAAGAAACCTCGGAACTAGGCAAATAAAACACTAAAACATCTGTTAAATTCTAGCAATGTCGAGAGAACTCTTTGTTTTTTTTTTTCTTTCAATTTTTTGATTCATGAAAAAAAAAAAACTACCTTCCACTCAATGATACAACTATTTAAAGACACTAGGAGCAACTGTTACAAGAACTCAACAGCCCTCACTTACTACAACATTAAAACATAACCCTTACAACTTCAAATACATGAAACGTATAAAATCTAAGAACTTAAGCTTCTTTTTCTATTCTAAATTAAAGAATGACCCATCTAACTTCCTTATGCATGTAACATGGCCTATCCAACGATGCATGTAAGTGTCATCGTATATATGGCATCATATACTAATTAATGAAAAATTTACCCCCAGTTTTTGGTCCACCAGAAACTATAGCTACAGTGGCAAAGAGTACAACTGCTGGTCCCGATCTCATGACTGCACTTAGGCAGGAGATATATAGGATGAGCCAAGCCAACAACTAGGAAAATAATAAGCAATAATATTTGCAGCTAATAATTGCAACAAAAGAAAGGCATTAATAATAATAAGTAGAAGAAGAGAAACCACAGAGAGAGAGAGAGAGAGAGAGAGAGAGCTTGGTGTGCACCTTGCTAAATCACAGTCATGTGGTTGCCATCTGTATTTGGTGTAAATCTGATCGGGACGGCCATTCTTTTGGCAGGTAAACTCATGCTCAATGAAGGTGCATGAGGAAGGATTGTAGAGCGGGTAGGATTGGTCCAAAACCCATCTTCCTTTGAAGAAATCACATGACAACGACGACGATGACGATGGCTCACCAATTCTTTCACCATTTACTAATACTACTACTTGGTAATCAGAAACAACAAGGAGGAGGAAAACAACTATACTACTCATACAAAAACTACTATGAACCCAGACATCCATCAGCCCTTTTCTAGAGAGAGAGAGATAGAGAGATCGGTGTTTAAAAGAAATGGTAATGGGGCTACAAACTGTTATCTCTATTTTCTCTTTATCTCTTATAGCTCCTGTATTTATAAGTCTTGTCCGTATATACGTGAGAGAGAGAGGATGGAAAGTAGGCAATTTGTGTATCTTTGAGGCAATGGTTTACGTTGCCCTTTTCTCTCTACGCGGATCTCTTTTGGGTCAAATAAATAAAAAAGGAATTAAATGACAGCTTTAAATAAAAAATTTCAAAAAGAAAAAGATGTGTAGAAACTATAATCATTTATTTTATTTTTTGGGTTAAACAAAGGGGCTAATAGCCCGACAAATGAGAAATTATAAAATTATGTTGCGAGGGTGAGAGATTCCAAAAATATCTGACAATAATAATTGCTACAAGAAGAAGAAGCTTGCTCAAAATAGATTGGACCCAAAGAATGAGAGAGGCTTATGTTGGCCAACTCATCAAACACAAAATTTATCTCGCAATAAATATACCAAGTATTACATTTGCTAGTTACGCAATGGCATCGTATGACAAACTTATCAATTCACCAATAGGAAAATTATCAATGGCACAGTAGAAGTGTTGCCTATTTTATCAAGAAAAATCTTGCATTACCTTATAATTAACAATTATTTTATATAGAAAAATCCTTAATTTATTTCTGATTGTACCCAATTTAAGTTCCTAACTCTCAACCAAATAATAAATACTAATTAAAACCCTAAGTTAGGAATTTCGGATTTGTAATTTCATGGTCATTTTGAATAGCTATCTCAAAGGTATAAAGATTAACCATGAATAGCAATTGGCTAATTTCTGATTTATCACAATAAAGTTTAGAAAAGACTTTGGGGTCTTTTTTCTTAAATGTTCCATTAATTGCTATCTCAAAGGGTCCAGTATATCAACATCAATAAAAATTGAAACCCTCACGCAACTGAATCACATGTTGTAGGGGCTAAATTGTGGAACTGGAAGGCTCTCCTAACCCTCTTACTTTTTTTTTTTGGGAACTTTCATGAAAATGACTTGGACTAAGTTTATTTTAACAAAAAATCATGCTATAATTTTATTTAATGAAAAAGACTTAAATTTTAATGAAAAACCCTGAAAGTTTAATAAAAATGACAAAAGAACTTAAATTTTAATGAAAAAAACATAATTTTAATATTAAAAAAAGAAAAAAAAAAAAAACTAACGCGCGAGATCCGCACGTCCTCACACATATTGTTTCTGAAACTTACTATACTGTTTATGAAACTTACTACATTGTTTATGAAATTTACTACACTGTTTATGAAACTTACTACATTGTTTATGAAACTTAACGGTACTAAATTGTTTATGAAACTTAACGGTACTAAACTGTTTATGAAACTTAATGGTACTACACTGTTTATGAAAGTTAACGGTACTAAACTGTTTATGAAATTTACTCCACTGTTTATGAAACTTAATGGTACTACACTGTTTATAAAACTTAACGATACTACAATATTATGAAACTTAACAATATTACATTGTTTATGAAACTTAATGCGCGTTGGGCACACATGTTTATATTTTATGTTTTTTTCTTTTTGTCCTTGTCATTAAATAAAGTCATTAGATGGTTTTTGGTTAAAATGTAAAGTTTTGAAGCCTTTTTCATTAATTTTTTTTTTTAAGAATATGAAGGTGAGATTTTCACATCGGTAAAAAGGAAAACTTTACAAAGACTTATAAGAGCACTTTCAAAAGAGATGTCATTTCTTAAATGGAATGTCATCCAATCAAATTTGAAGGTAGGAAGAAGCTCCAACCGATATGAGAAAACGTGTTAATTATTTTTTTGTAATTTTTATGTTGTGTCATGTGTGGATCCTTTAATGCACTAATTATAAATTATAAAGTTTTATTTTAATTATTATTTAAAAAAAATGGATCCCACAAATATTATTATAAAAAATTAGATTGACTGGAGGAAGAGAAAATCTGACACTATCACGTCAGCCATCAAATTAACATTTGACATCTCATCTCTAAAAAGTTGAAATACTCTTCGTATTGGGAATTGATATTATAGTGGAACTATAACTTCCTTTAAGGTAATAGAGCGTGTGGCCCACAACTAAAGCCTAACAGTCATACGTGCCATGATAAGGGGTTTGAAAATATAAATATGTGAAAAGAGAAACCTTGGAAAAAATTCTGTTTACACCAAATTTTGTCTCGTGACACATATTTTTTCATACACCCAACTTTTTTTTCACTTTTCCAAAATTACCCTTTTACTTAATCAAATTGTTTTTCCTGTACAACCTATTCTCTAGAGGATTAGGTATAGTAAAACATATTGCATCTGATTTGCTTCCACTTTTTACTCAAACAATTACGCACATTTCCAACTTTTTCTTCACCCTTTTACTTTCGGACATTAGCAGAGGTTATGGAATCTGACCCAGCCACAACTCCAGCAAGAGTAGGCTTTGAAGAATGAAAAGACGTTTGCATAAAATATAAGTACTTATTTTCTATGGACGGTTGAAATCCGATAATAAATAGGCGAATATCGGCCTTCTTTTGGTAGTGAATTTTTAACTTTTCTAACACCTGGCAAACTTGGGTCCAAGGTTGCAATCTAATAGATGCACTCCCAAATTGCTTTAGATGTTACGTTGTCGAGTCGACATCCTCATTGAATTTGTGATCAAATTTTATGAAGTTTGGGTAAAGTAGTGTGTTAATTGACGAATCAAGTCAAAAATTGTAAAAACACACGAAACACTTGCCTTTTTGTCTTCATAGTCATCGTTGATGCCGATTTCTTCTTCCGTTGTGTTTGTTCATGAACGTTGGAGAGAGAGAGAGAGAGAGAGAGAGAGAGGGGTAATTAAAGGTGTGAGAATGCGTACTTGACGAACATGTTTTATTATATCGAAACTCTAGTGGAAGTTCAATTTGGGTGTACAAGAAATTAAGATTTTGTTAAAGAGTCTAGTAAGTCCTTTATAGTAAATATACATATGGATATAAGTGTTATTGAGTATTGTTATTCTCACGTGTTATATCTTCTCACCCACTTTTTAATGAAATTTTTATTTACAAGTTTGTCCATTTGTAAAATGACCAATAAGAACCTTAAAAAGTAATATAATAATAGGATGGCGCGAAAATGTAACATGGGCCCTAGACTTAAATTGGATTATGAAAGGAAATAATAGTGGGTGGAGAAATAACATTTTGTTGCAGTCCTACTAGGATTTACAAAGGTCTGAGAAAACGAGGCCTTTGTTGGGCCCGTTTCTCCCTATTCTCACAAATATATCTGCTGTGGTTAAGTGGTACTACACTATTAACTGCATTTGTTTTCTCGAGTAGTAGTACATTTGTACTATTGCATTTATTTCATTTGTTTTCTCGAGGGCCCGTGTACATCACTCTCCATCATAACTCTTTCTTTCACTTCTTCCTCACTTCATCACCAGAAAGAAATCAAACTTGACTCTCATCAGTCACTCCTCTCACCGTTTGGCGCTATCGTTTCGAGACCATCGTTATCACCGTCACCAACCATGTTGTTGTCGTCGAAGAAGATCACCCTTAAGAGCTCGAATGGCGAGTCGTTCGAGGTCGAGTAGGTGGTGGTGCTGGAGTCACAGACCATCAAGCACGTGATCGAGAACGATTGCGCCAACAACGGCCTGTCGACGCCGCCAAGCCTGACAAGAAGATATCCGAGGAAAATCTCAAGGCCTGGGATCAGAATTTGGTTTGATTATAGGGTTTTAGAATTTGGGGATTCGGTAGGTTTAGTGTTTTTTTTGATTTAGGGATTGGGGTCAATTGTGCTGTTTTAGGGCCTAGGGTTACTGATTTAGGGGTTTTCTATATGATGGTGGATTGAATGGCGAGCAGGTATTGGGTGGTGTCTTTGCCGGTTCAAAACTTAGCGTCATCCCAACCACCATCGTCCGATCATCCATCATCATCGTCGCCGCCGTCGTCATCTTACTCAAAAGTCGACAAGCAAAAGAAATCGAACGGCGGTGCCGCCGACAAAGGGTTTGGGTGGAAAAAAAAAAATAGATGACCCGTGTACCCGGCCCGTTTCAAACGGGCCTAGTTAGGTTCTGTTCCAGTGATCAGATTTGTAATACCCGGCCCGGCCTGTCCCGTTTCCTATTTAAGCAAGTCCAGTCCGGTCCTTCCAAATTTGGGTCTGGCCCGGCCCGTGCCCACCCCTAAATATATATGTATGTTCATGCATTACGTAATTTTTGCTATGTGGAATTTGTGAATCAAAGAATCGAAAGACATTAGAAGCAATTAGGATTTTTCAAACCCTAAGATTGTCAAATTTTTTTTTTTTTTTTTTTGGGAAATACTTCGGCTGAGCCAGGCCTAGGGTTTTTGAATGTTGCTGGGCCCGCAACCCTATATAGCAGCATACCAGCATTTGTTTGCTGGGCTTTCTCCTAGTCCAGCCCGTCCCAGACCGTGCTGGGCTTGTCCGCTCACTGGGCCCACTTTCATGTTGCAAGTTAGGTTGCTTGTAGCAGCTTCACACAACCCAATGTAGTTTGCACATCAGCCATTAAACTTTCGGCTGGGTTGTTCCTCTCAACCCGTGACATTGCAGCAAGCATGGAGCTTACTTTGCATGTTATTGGGCTGCCCAATGCAGCCTATACGTGCTGGGTTGTTCCCAATACACGACCCGCTTTCAACTGCAAGCTTGCAGCTTTGTACGCTAAGCTGCACAACAGCCTTTCCCAAGCCCACTAGCAGCCATCTGGGCTACCTTGTAGCCGAATCCCCAAAAGCTTACAACTTTTATTTGCAAGGCTGTGTATTGCAGCCAACCAAAGTGTGTTAGGCTGCATTTTTTTTCTTCGACCAAATGCCATATTTTGGCATCCCGTGCTTCTTAACCATACCAAATATTTTTGGGATATTTTTGGTTAATGGTAATTAAGCTATAATTCGCTTGTCACTTGGCTCGCTGCCAGTTGAAGCTAATAAGACCCGAATGTCATTATTTTTCTTCCACGATCGATTCCGTATGGTCCCAATCTATTGAATTAATTAAAAGTGACTAGTAGTCCATTAATCTGACAAGAAATCCAAAATTATTGGCTTGAAGCCCACTTTTGGACATTAACGATTCAATAATTTATTTCTCTTCTTTGAACCGTTGACATCCTTTCATAGTCCCGAAGCGCTTACACTTGAGTTCCTGAAGCAACTCAAATCCACTACACTCAAATCAGCATATTGCATTCTGTGTCCCGAAGCGCTCACAATGGATTGTCGAACAGTCATAAGTTCGATTTCCCTTATTTGGACGTTTCTAATATAAACCACTTTATGTGGGGTATAAGACGTGAATCTCCACTTGACTATTAAGAAGCTGAGAAACAATTGAAGCCAACAATGGCAAGGAAGAGCTGAATAAGCCTCCACCATGATCTTCATTCGAAGACTTATGCCCGAAGCATTGCAAACGGAAATACCTCCCAAACAAGAATTCCATGGCTCTTTGGCTCGTTCCTATGGACCGTCTAATCATGAAAGACATTGCTTGAAGCATACCATGATTACATCCATGAATGAGTACAATTATGAAGTTTATAAATCTGATCGAATTTTGACTGGAGAATACTTTTCTCGTTTTTCCATTTTTCTAACTCGCTCTTAAAGCAGCAGTGTAGAAAGTGGAAGTTTACCAAATTCTCGGATCTGATTACCACCACAAACATGAGAGAAAGGTATAGACCCAGGTTCGCTGGAGTCTACCGAACGGTATAGACTCAGTTCGGTTGGAGTCTATCGAATGACTTAACCCAGTTCGATCATAGCTTACCGAACAGTGATGCATTGCTTCGGCATGGATACACCGAATGGCATGCTTTGCTTCGGTAGAAGTGCATTAAATGGTACTTCTCTACTTCGGCAGAGACCTACTGAACAGACCCCTCATGCTTCAGCTGGAGCCTACCGAATTCAATTTTGGGTCTGTCTCTCACAATCCAATTTAGAGTTTGTTTTTACAACATATGGTAGAATCAGGGTCTACCAAGGTGTGGCATCATGCCCAAAGCGTGATCCTTGGCACCTAAGACCTAAAACTTCAAGAATAAAGGGATAATATTTCCAAACCTCAACCCTACAGAATTTACTTCTGTCTCGATGGAATAGATCATTGGTTATGCACCTGTTTGTGCCCCTACCAATGTTGTTAAGCAGTACCATTATCGTAGTCAATCTATGAGACAAATTTTGCTCCACCAAACATCGTTGGAAGAGCATTATTTTGAAATGGATGGCCTTGTTGGCCGAATCCCCTTAATAAACCATTTACTTTGTGAACATTTTTTTTCCATGTTCTTGGATTCAAGCTTGGTGTTTGTTTTAAGTTATGGATAATCTTATTGATATTGTCCTCGAATATGAGTTAATTGAATCATGTTTATTGTATACATGTGACCGAATTCAATTAAACACGTGATTAGGTACGAATGTGAGAAAGTTAGTTGTCTGGATGAATGCGATACTAAGCACACTAACTTTACACCTAAATCACATCTCTAACAACGACTTCAAGTCTATCCAACCTGATTAAGAGCATTGGCACACTACTCGTTGTATGAATGGTACTGAATTACCATGTCAGAGACCTTATATTATCCCCGTTCCGAAAGAACGTCATTGAGTTTTAAAGGATATTTGAGATGACAATGATCATGAATGAAACCACTGAAGAAATTAGAGTGAAATATATTTGCACCACCTCAAAAAATGAGCCTGAAGCTTTGATTTGGGGCTAATAGGTTGTCTCCCAACTCGGAACACACTACATGTGGCCGGCCTAGAGCTTGATGATTGAGCAATTTACTTGCTTTCACATGACCATTTGGGACACTAAGGTCGAACAATGATGCTACAACGCATCTCCTTACCCGAAGTAAGGATCTTGTGCCTACAAGCACACTTTGCCAAGCCTGCTCGTTAGGGAAATTGATTTTCTATATCATTCCTCGCAAAGATACGAAATCACCTTTTTCGCAGTGAATTAAAGGGAATATATGTGGACTAATCAAACCAAAATGCAGACCATATAAATACTTATGGTTTTGGTTGATGAATCGACAAACTGGTCACATGTTTGTCCACACACATTGCTGCAAAACCCCCTTGTCGATTAAGGGTTCACCACCCTACTTATCCCTTAAAGGCTGGGAGACTAGATAATGTCAGAGAGTTTATATCGATGATTTTCGATAAAGTATTGCATGTCTTTTGGGTTTATAATTGAACATCAAATTCCCATGCCCACCCCAAATAGCCTCGCCCAGCGATCATAAAGGGTAATTTAAATGATCGCCTGAACCTTGGTGAATGTACCAAGTTTTCGGTTTCTGCCGAGGGCTATGCAATCTTGTACGCAGTTATGTTGGTCCGCCTTGAGGCCCATTGCCACCCAACCTATATGACGTTACAGTTGGTTATTGGGTACGAACTTGACACTTCGTATTTACTCGTTTTAGGTGTGCATTCCATGTGCCAAGTTGCACCGCCACAACGTACCAATATGGGTCCTCAAAGAAGGATGTGAATCTTTGTCGATTATGATTCTCCTTCACACTAGTTCTCTTTGAGCCCTTGCACGCGATCTCTTTATCGCTCATTTGCGGGTTGTCACTTCAGTGAGACAGTATTTCCGCCGTTAGGGGGAGATAAGAACGTCAACGTTCCTAGAGAACGGTGCATATTTGCGTGGACGTTTCCCACTATGTCTTATCTCGATCCCCGTATCGCTTAAGTATGATAAGCAAGTGCGATGAATTCTAGCTTTTAGAATGTTGCTCCGCTACAAACATGCCTCCAAGGATAGACATACTTAACGGATGTTGAGTTAACATCCCCGAAGGGTGTGCCGCCCCTGTTGGACTATTTGGATGCCCTTGTTGGACGGTCTGGTACACCGGCGGATAGCCAATCACTCTGTCTTGGCCTAAAGCACGATAGATCACTCGGTTTGTAGGATTCACTTCCCTAGAAGAAGAAGACACACACAACAATGAATCTATACTTGATCGTTGTCTCAATTTATTTCCATCTCATGAGATTAATTCAGATTACTCCCGAGACTTGAAGTTCTTGGTCCAGTATACTAGTTTAGATGAGTTAATGGAATTGAAATGAGATTACCATCGATGATGTTTTCATTTATATGGTAGCTATCAACATAAATGAAAAGTGACGATATCGAACCGTGTTCCTTTGATTAAGTGACAACATAGAATTGATTGGACAACCGAAATTACAATCCAAGTCAAATTCTTCACCAAAGTGTGTTTTGGAGGTATCGTTCCTACACTTCCCAAGGTAACCCTGTTGTGTTACAAGTGGGAAAGGAAGCGTAATAAGATGAATGAAATAATGTGATATGATGCACGCCTTACGGCTCAAGGTTTCTCTCAAACGTCCTATGATTGATAGCAGCATGATGAAATGTGGTTAGTGTTTTCTCCATGGGGATATTGATATGGAGATTTATATGTAATTTCCCGGAGATTTACATGTAAGACTGGTTCAAATAGTTCCAAACCACATAACACCCTCTTAACTTGTTTGAGGCGTTCACTTACAGATTGAAATAATTTGACGAATGTGGTATACCCGTCTAAGTGATTATTTGATTAGTTAGGGATATGAATGAATGCCTTTGTGTATTAAACTATGAAGTCTTATTCCGAATTGCTAGAGTTACAGTTTATGTTGTTGACACGAATCTCTCTAAGACTCTATAAGAGCTTGAGAAAACTGCTTCGCACCTAAAGATGAAATTTTGAGATGAATGATCTTGGGAAAACTCGTTTATGCCTTGACCTAAAGTTGAAGCATTGTTCTGACGGTATTTTGGTCTACCAATCGAACTACACCCCGAAGGTGTTACTTTTGAGTATACATGTGATCGTCCATACGTTATATGCAAATGAGACCCTTGAAGAGGTTATGGAATTCGAAATTCCATATCTAAGTTCAACTTTGCGCTTCATTATACTTAGCCCATTGTGTTAAACATGACATCTCATTCGCTATTGATCTATTGGTAAATATGCAACACCACGCCTACACGCAATTGGTATTAAAGACGTACCCTGAAGGTACTACGAATTTGGGCAAATCCTAATGCATCTCGAGCGGATCCGATCCCCCTGATCCTCAGAATGATGCTTGCCTTTTTGTTATGCTGACGCAGGTTATTTATCAAACTCGTACAAGGAAAAATCCCCGAATGGTTATATCTTTACCGTTGGGATATCGCAATATCTTGAAGGTCCATGATATGACCTTAGTTACGAAATCTTCGAAACGTTCCGAGACTCACCTCACTTCACTACGCCACAAGTGAGACATGGTTAGGAGTTCTTGTTGAGCATATTCGAAGTACTTGCTGCGTTTTCATCCATCGTTGAGTCCCAACGACGATCCATGAAGACTATGCCGCATGTATCCACCCGACGAAGATATGATACATCAACGAAGTCAACACCAAGACATATTCCGTCTACATCTACATCAGCAAAGCATCAGGAGATTGAAGTCATGCAAGCCAATCTCAGACAACATTGCTGACCTCTACACGACGTCACTGCTGAAGTCAACCTTCGAGAAGCTTGTTCGAGGAATTGGTATGCCTAACTATTCATATGGGTAGTTCTCATTTGGAAGTAATGTCAAACTCAACGGGAGTATCCAGAAGTATACTCACTTGATCTTAATGTACTCTTTTTCCATACGATTAGGAGCATTTTTCCCACTAGGTTTTTGCTACCTAACTAGGTTTTAACGAGGCACCCATCCTGGGCTGATCATACCCTTGTAAGCTCTTCTACTTGCATACAGAAGATGTATAGTTTTGATTTAATGCAACTTCTCACTTTTCTCCTTAGTCTATGAGTTTTTCTCCCACCTTGGGTTTTACCATAGCGAGGTTTTGTGAGTTTTACCTTTTATGCATTCTTCCGTTGATATAAGACTCGCATTCGCTCATTGTGCCGACGACTTCATCAACAATACTTACTTCATCGCTGAAGACCTGATGCGCCATTTAGTTGAACATTTACACACTCAAGGGGGAGTGTTGAGTCTTATTAGATTAGGAATGTGATTGTGTAAATCCTAGTGTATCTAGGGATATCTTTAAATATTCCCTTTAGTAGTTAATATTCTATTAGAACTGTAATCCTAAAAGGGTAAGGAATTAACCTTCCATACTACTATAAATAAGGCACAATGGGGTTGAATAGAACACACCTCACAATTACACATCTCTCTCATTCTCTCTACTATTGCCACACCCCACTCTCTATGGCCTCCATAATTGTTCAGTAAATTATGCCTACAACACATTTCATTTCTTTAACTTTTTATTTTGGTGGGATTATAATGTGGGTGGGAAATAGGACACTAGGGTGGGTCTAGTAGCTTTCGTGTTATTTTACTTTGAACAAAATTGAAGGTTGTACGGAGACAAAAGTTATGTAAACATAATTTTCCAAAACCTTACAAGGGCTTATAAAGAGTTGGACTACTCTCCATATTATCAAATTAATTTTATGGTGAAATCTCAACTTTCTTCACTTTTCATAATAAGGCAGGAGCAAATAAAAAACGAATCAGATCAGTTAACCGAGGAAATGTATTTTTACACCCAAGTTCGGATCCTCTCATGATAAACTTTCTTAGAACTTGAATTTCTGACTTAGTTAATGAAGAAATGTATTTTTACACTCAAGTTCAGATCATCTCATGATAAACTTTCATAGAATTTGAATTTTGGCAAAGTTTGGTGAAAATATTATTCTCGGGCTCCTGTTGCATAGTAAGTTCATTTTAATGTTGATTCCCACAATGATCGCAATGTGACTTAAACTAACGCTCATCATATCTTCAATTTTTTAATGCACATTTTTCTTTTAGAATTTAGATTCTGAAGAGTCGTAAAGTTGTACAAAAAGTTTTAAGTTCCATTTTGATCGTTGGAGCTCGAGAGCCAAGGTGGCTTCATCTCATCCCCTTTACTATCTAAATCTACTACCTCATGCCTTCCAAAGACATTCTGATATTGCATAACAAGTACCAAACCACATTGTTTTGTAGCTCACTTTTGTTTGAGCACGAAAACATTCAATTATCAGCGATGACAAAGTTTAGCTAACAAGTAAAATTACAGAGAGTTAAATACGCGTGTGACTTGAGTTTAGTTTTAAATTATGTCGTTGTAATGCAATCTTATCATGGACAGAATGACTAAATATTTCAGTTTCTATGCTAAAGCATTGAGTTATAAAATAAGAAAATCAGTTTGTCAAAATTACAAGAACTAAAAAGACTAGTTCATGGAAACTGTTGATTTCACACTTAACAATTATTATGCTGGAAACTTATTTATTTCTTATTTCACCAATATTTATAAACCCTTAAAAAAAATAACTATCCTTCTTTCAAAAATAATATGTTGATAATCATCAATCAAACAGTTTCCCAATTTCTCTTATTTATGTTCTCTCAGTAGTTCGAATCAGGAATGATTGGATAAAGATCATGACCAGACGCATATGAAATAGTCCTTGGCTCTTCAATTGACTCGGTTTGTATCTGGCTCTCACCTGCACTCCCTTCTAAATAGGATTGAAAATGGTTCCTCATCGCATCGATCTCATTACTTGAGGGATTTGGATCTGAGACTAGCTCCTGAACAACAACTCTGCCTTCAAGCATGCTCACAACTGAAGACATAGTAGGCCTAACTGCTGATGTAACATTAGAGCAAAGGAGAGCCACGTTAATTGTGACCATCATATCTTCCTTATTGAAGTCTGAACCCAATCGTGGATCCACTATGTCCATCAAATTGCCTTGCGCTTTTAGAAGAGTTGCCTAAAAACATGAAAGTACCTTTATTGATTCGAGAACTTTGACATATTAAGCTACATTTATTCTAGGAAAAGGAACACTAGTAACATTTTTTGATGTTATGGACAAAATATATAGCAAATGAAGCAATAGTATGATGACCTGATTTTGGATTATCATTAAAACTTTTACCCGCGCAATATAAGTCGATTTCTATCTAGGGTTAACAGCATCAACAAAATTTGAAGTTAAATTAAGATGAACTGTTAGATTCAAGTTACCCAATCAAGAAGATAAAAGCATTCTGCCTTTGTTCGGTAACTTGTGTTGTTCCTCCCACTAACAATCTCCAATAGAACAATTCCAAAACTATAAACATCTGCTTTATCAGTCAAATAACCCCGCATTGCATATTCGGGTGCCATATATCCACTGCAAAATCATAAAAATCATTTTCCCCATATTTATATTTAATAATTCTAAAATAATACCAACCCTTAGAAAGCAGGGTTTTACATTTTAATTGAAAGTTAAACAACAATACAACAGCTATATGACAAATTTGGCCTTCAAATTTATTGAACATCAAAGATTTTGGTTAAGTTGGAATTTTTGTAAGGTAGAAAAACTTTCCGTTGGCTTTGGGACGAAAGAATCAAAACAGAAGTATACAAAGTAAAAGCATAGGCACTTACAAAGTTCCAGCAATACGGGTGCTAATGTGTGTATTATCTTCTTCATCAAGTTTGGCCAATCCAAAGTCAGATATTTTTGGGTTAAGATTTTTATCAAGCAACACATTAGTTGCCTTAATATCTCTATGAACAACCTTCAATCTTGATTCCTCATGGAGGTAAGCCAAACCTCTCGCTAAACCAACGCAAATCTTGTGCCTTGTTGGCCAATCCAACTTCAAATGACTTTCTTTTGCCCCTTCAGTTTGTCAAAATAATCAAAATTAGCCATAAGTGACAACATACATAATTTCTGTGCGTAAAAGTTACTATACCCATTTGCATGAACCAAATGAACTGTAGGCACACAAAAGTGATAGTTACCAAACAAAGCACGAGCAACGCTATTATTTTCCATGTACTCATAGACAAGCAATAGTTGATTTCCTTCAATACAACATCCGTAGAGGCTGACAAGATGAGGGTGTTGCAGAGCAGAAATCATGCCTATCTCATTCACAAATTCACGATTCCCTTGCTTTGATGTGGAAGAAAGCTGCTTAACAGCAATTATGGTGCCATCTGCTAGAATGCCCTGCATTTGAGAAATTAAATTTAACTAAGACGGCTACTACTAATCAAATTAGAAAAATATGAAACAAATAAATAGAAATTATTTGGTACCAAATAATACCTTATAAACAGAACCAAAACCACCTTCACCAATCTTATTTGCTTTGTCAAAGTTGGCTGTGGCGGCTTTGAGTTGGTTAAATGTAAACCTACCAGTTTGCAGGTCCACACCCTTTAAATCTGTGTAAGAAGTAAACTCACATAAGAAATTGTGTCTAAAAGAACTTTCATAATGATTGCATTCTTATTTCTTAATACGCCGTGACTGATTCAAGGCCTAGTATGCATTTAAAAGTAAAGTTATTCGCGGCACACTTTGCACCATGAGTTTCAACATAATTATATATCAACATCTAACAATTATCACCTTAGAATGTGCACGTAAGTATGCACAAAAAGTCGTACAAAATAACATAAATATTCTTCTTAGCATGAGAAAAATAGAAACATAAGAGGAATTTTCACATACAAGCTCGTCATAGAGTTACTTTTTGAACAAAATTCCACTTCAAATTCAATACTTTTGAAAAACGCCCATCTTACTTTGCGATGGGAGAAGGCACCACAGGAACTTTGCAACTAAGAATACATGACAAGTGAATAATTGAGGTTTATTTTTATTTTTTATTTTTATCTCCGTTGAATTGTATTTTGATATAACTTATAGAATTGTTAGGGTGTTTTTTTTCCTTAATTTTTTTTAATTTACCAAAAAAGGAGACTAGTAGAAGAGCATAAACTGTAAATACCATCCTCCAATGTCTTTGGTTGTCCCATGCGGCCTCTCTTCCAAAGAATACCAAATACTAGTAATATAATGAAGATTCCTCCGGCCACAATTCCGAGCACTGCAGGTATAGATATGCCACTTCCACTTTCTGGTGAGCGATCATCGTCTGCTAGAAGAATAATAGCTTTAATAGAGGAAATGTAATAGAGAGTCAAAGCAATAATTCTGTTGTCATATTTTGTTGCCTTAAATGCAAAGGATAAGTTTCAAGTAACTACTTCAAAAACCCTCAAATTAGAATTTTGTTGCATTTTTGTGATAGGAAAATTGAATAGAGAGATTCCTTCAAAATATTGACTCAAACTTGGTAAAACAGAATGAAAAGGGGAAAAACACGCAGATGCATTTTTGTGGGAATACAAGTAAAAGAAACCGAAGAAGACAAGAAGCATCCTGCTGCAGTAGAGTCAGATCTCGTAATTGTGTGGAAATAGTAATGCCTAAAATGATACTCGACGCATGACAAAGACAAATAGTAATAAGAAGAAGCTCAGAGCAATGTAACCTTACTTACCCTTACGTTCTGCCGAAATAGCTGATATAAGAGGACCATAGACTCCGGTAAGAGGGATGCCTGTCGTTCCTTTCCCAGCCCAACGGAAATGGATCTTCAAGGTACTAGTATCACCATTTACATAAACTTCAAAGAATTTTATGACAACACTTCCAACGCCGCCAGCTTCAGCCATAATGTTGAAATCCTTCGCTACCAAGTTATCCTGCAATATACTTAGTTACTTAACATTTCATAAATGTCAAAATTCAACATCGAACTGGCCAAAATCTAAACAATGATTGTGTAATTTGCTACCTGAATGTAAATATCAAATACCCGCCTTCCCAGGCTTTCATACGTTTTGTCATTTCTAAACATTATCTCTGCAAAATGGAGTTTTACAGAGTACAATCCATCTTCAAGACCAAATCCATAATAAGTTAGATCGCTGGGAGAAAGACGTGCGTTCATGTACAGTTCAGGATTTTTCATAGAGAGTCTATTTTTATTAGTCAATATAAATGTGTCTGTAGAACGGTCAGCGAAGTAACCAGAGCTTCTTAATGCCCAATTTGATTTTCTCTGGTAAAATATTGAAGCTCCAGCTGGATTTGTGTCATCCTCATATGTTGCATTCTTTTCTCCCATAACAGTTACTTCTTTCCCACCACAATTTATATGAAGAGAGGAGTACTGGCCTATCCTTGAAACAAAGAAATATTTATATTATTCCACTTTTGCATGGGAATGTTCGGAGGAATAATGAATGACTGCAAAGCTGCTTGTGGGAATCCAACTTACGTGTTTCCGAATATTTTTCATGTTGGAAACATGAAACTGTTCTGCTCATTGTCATAGATTAATGCAGGTTTCAGAAAAAAAAAATGTTTAGAAAGAATCAAGATAATACGAGAATAAGTTGCAATACAAAAATTAAGAAATACACAGTTGGAATGCCAAGAAAATTAATATGAATGCTTTCAGGGGATTATTTTGAAACTTACGAACGTATTGCCCTTTGAAGAGCTTTCAAACACGCCCCTGTAGAAATTATCACAAGTTGAAAAGTCATATAAACTTACTCCACCAGATATAAACAAATTAAGCTCAAGCTAACGAAGACATTCTTACAAGTGGCTTTTTGGTTCACAACGTTCGGATATAAAGTATTTGGTGTTATCTGAAAGATCACTGCACAAAAATTAAGAGCTATTATGCAAATTCTTTTCCAGATGTAGTATATGAGTACAAAAGAAAATAGACGGGGAGAAACAGGTAGGCATTAACACGGTTGGAATGAAGTTTTTTGTTATCGTAATTTTATATCAATTTTAGTAATAGACAACATAAACTTCCAGTGGTAGATATTAGAAATGTATTTCTCATTGATTAAAAATGAATTACATTTGGGTATTTATACAAGTCAGTTAATAAACATTAGTTGTCAACTAATGTAACTAATTAACCTTAATCTATGATTAGTTATAATGCAGTTACAACAAACAAAAAACTTCTACACTAAGTAACTGCTGACTGTATTGATGACTATGACTATTGACAATGATGTGTCTCTTTACACCCCCTCAAGCTAAACGGAGGAGTACCAAGTGAAAGCTTGGATTTGAGAAGCTGAAATCGAGCTTTGGACAGAGGTTCAGTATGAATATCTGCAATTTGGTGATGACTGGGAACAAATCAAACTTGAAGAAGAGAAGCTAAGACTAGTTCCCGAATATAGTGATAGTCAATTTCGACGTGTTTGGTTCTAGCATGGAAAACAGGATTAGATGCTAAAGAGATGGCAGATACATTGTCACACCAAAGCACTGGAACTTTAGAAAGAGGAAAAGCTATGTCCCTGAAGATTTTGCAAATCCAAGTAACCTCTGTAGATGTGTGTGCCAAAGACCGATACTCTGCTTCTGTTAAGGAACGAGCAACAGTGTGTTGCTTCTTGGCACTCCAGCAAATGAGATTACTACCAATGTAAACACAACAGCCACTAGTAGAACGTCTGTCAAATGCACATCCTGCCTAATCAGCATCCGAGAAGTCAGTGAGTTGTAAAGAACTCTTTTTGAACCAAAGACCTTCATCAACCGTGCCTTTAAGGAATCGCAAAATTCTTTTAACAGCCTGAAAGTGTGTGTCCCTAGGACAATGTAAAAATTGACAGAGTTGATTCACAACAAAAGATAAATCAGGCATAGTCTAAGTCAAATATTGTAATGCCCCAACAATATATCTGTATTCATGGGGATTAGAAAGGAGTGTGCCACTGTGATCCAATTTGTTGGTACCAAGAGGAGTAGCAAAAGGTTTACTGCCATCCATTTGTGTTTTGAGGAGAAGATCAATTGCATATTTGTGGTGAGACAGAAAAATGCCATCTAAGCTTCGGTGAACTTCCAAACCCGAAAAATAGTGCAAAGGGCCTAGATCTTTGACTGGAAGTAGTTTACTGAGCCGAGTAATGAAGGCTTTGCAGATTTGAGCATTAGGTCCAGTTACTAGTATGTCATCAACATATACTAGTACAATAACAAGTGCAGGCTCAAAAGTAACAAACAGAGAACAATCAGATTAAGAATTGTGAAATCCTAGAGAAAGCAAAGTCTAAAATAGTTTGTCATACCATGCCCTGGGGGCTTGCTTTAGGCCATAGAGATATTTATGGAGCTTGCACACATAAGAAGCTTTAGATGGATCAATAAACCCCAGAGGTTGTTACATGAATACCTCATCCTTGCGTGTTCCATGCAAGAAAACATTACTGATATCCAATTGGTTTAAGAACCAATCAAACTGCATAGCTAAAGTCAAAAGAATCCTGATTGTCACAGGTTTGGCAACAGGACTAAAAGTTTCCTTGAAATCAATGCCCTCTTGTTGATGAAACCCTTTTGCAACTAAACAGGCTTTGTACCTATCCACAGTACCATCGTGTTTCCTTTTAATACGGAAAACCCATTTACATCCCACCAGATTTTGACTTGGAGAAGAGGGGACAAGAGACCAAGTGCCTGTAGTGTGAAGGGCTTGAAATTCCTCAGCCATGGCTTTCTTCCAGTGATCATAATTAGAGGCTTGAATATAAGTGGTAGGGACAAAATTTAAATCATCAAGTGGATGTTTAGTAGTTGCTAAGGCTTTTGGTTTAAAGATCCCAGCTTTGGATCGTGTGATCATGAAGTGAGTGTTTGGAGGAATGAGTGGTTGTGGCAATGATGTTGAACTTGGAGAAATAGAGGGTGAGGGTGATGAAGATGTGGGTGAAATAAGAGGGGAGATGGGTAAAGTTGGAGTAGGTAAATGAGAACAAACTTGTTGTGAAAGGGAGGTTGGTGAAAGGTTAGGTAAGGAAAAAGGAAGAGTAAATGTTGGTAGATGAGTAATGTGTGGCGGTGAGGGTTGCACTGTAAAGGATTTGAGATCAGAAAAAGGAAAGTGAGCTTCATTGAATAAAACATGCCTTGAAATGTACACTTTGGATGTGAGAGGATCAAGGCATCTATAAACTTTGTGCTGCAGACTATATCCCAGAAAGACACAGTGCATACTTTTGCCATCAAACTTAGAATGAGTATAGGGTTTTAGTCAAGGGTAACAGCTACATCCAAAAACCTTAAGTTTTGAAGTAATCTGGAGACTTGTGAAATAACAACTCCCATGGAGATTTGTCAAGACCAGAAATGGGAAGCCTGTTAATCAGATACAGTGCAGTAGAGAATGCATCAACCCAAAATTTATGGGGAACTTTTGATGCAGTGAGAAGAGTTCGAGCAGTTTCTGTTAGATGCATGTGTTTCCTCTCGACATAACCATTTTGTTCTAGTGTGTGGGGACAAGAAAATTGATGCATAATACCATGTTGCAATAGAAAAGATTTGAACATAGAGCTAGTAAATTCACCCCCTGAGTCAGTTCTAAGAACTTTGATTTTATTCCCAAGCAAGTTTTCTACATAAGCTTTGAAATGTACAAAGATGGAATACACTTCAAACTTGAGCTTTAATGGAAAGAGCCAACTGTACTTGGTGAATTCATCAACAAACAAAACATAGTATCGATAACCACTGACAGAAGATGCAGGGGTTGGTCCCCAAACATCACAATGAACAAGATCTAAAGAAACAGAAATTGAACTACCACTAGTAGTAAATGGCAGTTTGTGATTCTTGCCAATTGCACAATCTGAATAAAAGAAAAAAGTGAACTTTTACCACTGTATACAAGAGAACTATTATGTAGAATCTTTTTGAAAATGGCAGAGGATGGATGACCAAGCTGATTGTGCCAAACCTGTAAGGAGGCTTTATTACTAACAAGTGCAGAAGGAGAGATGGATGCAGTTGGTGTGCCTTGAAGCGGATAGAAGCCATGTTTAACCGGCCCCCGAAAAAGCATCATCCCCGAAATACAATCCTTGATTGTAGATCCATCAGAATCAAGGGTTAATTTGCAATGATTATCTTTGAGAAATTGATAAGCAGAGAAAATATTATGCTTCATTTCAGGAACATGGAGAACATTATTTAAACGAAAATTTACAACAGAGGTATTAAGAATGGTAGTACTAGTGTCATGGATTGGCATACCTTGACCATCACCTCTATATACTTTGTCTTGACCGTTGTAAGACACTGGAGATTGGATGGTTGAGATATCATTAGTAATATGTGAAGTGGCTCCAGAATCCATAAGCCAAGTAGGAGCAGAAGGCTTGAAGTTGGTGTGAGCACATATAGCTGCCAGTTTTGCATGAGGTACTTTGCCAGCAAAGGCATGATTCATCCGTTCAAAACAATCAAGAGCTTCATGATCAGTAGAGTGATAGATTTGACATGGCATTTTGTGACCAGAGCTGCTACCAGATGAATTTCCCCCAGAGTTACGATTGAAGCCTCCAAAGTTGTGATTGAATTGATTTGAATTGCCTCTGTAATGTCCTCGATTGTTACCACGATAGTTGTTTGCACGATATTTATTGCCCCTGTAGTTACCTTTGCCACGGTAGGTATTACTACAAGAGTTTTGTGCAGAATAATCTTGTGGTGTGGGAAGTAGAGGAGGTTGAGACTGAGGATATTGAGATGCATAAGCTTGAAAGGGTTCAGAGACAGAAGAGGCAACAATCTTCTTTTTGTGATTCATAAACAACTCTTTGTTGATCAACAGGCCATGTAGTTCATCCAAGGAGGTGGACGAGATGCGGAGCATAATCGAGTCAATAAATGAATCATAGTCATCAGATAGACCATTGAGAGTGACTGCAATCAAATCACTTTCAGAAACTGAAGCTCCGGCGGCCATAAGTGCATCAGAGATGTTCTTGATGTGTTGCATGTATTATGAGATTGCGAGATCTCCTTTCTAAGCATAATGAAGACTAGAACGAAGTTGATGGATGTGAGCAGCTGAGACACCTCCAAAACGTTGCTCAAGATTAACCCATAGCTCACGAGATGATGTGACACCAACTGTGAAAGGAATGAGATCTTCCGAAAGTGTGGAATTCAGCCAAATTAGGATATTTTGATCCTTTTCATACCACAAATCAAATTCCGGATTTGGAATTCCAGTATTCTTGCTTAATGCATCAAGAGTAAATGGCAAGGGACAAACCTCAGAACCATCAACAATGCTTGTGAGTTTATAGCGTCGAAAAATTGGAGCAAACAAAGCTTTCCAGACAAGGTAATTATCTCGTTTAAGCTTTGTAGGAACCATACAGCTAATATTCTAAATAGAAATTGAAGAAATTGGGGAAGAAAGAGGAACCGCTGAGGAATTAGGGTTCATCTGAGATGAAGTTGGGGCAAGACCTTTAGGATTTCCCGGAGAAAAGGTCGACGAAGTCATCGTAACTGCAGATCACAGAGAGAAGAAGATCGCAGAGTGGAGAAATCACAGAGAACAGAAAAATTGCAAATCACAGAGATTGATTGCAAAGATTGCAAAGATCGCCAAGATCACAGAAATTGCAAGACGTAGAGAAGAAGATGATCAAAGATTGCAGAGATCTCTGAGGGCGCAAAAACACACAAAGATCACAGAGATTGCAGAAATCACAGAGATCGCAGGAAGCGAAGAAGGAGAAGAGGATCGAAGAGAGGCGGTGAAGCAGAAAGGGATGATACCATATTAGAAATGTATTTCTCATTGATTAAAAATGATTTACATTTGGGTATTTATACAAGTCTGTTAATAAACATTAGTTGTCAACTAATGTAACCAATTAACCTTAATCTATGATTAGTTATAATGCAGTTACAACAAACAAAAAACTTCTACACTAAGTAACTACTGACTGTATTGATGACTTGGACTGTTGAGAATGATGTGTCTCTATAGTAGACTGTGCACATCATAAATATCTAAGTCATTAAAGAGTATCATTTGAAAGAGAAGCTTACACGTTGCCTGTTAGCCAATCAGGCACTTCTCCAGTCAGCATGTTTCCAGTTAGGAGCCTAAACATAATGAATACAGAAAAGTTCAGTAAATAATTTCATGATTAAGGTTTGAATTAATATTTGAGTTTGCCAACTCTGAGTGCATTAGTTCAGTATTCAAGGGGCGGGTATACTATAGACTAACTGCAATGACCTGGCAGAAAGGTACAGAAGTTAAAAAGGGATTTAAACAAAATCTTCCAATGCATCTGATGAAAAGATATATTCTAATGCGCGACTGTTAATCAGATTTAAAGAAGTAAACAACTTGTAAAACATGACAAATTTGTTTTTCATGTTAGAAAACGGGCTTCAGTGTATGCACTTAAAAGGAGGAACAGTAGACTTATCTGTTCCCTATACCAATATCATCTCATGTCATGTTTGGTGTTGTTCTCAATACGTTTCGTGCCCATATGTCAATCAAATCCTGGCTTGGTCCAAACCACATCGGAGCCACTACTCAAAAGATACTTTTGAAGTCCATCGATTAACATCTTGTGAGATTAGACAAAGACTATCCCACCTACCAGTTACAACCGAGAAAGACTTAAACACACACACTCAGATTTCAAATATGTTCAGATGATATAGTGGTGAGACCCACTCTATATCGAATCTCAATGATCTGAACCATCTATTTTGTAAGTCTCGATTCATAGATCATCCTTACAAAAATTCAATTCAGTCCGAAACCATTTGCCTATTTAATTATCACAATAAAATTTTGTTATTTCTTATAGAACAAAGTGTTCGTCAATTTCTTTAAACTTAATTAGATGTTTCAAATATTTCTGATTTGCTAATATTTTGCAAGAATGATCTAAGAGGTGGAACTTGAAAAATAAACGGTTCGGATCGTTGAAGTTCGATGTGATTTGGGCCCCACAACTAATCCCCATTAAAAAAAAAATAAAAAAAAAGGGATCCCTTCCCTTAAAGGCCTCCTATACATATGTTAGTATGTTTGAGCTTGTCTCTACAACTTGTACTCACTAGATTCTGGGTCAGCAAGATAAATATGCAAGCCAGTCAATGGAAGTGGTTAATCAGTTTTATTAATTTTTTTGGTTTTCATTATTATCATCTCATGTCAGTTATTTGCTGGAGTATTAATGAAATAAAGTAAGTTTTTATTCCAGTTTAACCTGTGAGTAGCAAGCATGATTAGTAACACTTCCAACTTGTCAGACTGAAGTGTGGCAAAAGCAAAACCATAGAAGAATGTCTGCATGAAGTTCGTGTAAGAAAGTCAAGATTGTTATTAAAATTGCTTACATATATTCCATACTTGTTAGATCAACGAAGCTGCGTGGAATTCCCCCACCCAGCTTGTTGAAGCTGAGGTCTCTGCACAAAACAATAACAAATTAATGCATATAGATATGCTCTCCCACAGATATATGTTATCTAACAAAAATAAAATCACAAACCAATGTCTATATATGAAAACATGCTTTGCGTATGCCTAGATGTGTGAGATTACAATGATTACATAAAATAGGATAAGTTCGCTATGTACATACATAACAAAATTCCACGGCAACATTGTCAAAAATCATTTCAATACCCGTTTGATTAGTCGAATAAACATCAAGAAAAAGATCATTTATCTGAAGACAGAAAATACAGGGACAGAGACATCTGCACTAACAAAATTTTCAGTTTCTTCATTTCCCCAAAATATGAAGGTAGCTCTCCAATGAAATTGCAACTCCTCAATATCCTGCAATAGAAAAAAGAAAACTTTTAGTTTGCAGAAGACTTCTGGTACAGACGGAAACTTGCGTGTCGTGGAAGCATCAACTCACAGTGTCTTCATGCTCGTCATATTACCAACTGAAGGAAGCTGGAATTCAGGTCCACTCAAGTCGGAAATTCTCCTGCATGTTAAAATAGAGCCATGAACAAAACTTACATACTCTTCGAATCTTTTTGGATTTATAAATAGATAAGAAATATACTAACATGTCAATTAATTTTGTCAACTGAAAAATGCCGGAAGGAATTGGCCCCATCAAACCACTACCCTGCATCACTCTGTTGTAACAATTCATAACATTTGAATTAGTGATGATATTAAGAATCAAGTAGCAGAAAAGATGACACCCAAAAGGAAAACACTCACAGTTTTTCAAGATTTGTCCACTTCCCAATAAAATCAGGTATCTGCCCAGAAAAGTTACAGTCACCCATCCGACTGCATAGTGATTCGCAAAAGGGAAATAGTACCAATTAGTCTCAGAATTCAGAAAAAATCTAAGTTGGGTGCTTAGGAAATCGTCAAGAACAAAAGAACAACAGAAGCTTACAAGTCCTTTAATGTGGTAAGGTTTGCAAATGTTTTTGGCAAATACCCAGTGAACTTGTTTGAAGAAAGAATCCTAACAATAAAACAGATAAACAATTAGGAAGTGGATGATTTACTGGTGAAAAATACAGCATCTGTCTACAGAAAAGCAAATCCAAACAAACCAAAATATTTTAATCACAGTAAAATTTGAATAAGGCATTCTTACATTCTTTCCATGTGTGGGAGATTCCCAAGCTCCTCAGGGAGAGCTCCAGAGAGAGAATTGGAACTGAGGTCCCTACACAAAACAAAATCAATTCAATTGATCCATTGATTTTGAAAGATCCCTAAGGATATCCATAAAAAATGTGTAATCATCACTCACAAACTCTTCAGGGTGGTGATGTTTGCAAAGTCTACCGGGATAGGACCTGTCAAACGATTTCCAATAAGGGAGCTGCAACACAACTCATATGTCTCAATTAGATTCAGTTTTTATGATTCAAATGGCTCATGACCAACGAGGGGACACAAATATGAAGTAGGAACAACGCCCATGGAATAGCTTCATAGCTTAAGAAATAAATGGCTGAAGAAAACTGAAAAAAAAATAAAAAATCCTAATACAATGAGAATATCACATATGCATAGATGCAGAGCGAGAGAGATAGTACATGTTGACAAGTTGAAGGGAGCTCCATTCTGGAGGGATGGTACCATTCAGGTAGTTCCGGGTGAGGTCGCTGAAGAAGAATGAAAGAAATTAGCCATTGTCTCATTGGAAACAGACATACAGGCAACTTAGATGTGAAAGAACATATCATTTGCATGATTCCAATTTCTTACATTTCTTGCAGATATTTGAGCCTGACCATTTCTTGTGGGAGTGTTCCTTGCAAATCCTGAGTTTTCAAAAGTCTGCTTGAACACAAATTAACAAAGAACTGTCACTGTGACTAAAAGGAAAAGAAAGCACCAAAATACCATGGGGAAAGGATGAATGGTGAATGTCCCAAGAAAGAATACAACTTGTATAATTACACAAACAGTTGGGTGTGCTTTTGGTTTTTGTTACTAATAACTATGTAGATACATATTTCTAAGTTTTCAAGGGAAGAATGATGCTTGCATACAGCATAGAGCAGCAGTATGAGTTCTACACACTTCCCACTGCACTGCAAGTGTGCGTGGCAGAGATTATTTCTGCATTTGTCTTAAACTTCATCAAACAGCTGCATAGAATTGGAATGCGAAATTTCCAATTGAGCCGGTTGCTAGTTCATAAAATATTTTTGAAAATTCAGATAGAGGAATCTGGAAAACACTATAAATTTCGGGAACAAATGAACAAGAAGAGGTTCTGAGAAATCTTTTTCTCCAATGGATTTGAAAAAGAAAGTAGTTGTAATTGAATAATCGTTTGGACTTTTTTTTTTTTGGCAACATGATAGGATATTTGTTTTTTGGGATTGCATATCAGCTTCTTCTAGAAATTGTCTAATGCACTTTTCAGAAGACTTTCTATTGGAAATTGTCATATAGCCAACAGGATCCTCTCCGGATCCTTTTGGTGAGAATTTTAGAAATCTGTAAATCGTGTTCGTTCATCACACATCGAACGGTCAATTTTTATCAAGTACTGTTTGTGTTTAATTTTAAATAAAAATATTTAAAATAATTTCTGACTATAAGATATACGATAAACAGACAAGATTGACGGATCTCCGAGATCCTCACAAAGAGGATCCGCATTCGTCATATTGGATACTATCTCCGAGCAGGTGTAAGATTCAAAGGCCGTCGAAGTCGCTCGATTAAGAAGGGCTTTTAATTTTGGGAAGGGGACGTGATTTCTCATCTGATCAAATGAGGCTCATGTTCTTTTTAACCATTCTTCAAAACATTGTCTTAAATTAGCAAACCGATGTAAACACATGGACTAATTTGTCTAAACTGAAAACACATGAACTAATTTGGCTTAACTGAAAACACGAGAACTAAATTGACTGATTAGTTCAAAAAAAAAAAAAAAAACACATGGACCATTTGACATTTAAGCCTAAAATCTTCATTCATAAGTTATCTTTGCAAAATATTAAATAAGTTTGAAATCACTAAGCATCTCCAAAGAAGATATCAAAAAGTCCACATCAGCAATAACAGCAAAAAAAGACAATATTAATGTTTTCCAACCGAAATGTCAATTCTTATGTGGCATGACGTTGATTGGGAGCAAAGGTGGTTGCTTTCAAATTTGAGAACAACTTCAAATCCGTTACAATTATTGATAATAAAAAATAGTTTAAATTGACATATCGGATAGCGAACAAAACTTTAAATGCGATAAAAGTACCACATAGGCTTTCAAATTTAAATTCTATGTTTAAAATTTGATCTCCTTTGGAGATGCTTTAAGGTATATAATTTTGACAACGAAAATATAAGATGCTTCCAAAAAGTAGAAAATTGACCATCATTTTAATCTAATGATTATATGATTTCTGATTTAGGTAATCATTTACAAATAATTTGAGTAATCTTTTAAAAATAATCTCAGAGAGACAGAGAGGTATACATGCTGGTAACATGGCAGACAGTGGAGTTGTCAAAGGAGCAATTGCAAGTGACGGCATCCTCCAATCCTTTGGGTAGTGATGGATTAGCCCATGGAAGTTGGCCGCTGCATGGATCTGCATCTACACTGAAATCCCAGCCCGTCTTCCCCAGTGTCTTTGCTATGTCAGCTAAAGCTTGCACTACAAAGAATAAAGGGAGCTTTAACGAAGAAGCTTCTGGTACTGTTTGTTTTAACGAAAAATCATATTTTTACACTAAAAAGTCAATCATGGTACTATTCACTTTACCATTTATTTTGTCCTTATCGTTAAAACTCAAAGTTTTCAAACTCTTTTCATTAATGTTCCTAAGAATAAAATGGAGCATATATATAGTCAAAATATACATATTTGTGCAATTAGTACCATACGTACATAGATGTTACACCATTATATAGGGAAAAAAAATTATTATGTAAACAAGAAATGTGAATCATGAATCCAAACTGATATATTATTTATAGTTTTTATCCATTAATACGTTTACAAAGTTATAGGATGAAACAAATTAAGGTGATTAATAAGGAAGAACGAATATTTTTTTTTAGTATAACGATATATTTTACATTAAGGTGAGGAGAAAGTTCGGCTAAACCACACAATAAGCAACTTAATTTGGTATCGAATTCGCATCATGTGGCAACCTAATTTGACATAAATATATATTAAGGTTAAACGTTCTACTTACCTTCATCTCGTGGCAATCGAGTAGCTCCGAAAGCAAAGGCTGCAAAGCAAACCACCAAAAGAGAATGAAGAAGAAGTCGAGGGAAGAACATATTCATCATTATTTTCTTAACAAACTTTGGCATCTGAAGAAGAAAATCAGATGAGTGTTTTAAAGGCAAAGCAAACAGAAAGATGGGAGGGAGTACGTCAAGGACTTGAACAGAAGTCAAGTTCTACTTACCTAACTTGCCCTTGGTAAAAGACACCGAAAAAACAGAGGAAATCAAGTTCCAGTTAAATACATGATACACCAAAAAAGGTTGGGTCACTTTCAAAAGGGGACTCCATCTTTCAAAAATTTCGCATTACACGTATTCCCCCCCACAAAAGAAGTCACTCCAGTGTACTGTTATACGATTTGCCAAACGGAAATTGCATGCTTATATTGTTCGTAAAGAAAAATAACACGCTTCGCATTGTTGATAGAGGGAAATTACTTGTTTCTACTGCTGTTGCCAGTTGGCAATTCGAGAGTGGCTTGAATTGTCAACTATCAAGACCTGAGATATTAGTTTGAAAAAAATTGAAAGTTTAGGCCGCCTTTTTAAGCTGACCCCCACTCCTCTGTCTCCAGCCACGTGTGGCCTTTTTTTCTTGTTGGAAAAGGTCCTTTATTGGAAAGTTATCAACGAACAGTCCGCAAAGACCAGGCTAATATTCACGACTACATATAAAATTGTTTTTATTTTACGCATGCATAATTTGAATAGTTGTTTTGACTAGAACGCGTTATCGTTTTCATCGTTTTCATTTCATATGCAGACAGTATACCCACCATTATCTTTAATACAAGTATTTTCATACAAAACCAACCGAAGTACCGTAAGAGCATCTTTAATACAAAGATAAAAATGTAGAGATTTCAATTTCTTTTTCTCTCTTAAACTAGCGGAGCCCTCTTAAAGAAGTAAATAAAGACGTAAATACATTTTCCTTACGTTTTTCGGCAATTTTTATTTTATTTTTTAAATGCTCATTTCAAATAATTTTGCATCTTCCATTAAATATGCTCTGAATGTCTCCAAGAGAGAAAAATTAGGTCACATGAAGTAGTGCACATGATTAAATTTAACAAAAAAAACAAAAACTAGCGGATTGTATGTCATGGAAAATACAAATGTGCATGGCAATACGTAAAGGATGAGATTTTTTATGGATTAGAATGTGGAGAACCAAAATAATGACTTTTAGTAATGAAGAAAGTTGATGGCGTACTATAAAACTAATTGGCAATATGAAGAGTAGTTCAACTTACTTATAAGTTTATATAAGGACATCCCTCCTTTAATCAATGTAAAATTCCCTCTCAACGTATTCCACCATTTTTAATTATAGCAATTCACATTTGCTAACAAGGGGATCTCGGTTATTTTATGACAGAAGTTGAGGTTGTACCATAAAAGTAATTGTTAATATGGTGGAGAGTAGCTCAAATCTTTATAAGTAGACACAATGGCCTCGTTTGGCACTCCGTATAAGACCACGGGATAGTATTAATAGTACGAAATGGATGTTTGGTGAGCTTTGTATTAAATAAGCACCGGATTATTTAATCCGGGCCCACTCGTTTTATACACCTCCCACCCGCTTATTTATCCCAACCAAAACCTCTGTATAATTTAGTCGGGTAGAATGTCCATCTCTCTCGCTAACTTTGTCCTCCCTCTCTCTCGCTCACTTCGTCCCCCTCTCTCTCGCAGCACTCTCCTGGCTCACTTCGTCCCCCCATTGCTTCGCCGCTCCTTCCTTCCCCAATAACATCGAACCTCCACATCTCCTCCGCCGCTCCCAGCAACCCAACTCTTTCTTTCTGAAGAATTCTCAGAACTCGAGCTGCAAAGCGCTAACTTTTCGAATTGAGTTTCTCTAGGAATTGCAGAGAATTATAGGACTGGAGATGTTTTATGAGTTTTTAGCTTAATTGTTCCTTGATTTTGTTGATGGATTTGGGCGATTTGGGGGTGGGACGGAGAGATTTGGGACAACTTTGTGGCTGCTGGGTTCTTCCTGCATTTGACAACTTTGTTTTTTTCTATTCTTTTTCTTTTCCAGTAATCATCAAACTGGGTTTGGGGGGGTGCAGAGAGATCTGCGGAAAAAAAAGAAGGTGAATTCACTTTTTTTTTAATTTTATTTTAAGTTTGATTTCTCTTATCCGGTATAATACCAAACACAGTATAAATAATACGGTCATTAATCCGATACTGCACCAAACGCTCGATTAATTTAGTCAGTACTATCCGATGACTATTTATCCTATCCGCCAGAAATAGTCAGTACAGTCCGAGCTGCCAAACGAGGCCAATGTCTCTTCTTTTTCCAATGTGAAATTTACTCCCAACATTTTATATATACTAGGCCCGAAAACATTCAAATAGCATTATTAAAACTTAGCTGCCAAGTAATGTATGACAAGTTTTCAAATAGAACATTTTCTAAGCAAATACAATATTGTCTATTCTTTTTCCGACGTAAAGCATTCTTCTCGTCGAAAACAAATGACAAGATTTCAGTTTCTATGCTGAAGCAAGTGATCTAATGTTGGCATTGTAATTATGAATAAGAAAATTAATTTGATCAAATCTACAAGGACTAAAAGGACAAGGTCATGCGAACTGTTAATTTCACACATAAGAATTACATTCTTTGATTCATTTTACAACAATATCTGTCACATCCCGGTCCGGGCTCCCATCACATTCCGAGCACAACTCCACCGTAGCACGATATTGTCCGCTTTGGGCCCTGACCACGCCCTCACGATTTTGTTTTTGGGAACTCACACGAGAACTTCCCAATGGATCCTGGGATTGCTCTCGCACGAACTCGCTTAACTTCGGAGTTCCTACGGAACCCGAAGCCAATGAGCTCCCAAAAGGCCTCGCGCTAGGTAGAGATGGGAATATACATATAAGGATCACATGATTCACTCCCTTGGGCGATGTGGGACCTCACAATCCACCCCCCTTAGGGGCCCAACGTCCTCGTCGGCACACACGCGGCCAGGGTTAGGCTCTGATACCAAATTGTCACATCTCGGCTCGGGCCCTTACCACATCCAGGGCACGACTCCACTGTAGCACGATATTGTCCGCTTTGGGCCCCGACCATGCCCTCATGGTTTTGTTTCTCGGAACTCACCAAGAACTTCCCAATGGGTCACCCATCCTGGGATTGCTCTCGCACGAACTCGCTTAACTTCGGAGTTTCTACGGAACCCGAAGCCAATGAGCTCCCAAAAGGCCTCGCGCTAGGTAGAGATGAGAATATACATATGAGGCTCACAGGATCCACTCCCCTGGGCGATGTGGGATCTCACAATCCAACGTACAAACTCATAAATCATTTTTACTTCCTCTATTGATATTCATTTTAATAGTGTAGAGATATTGTCACATCCCGGCCCGGGCCCCCACCACATCCCGGGCACGACTCCACCGTAGCACGATATTGTCCGCTTTGGGTCCCGACCACGCCCTCATGGTTTTGTTTCTGGAAACTCACACAAGAACTTCCCAATGGGTCACCCATCATGGGAGTGCTCTCACGCGCTACTCGCTTAACTTCGGAGTTCCGAGAAACAAAACCGTGAGGGCGTGGTCGGGGCCCAAAGCGGACAATATCGCGCTACGGTGGAGTCGTGCCTGGGATGTGGTGGGGGCTCGGGCCGGGATGTGACAATATCTCTACACTATTAAAATGAATATCAATAGAGGAAGTAAAAATGATTTATGAGTTTGTACGTTTAATGCTAAGTTTAGTTATGTTGATGATCAATCAAATAGTTTGCCAATCTCTCAATTAGGTAATCTCCAATGGAGATGGCTAAAGGTTTAAAAGCAAAAAAATAGCTTGATTTATTCAAAAATTCATCTGTAACCAAAGACTAGGTTGTAATTCTATGAAGCTACTAGACCATTATTTGGCCAAAAGGGCATCAGACTAGCCAAATTTAGCCCCATCTGGCCCTTTTTTTGGGGCCCAATGGCCCCTTTTGTGGAGCCCAAATCCTCAGTTGCAATAATTGATTCAAATTCAATTATTAGATTTGAAAACATTCAAATGTAGTTTAATTAAATTAACCATAAATTTAAAGTATAAACTTAAAACTAGTAAATATAGCCCCTTTGGTTGAAGATGATATATGAGTATGGTTTGACACTGTTCATTTAAAAATAATATTTTGCAGGGCTATAATTCTGGACAGAGCTATATTTAGACCTTTCGGTTTGAGATGGCCTTATGTTCTCTCAATAAATCTAGATCAGGGTTGACTGGATAAAGACCATGGGCAAATGCATCATGCATATGAAGCAGCTAGCCCATGACCCTTCAGTTGAACTAGTTTATATCTGGCTGTCACTACAAAATAGGATTGAAAATGTTTCCTCATTGTATCGATCTCATTACATGAGGGATTTGGGTATTCATACTCAGAATTGAAGACATAGTAGGCCCAACGGTTAGTGAAAATATTGCTAGAAGTTTATAAACTTTCTAGAAACTATATAATATCAACTCATATTTCAGTTAAGCGTAAATATCAAAACGTGACATCAGCGATCCGAACTGTTCATTTTTCTGCATCTGCAAAAAGATCATGCTTTCAAAAAAGAAAATTTGAAAAACCAAATCTGGTGAGAAGAATAGAGTGTAAAGTACAATCCATGATTAATATAAATCTAGGGTTGATCTATTATGGTGTCGGATTTCAGAGTTGAGCCCTTCACGAAAGTTATAAAGTTTGTCATTACGAGTGATTTATATTTTTTGTTTACATTTTTCACACTTCTATATTAATTATTATTAATTTTACAGTCAAACAAAAAACTATTCATGAGGGTTTGGAAGGTTTTAAATATCTAAACAACGACGTAACCATTATCTAAGTGTAGAGGGTGCAATCACGAGCGTTTATATATTCTTTCATATTTTTTTAACTTGTACATTAATTATTATGAATTTTTATTTATTTTGAGCTCCCTTAAAAACACAATTCATGAGGGTTTGTAGGGGTTTAAAAATTCAAACGACGATCATGAATGTTTGCATATTTTTTCACACTTGTAAATGAATTATTGTAAATTTTATAATGTGCTTTGGTTTTAAATTGCTTTGTATTTTTAATGTGCTTTGGAAATTTTTAATCTCACGTAATGGCTATTGTAGTAACTATTAAGGTTATTTTTTGTTTCTTTGGAACAAACGATATTGTCTACATGGGAGAGGAGATGGGCTTAGCCTCACAATGAGTTAGCAATAATGTGATTTAAATTCGCCTTTGGCGAGAATCTAATCTAAGACCTCTCTTACAAGTGAAGAGAAATACCATTAGACCGTAGTAGTTTATAATTATCAAACTAACATTTTTCTTAACGGGTTGAAATGTATTACCCGCGTGGAAACCCATTATTAGTGATTCTTAGCGTGTGATCCAATAACAACCCAATTAGTTATCGTGTTGACCCGAAACCCGTTATTGTCGTGTTGTGTTAACAAATCGTGTAAAAAATTGTCAGATCTACCATTTTCATAGGTTTTATTGTGCCAAATCATTTGACAAAATTAATTAAACATGTTAAGTAAAGATTGATTAACATAGGATATAATATAAGTCATAAACCGCGCTATTCACACGGCTGCATAAGATACACTTTGCTACAATGGAATCCACTTATTCAATCGCAGCCACAATTCAGCTTCGAGGCTATGGAGTTTGGAACTCATAATTGCATCAAAAACATCGATTTATATTTAGGACATTTTGATATAGACGTCTCATTTTTAAATGTTATAGACTAAATATCTATTCTTTTTTCAAATTTGATTAAACATTTTGCCTACAATTTTGGTACTTTAATTTTATTTCATTAGAAGTCTATTCACGTTAGCGTTCCTTTTTTTCTCCTATTTTTATGCATCTCTTATTATTTTAAGTCTCTATTTATAGATTATTTTTACAAAAATTCGTTTAATTCGAAATTATTTGTCCATTTAGTTGTTACGATAAAATTTTAATGTTTTTTAGAACATACTATTCGTCAAGTTATTTGAAGTCAATTAGCTAGATATCTTAAATATTTACGATTTGGCTAATATTTTGTAAGAATGATTTATAAGGTGCAATTTGAAAAATAAACGATTCAGATTGCTGAAGTGTGTGATCCCCACCAAAAAGAAAGTGATACGATGTGAACCGACGGAAGAGGATTCTCTTCGAATCCAATTTGTGGGGATCCCATCCCACTACTACAAAAGGGCCTTATAGTGTCAGTAGATGGTATCGGTTTAATATAATATAGTGGCGGACTAGACAGTTGCGACACTTATTGAACATGACGTCGGATTTACTGTCGCTTATAAGCGTCATAAACATTTAATGTCGCTTTTAAACCGACGTAAACATTTAGCGTCGCTTTAAAACCGAATACATTTTAATAATTTTTAAATACTAGTGTCGCTTTAAGTAAAACAGTGTCGCTTTAAGTATAACAGTGTCGCTTTTAAGCGACATAAAATATGAGTGTCGCTTATACCGACACAAAATTATTATTTTTAAATATTTTGAAACCCAATGTCGCTTTAAATATACAAACAAGTTTGATGGTTGGATCGTTGAAATTAGTTCCGTAGAATTCGTATCCCATCAAATTCAATGGTGTGTGTATATATATATTTATTAAGTAGATTTAAATTTATTTATTTTGTATGTGTAACACTTAAGAAATTGAATGGTATGTATATTTAAGCTGATCCAATGGTCACCAATTTTTAAAATTTAATTTAATATATATATAAATATATATATAGACACACACACATATATATATATATATATATATATAATTATTATAGTTTTTTGGGGTATAAAATTGTTACATTAATATATATAATTATTATAGTATATTTTAGGGTTATAAAATTATAAAATTAATATATATAAAATTATAGTATTTGAAATATTAGGCGGGAAATTTCCCGCTTGTTTGCATGGGGAAATGGATGGAGAGACTTAGTGTCGGTTTTAACCGACGCTAGTGTCATTAAAGCGAGGCTATGTTGAATTTCAAAAAGTGTGTCAGAAGTTGGCGTCGGTTTAAACCGACGCTAGTTTCATTAAAGCGACGCGAGTTTCATTAAAGCGACGCTATGTGAATTTCAAAAAGTGTGTCAGAAGTCGGCATCGGTTTAAACCGACGCTAGTTTCATTAAAGCGACGCTATGTGAATTTCAAAAACTGTGTCAGAAGTTTGCATCGGTTGCAAACTAAGTACCCATATTTAAACCCCTATCTTTCCCATTTCAACCGTGCTTTCATTTCTCCCCCAATTTTAGACTTTCTTCTTCTCCTTCCCCATTTCATCTGTGTGTCCCCTTCTTCCTCCTTTTTAGTTTTTCCTCAACTCCTTCCCCATTTGCTTTGGATCACCAGTTTGAAGATCAACATTCTGAGGAACTCCAATTCGAGGAGGAAGAGCTTGAAGGTGGTTCATTTTTAAATTATTATGATTATTAATTTTAGTTTCTATCTTGTATTCTAACTAGTTTTATGCTTAAATTGAAAATTTATTTTTGTTTCTTGGTTTTTAATTGTTTTTTCTTTATGCATGTTGGATCTGAAGAGCAAGGACACTGGAAATCGCAGATCCATAATTTTTGAAAGTTATAAAACCTGAGTTTAATCTATAGAGATTAGAGCCCTAATGTTGAAGTAGTAAAGTATTGGAGCACTGATCTGATGGCAAGCATGGCAGCATGGAGTTGCTAGTATTATATATGGCAGTATGGAGCTACAAAATCTGTGGTCTTTGACAAGGGCAAGCACAGGAAAGCATCATGGCAGCTGCTAGTATTATATGCAAGCATGGAGCTCTCATTAGTATTATATGTAATTGTTAGTTCTTTTATCTTCATCTTGTAACCGGTTCTTTTATCTTCATCTTGTAACCGGTTCTCTAATGGCTCCTATATATGTGTTATTTGTACTTCCTTATTTATATGAAATAAAATACATTTAACAAGAAATTCTACACCCAAAAGACCCCAGTTGAATTCTTGAATAAATTGAATCTGTGAAGATTGCATCTCATTTACCATCTGTGTAGGAATGCATGATAATTATTTTATTTATCGAGATGTTGGGTAATGTCGGTTTGGACCGACAATAGATTGAGTATTTTATTTGTTAGCTGCTAGTTGACGTCGGTTATGACTGCCATCATGTCAAAACATCATGTCGCTTTAAACCGACGTAAGACTGGATATTTTATAATTTAATTTCTAATTTGCGTCGCTTTAAACCGACGTTAGTGTTGCTTTAAATCGACGTTAGTAACAGTGTCGCTTTAAACCGACGCTGCGTAGTGGCGGATTAAGCGTACAAACCGACATTGAAGCCCTTTCGCAACGCTAGCATTAGTGTCGCTATTCCAATTCGACATTGCATTGTTTTACGTCGGATTTTTGCTAAATTTGCGACAGAAATTGGGTTTCTTGTTGGTTGTTGCTTCGCCAGTGATATGGTATATTGTAGTAGTGTCCTAGCCGTTCATCGTACATCGTGCGGTTAGTTTTCGTTAGATACTATTTGTGTTTAATTTTAAACAAAAAAAAAATCAAATGATTTCTGACCGCACGATACACGATGTATGGCTAAGATATGAGGATCCAAAATGGATCCGGATGGGATCCAATTCCGTGAACCGACATGCATGTAGAAATAACACGGATGCATGCAGCTTTCTCCAATCATGCGTGGAAAATTTCAAGTCACCATCCACTCATGAATACCTTTCATCATGGATTTTTTCGTCGTTACTAAAAGAAGAAAGAACACTGTTACCAGTCACCAGTACACTTACAATTAATTATTTAATTCAGAAATCCGCATACAAACACGCCCCTATGAAAAGTTCTTTATTTTAAATTATTTATAACTCTTTGGCTCAAAGCTTTCATCTCCAAATCAACCAGTCAAGGCATTGAAGCTGGACGTTATTGACATTGAAGTGAAACCCTAGGTAAACCTAGTTCCCAGCTAGCTAGGTTAAGAGTTATGGGATGCCATAACTGAGAATTAATCCAAATATCACAAGTAATCAAATTATCATGCATCTGCCAAAATAATAATAAATGATAAGATCATCTTCAACTTGCGTAAGTAAAATAGGCCGCAACAAAATTAATGTTCTTATGAATTATATGTAAATTTGTAATGTTGTCCGACCACAAAATCAATGAGTTCTAATCAAAGTATTGTAAATTTACATCACAAATATGCATATTCTGTCTATACCCTTTTATATTCACGTCTAGAAGTGATTCTCAAATTATTCATTTGTTCTGGAAGTGATGGCCTAGCGTGTACAAAAATGTGGAACGACTATTTTGAAGAGTTAATTAATATCGTTCTTTGTATTCCCTTGAAATTATGCATAAGATTTTGAATATTCATACATAATCGAGGTTTTTTGGGAAGACATTAAAGACACATTGTCCTAAAAAAAAAGCAATGCATCTCTATCATCTCAAGGAGAACATTATCAATAGTTGAAACTGCTCCATCCACGCCAAGCCTTCACTCAATGAGCATGTAGATGTTGAATTCCATTTCAACCTTCTTAACTCAATTCTAACACAGTATGAACACATAGTAGAATATAAATACTAGTTTCATGTGTACTGAAGAAAGTTGAGGTTCCACCATAAAACAAATTGGCAATATGAAGAGTAGCCCAACCTCTTATAAGCCCATGCAAGATCTCTCCTCCCATCAATGTGGGATTCATTCTCAACATGTACATCATGACATTTAACTACATTAATTCAATTCTAGAGTTACTTCTTTTGAACATGGGGTTATAAGTATCAAATAACCTGCTTTACAAACAACACAATGCATCTCTATCATCTGATTCAATAACCGCATTATAAATAGTTGAAACTGCCTCATTCATGTCAAGTTTCACTAAATCAGCATGTGGAGGTAAATATCTATTTTAGCCACTCTTAACTCGTTACTAGCACAATTTCTACACATAAAATGGAATATAAATAGTAGCTGATATGCACAACATGGACATTAACTTCAGTAAATTCAATTTTGAAGTTGATTTATCTAAAAATAGGGTTATAGCAGTACGTATGAGTAGGCGAGCTGGGCAGACCTAGTCCATTTATAGGCAAGCTGGGTCAACCTAGTCCATTTATAGGCAACCACGTTTCAAGATTATGGTCATCATTCAATTGGACAACTAGGCACAAGATCTGTGTTAATATAGCAAAAAGTTTGGTTTACATCCATGAGGAATCAAGTTTGAAGGTCATTCATAAAGATATCAATGCTACTTATGTGCTACTTGATCGAAATCGAAACACAAAGATATCTGGCTAGGATTTGGCCAAGCTTGATGAAGACGTTATAAAGCACATTGTCAGAGAATTAGACAATATTATTGTTCATGAAGCACACTAGAGATCCGCTTATACTGGGCAAGGAAATGAACGACTGTCATTCCTTACAGAGATATATATGGGCCTTTTATATCTTCGATTAGTGTGGCACCAAGTAACTTTTGCCTATGTCACAGAATATCTGCAACTACTCTCTCATTAAAGGAGTATCTGGTAATTCCTTTGATTATCACATGAATCTAGTTTCTAGTCATTTGTCTCAAGAAAACTCGTAAGTTCACCAAAACTTGTAATTTAGTATTCATAAAAAATCATAAGATATATGTATGACTGAGCCTTAATTCTTTCAACGCATATGTGGTGCTTGAAAATGACCTTCCTTGCTCCTCAAAACCGAAATGTGAGTTGGGTTCATTTAATTTTTTTTCATGAATATTGATAGGATGCTAGAACCATCTTAATAAATAAAAAACTGCTTTATGGGAAGCGAGGCTCTTTGACGAGAATGCATTGAAAGACATAATCTGTTATCCATAGACGAATGACAAACGAGGAATATTTCATCTGGTTGGTTGTATAGTCTAGTGGTTTATTGATACTTTTGTTGGATGTTAGTTAGTCTGCTAAATCTCTATATTATTAGGATTGTTTAGCCAAATGATTAAGAATAGAATATTGTGTGTTTGTATCTACTTTCTTTTGTTAACGAATTAATAGTTTATGAGCTTAGAGTCAAGGTTTGAATGAGATCTAACAAACATACAACAACTTATGAGTTTATGGTCGTGATAGGGTGTCATACATATGAGTCATGGAGTATAAATCTTTAATAATGTGCTTGTCACACATGCCAATCATTCTATATTTATCAATTGTGGATGGAGGAAGACGAAGCTGAGAGCCATACATATGCAGATGACTTAAGCACTGCCGAAATATCAGACTTTGTCCCATTGTCTCAAAAGTGGGGCTATAACAGTATGGGGGTGTACATGGACAAGTTTGATGCAAATCACATTACAACAAATGCATTATCTTTGAATATGACCGGTCTAGATTTTTATCAAACAGCGTGCGTTGCCCTTCTCTCACTCAAGTATTATGCCATTTGCATGCTAAAAGGTAGCTATAAAGTGCGGCTTTACTTTTCCAAGATAACGTTCACAGATGACCAAACATTTAGAAACCTTCAGAAACGCTTATTTGACATCTCAATTCTAGTGAGTACAATTGAGTTTTTGTTATTGGTGAATTTTTATTTATCATTTGTGATTCTTTGCTAGTTTATTTACAATTTTTACTTTGCTACGCAGTAAATTTGGTAGAAGCAACATGAAAGACATTGTCAAGAATTGGACCATGAAAATCCCTTTGATGGAGGGTAGATTTACCACCAACTTTCAGATGTAGACCTATTTATTTAAGTTCTAATTGCTTATCTTGATCTGATGGTTTAAGCCTTAACTTAGTGCTGCCTAGTTTTCCTTCTCTGCCTGATATACTACTTCATGTAGGCTTTCTTTCATCATTTGAACATAAATTCACCGATTTGATTTTATTGCCATATGATTTTGTTTTCCTTACTTTTTGGGAGAGAGAAAGAGGTAGTGTGTAGATAGTTTTAGGTGTACAAGTATATTATACTCATTTTAAGAAGTTTGTATGTTTGCAATAGGGTTTAGCTGCAATTGGTACCCTATTGCATGACTTCTCTCTAGTGGAATGGAAATATGAAACTGGAATTATTGTTGTTACATATGAATTTGTGGTTTAATTCATTTGCAGGGTAATTTGGTTTGGAAAAACTTTAATATTATGGACAAAGCAGGAGGTGTTGGTAAGAGTATTGTCATAGAATTCTACAATATTATTGTTCATGGTAGCACACTGGAGATCCACTTGTATTAGGCAAGAAAAGGAACGACTGCGATTCTTTACTCAAGTGTCTGTGGGCCTCTTCTATGTGCTATTAGGATCACACCAAGTAAGTTTTGCCTATGTTGTAGAATGTCTGCAAGTATTGTCTCATCTAATAGATTTACTTTAATAAAAGCATACTTGTTTTGGTAGACCTTGATCCTCCAACAGAAAGTGTAAGTAGCATACCGCATGGTAAGAGTCATGTACCTACAGGCACAACAATTGGAATTGGCCTAATTGTGTGCACTACAATAGTCGTCATCATTGTCATCATATTACTAACACTTGATATTCTTAGGAAGAGAGGCCTCCTAGGATGACAAAAAACATTGGAGGATGGTATTTCTTGTTTCTCTATTATACTGTTTATCATTCGATTCGGTAGTTGTAATATGAATAATTGAAACTGCCTCATCCAACTCAAGTTTCACTAAATCAACATATGGAGGTTAATATCTATTTTAGCCTCTCTTAACTTGTTTCTAGAACAATTTGAACACATAAAGTAGAATCCAAATAATAGTATGATGTGCACAACATGACATTCATTTCAGTAATTCAATTTTGAAGTTTCTTTATCCAAAAATATGGTTATAGCAGTATGTATGAGTAGGCATGTTGAGCCAACTTGGTCTATTTATATGTGAACTGGGTTGACCTAGTCCATTTATAGGCGAGCACATTTCAAGCTTAAGGTCATTATTAGATTGGACAACGAGGCACAAGATCTGTGTTAGTATAGTGAAAAGTTTGGTTTACATCTATGAGGAATCAAGTTTGAAGGTCATTCATAGAGATATCAAGGCTACTTAATGTGCTACTTGATCAAAATCGTTACCTAAACATATCTGGCTATGAATTGGCCAAGCTTGATAAAGAGAATATAATGCGCACAGTGTCAAAGAGTTCGACAATATTAATGTTCATGTAGCACACTAGAGATCCCCTTATACTGGGCAGAGAAATGAACAACTGCCATTCTTTACAAAGAAACCTATGGTCCTCTTATATATGTGATTCGTGTGACACCAAGTAAGTTTTTTCTACGTTGTAGAATATCTGCAACTACTCTATCATCAAGGGAATATCTCTTAATTCCTTTGATTATTACATGAATCTAGTTTCTAGTCATTCGTCTCAAGATAACTCGTAAGCTCACCAAAACTTGTAATTCAGTGTTCATCAAACATCATAAGATACATGTATGACTGAACCTTAATTCTTTAAACGAGTATGTGGTGCTTGAAGAATGACCTTCCTTGCTTCTTAAAACCGAAATGTGAGTTAAGGTTCATTTAATTTTTTTTCTTTCAAGGTCATTGATAGGATGCTAGGATCATCTTAGTAAATTGGTTGATTGTATTGTCTAGTGGTTTATTGATACTTTTGTTGGATGTTCGTTAGTCTGCTAATTCTCTACAAAAACTAGGATTGTTTAGCCAAAGGGTTAGAGTTGAATATTATGTGTTTGTATATGCTTTCTCTTGTTAACGACTTGATGGTTTATGAGCTTAGAGTCAAGGCTCGAATAAGGTAAAACAAACATGCAAAAACTTATGAGTTTATGGTCTGATAGGGTGTCATACATATGAATTTTGGTGTATAAATCTTTAACACTATTCTTGTCACACATGCATATCATTTTATATTTATTAATTGTGGAGGGAGGAAGACGAAGTTGAAGGTCATACATATGAAGATGACTTAAGCATTGCTGGACCATCAACCTTTGTTCCATCATCTTAAAAGTGGGGCTATGGTAGTATGGTGGTGTACATGAACAAGTCTGATGCAAATTACATTGCAACAAATGCATTATCTTTAAATATAACCATTCCAGATTTTTATCAAACATCGCAAAATGCCATCTCTCACTCAAGTATTATGCCCTTTGCATGCTGAAATGCAGCTATAAAGTGCGGCTCTATGATGTGCCAATTTGAACACATAAAGTAGAATATGAATAATAGTATGATGTGCACAACATGGACATCAACTTTAATAATTCAATTTTGAAGTTGCTTTATCCAAAGATAGGATTATAACAGTACGTATAAGTAGGCGTGCTGGGCCGACCTAGTTTATTTATATGTGAGCTGGACTGACCTAGTCCATTTATAGGCAAGCACGTTTCAAGCTTAAGGCTATTATTGGAATGAACAATGAGGCACAAGATCTGTGTTGGTATGGCGAAAAGTTTGGTTGACATCCATGAAGAATCAAGTTTAAAGGTTATTCATAGAGATATCAAGGCTACTTAATGTGCTCTTGATCACAATTATTACCCAAAGATATATGGCTATGAATTGGCCAAACTTGATAAAGAGGTTATAGTAAACAGTGTTAGAGAGTTTGACAATGTTACTGTTCATGGAGCACATTAGAGATCCCCTTATACTGGGTAGGGAAATGAACGACTGTCATTCCTTACGAAGACATCTATGAGCCTCTTATATCTACAATTATTGTGACACCAAGTAAGTTTTGTCTATGTTGTAGAATATCTGCGACTACGCTCTTAGTAAGGGAAAATATGCTAATTCATTTGATTATGACATGAATCTAGTTTTCATTCGTCTCAAGAAAACTCGTAATTTCACGAAAACTTGTAATTCGGTGTTCATCAAATATCATAAGATACATGTATGACTGAGCCTTAATTCTGTCAACGCGTATGTGGTGCTTGAAAAATGACCTTCCTTGTTCCTCAAAACTGAAATGTGAGTTTAGGTTCATTAAAATTTGGGTAAATATCAGTTTACTATCCTCATGTTTCGTGGTTTTCAACATTTATTACATCAAGTTTTTTTCGTCCCAGAATCATACCTAAAGTGTTAATTTTGGGACAGTCTCATACATCTGTTAGTCAAACTGTTAAATCTACCGTTAACTGATAACGCGGCGCCTATATGGACAATGAATAGGCGACATGTGTCATTAAGGGGTCCATGTGGATTTTATTATTATTTTTAGAAGGGGTTCAAAAAAAAAAAAAAAAAAAAACCGAAACAAAGCAACCTCATTTCTTTCCTCATTCCTCATTCCCTTCTCACTTCTTCTTCTTTGTAAAATCCCAGAAACAAAGCAACTCTCAGACCCAGAAACCAAAAAATGGAGAAAACCCAAGATTTTGCTCTGGCTGAGATTAAGAAATAAGTGGCAGAAAGATCTTCTTGCAGGATTTGTCCAAGGCAGGCTCGGGCTCTGATTCCGACGAAGTAGGCAGGCTCGTTGTTGCCGAACATCACAGCGGTGGGAAATGGGTGGTGTAGCAGAGAAGATCGGGTCGGGGTCGGGGTCGGGATCTCTTAAATAAACCCTAGAAATTGCAGAGAAGATCAGGTCGGGGTCGGTATAGGAAACCCTAGAAATTGCAAAGAAATGAGAGAAAGGTAGAGAAAGAGGGGGGATAGTGGTTACCTGATGAATGCAATTTAAATCTTGGGAGTTCAGATCGTCGAGTGGGATTGGAGGCCTAGTGAAGCAAGAGCAAAGATGAGAGATGAGAGAGAGGTAGAGAGAGAGAGAGGGGGATGGAGAATGGAGGGAAAGAGAGGGTGCATTCGATTTTTTTTTTTTTTAACCCCTTCTAAGAAACAAATTCCATGTGGACCCCTTAATGACACATGGCGTCCAGTCATTGTCCACATAGGCACCACATTATCAGTTAACGGCAGATTTAACAGTTTGACTAATGAATGTATGAGACTGTCCCAAAATTAACATTTTAGGTATGGCTCTGGGACGAAAAAAACTTGATGTACTAAATGTTGAAAACCATGAAACATGAGTGTAGTAAACTGAGATTTACCCTTAAAATTCTCTTTTATGAACATTGATAGGATCCTAGGATTATCTTAGTAAATTGGTTGGTTGTATAGTCTAGTGGTTTATTGATACTTTTGTTGGATGTTGGTTAGTCTGCTAATTCTCTATATTACTAGGATTGTTTAGACAAAGGGTCAGAGTTGAATATTATGTGTTTGTGTCTACTTTCTCTTGTTAACGAGTTGATGGTTTGTGAGCTTAGAGTCAAGGTTAGAATGAGGTTTAACAAACATGCAACAACTTATGAGTTTATGGTCGTGATATGATGTGATACATATGAATTTTGATGTATAAATCTTTAATACTATTCTTGTCAGACATGCAAATCATTTTATATTTATCAATTGTAGAGAGAGGAAGACGAAGTTGAGGGTCATACATATAAAAATGACTTAAGTACTGCTGGACCATCACACTTTGTTCCATCGTCTCAAGAATGGTGCTACAACAGTATTATGGTGTACATGGACAAGTCTGATGCAAATTACTTTGCAACAAATGCAGTATCCTTGAATATGACCGGTCCATATTTTTCTCAAACATCGCCCGTCTCTCACTCAAGTATTATGCCATTTGCATGCTAAAAGACAGCTATAAAGGTGGCTCTATGATGTGCAAAATTTGAACACCTAACGTGGAATATAAATAGTTGTATGTTGTGCACAACATTGACCTTAACTCTCGTAATTCAATTTTAAAGTTGCTTTATCCAAAAATAGGATTATAGCAGTACGTATAAAGAGGCGGGCTGGGCCGACCTAGTCCATTTATATGTGAGATGGGCTGACCTAGTCCATTTATAGGCGAGCACGTTTCAAGCTTAAAGTCGTTATTGGATTAGACAACGAGGCACAAGATCTGTGTTAATATGGCGAAAAGTTTGGTTTACATCCCTGAGGAATAAAGTTTGAAGGTCATTCATAGAGATATCAAGGCTTCTTAATGTGCTACTTGATCAAAACCGTTACTCAAAGATATCTGGCTATGAATTGGCCAAGCTTAATAAAGAAGTTATAACGCACATTGTCAGAGAGTTTGACAATGTTACTGTTAGTGTAGCACACTAGATATCCACTTATACTGGGCAGGGAAAGCAACTGCTGCCATTCCTTACAAAGATATCTATAGGCCTCTTATATCTTCGATTAGTGTGACACCAAGTAAGTTTTGTCTATGTTGTAGAATATCTGCAACTGCTCTCTCATCAAGGTAATATCTGCTAGCTCCTTTGATTATTACATGAATCCAACTTCTAGTCATTTGTCTTAAGAAAACTCGTAAGCTCACCAAAATTTGTAATTCGGTGTTCATCAAACATCATAAGATACATGTATGACTAAGCCTTAATTCTTTCAACGCGTATGTGGTGCTTGAAGAATGACCTTCCTTGCTCCTCAAAACTAAAATGTGAGTTTAGGTTCATTTAATTTTTTTCTTTCATGAACATTGATAGAATGCTAGGATCATCTTAATAAATTGGTTGGTTGTATAGTCTAGTGGTTTTTTGATACTTTTGTTAGAAGTTGGTTAGTTTGCTAATTCTCTATATTACTAGGATTGTTTAGCTAAAGGGTTAGAGTTGAATATTCTATGTTTGTATTTGATTTTTCTTGTTAACGAGTTGATGGTTTGTGAGCTTAGAGTCAAGATTCGAATGAGGTCTAACAAACTTGCAACAACTTATGAGTTTATGGTCATGATAGGGTATCATACATATGAATTTTGGTGTATAAATCTTTAATACTATTCTTGTCACACATGCAAATCATTTTATATTTATCAATTGTGGAGGGGGGAGACAGAGTTAAGGGTCATACATATGAAGATGACTTAAGCACTGCCAGACCATCACACTTTGTTCCATCGTCTCAAAAGTGGGGATATAGCAATATGTTGGTGTACATGGACAAGTCTGATGCAAATTACATTACAACAAATGCATTATCTTTGAATATGACCGGTCCAGATTTTAATCAAATAGCGGGCGTTACCCCTCTCTCACTCAAGTATTATGTCATTTGCGTGCTATAAAGTGCGGCTCCATGATGTGCACAATTTGAACACATAAAATAGAATATAAATAGTAGTATAATGTGCATAACTATGACATTCACTTTAGTAATTCAATTTTGAAGTTGCGTTATCCAAAAATAGGATTATAGCAGTACATATGAGTAGGTGTGTTGGGTCCACCTAGTCCATTCATAGACGAGCACATTTCAAGCTTGAGGTCATTATTGGATTGAACAATGAGGCACAATATCTGTGTTAGTATGGCTAAAATTTTGGTTGACATCCATGAGGAATCAAGTTTGAAGGTCATTCAGAGAGATATCATGACTACTTAATGTGGCTATGAATTGACCAAGCTTGATAAAAAGGTTATAACGCATATTGTTAGAGTTCAACAATGTTACTGTTCATGTAGCACACAAAAGATCCACTTATACTGGGCAGGGAAATGAACGACTGTCATTCCTTACAAAGATATCTATGAGCCTCTTATATATGCGATTAGTGTAACATCAAGTAAGTTTTGTCTATGTTGTACAATATCTCCAACTGCTCTCTCATAAGGGAATATTTGCTAATTCCTTTGATTATTACATGAATCTAGTTTCTAGTCATTCGTCTTAAGAAAACTCGTAAGCTCACCAAAACTTGTAATTCGGTGTTCATCAAACATCATAAGTTACATGTATGGCTGAGCCTTAATTTTTTTCAACGAGTATGTGGTGCTTGAAGAATGACCTTCCCTGCTCCTCAAAACTGAAATGTGAGTTTAGGTTCATTTTTTTTTTCTTTCATGGACATTGGTAGGATGTTAGGATCGTCTTAGTAAATTGGTTGGTTGTATAGTCTAGTGGTTGATTGATACTCTTATTGGATGTTGGTTAGTCTGCTAATTCTCTATATTACTAGGATTGTTTAGCCAAATGGTTAGAGTTGAATATTATGTGTTTGTATCTGCTTTCTCTTGTTAACGAGTTGATGGTTTATGAGCTTAGAGTCGAGGTTCGAATGAGGTTTAACAAACATCCAACAACTTATGAGTTTATGGTTGTGATATGGTGTCATATATATGAATTTTGGTGTATAAATCTTTTACTATTCTTGTCACACATGCAGATCATTTTATATTTATCAATTGTGGATAGAGGAAGATGAAGTTGAGGATCATTTATATAAAGATGACTTAAGCATTGCTAGATCGTAACACTTTGTTCCATCATCTCAAAAGTAGGGTTATAGCAGTATGGTGGTGTACATGGACAAGTCTGATGCAAATTACATTGCATCAAATGCATTATCTTTGAATATGACCGGTCCAAATTTATATCAAACAGCCCCGCTGCCCCTTTCTCACTTAAGTATTATGCCATTTGCATGCTAAAAGGCAACTATAAAGTGCGGCTCTATGATGTGCACAATTTGAACACATGAAGTATAATATCAATAGTAGTATGATGGGCACAACATGGACATTAACTTCAGTAATTCAATTTTAAAGTTGCTTTATCCAAAAATAGGGTTATAGTTGTACGTATGAGTAGGCGTATATGACTGACCTAATCCATTTATAGGCGAGTTAGGCCGACCTAGTCCATTTATAGGCGAGCACGTGTCAAGCTAATTGGAAACGAGACACAAGATATGTGTTGTTATGGTGAAAATTTTGGTTTACATCCATGAGGAATCAAGTTTGAGGGTCATTCATAGAGATATCTAGGCTACATAATGTGCTACTTGATCGAAATCATTACCAAAAGATATATGGCTATGCATTGAAGAAGCTTGATGAAGAGGTTATAATGCACATTGTTAGAGTTCGCAATGTTACTTTTCATGTAGCATATTGGAGATCCACTTATACGCAGGGAAAGGAACGACTGATATTCGTTACATAGATGTCTATGGGCCTCTTATACTTGCGATTAGTGTGATACCATGTAAGTTTTTCTTATGTTGTAGAATATCTGCAATTACTTTCTCATTTATTACATTTACATTTACGGTAGTAAAAATATACTTGTTTTGGCAGACTTTGATCTTCAAACTGAAAGTGTAAGTAGCATATCATGTGGTAGGAGTTACACATCTATAGGCACAACAGTTGGAATTGCGTGTGCTACAACAGTTGTCATCATATGATTAACACTAGGTATTCTTTGGAATATGGGCTTCCTAGGACGACAAAAAGCATTAAAGGATGGTATTTCTTGTGTCTCTGTTATACTGTCTTTTCTTGTCGTTGTTCCATTGCTAAGAAAAACATCTATATCATCTGATTCAATAGCCGTAAATAGTTGAAACGACCTTATTCACGGGAAGTTTCATTAAATCAGCACCTAAATATTAATATCCATTTTAGCCTCTCTTAATTTGTTCACAATATAATTTGAACACATAATATAAATAGTAGTGTGATGTGGACAACATGGACATTAACTTCAGTAATTCAATTTTGATGCTTCTTCCAAAAAATAGGGTTATAGCAGTACTTATGAGTAGGTGTGCCGGGCCGACCTAGTCCAATTATAGGCAAACACGTTTCAAGCTTAAGCTCGTTATTGGATTAGGCAACGAAGCACAAGATCTGTGTTGGTATAGCGAAAAGTTTGGTTTACATCCATGAGGAATCAAGTTTGAAGGTCATTCATAGAGATATCAAGGCTACTTAATGTGCTACTTGATGAAAATCTTAACCTAAAGATATATGAATATTGATAGGTGAAGCTTGATGAAAAGGCTATTACACACATTGTCAAAGAGTTCGACAATGTTACTGTCCATGCAGCATACTAGAGATCCATTTATATTGGGTAGGCAAATAAACAATTGTCATTCCTTACAGAGATGTTTGTGGGCCTTTCTTATCTACAATTTGTGTGAGACTAAGTAAGTTTTGCCTATGCTATGGAATATCTGCAATTACTCTCACATCTATTAGATTTACATTTACTCTAATAAAAATATACTTGCTTTGGTAGACTTTAATCCTCCAACAGGAAGTGTAAGTACCATATTGCGTGGTAAGAGTCACGTACCTATAGGCACAACTATTGAAATTGGGTGTTTTACATCAGTAAGTTTTCCCTATGTTGGAGGATGGTATTTCCTGTTTCTATGCTATATCATCTTTTCTTTTCATTGTTCCATTGCTTAAAACATCTCTATCATCTGATCAACAGTCGCATTATACATATTTGAAACTCACGTCGAATTTCACTAAATCACCATGTGGAGATTAATATCCATTTTAGCCTCTTAACTTGTTACTAGCAAAATTTGAACAAATAAAGTAGAATATAAACAGTAGTGTGATGTGCACAACATGGACTTTAACTTCAATAATTCAATTTCGAAGTTGCTTCATAAAAAAAATAGGGTTATATCAATACTTATGAGTAGCCGAGCCAAGCCGACCTAGTCCAATTATAGGCGAGCACGTTTCAAGCTTAAGATTGTTATTGGATTGGACAACGAAGCACAAGATATGTGTTGGTATTGTGAAAAGTTTGGTTTACATCCATGAGGAATCAAGTTTGTAGGCCATTCATATCGAGATATCAAGACTACTTCATGTGCTACTGGATGGAAATCTAATCCAAAGATATCTAACTATGGACTGGCCAAGCTTGATGAAGCGTCTATAACACACATTGTCAGAGAGTGCAACTCAGTTACTGTTCATGTGGCACACTAGAGATCCACTTATACTAGGTAGGGAAAGGAACTACTGCTATTCCTAACAGATGTGTCTATGGGCCTCTTTCTGATTTTCTATCGTACTTGCACGCATCTTAAATTCCAGACAACTTTTACTTGTCAGATTTTAAGGTTGATTCTTTGGAGGAGGGGCGGGGGAGGGGGCCTATCTGCTGGTAAGTAGCTCTCAGCCAAATCAAAGCAAAGCAACCGTGAATTTGTTGACGGGACAGGCATATGATATCAGCTTTGCAGCACCCAAACCTCGTGAGGCTTTTCGGTTGCTGTATTGAAGGAAACCAGTTGCTGCTTATATATGAATACATGAAAAATACTACTCTCTTTAGAAGGCCAAAAATTTTAATTAGTGAACATTACAAGCAAATAAAAAAATAAAAAAAACTAAAAGGTAAAAGAAAATAAGCAGTGAAACAGATAACATTGGTATAATTAGCAGTAGAACATGATTCACATATTCACATGTGGTATTGTTTTCAGAGCTTGAGACTGACTATATACACTTGCATTTTGCACACTCCATGGGGCCTAAGCAATCAAAATTCGAGAACATTATTTAACTGAATTGAGAAGTAAGGTCGACCAACATTGGAAAGAGGAGTATCCACTCTTAATACGATCCCCGAGTCCCCAACATTTCCATTCCACTTGGATCTGCCAACCTGAATATACAAGATCAAACAATAAAGAAGACGATATTAAGGAACAAATGAGTACGGCAAGTACAACTTATAGTAGGAAAATAGGAGTAGGATTCTCTTTTCTCCTAATCTCTCTCCCCTTCACTCCCTCTTCTTTGAAAGGTTACGACTAAGCCACGTCAACATCTTGTTTTTTTTTTTTTTTTTTTTTTTTTTTTGAATCTAGTGTCTCCGGATCTTTGACCCGACTAATCACTAGGCTTACCCGCCTGACCCCACAACATTTGGGAAGCAAGAAACTCTAGCAATTGCTAGGTAGGTACCTTGGGAGGTGTCGAACCCCAAACCTCTTGGTAACAAACCAAGGGACTGACCGACTAAACACTCCTAGGTCACGTCAACATCTTGTGAAAGAAAGACAAACCTAAACACAGCTTTTAAGTTTTATAATGCTGAATTTCAAATAAATAAACCTGAAAGGCTTATACCTCTCCTTGAAAGACATAAACACCTCAACTTACGCCTTCGCCTTAAAAACATTGCTTCATAAAACAATCAAGCAAACAACTTTCCGATGAATGAGGTCCTTAGTAACTTTTGTGTTTTACTTGGAAATCATGAAAAGAACAAGAATAGAGTAATAAAATTTTCTTGAGATGTTTACATGAAATTAAAAGCTTAGGAATTTAAAAGGTGACAAAGCTTTCTCTATGTTGTGAGAGTAAGTGAGATCCCAGAGAACTAAAGGATAAAAATGATAAACTATGCACTGGTGTCAGCAATAACATACCGATACTGAAGCAAAAGCAGAAGGATGTGCTGTGAATGCACAACCACATATCAGATTCAGCTGCTCCTTCACTGAGTGAATGAGCTCTGCCCGCAAACCAGGATTGCTTCCGCCAAAAGTGGGACATAAACTGACCATTGTAAAATTCCATGAAACATGTCAATACCAACTATCATGAATGTTAAAATTGCACATGAAAATGAAAGATGAATTTGCATGTGTTACTTGACCCGGTTAAAAATGCCAATATTACTGATGTGCACACACTTAACAGGGATGTAAGAAAGTAGTTTAAAACATGCTGAGTACCCATTTTCCCTCAGCAAAAGAAATCAGATGTGAGTCAACCTCTAATGGTTAATATCACAACTTAGGCCACATAAACATGCGCAAGTCAAAGATACCAAAGTTTCCAACCATTTCCTAAAGTTAAATGCAGACATGCATCATATGCATGATCACCTCGTGCAACTCTATGAAATATCAGAACAAAATTACTCTTATTAAGCCCCAATTCAACTTGAGAACACACCTTTCGCCCAACCCAACCCATAGAATCATAAATAGCAGGGAAAGAATTGAGATTGGGATGGGAAAGTCCTGCTGGAACCATCAGTGACCTCAAAGACGTCCTTTGGACCTAGCCCTTTTAGGGTAAAAATATTATAATATTATTCTTCGTTTTTGGTGCAATTTTTTGTTCACAAGACAACATGTGCAGATACCGGAAGGGAACAGGAATAGCGCTTAAACATCATATTATCATGAGATCCAGAAAAGCGTAAGTAACATTCATTTGAGTATTTGACTGGGTTATTAATTATTAATTTATCATAGAGACCAGTATCAACAACCAATATACCTCTTTTCTAGTAAACCCTCAACATAGCACACGGATGCAAGAGAAGAACTTTTATTATGGAAAGACAATAATGCACAGCTAATATAAAACAGGGACGTCATAACCTAACCTGAACTGTATTGTAGGCCTCACCATTAGACCAGATCGCTGCCAAGCCAAGGCTTGTGAAAGACCCAGTGTAAAAGACTTGTCTGGCCATTGTATCATGGGTGTGATGCGTGTTCCCCACTTATTCTGAAACAAAAATAGATTTTTAAATAAACTTAACTCTAATAAAACAAGAGGACTAACTAAGGTTAAAACAGTCTGTTTAGGTACAAATTGAGAACAAAACTACTACACTTATTTGTTAAAAGAATTTTCCTAGTTTGCAATCTAACCTTGCGAGAGAAACTGAATCTCATTTCTCCAGGATATTGACCTTGAGCTTGTAGAAGGCCACCACAAAGAGGTAAGAAAGCACTTGTACTAAGTCCTTCACCAGATATATATGTAAATTGGCCGTTTGGAAACTGTAAATCAACAAATGACTGGGCACAGAGAGAATATGAGATCAGAGAATCAACCTCAGAAAATCAATAATAGTGTTGACACTGAAAAACAAATATCTGAAGGCACAAAAAAATGTATTCTAAAACCAACTTACACAGGCTAAAGGTTTCAGGCAGACCATTGACATTAAGAGCCACCTTCTGTGTTTTGACCACACGGCTGGACAAAGAGAGTGCATCCCATTCTGATAATTGAAACAAAAGAGTATATGAGAACACGGCAAGGAAACTGGAAGATGTGAAGAAGCATCAAGCTGCTATACATGATACAGTCCCTCAATAGTCCACTCAATTCGTTTTATTTTCTTGCACACCTTTTGGTGCATTTGGATACTCTGGTGACTTCTAACAAGACTTTCACTTATTATAAAACAGTCGCACACAAGGTTATTCCTTTCTTATGCTACTAGTGATGCATTGACAAGATATTCAAAAAATTAAGAATAATGCTAAGTAGAAAAGCTATTTCAAATAGTCAATTTTGGATGCCGAGAAAGGAGATATGTAGAGCACAACTCAAACATACATCAAACTTGAATTCCAATTATCATTATATCTCTAGATAGATAGTACCCCTATTCAAGTTTATGGTTAGCTTTGATGAATAATTAGTTTTACACATGCACGTAACAAATTGGTCAAAAGAATTTGATCATACCTTCTTATCATAGCCATACCAAAGCAGGTGTTGCTTTGACAAATGCACAGGAAGAAGAAGAGTTGCATCGCGAACAAAGAGTACTGGCCCAAGCTGGACAAGGAATAGTGATGAATTGTCATTTCTAGATGTGGAACTGCCACTAGAAGCCTCTACTCTCCATAAGTCTCCCCTTGCAAGGAAAGAACTTTCCAGCTTACGGGTTCTAGTATCATAACTTGTTGTGGTATTTACAGTCCCCTGCGCTCCAGCACCCCAAAAAAAATTCAAAATGTAGTCGGTAATTGCACTACAAAGACCAAACATATAAAATTCCACATGATTGCAACTAATGATTTGGGCAATAATTAATAACGACAAAGTGATGATAATGATAACAACAAATTGATAGTGGTACCAGGATATCGGTAATGGCCACCACTAGTTCAACTGACCAGTAAAATATAAATGTCATTCCAAATACACTTCATGAATAAATTTCCCATATCAATCAAACTTCTATATATCGTAAACACAAATGTGTATTAGAAATTCTACATATCATAACACTACAAAACTACCCATAAGAAAATGAAAATATCATCCATTCAACAATTCTCCTCATCAGGAATTCTGGTTTAGCCTACAACCTATCCTCAGAACAAAAAATCCTACAACCTGTCCTGAACTTACTGCTGTGTGCATAAGAAAACAGACTATAGCATCCTATCACGAATTCTACCATCACATGAATTATTAACCACCTTGCTAATTACATCAAATTGGTAAACTTTAATCTAGGACCTATCACATGACCTATTTCCCATACCAAAAACATATTGAGCAAACTTTCACTGCTATCAGCGCTAAGTGATTACCTATGAAACACAATCATGCTCCATCATAATTCATACGTAATTGTAATTCCTTTACTAGTGGTTCTGGTTCTTTAACAAGTTACAAATGTAACTTGGCATCTCCAATTTGAAATGAAAGGTGCAACTAGTTCATACATAAAAACATAAATTACATACTATACTAGTTGGTTGAAAAAACTTACCAGCGGTCTACCCAGAAGACCAGCGGACCTTAGATTCAAGCCACCAAGTTCTTCATCCACCACACCATCAGAGCCACCGTCACTCTCCACAACCCTGAAATCCTTCAACCGTTCCTTCAGTGGCCCCAAATCTTCCTTACCACTCAAAATCATATCGGCTCTCTGCTTAACCTTATCCGAATCCATCCGAATAACCGCCAAATCAACATTCTCATCATGCCTAAACGGTACAGGTAAGGTCCTAAAGAACTGCTGAACCATCCCATTCAAGCACGCACCAAAATCCGCCCCTGCTTGCCCAATCCTGTTACCGATATCCAGAATCGCCGAAACCCCATTAATGCCCGGGTTCTCAGGCACCAACCCAACAAAATCCCTCTTACCAAAACTCTGGTTCGGGAATTCAAGGTCGAAGAGCTTCGATGTGTTAGGGCTTGGCCAATGAAACGACGGCGGAGTGATATGAGACTGAATCAAACCCGTGAATCCCTGCGTGAGGCGATCCGCCAAGTCCTGCCCATGGCGCTGCACCTCCTCCCAAGCTTCGAAGGACCTCTCGACCGACATTTCGACGAAATTTGAAAGCTTTTCCTGCTATTCCTCTGAAACAATCACAGCTTCTTCATAGCACAAACCAACGGGACGAATTCTCGAACCAAAAAACAATGAAATTTGGGATTTTTAGCCACTGATTAGGTCAAACAAATCTAAAACAGTGAAATTACAATCCCAAGCTTGAAAATTTGAGCTCTCGGGATTAGGGTGTTCTGTTCAAATTCGAAAAGGAAAAAACCCAGATAAGTGAAAAGATAACTCAGAGCTTGGAAATGAAAGCTGTCGAGCTTCTAGGGTTTTTCAGTCAAAATTCGCAAACAAAAAATCCCAAACTTGAAAGGAGAAATCGAAAATTGAGAAGGGGAAATTAGAACTTGAATCTTCTGTGAGCTCCAAAGAAGCAACTGAAGACGAAAAGAAAGGGCCTGGCCATTAATTAGGGTTTTTGATTTGGGAATTGCGATGGAGAGGAGGGGATTGGCTGGACGAAAATGCGTAGGGTGCGTAGTGCGCACATAGGTTCCGTTAGCGCTACGCTGGAGGGGAGAGGATTGTGTCATATGTGGGGATGCGTGTCGAGTTAAGGATAGGGGAGAATGTTGGGCTCCACAGTTGGTGCATGTAGAGCCCGTCACAGACCAGTTACAAATTTTATTTAGATTTTTAACAAATTTAAAATATTTTTTTTTTTGGGCTGATTTTAGTTACGCCCCTTGTACTTCAAATTATTTTTTTTTTGTTGGTTGAACTGCACAAAATACACATGCATAAAAAAAAAATTAGGATTTAGGAATTTTCCAAAAAAAGAAAATTACTTAGACAAATTAAATGCCGTCGACCAACAAAAAAATAAAAATTCAAATTTCTACCCAATAAACCAGTAATCAGCTATATAGGGGATTTGGTGGCATGATTTTCTGCATAAATTAAAATTTATGGACATCTATTATCTTCTATGATAATAAATTCAAAATTCAGAATTTACTTTCAAGCTACAATATACATTAATTTATATCTAGATTTTATGAACGGGAAGAGAATTTTAGAATTTCCAATTGTTGATACGACCATGTAGATCAAATATTGACGCTATTATTGATCAAATTGAAGGGAGGAGATAAGAAATGCAATTCTTGATTATTATATCAAATTTCCTACTTTTCATGTTAACAGAAGAATACATCAAGAGGGCAATACTCTGGCAATTGCTGCAACCACATCAGCAAGATCATGGACAGCTTTGGTTTGATCTTTGAAAGGACTGCCATCAGAAAAACCTGTTTCGCATGAATCTGCGTTTGCGACGATATTGACCATGGTCCATGCCTAGCTCTACTGACTTTTAGTCACCTTTGGAGAAAGCTTTCGTGGCTTGAGGAAGAGCAATTTGGATCACATCGTTGTAGTTATTTCTGCAATCTTGTGCGGGGATATTTCCCGGTTCGTCATTGATCTGCTCGTCGATTAGGTCCGCAGTTTCACGTACCTTAGCCGTATTTGCATAAATCATTATGATGCCTAAGCCTTTGACATCTGCGGTGGGGCTTCGAGGTTCTGATTGAAGAGCAGAGACGCAAAGATCGGGATATGGTGTTTGGTTGCATATTTGTTCGATCAGATTGTCATCCATTGGGAAGAAGACCGTCGGCCTGCTACAATGGCTGGTTAGAAGAAAGACAACTAGACAAATAATTTGAACGAGAAATAAGAGTGCTTTCGTTGGAGGAGAAGTCGAATAATTCATCATCTTTTCTTTTCTAATACAGTTCAGGTGCAATGACTATGGGTAAACTAATTTAGGGTTTCGATATTTTGTGGGTGGGTGATAGTATGGTGTATATGTATAGCAATACAAGAACGCTAAACTAGGAAACAAATCCTTATGTAAAGAAAATAACATAAAACAAAAACCCTATTTAAGTCCGACCAAAATTTAGGGTTTCTAACAGAATTAATCTACAAGAGCCTGGCATGGGATCTTCATTAATACTAATTGGTGTCACAGTCGCTTTATGTAGAAAGTAAATCTGGCCAGAGTTTTGTACACGAAGTTATTTCACTCTAGTAGAGTGCCGAATTTGCTCACGTCACCACTATTTTAAGAACTAAATTACAATTGTTACTTATATTACGGTCCAATGACATTCATCTTTAGTTGTAAGTAAGAAGCTTAGGTTCGAATTTCAAAAATGACGAGTTCGCAACCCTTCCTCTTTATTTGTAAGTGAAAAGTCTTGTGTTCTCCAACTTTTCTTTTGGTCTAGGATACTAAAAATATGAAGATTCAAAGCGACGAGGTTTTCTATCCTGCACACATTACTCTGCATCAAGTGCGCATACCCCAAATGAAATTAAATCCCAGCCTTTCATTTTTATAGCTTAAAAAATGAGCGTCTGTGAGGAGTTGATATGGACAATGCGCATCCCATGCGCAGAGAAGAAAAGCTGTCAAAGCAACATACCGTTTGTGGTCGTTTCAGTATGTTTTCAGTCGCAATATGCTGCAGTAGTAGTGGTTGGTCCACACCAGATGAAAGGAACATCTCTTTTCTTTGTATAACAACAAATTCTAAATTAACATAAATTTGTCGAGCAAATATCAATCACCGCAAAAGTCCTTAGCTTCGTACATGCAAGGAGTTATTCGTCATTTCAGCCGGCAATGAGATATTTTGTACGTGTCGTAATGAGAAAATGTTTGTTACATGTCAGGAGCCAAGCAATGTTTTTGAAATAATATAGAGACGGCCAAGAAACCGGATAATTATGCCAAACACACAAGTATATTGTCAAAGAAAGTACAAAAGCCAATGGAAGAGAACACTATAAATCTATTCACTCTTGGAGAAGGTTTGACAATTGAGCTATAGCCTAAATCCCCTTTGGTCATTGAACAGTAATTTCAATGGCATAACACACAACACAGGCAGCAGCAGCAGCCAATTCATACATGTACATGGATTCCTTCCAATCAAACTTAGGTTCCAATAAACAATGACCCAAAGGATTGTATAACCACCCCGCACCTCGAAATAACTAACTAAATATGACTCGGGAGAAAATAAAAACTAGGAAAGAAGAATTGATAAAATAAATGGAAAAGAGCGATCGATTGTGCTCACCCTGATTCCTTTTTCTCTTCCCTTTTATCTGGAATAGCACGGGCAAGGAATCAAAGTTTTTCCTCTAACAAGTGATCTTTCAGTTAGCGCAATCCTTTTTCTGAGACGTAAAATGATTCAAGTTCACTTCTTTGTGCAGTCTTTTACCTGTAAATAACATGGTTTAAGTGAGCAAACGAACAATTCAGAACAAATCACTTGATGTTGCAAAATCAAATGTTTACGCTAGCACACCTTGTTCTTGAGATCCCAAGAGTGAGCTCCAGATCATCGGATCCAGAGTCTTCGTGAATCTTCTCTCCTTCCCATGCCTTAACCAGCCCTGTTGTATTGCATCCAAATGCAAACTCATCAGAAATCACCTCAGACATTGGGATGTCTGCAGCGTGATCGGAGCCAGCTGCAATGGCCGGAGAACAAGTCCCACTTTGCCCTGGAGTCCACATGCGGGATCCACCACCGGCTGAAACCTCGTCCTTAAACCCAAATGGGTTTGAAGAGACAAGGCTGAATGTTGGAGAAGTTGGTCCATGGGGAATTGGAATTCCAGCAAACCATTCTGGATCAGCAACAATCTGCCGTCCAGGGCTTGGTGGAGTAGAAGATGGCAGGAAGGGATATTTCTGCGCAGCCCAACCTGGGCGAGCAGACTGGTCATCCCAGTCATTTCTCATTCTCGGCGTCCTGGCAGTTGGGGAGCTTAATGGAGGGGTAACAGGAGCACTGATAGAACCGCTGTGGATGTAGAGGTTTGGTAGTTTGGAAGAGGAGGCTGACGACGATGCAGATGAGAGGTTTTTGAGCCATGGGATAAGGGATCTGCTATCAGCATTTTGATTAGCAGCATAGGAAGATGATGTTGGGCTTGGGAAGGAGGAAGAGCCTGGGCTGGGATTGTACGAAGCACAATTACTTGGGTGGAAAGACGAGCTTGGGCTAGCTACTGTGGATCCACCCATCACTTCCATACGTTCGACCGGCTTGCATCCCTGCATATAATTGAAGATGATTAGTGGCACATAACAAAAAACAAAATAGTTAATAATGCTAAAGTAACCAAAATATGAATGGAACTGGAAGTGAGCTATGGTCAAAGTTTTAGTACGAGAAAATTAGGCTGATAATAAAGCAAATATGGAAGAACCCTCATCTGTTTTAACGTTAAATCTAAGTCCATATCTTAAAATGCACGGGTGTGTGTGTGCGGTCATGTAAACTAACGATAAAATACCTTATTAAACAGTCATTTTATCAAATTCTACGGGCCATATGTATTGAGGTGCCAGGTTAGGTAGTAGCAACTACAGTCCTATAATTTGATCATTTATCATGTCCTAAAAGCTGGCAATGGTGTGATATTATGGTTATAGAATGATTGCAAAGAGCTAGCTAGCATAGCAGCTTGATTCCAAGTAACTTCTCTTTCAGTGGTAGGGAGGGAGAGAGAACTGAGAGCACACCCATGGAAAATGTTGCCCCGGATATTCAAGTATAACGGTCAACTATACCATTACCAGGGAAATCTAGCTTCCAACCACGTTTAACTTGTTTTCCAACCACGTTTACCTTGCAAGAGGCAGATGTGGAAGCGTGAATGTAAATTAAATTAATTCAGGGAAATTTGACCCTAATTCAAATTAATCATCTCTTTCACTAATCTCATATAACAATATAACAACACCAGTACCAGCTGACTTGAACCAGAACCATATTGGGAAAACTTCAACACCGCTACATTGTATCTTAGGGCACATCTTCAGTTAACCATTAACCAATATTCTCGATGAACGGTAACTTAAGTCAGTCACACTGGCAAGGTGTGATTCTAAATACGGGTTTCGATTCCAAATAATCAGCGAATTCCATAGCACCAAAGTAGTGAAAAAAGGTACCTTGTCTAACAAGCAATTTAATTGAAGGATATTATCATATTATGGTAATAAAAAGTTTTATAATATGTAGAGGAATAACAATTAGTCAAGCACAACCAAGAAAAGGCTCTGCCTTTGCTTCCCATAACAAAGTAAAAGATCAAAAATTCAGAAAATGGCATACAAAGCAAGTGGGCATTTTGGGCAGTAAAGTTTGAAAATAATTTGTAAAGCGCATCTTCATCGTCTCGAGATCTACGTAGCTCCCCTGGGGTTTCAGACAGCAGAGTCTCCCTCCACATAAAAGCATAGAGAGAGAAAGGGAATATAGTGCTCCCACGCGAAAAAGCGATCTCGCAGAAAAGAAAAAGTGAAAAAGAACAGGGCTGAATGTATCTAACGTACGCCGGTGACCCAATCTAACCCCACACAGTGAATTCTGTTACCCCGGCAAACGTGCGCCGGTAGCACCAGCTTATGTTGGCAAGAGCCGCCCGTTTGTCCGTCTATCTTGATTCCAGACAATTTCCCGGCCAACACGGGCCGGTGAACCCGGCGCTAGTTAGCAACTTCTGCTAAAATGGGCCACTTAAACAGAGCAGAGCGATCGTATTTCCTCACAGATCATCTGCATGATGATCATTGATCAACATTCCGAACCAACACCCGCTCCGTCGCGCGCACGTTAGCACATCCCGCTAAAATGCGCGGTCGGCGGAGTTTAAAAGCTTAACGGCAACTACCGTTCGAGTTAGCAATTTTTCTCGAGCTTAACGATAACTGCCGTTCAAATTTACCAATTTTTATTGAGTTTTTCTGCAGAATTTAGTATTAATCAATCAATCGCGGTAGAAATCTAATGGATACTGGTAATTAACAATTGAACAGCGGTTAAAAAGAAAGGAATTTTGGTTTTTTTTACCTTGCGGTAAGTGGTACCGTCCAATTCGACGGTCCAACCGGCCTCGTCGCAGAGAGCCTTGAGGACCTCATTGTTGTCGCAGTGCTTGGGGAGTTTGTAGTTTCCATACATCCTCAGGCCTGCAAATATCTTCGATGCTACGGCCCTCCGCCTCCTCTCTCTCCTCTTGTTGTTCTCTCTCTCCTTCGACGTCGGCAATCGCGTCCCCGACGTCATCTCCGATCAAGCACCCCCTCGCTCGCTGGTCCTGAAACGACGCCGTCAGCTGTTAAGATTGAGCTGAGAACTGAGGAGTAGTGTCAGAATCGAATCTTCGGAAGCTGAGGGAAGAAGCTCCGGCGAGACGACGGAATTTGACGGAAGAATTTAGAGTGGGATTGGAGTCGACCGAGGACTTGAACTTGTGGAGGATCGGTGAATTGGATCGGATCTGTAGGGCGGGTGTTAATCGGGTCGGGTCAAGCGGCTGAGGGGAGAGCGCTGTCGAAATCGGACGGGAAAATGCGAAGTGAAAGCAGAGCGTGAATGTCTGGGACTCTGGGATTTGTAACGAGAGAGATTTTGGGAGAGGACTTGTATTTGCTTTTATTTTATTTTTAATCCATGCAAATAAAGTTGACCCCAAAACGATGACGTTTGCCCCTAGCGGAGGCGGAGCAAAAGACAAAAAAGCTGATTAAGCGTTTATAGAGGTAAAACCTAATTTCACAACCGTCTCCGTCGATTTGCGACACGTGTCCCCACCTCTGCGCTTCGTCCGTAACTGTCTCTGTCCAAAACGATTCGTCGTTTTTTATCAATTATTTTTCGTTTTCGATTGATAAGGAAAATAACCACGCACTTGTTAAAGTCCGGCGCACGTGCCGGAGTGGTGGGGGTGTTCGCTCCATCGCGATGTATGCGTCATGCGTGGCAGAACTTTCACGTGACCGCACGCCAACAGCACCACCCTGCGGGTCCGACATTAGTTTCTGTTGGGTCCACTGCTCTCGCCAACGCGGAGCGCGGCAAAAATCAAAGGACAAAAGCACGTGCAAAACTGGAGGCAGAAGACCAGTCAGCGGTTTGGCTCTCCCTCATGTCTTGTTTTTAATTTGGTATTTTAAATTAAACTGGAACGGATAAATCATTAAAAATAATAATTGTGTTAAAAGATTATTTCACCACGAATTCATCTTTTATCTTCAACTTAGATAAATATGCAAATCAGCATCTGTTTTGTTTTTTTCATTTAACATACATTAAATCTAATAAATCATCTCTTCCGATTCTTAACATTAAACAAAACCGTTGTGTTTTAATGTAACCCTTACAAATAATGACCTCATGCCCATGATTGTTGTATTAACACTATCAATCACAATTGTGAATTTTCTCTAGTGCACATTTTGGTTTCGTTTGATAGAGATGATTGACTTAGTTAAGACTATTCATTATATTGAAGACATTTTGACGGAAGAAATAGATGACAACTACCTTATTTTATTCAAGTTGAAAGTTACTCATTAAGAAAAGTTGTCCTTTGAATCCTACCATTTTTAAAGGAATTAGTACATATATATTTTCTTCATGACTAACCTTCAGTTTAGACAAAATAAGGAAGTTGTCATCCATTTCTTCCATCACAATGTTTTCAATATAAGGAATAGCTTTATCCAAGTCAATCCTTCCTATCAAACCATGCCTTAAATTACACATCTGAACAATAGTCGTTAAATCCGGTTAGCCGCTAGGTTAAATAATCTAACTCCTGTTATCAAATGTGCAACTTTTTTTAAAATATATTCATATGTGGAACTTAAACGTATACGTTTAATATAAACAAGAGAAAGTCCGGTCACAACCGACATCAACCTTGCGCAGTTATGCTTATAAAATCCCTCAAAAAGTACAAATCCATTCAAAAGATTATGCTGCCGACTTCACTAGTTCTCGTTATTAAAAATAGCATTTTGACGTACAAAATCACAGATATTTAGACAATCAAATACTATGATCTTAGGACTAGAATTCTCTCTCCTCCTCTTTGATCTTATGCTCAAATTGTCAGGCAGCATAAATTAAATTAAAATGCACATGTCAACATCACAACTCCGTCTGTGTAAGTTTATCTTACATTGCCGGTCCCAACCCTGGATAAAGGAGGAGGGGGAGGGTATCAGGTAGTCGACAGCCGGCACTCCTATCTTACGTCAAATCCTTGGGATGCGATCGTACCAACTCACATGCACCGGATCCCATCAGAACTCCGAAGTTAAGCGAATTTGAGCAAGAGTAATACTAGGGTGGGCGACCTCCTGGAAAGTTCTTGTATTGCATCCTCCCACAACCGACCCCACCTAGTGGAAAAAAGCTTTGTTGAGTGTGTGTTGCACATGTCAACATCACATGTTCGCTATTGCACCAGGTCTCGAGTTCGATCCCTTATTTATAATACTGCTTGTATCAAGGGAACTGGGTTTTTTTTTCTATGTTATTCTATGATTCTGTTTAGATATATGCAATTTGTTTTGCCTGCCTACAACACTAACTGCTGTTTCTGAACAGAATAAATGGTCGGTCGGATTCGAGACATCAGCACATGCTGATGACCAAATGAAGCAAGCAAGAAGATTTTGGATGCCCCAGATAGAAACAAGACAATCATGGTGTCCAGTCCATCACTGATGGAACATGGATGAACAAAATTGGAAAACCAGCAAAAACGAAAAGAATGCAACTGATACAACGAATAGGTTAACAGAGTTAAGAATGAGTTAAGCATTACGGTACATCTAAAACAGTTTCACATTCATACGGGGAAGCTAAATTACGCTTTCAACAGAATGTTGCAAGTCACCTTGGAGTTGGAGATGTGCACTATTCTTGAACATCACTTGAATTCTTTGGCATCGGGTTGAGCATTGATCGGGACAAGCAAATAGAACATCAAGCATGCATATCGAACTCCAGGGAGGGTTGGATCTTTCAAAAGCTTCACACCTGAATCCTCGCTATATAAAAAGAAAAAGGGTTCAGAACAAAAGTAATCGAAAAGGCACCAGAAGGAAGCAATTACCAAAGACAATGAGCCTCAAATTACCTGGAACCTGTTGTGCAGATCCATAATTAATCTCATAAAGTAGCTTGACTTAGCTTCAAAACCTCCTTTAGCAGTCGACTAACAGAAGACTTTACTTCGTCAGGGACAGCCAACTCTGGAGGCATGGCATCCAGAGCATATAATGTGATAGTATTCATTACATCTCTAAGATCCAGATTCTTGGCGCCTCCGTTCCACACATTCTGATTTGCAAACTTGCACGACTGTTTCAAGACACATTTACTGCAAACCTGAATGTGACCAAAACACAAAAGCACAATTAATTGAGTTGAAATACACCAGAAGAGGGAAAGATTAATAGGACAATTGGCTAACCTTGTCTTCTGAAATTTCAAAAAATTTACGCATTCTTTTAGCCCCAAAAATGCTCTTTCTTGCAAGGGAAGGGCAACCGAGGAGGGCCACCTTTTTCAAGTCTGAGCCAGACAACCATCTGGAAACCCAAATTTCAAAGGCATAAGCATGGAGACTACTGATTAGAAGACTATCAAACTAACAGAAATTACCAGCAACAAATGGTAATATTACACATTAAAAAGTTGCAGCAACTTGATAACATCATGAAGTCATAAACACGAATTCCTAAAACTCTAATACATAGCTTGGTGTATAAAGCTGGAAATCAGACTGCCCTAGATTGTTTCCGTACTTCTAAGGGCTGCTGGAATGGTGCATGGATGCAATGAAAATATTGTTTTGAAATTTGAAATCATCTCCAATCTTCTTTCTTCCTATGTCTCCACCGTACGACTTCTCAACTCTTGTCAAGCAGCATGATAATAGTCTCACTAAAGGTCTGACCCTGTCTGGTGAAAATTAGATATGGTCTGTACACTTTAGTGAAACCACAGACAATTTATGATTTCTCCCAGCTTGTATTACAAAGACTTTAGCTCCACAGGGATCCCAACATACTTTCAGCATCAAGAACATTTAAAAGCTATAGAAAATTAGAAAATTGAATGCCAAACATGACCTCATCAAGACTGCTGATTAGAAGACCAAATTTTAAGAGCATAAGAATGGAGACTACTAATTAGAAGACTAACAAACTAACAGAAATGTCAAAATTACACATTAAAAAGTTGGAGCAACTAGATGAAATCACCAATTCGTAAACTGGAATCCTAAAACTCTAGTATATAGCTTGGTGTTTAAACCTGGAAATCAAACATCCGTAAATTGTTGCAATACTTCTTAGTCGAGCAAATGCAATGAAAAGATTGTTTTGAGATCATTTTTAATCTTCTTTCTTCCCAAGTCTTTAGTCAAGCAGCATGAAATTAGTCTAACTAAAGAACTGTCTGATATCGTCTGGTGAAAATTAGACATGCTCTGTACACTGTACTCATAATTATGTAGCAAAACCACATAGAATTTATGGTTTCTCCGGCCAATCTTTTAAAATGACTTTATCTCCACAATGAATCCAACATACTTTCAGCATGGCACACTTTCATACCTGCTAGCTATGCAAAATTTAGAAATTGACTGCCAATCATGAACTGGTGAACTTCTAAAGAGGTACCATAGATTGTTTGGAAAAAAGTAGCAGAATTCATGATAAATTGACATAAGCCTTGACGCTGGTATGCACATTGAAACAATGAATGGTATTTGTGTCTGGTCAACATTCCATTCACGAAACTTCCCCTCAAAGAAAAAAAGCTCCTCTGCTAGTGAAGCAGTGCCCACCTCAATAACCCCAGCATTGAACATCCAATAAATAACAGTATATCAGCTACATACCGTGTGGAAAATTAAAAATTCCAGTGCAATGATGACAATGTTGAAACCCCCCATAGACCCCGCTCCTAGGAAACTTAAATCTCAACCAAAGGCATTCAACAAAACTTCATCGCATCTTCTCGACTACATCTCTTCTCCCGTGAAAGTTACTTTGAGTTTTAAGAACATAGCCACTCCACTACCCGTAACCAAGAAACATAATTAACCTAAGCCTCTCATCAGCCTCTCTGTGTATATCCTACACTAAGAGCAAAACATAAATAAATTCTATGCCGTTCTATACAGATACATCAACACTGACATTTCACATACCGATTTCTCAGTCAAATCCAAATAACCATTTCCCGTTTGGGGGTTGTAGCTTACACATTAACAGATTGAGAAACTACTTAGACAATTAAAGCAGAGACATAGGACAGGAACTATAAACACGAACTCAAATCATGAACTCATATACAAAATTTTGAAAATTTGAATGACAATCATGACGTCGCGAACTTCAAAAAAATTAGCATATCTTGTTTGGGAAAAGTATCAGAATTCTAATGAATTGACATAAGCCTTCGCAAACTTATGAACAATGGGACAGTGAATGATATTTGTGTCAGGTCAACATTTCATTGATGAAACTTTAGCCTCAAAGAATAAACAGCTCCTCTGCTAGTCGAGCACTGCCCACCTCATAAGCCCCAGCAATTCTCATCCTGCTAATGACATTGTATAAGCTACGTACCATGTGGAAAATTAAAAAAAAAATTCAAGTGTGAAATGAGAATGATGAAAAACCCCATAACCCCAGGTACCTTGGCAGCTAAAATCTTGATGAAAGGCCTTCAACAAAACTTCATCACATTCTATCCCGAATACATCTCTTCTTCTGTGCAAGTTATTTCAACTTCTAAGAACATAGCCACCCGACCACCAGTAACTTAGAAACATAATCAACCTAAGTCTCTCATCAGCCTCTAAATATATATCTCATACTAAGACCAAAATGAAATATAAATACTGTGTCGTTCTATACCGATACATCAACACTGACATTTCACAAACCAGTTTCTCAGTCAAATCCAAATAACCTTTTACCGTTGGCCGGTTATAGTTTACACGTTACAGATTGAGAAACAACTTAGACAACTAAAGCAGAGACTAGAAACCCCAGTTACCAAGAAATCGAAAGAAACATTGGACAGGAACTATAAGACGTAAACCTCCAAAATCACTTTTTCTTCCTCAATTTTTTCAGAAACCGAAGCGAATCATAAGAAGAAAAAAAATCCATGTAAACAAACATACAGAAGCAAATAGAGCTAACAAAAACAAATTTGAAAAAAAAAAAAAAAGAAGGTAAAAATGCTTACTTTGCAATCAGTTGGTTGTCTCTGGCAAAACTTTCGACTGCAAACCTTAGGAAACTACGGCCATAACTGTTGTTAAAGCAGCTAAAATCCAACCTATCACCATTTACAAACAAGAAATTGGCATCTTTAAAGTACCCTTCTTTGTACAAATGGCTCACCACCACTTCCATATCCTGCGACAAATCTTTCAACATATTCGATCTCTCTTTCGTCAACTCTTTCCGCTTCCTACCGCTGCCGTCCACCGCTGCCGCCGCCTTATTCGTGAACACCGAGTATAAACTGGCCTTACCCTCAGAATTGGGTTCTCTCTTCTTTGCTTTAGTTTCGCCACTCGAATTGGCTCTCAAGCTCCTGACCTCCTTCTCCAAATCCCTCAAGCTCTTCTTCAATGGGTTGTCTGCGGCTTCGCTGTCACAGTTTTCGGGTTTTGGGGAGAGTTCGACGGCCTCTTTGAAGAGTAGGTCCAGAGGCTTTTGTGGTTTGGTTTGGTTCTCAGTTTGGTGTGAGGAGGTGCGGGCGATGGAGAAGAGTGAGAGGGGTTTGAGGGTTGTTTGGGAAATGAGAAGAGGGTTTTGGGGTTTAAGGAGGAGGAGGGTTCTGAAGGGAGACATTGGCGATGGGTTTTAAGGGGTTGAAGAAGTCTTTTGGGGGTTTTGTTGGGGGTTTAGAGCATCTCGAAACGGAATGTAAAAATTCTAGGTGGAATGCTATTGTGCATATTTGATATCAAAAATTTCTTCAACCGAAGTATTGTTGATTAGATTTGAAGTTTTGTGATTTGGAATCAAATTTGACATCAATGTCAAATTTATTTTTAATTCATTTTAATGATGGGTTCCTTATTCCATTAACATTTCAATCAATAAAAATTTTGTTTCAACATTTTTTTAATAATTACAACCATTTAAAACTCCATTTAAATAATAAAATAACATTTGACAATTCGGTTGGAGAAGAACAAACTTTGACATAAAGTTTCAGATTGCCACATTAGCCATCATTTGTAATTTGACTCTTATAATTTGACATCTCATTTAGAAATGGTCTTAGAGCATCTGGTAGTTGGTAAGGACCGGTCCTTGTATTCGGGGTCCTGCAATCGATTTCCCTTTATAACATAAACTTTGGGTTAAAAGAAAATTGAAACGTGTGTGATAGGAAGCTAAATAATAACGTGATTATCACTGTAACAAGGTTGGTAGTTATATTGTGGACGTTTTATTATATTGTCAAGATAGATTTTTGTACTTCAACGTGATTGAATTACAAAATTAACGTTTATTATTATACCAGTGACATACTATGACACTATAGATGTATCATGGATGTTATCATTAGGAAACTTTACGAACTTACACAATATCGTAACCGTGATTCGTGTTACAATATAACCTCGTTTGAGACTGTAATCGTTCAAATTTACACTCTAAAGTTATATAATTATGTTAATGTTATATTAGTTATACCAAATGACATCGATATTACTATACCAAAGTTGCTCTTTACAAAGTCGATAAAAGAAGCTAAACAAAGTGGACAAGAAATGTATACATTCCAAAACAAACATCTGCAAATCAATCGGTCTTAAGATTAACAAAGGTGCTTGTGTGATTTACAACTTTGATGACAGAATCCGCTGCAAGAGCTTAAAATTGCATTTTACACAAGTTCAACCCAACAAGTCCTAGAACCCCTCTCAAGCATTAGTTCTTTGTATAATTCATCGTTATAGACAGTCATCTTAGTCAAAACTTTACCGGTTTTTAACAAATACTTGGCCACTTTCTTCACATGCGGGTATCCCTCGAATCCCCTTACAGTGATAGTTTTGAGGTGTGATATCAGACAAATAGGTACAGACTCCGGTGTACTCCATCGATGCTCTGAGTATAAGACATCTTTCGAATAACTTTCAGTCTCGTCATAATTCTTAACACATTCCTCGTCCTGAGAAAGAACAAGTAATTGAGAACAATAAATAGCCGCAGGTTGGTATATATGACTGCATGAGTGGAAATACGTCTTACTTTTTTATGTTCGATGACAAGAGATTCCAAATTAGGTGATTTCTTGAGCAACTCTGTTAGCAGATCCCAGTGATAGCAATCATAAAGAACCAACTTCAATTCGGTCAAATGATCGAAAGCAGGCAGACAACCCTCCTTCACGAAATATAAAGAATTGATCAAACATAAACTCATCATGCATAAACTAGACACTCTTTCAATTCCCACAAATTATCGAATGCAGGCAGCCAGTTACCCTTTGTGAAAGGTAAAATATTGATCAAACATATGAATTAAACATTTACCGATGCATAACATACTATTTAACATCATCAATCGCCAAAACCTAATACAGGTTTGAAATACAAACACTACTTTGGTACGAAGTAAGAATAATAAATAGGATAAAAACAATGGAAAAAGATGGCATGCGAGGGATGTGCTCTTGCCTCATCTAGTTTTTGATAGTGTAAGGATATGTGCGGACGAACTTAATGTAAAAAAGGAAATGAGTTACGGCATATACTTACCTCCACGAAATGAGCTGAAATAGACAGACATTTAACATTGGAAAATGCCTCCAGAAGCACAGCTGCTCTTTCTGAAACCTCATCATCCCAGAATTGCCCATAATGGTAATAGAGATCAACACTGCCTTTGACGAGGGAGTTTAAATTCTCAAACAAATAAACAGACAAACTATCCAGCTTGATGTCAAGGTTTTCAAGCTTTGGGGCGTTAATAGAAATATCGTACATAAAATCTTTACCGACAATCATATCACTGAAAAAGGTCATTCTTAATCTCTTCAGTTCAGGCGCAAAGACCTTAAAACTCAATATTAATGCATCTCTAATAGTTGCATCTATAGACAAATCTTCAAGTACAGGGCAGCATGCGAAAAGCTTCCCCACTGAGTCGTCTTCAGGATAGTCAACTTTGACATCAAGGAACTTGAGGCTTGGGAAACAGCCTGACGCAGGAGGAGCATAGGTAATACAATTTGACTTCACCTTGAGAACCACCAGTGTTTTGCACACGAAAACGCATTGAGGCAACTCGAAAGTCGCAAGAACTATATTATCACTATAAACACAAAGATCAAGTTCAACAACATTATGCCTGATGGCAGTGCAAATCCAACCTACAATACGAGAGAAATCTTCAGCACGACAGTAACAATGAAGTCGAAACTTTTGAATATCCAACGAGTCACGAAGTGAAAGTACCCAATCGACAAACATCAAAAAACCAACATAGTTCGACATATATTCTTCCTTCCACGTAGTAGATATTTGTTCAAATTTGAAGTCTAGATTGGGGACAGAAGCCCACATACTCTTCCATCTTGTGGACAGAATGCTGGTCCTGACGGAATATTTTGTTGGAATGAAGGAGAGTATGTGACAAAGAACTGCATCCGGCAATTCACTAATCCTATCTTTAACCATGGCTTGAGACTTCGACTTTGAACACATTTCTCTGTCCCTGAATATTTAAGGGAAAAATGAAAAGAAAAAAAAAAGCAAAAAACAAATAAAATCAATTAAATTACCCTCACAGCTATCTTCCCATGAAATTCTACTATGTAGAAAGAAAATAATAATAGTAATAATGATAATAATAATGTTGACAAACAGACTCGAGAAGAAAAATAATCGAAGGCAACATTTTCATTAAAACTATATTTATTCTAGAATTATCAACAGAAAACAAAGACTAGATTTTGTTCACAGGGCAAGAATTGAACTTTCTATTAATCATTAATCAGTTTTCTTGGTAACCAAACAGATGGTAAGGAAGTAATAAGGATGAAGCAAGGTACCTGAAACGTTCTGAGCTTAATGTCCCAGTAAAAGATAGTAGGAGCAGCAAAGAGGAATAAAACTGTGATTGGTTGCTGAGAAACGACGGGAGAAGTGTATATATATATATATATAGAAGCTTATCAAGAACGATTGGGTTTCGACCATGTCAGCTGCTTGACTTTGAACCTTTCCAGCCTTCCCACCCACGCTTTGAAAAAATTCACATAGAAAATGAAAAATAAATAAAGAAATGATACTCTCTATTTGGGCCCCTATTTAATAATCTTCGTGCTTAAGAGACCAACTGAAATTTAGTTGGCTAAGTCCAAATATCACTAGTGTTGTAGTGTAGTAGTGTTTCTTTTAGGTTCAACTCTAAGCAAGAACGAGTTTGATCCAAAATATTGCATAAATTATCTTCTCATATAAAAAAACATGTGTAACATTACATCAATTACCCAAAGACCAAATTGAAGATTCATTGCCTTTTATATTGCATAGCAAATTGTGATAAAATGTAATTAACCAAGCCATCCAAGGATTGGTATGAACTATGAAGAACCACCTTGTTTGATGCAAATATTTGCCTTTTCCATTATCTCTAATCCCCTCCCCTTCTTTCTCCGTCATTATTTTTTAATGTTCTTTAAATCTCCCCTTATGCATCCCATGCTCCAACTGCAACCCAACATTCCACACATGACTCACATATCTTGCATTTGCCATTTAATCACTTAGACATGGCATGCAAATCACAGGAACCTCCTAAAAAATACTCTCCAATGTAGAGTTCCAACCATTATGAGTCCAAAACATTTCAACAGCTTGATGTACCAGCACTTCTTTTTGTGGGGCCCATTTCACGATGTGGCCTTTTCCATTCAAGGTCTTAAAAAATGCGTTAGGCAACTGTTTGACACATTTTGACCCGTGAACTAACCCAGGTCGAACCACCCACAAAAATGGTCGGTTGCTACCCCAAGCTATCTCCAAAAATAGGGTTTCATTAATTGCAGCAATGCTCCCAATGCTCACATAGATGACAGATTGTGGTGCTTGAGTGTTCAGCCATCGAATGCAACTTTGGTCTTGTGATAATAAGTTGCTGCTTGAAGAAGTGCTTGCAGGAAAGCACTTGTGAAACGGGCCTATGGGAAAATTGGAGTGTTGAATTCTTGGCGGATTGTGGCCAGTGAATTTCCTTCAAGGTCTTCAAAAGTATTGAAAATGATACCACAGGAGGCTTCGACTCCCATCTTCAAGCCAAAAACTGATTCATAGAATTTTTGTGGCTCCTTTGTTTTGAGCACAGGAAGGTCTTTGACTTTGAAAAGTGGAAGCTCTAGTATTGGCTCTTCTAGTCGAGAATCTGTTGATCTCAACATAGAAAGATATGCATGCAAATATAAGTATGTAATTGTGGTAACCCTAAAAATACAAGTATATATTAACATATAATTATCTGGATTGTACCTAACAATACCATAATTTTGACTCGTTATCTTGTTTTCTTCTCTTTTTAATACAACGATATTTTACTTATGGGAGAAGAGTATTTCTTGGTCACACTAATGAATAAGTCATAACTAACTATCGAACTAAAAACAAATAAAAAATTATTTACCATGTGAATTGAACTTGATATGGATACATTTCTTGACCTTTCGGCTAGATCAACTGATCTAGTACTATTGACTGTCCACCCTTCATTTATTAATTAGCTAGAAACCAAAGGATTTTCCCAACTTATTTAAATTGGTTTATTACGTAAATCACGCACACATTACAATTCTTCGATTTCTAATAAACGGCATATATAGATCGAAGAATTACTAATAGATTGACGTCAAGTTCGATAGAATAGAGCAACCAACCCCAATTAATTAAACAATAGCAGTAGATGGACTCAAGTCCAACTCCTATTTTGAGCTCTGGATAATTTTTTTTTATTTTTTTATACCTATTACCTAATTATTTGGATTTTTTTTTCGTCCCCTTTTCAATTTCGAGCCCTGGACAGTTGTCCTAGTAGCACTGGGCCTGGGCCTGGGCCGGGCCTAAGCTGGGCCTGGGCCGGGTGTCACATCCCGGCCCGGGGTGGATCACTTCCCGGGCCTGCTTCAACCACCGTAGCACGATATTGTCCGCTTTGGGAGCTCACTGGGTTCGGGTTCCGTAGGAACTCCGAAGTTAAGCGAGAAGGGGGCCAGAGCACTCCTAAGATGGGTGACCCACTGGGAAGTTGCTCGTGAGTTCCCAGAAACAAAACTGTGAGGGCGTGGTCGGGGCCCAAAGCGGACAATATCGTGCTACGGTGGTGGAGCGGGCCTGGGAAGTGATCCACCCCGGGCCGGGATATGACAATTGGTATCAAAGCCTAACCCTGGCCGCGTGTGTACCGACGAGGACGTCGGGCCCCTAAGGAGGGGGGGTGGATTGTAACATCCCACATCGCCCAAGGGAGTGATCCTTAAATGTATATTCTCATCCCTACCTAGCACGAGGCCTTTTGGGAGCTCACTGGGTTCGGGTTCCGTAGGAACTCCGAAGTTAAGCGAGAAGGGGGCCAGAGCACTCCCAGGATGGGTGACCCACTGGGAAGTTGCTCGTGAGTTCCCAGAAACAAAACCGTGAGGGCGTGGTCGGGGCCCAAAGCGGACAATATCGTGCTACGGTGGTGGAACGGGCCTGAGAAGTGATCCGCCCCGGGCTAGGATATGACACCAGGCCTGCTTGACACACTTTAAAGTCTAATACCATCATTTTCTCACATATAAACCCTTCACATTTCATATAGGTTGCGAATCTAATGTCTAATCTACCTTCCAAAGTTAACTCTATATACTATTTCTTTATGAAAAATTACCAATCTATCATCCAATATGTATCACATGCAAGTAAATTGACTTAAATTGACATAAAATTGAATAGAGTAGCTTCAAATATAATATTAGAGATGTAATTGGCAGATTTTTATAATTCAATGACTAATTTTTCTAAAAAAAAAATAGTTTAGGAACCTAATTTTCAATCAGATGATAATTTATGGACTAAATTGGCAGTTCACCCTATTATATATGCTAAAACAGGTGGAAATGGTATTCCATTTTTATCCTAATAAAGTAAGCATATGATCATCTACCACAGTGGAGGAGATGAGTGTTGCCAAAAAAAAAATAAAAAATTAAAGACTTAAAAAAGAAATAGAAGTATATCCAGCCTATCCAGGTCCAGCAACCCCATCTTGGCTCTTGCCTAGCCACCGCCCACCGCCCACCACCACCTCATTGTCTGCCACAGCCACCGGACCTCTCTTTTGTCCATGAACGTTGATATTTGAATCTACGATACAAAATTAGGTGCTGCACCATTTTGGGAGGAAGCCCTAGCAACTGGTTAATTCAGATATTGTATAATACTAAACCTCCTTGACTACGATTCTGATTTTGATTTCCAGATCTTGGTCCTCATCTATTCCAAACTCAACACTTTTCTAATTTGTTTTCATTTTTGTTTTTTGTTTTTTGTTTTTTAATTTATTTCGAAGGGTAATATTACTAGAGTGATGAATCCAGTTGTTATTATAAGGTAATGCTAGGGACATCAAAATTTAAACCAAATTTTATAAACCAAGTTATGTGTTCGTTGATGATTGGATTATTACTTCTTCTTTTTTTGAACAAAATTTGATTATTACTTAAATGTTGATTAATTTGCTTATTACCTATTGGTGGCATCATTCTATTTGCAAATTTTGTTTAAAAATTTGGTCTCCCTAGCATTATTCGTTATATATTTAAAGTTTTCATAATAAAAAAGACACATGTCAATTTCTAGTGCTTGTATACACGTTTAAGAAATCGGATATACCTAAAAATTTCTGCTGTTAAAAAAAAAAAAAAAAAAAAAAACAATGTCAAACCTAATTGGAGGATCACATGTAATATGTACCTACTATATATTAATGTTAGCTAGGTAGGATTTTTTTTCCTAGGGCTGGTTCGAGTTGGGATTCTGTACCAAAACTCATAACCCGAATCTTGAACCAATCTATTTCGAGATGGGATCTCAAAAACCAAAACCAAACCAAAATGTTGGAATTCCCGAATTTCGGGATTCCCGAATAGTTTTCAAGATTGTCGAGATTTCGGTATAGTTCGTGACAATTGCAAAAATCAAATCCAAGTTGCAAAAATTCTAATTGCAGAAACCCCAATTTCAGAAATCAAATCCTAGAACAAACCCTAATTGCATAAACCAAATCCAAATCCTAGAACGCAATTTTCAAACACCCTAGAAATCTAATCTTAATTCGAAAACAAAATTGCATCAACCAGAGAAAATTAGTGCGAACCAATCCCGTGTTGCTTTTGATTCTTATACTAGTGAGTTTGTGCTTGGGGCCACCTCTTTCCTCCTCCTTCCTGTTTACTGGATTTGTTGAACCTAATTTGCTTGTTGTTTGAAGCAAGCAACCTCTGATGGTTTGGGATCGTTGGGTTTGGAATTCTTGTTTTCGTCCTAGAAATTCTCTTTTTCTATGGAAATTCATGCATGGGAAAATTGTTACAGATTCTTTATTACAAGATAGAGGTTTTTCTCTTCCCCCCATGTGTTCCCTTTATTGCTCAAATGTGGAAACTCCGAGACATTTGTTTTTTGAATGTTTTTTCTCATGTCAGGTTTGGTCTTCATGTTTAAATTGGTTTGGGGTGATCTCTCATTTTGATGATATTATGACCTTCTTCACTTATCCTATTCGCAAAGGCTATGGCTCTCAGATTCAACTTCTATGGTGGGGTTTAATTGGAGCCTATTTATATTGTCTATGGACAACGGCATAATAAGCTTCGTTTTGACGATATTCGACCTTCCATTACTGCTATTGTTCGCTCAATTAATTGTCAGCTCCTTGAATTTGATTCGCTAAGCAAGGTAAACATAAAAAATTATGTGGAAGAACTTTGTATTCTTCGCGCCATTGGTTTGTCTGGTCATCCTGCCAAGTCACCTCCTGTTATTGAAGTTTTATGGAAACCAACTTCTCTACAATGGGTCAAAGTGAATACCGATGGTACAGCTCGTGGTTCACCGGGACTAGCTGGTACTAGCGGTATCTTTCAGGATCATTTTGTTTCATGCGTAGGGTGTTTTGCTACTTCTTTAGGGGTGGCTACCTTTTTTGAAGCTGAATTGCATGTTGTAATTCATGTAGTAAACTTAGCTTGAGAGAAGGGTTAGCGTTCCTTTTGGATTGAGTGTGAATCATCATTGGCTGCTCTTTTCATTTCTGCTTCTCATAATCGTGTTTCCTGGTGTTTGATGGTTCGTTGGTTGAATTGTCGAGCGTTGCTTTCTTCTATGTGCATAAGAGTTACACATATTTTTCGCGAAGGGAATCAGGCGGCTGACTGTTTGGCAAATTTTGGAGTGGACCATCCTGGGGTTTATTGGTGAGACTATTGTCCTCCTTGTGCTATTGCTACGTATCATCATAATCTTTCTCTTCGTCCCAATTTTTTATTTTGTTAGGATGGGTTTTACCTTTTTTTTTTTTGTAACTAGGTTTTTGTTTTTCAAGCAATTTTCTACTTCTTGTTAGGGTTTAGCTTCAAAAAAATTTTAGCGGGTATTGGCCTAGTTCCCCCGCTTGTATTACTTTTCCTTTTTTCTTCATATTATTAATAAAATCTAGTAGAGAGGGGACGGGCCGGGGGGCGGTGCAACGGTCCTTTCTCCTTTGGGAGAGGGTTGGTGCCTTGCACACGACTGTCGATGAAGAGTTAATCTTGCCTAATCCGTCTCTACAAATTATATAAAAAAAATGGTGGCTAGAGCGAGATGAGAGGATATAGTGTGGTGGCCGGAGTCGAGACTCGGAGAAGGTGGTGGTGGCTAGGTTTGAGATCCACCGAAAGAGTGATGGTGGTGGCTAGGTTCGAGATCGATCGACGGAGGGGTGGTGGTGGCTGGGCTCGAGATTGACCGACGGAGAATTAGAGACGAGGATTGACAGAGGTGGAGAATAAGGGAGAAGGAGAGCTCAACAGATGAAGAATTAGGGAGGACGGAGGAGGAGTCGAGAGAACAGAGAGAGACTATATATTTAATTATATATATAAATTGTCCAGTTTGGTTCGGAATTCTTGAATGAAGGCAGGTTGAATACCAAAACGCGTACCGAAAGTTTCAGTTTCGGTTCAATATGGATTACCGAACTGTTCGGTATTCGTTGGTTCGGGATTTTTCGATCGAATTCTGGTAATTCGGGATCTTTTTCCAGCCTTACTTTTTTCCATGCACTTGAATGGCCAAGGTTCCCCTTTCTTTTTTTGAGTGTGTGCGAAATCACCATCACCATTCATGATGATTGCATTTTTTATCACTTGATTGCTAAAGAGATCCCTTGATATCTGGTCCTGATCTCATCTCTTTGTTCTCTTGCATGGTTGATCGAGTCAAGCCACAGATCCACTCTGAGCAGGTAAGTTAAATATATCACAATTAGCACGGTATATAATAGTTATTGCCAATATTACAACCACAATAATATATAGTAATGCATAATGTTAGAGTCACTAAATATGCTCATAAGTTTGTTGACCAAACACTTTGTCGCATTACACATTGGAGTTATTATTTGTTAATAAAACTAAATGAAGTTCAAAATAGTTCCACGCTTAGAAGCTACAAGGGGAGACTTGAACATGATGACAACCCAATTAATAAAAAAAAATTGTCTCAAATAATTATTATCATTGAACAAAACTTGATAAATATAGCAGTAATTAGTAGTAATGCATTGTACTATTGAACAAATAACAGTACTAGATTTTCCTTGTGAGTTTGTAGGAGATGCACAAATTTATGCATTTTACATGCACAAATATTTAAGTTAGACGATCCAGCTAGGTAGGTATGAAATCCAAATTTTTCCTCATAGTTGAACTTTTTAAGTCCCACACTACCAAAAAATAATGGTTGCCCAACAAATCTTTGTGCGACGAGACAAATTTCGTCGTAAAAACCTTTACCTCGAAAATAGTCAACATTTAAGGTTTACTCAAAACCTTTAAACGACGGATGAGTGCCATTGGGCAAAATTTTGGCGCCAAGAAACTAAAAAATGGCTCGCCACAGCAGAGAGTTTTCTCGACAAACTTGATATTAGTCGGCTAGGAATCATTTGCCTTACAACAATGTCAGTCGGCTAAGAGTATTGTTGGTGGTCAAAAGTCCAACAATGACGTGTGATAAATACCCACTAACACAACCTTTGCTTGACATTTAGCTATTACTTGCCCGACGGAGCATTTAGTCGACCAAACCTAGATTCATCAATGTATAAGTCTGTGCTTTCCTCTTCCTTTTTCTCCTCCATACCTTCATTTTCCTCTCTCTACTCCGTGCTTTCCTGTTTATCTTTCTCCCTTCTCCCCTTCTTCTTTGCTTCAATACCCCTGTTCCCACTACCAAACCCTATGAAATAGTTTCTAGGATCCAACCGTCAAATATGTTTGCATACTTCGAGATCTCCTAAGCAAAAAATCACCCAAAAAACATTCGGAGGACAAGACAAAACAATGTGACGTTAAAAACAAACATTCACACTTTAACGGTCGTTTTAGTTCCGATTTTATTCATTTTTTGCGAATACTATCCTCAACTCTACAAGAATAAGATGAACGAACCTGATCATGCATGAAAATAGTTATAAAAAAAAAAGGAATCGTAATGAAACACTCCCGACATTGTTCACTTTTAACGTTAATGACATTTTTACCTTGAAAAGTCACTCCTAGTACTACTCACTTACACCTTTATTTTGTCCTTTTGATTAAAAACTAAAAGCCTGTTTGGTATCTTATTTGAAAATTTTTATCATTTCTCAAAACATTTCTTAAGATCATTTCTTGAAATCAATTTTCTTTAAGACTCAAAAACTTGATTGGTTTGCAATTTAAAAATTTTAAATCTTACGACTAGATAAAGAGTTCTAAAAAAAGGGGGTCGTAGGAGAGGGAGAAAGAGGAGAGAGAAGGAAAGAAAGTAAGAGATGATTGAAGGAAAGAGAAGGAAGAGAGAGGATCGGATGAGATAGAGAGGAAGAGAAGTGAGAGAAAAAATCGAGAAAATGAAGAGAGCGGATTGGAGGAGAGACGAAAATGGTAAAAAAAGAGAAGAGGGAAAGAAGAAAATAGAGAGAGATAGATTTGGAGTGAGTGGGGAGGAGGAAGAGAAAAGAAATGAGTGAGTTTAAGTTTAAAAACTCTAAAAACTCACTTTTTATGTTTTTAGAGAATAGACTATATTTTTTAGTTAGTCTTGAGTTCAGTTTTTTTAAATAGTCCTACTAAACAAGTTTTTAAGGCCTAAAATTTGAAAATTGTTTTTGAGTTTAAAAAGTTGGATTCAAATAAAGTACCAAACATGCCCTAAAGTTTTTGAGGACTTTTCATTAGTTTTCCTTAAAAATAAGGGAGTTTTAACGAAACACTCTCGGTACTGTTCACTTTTAACGAAAAACCACATTTTTACCTTCTTCTGGTACTATTCACTACACCTTTGTTTGTCATTTTTCATTAAAACTAAATTTTTTTTGGACTTTTCGTTAGTTTTCCTTAAAAATAATGGATACAACAAAAAGTTACATTTGTACTTAACGGAAGTATAGAAAAAGCACTAATGGAATCGACACATTCTACGAAATTAGTTTTCACGATCAAACCATCAAATATGTTTGCACATACTTTGAGATCTCCTACACACAAAAAAAAAGTTTGTAAAGCGGACGATATCGTTTGATGTATAGAAACTAAAATTCACAATTTAAAGGTTATTTTAGCTCCGATTTTGTTCATTTTTTGCAAATACAATCCTCAACTTTATAAGAATAAACGAACCCGATCATGCATTAAATGTTTAAAATAATGGATACAACAAAAAGTTACATTGTACTTCATGGAATTATAGGAAAAACGCTAAGTGTTTTGGGATCGATGCTTTAGAAGAGGACACATATTCTATGAAACTAGTTTCTATAATCCAACCCTCAAACATGCTTGCATATACTTCGAGATCTCCTATGAAAAAAAATCACCCAAAAAAACGTTCAGAGTGAAAAGTATCAGGTGATCAAATTTTATTTATATTTTAATTTAATTTTAATGGACAGGAAAAATCGGCGCTAAATAAAGAAAACCGGGACAAGAAGCCGTACCACCACCACTCCAGTTCTCGACCCTTTTTTTACAGAGTCGAGGAATGGCGGCCGGGAAGCTGGGGAGAAGTTCCTGGAGGTGGTGGTTTGGGGGGAGATGCATACCAATTATGGCAACGAGGTCGTAGACGAAATTTATGTAAGTATTTATTTATATTTTTAATTGTAAATTTCATAACAATAATTAAGGTTTAAATTATAATCAATAACCTTACCTTGTATTCCTTATTTTTTTTGGTAGGCTTTTGTGATGCAAAAGAAAGACGAGTACCTTACCAACCTCTCCCAGCTGCATCCTGACGAGCCTATAAAGAAGTTAACACTTGACCTAGACGTGTCTCTCCAGATACTGATGGAACGGGTTGGGCAAAGGAAAGGTAAGGAAGTCTGCAGCCCATAGGTGGGTCAGGTTTGAGAAGTGGGGTTTTCTTCTTCATCTAACTCTACTCCATCGATCGAGACTGATTCCAGACTTCAGCAGGTAGAGATGGAGTTGGCACACCAAAGAGAATTATTGCGCTTGTACTTCATTGTCGTATCCCAGTCCTTATTAGCTTCTGGCATTAGGATTCCCGAGCCGCCGACCGAGCTTTGCAGCTATTCCAAGAGTCTTTGAACAGTCGTTTGAGGAGCCGCTCCAGCAATCATAAGACCCCCATCACAATAGTTTACATTTTTTTTCTTTTTACTTTTTTTGTAACATAATTGTACAAACAATTTTTTTTGGGTTGTAAATTATTATTCTCCATTTTTACAATATTTAATGTTTTTTAAATGTTCGAATTTAATATTTTTTATTGTAATAATTATTGTTTTTTTAATTGTAAAATTATTTATTTATTTTTTTAATTTTTTATAAATTTAATAATTATTTGCCCGATGGAGCTGTTGTCCCGCACAAGCTTTATTTTACCCAACGATCATGCCGTCGGTTTAAGCTCACCCGCATTATTTAGTTATGTCTTAGCCAACGAGGTTTGTTCCGTCAATTAAGATGACTTCCATTGGGGCAATTGGTCAATGCACTCTTGCCTGACGACGTATTTTGTCGGGTAAACTATAGTTTATCCAACGAACATGTTTATCCATCGCGTAAGTTCCGTGCGACGAGTTTTGACCAACTATTCTTTGCCGAGTTTCAGGCGACAAATCCTCTTTTTACCCGATAGAGATTTTCCGTCTGACAAAGTGTTGTTTTTTTTTTTTGGTAGTGTCATAACTTTCATAGAAAATAAAACAATCATCGTCGTCTTCGTCAAACATGAAATACCAATCAAATCGAATCATACGTACAAATTTATTCCAAAAAGAAGAAAAAGGCAAAGGAAGGAGACAGTGTGTGTATATATATATATATATATTTATTTATTTATATTTATTTATTTATATATACATACATATATATATATATGTATATATTATTATTATTATTATTCATGAATTACAAACGATCATTTACTTTGGAATTTCGTCTTCTGTCAAAGCAAGGAGTGCCATGCATAATTGACGTTAATTTTCATCGTTTGTAAAAGGTTGATCATCAGCAGCAGTAGAACTGTTGTTATTCGTGTTATAATCTTTATTTTCTACTTGTTCTGGTAGAGTTGATAAAACTTCATCATTTGAACTGCTGGATCCATTCTGCTCCTCATCCGTCACGGCATATTTTTCGGGTGATTCATTGATTTGCCCACCACTGCCTGTACTAAGACCTGGCCTTGTGTCTCCAGAAGCACATCTTCTAAACAAACGAAAAACAATGAAGATTAAAGTAAAAACAAAAGTAACGTTTCATATTAATATTTTCTATGATAATCAACTTAAAGTTCTTTAATTTTGTGATACAAGTAAATAATTCTTCTTTTTTTTTTTGTTTTTGTTTTTGCAGCTTATTTAATAAGGATATATAACACTTCCCTCATTTTTTGCACATCGTCTAGTCATCTATATGACTAAAAGAAATTGATGGTTTATCATGAAGATATGCTTGTAACAATAATCATCAATTTGTTCAACACACACACACACATAGATATATATATATATACACACACACACTGTGTGTCTCCGGATTGAATTTTTTTTTTTTAAAGTTAATGATGTAAAGAGTTGCAATTATTCTCATTGTATAGAATTACAAAAATTCATGTGTACATTTATTCTGGAGAAGTTACAATAGTAGACCAACATATAATGAATTGGGTGAATGGAAATGCCAGTCTATCTCAAGTCATATTTTATTGTAAATAACTAAAGTTAACTTATGTGGTTTTAAAGATATGTTGCGCCTTTTTAGTCAAAATGGTATGTGAGATTGACACAATACCTCATTTTGTCTTTGACATTAAAATTCGATAGAAGTGGTCTCTAAGTTTGTCCACTGTCAATCATTTAGATCATTTTGTGAAAAATCTTAGTTAGATTGAGGTTATTTTTGTCTGATCAACCCCTTCACTTGCTTTTTCGCTTACTGGAGATTTTTTCGCAGAACGACCAAAATGATTGACGGTGGACAAACTCAGGGACCACTTTTATCAATTTTCAATGTTAAGGACCAAAGTAAGGAGTTATGCTAATCTCAATAATCATTTTTGGCTAAAGAGCCAATATATTCATGGCGCTTACTCTAAAATAACAAGATATATTGGGGAAAACTTCAATCAAAATAAAAAAATGTCACTCTTATCACACTTTTCATATCATATTTGTACCATTTTTCTAATAAAGGTGTGATCCATTTGTATTGGTGAGTCCTACCTCTATTTGACAGGTGGTACAAATGTGGCATGAAAAATATGATGAAGTCTAGCATTAATCCGAAAGAAAAGATAGGGAGAATTAGTATATAGAAAGACCAATCAACTTACACAGTAATAATTTTCCATTGCATGGCCTTCAACATGGGTATTTGGAGCATGGTCTTTGAAAGGAAGCCTCTAACAACAGCCATATATTTAGCAACTACAGATGGTTCGTACGCACTTCTATTACTTTGCTCAAAAACTCAAAGTTTGCTGTTTTTTTGTTTTGTTTGTGTCATCTCTTCATTGAGCCCGCGGGAAGTTTTATAGCAGAGACGACTAATAAGACAACCATTATAAAAAGAATAAAAATGTAGCAGTACCATATACAAAGATAAATGAATAGTTAAAAAACGATCCACCGATCATATTCTTAAGTAAAAATGGAGTTGGTAAGTAAAAATAATAATTTATAAATGAATAATTAAATGTAGCAATACCTAAACCCTTATTAAGTTGTCATGTATACTGTGGTCCTGACTTTGTTTTCTCATTGATGACCAAGGCTTTATCTAAAACAAATAGAGTTGGTAGCTAATTATGTGCTCATTTTGAAGTGTTTTCAAAATGATTGAAAACGTTTTTAGATGAAATATTCTTGGAATCCAAAAGCACTTGAAGTGCTTCCTACAAGAAGCACCAGTTATGTGTTTCTTGTAGGAAGCACTTCAGATGCTTTTTCAGGATTCACTTGCATTTTACTAAAGATTGGTTTCAAAAAGATTTTAATCAAAAACGTTATCAGCTATTTTAAAAGTACTTTCAAACGTGACCCTTAACAAGAATTCAGTCTTCAGATAGCAAAGTTCACTTAATTGGTTTATTTTTATATATTTACGATTATGTCATGCATACATGAATTGGCCATAGTGACTTGACTTTTTATTTCTTTATCTGCGTGTGTGAATTCATGATTACATGTGTGCGCGACTTTGATTAGCCCATCCCAAGTTTTTTAAGTCCCACAACAGTGACTTCTTGTTGAAAAGTATCAGAATATTGCATGAATGATTCAGTCAATGGAAAAAAAAGTATCACAATTAAGATGCATAAGCTTTTATATTTTCCATAGCCGGAGATGATAATTTATAGCTACTACGAACTGCAATAAAATAATTTGAGTTGCTAAATCTGTTCACCAGATAATTTTTCAAAAGGTTAACATCTGGACATGTATCCGTTTCTGTTTTGCATCGACCAAGGTTTAATTACGCTAAGAACGTCTAGGACTTTGAAACTAACTAGCTAATAGGTTGTTTAGTATTAATCTGCAGATTATGTCATCGTAATTCTGAATTTATTGATCACTAATCTTTTAGTTGTGAGTTTGCATAATGTATACTTGATTTTAGCTTGCTACTCAATTTGGCATTGTTCTTCCCTTTATTGTTAGTGTTTTCTCGAATTTCTGACTTGCTTTTGTGTTGCTGAGGTTTTTTTCACAACTTCACAATGTTTAGCCGACTGTTGGAGTTTTCTTATTGTTGGATATTTAAAAATCCGTACATAACAAAATTGAAGTTTGAAAATAGGTCTCTTTCTTTTCCACACCTTTTATGTTCAAACCAAATTAAAAAATAGTCTCTCTTAAATCTGAATTGATGTGTGTAAAGCTTCTTCTATTGCTCTAGTTCTTTCACATCCTTCTTCGTATCCTTGGGGCTTTCTAAGGTTAACCCATGTCCTGCAACTTGTGGCTGGGTTTTGGGATATTGTACGAGTTATTTTTTTAGTGGTTTCTTCCGTAGTTTGCATCGTTTCATCCTTCAATATATAAGATTCTGCTATTATATTGAATTGAAAGGAAAAAAAAACGTAATATATATTTGTGAGACGCTAATTATGAAATACTTTTGGCTCCGCCATTGCATAAAGCACTTAACAATATTGATTATTTATTATACATGTCTGGAAATAAAGCAGTTACAGTAACCAAATTACACTCACGAACACAAACACAAACACAAATATCTAAGAAAGAGGGAGAGAAGACTTATTCCATCATATAGAATATTCCACATCACACAGCTTATCCCTTAATTAAAAAGCGTAAATTTATAATTAGTCAACCGGTAGAGCCAGTCTCTTTTGTTGTAGCTTTTGCATCTCCGTTACTTTGCTTGCCATCGTTCTGATCAGTCTTTGAGCTCCCGATTTCATCAGAAGCATTCTGCTCCTTCAACGTCGTCGTCCCATTGATTTTCCCACCGCCCCCTTTGCTGATGTCTCGCCGGCTATCTTCACATCTATGATTAAAAAAATATATATATTTAATCAAAATGCTAGAAACAAACATAAGTGTGCAGATGAAGAAAATGAGTGTGGTGATTCACTTTCCTTATCACAAAACCAAATATTGATTTTAAAGGGTCCAATTATACTTTCATCACCAAGGAAATATCAAATTAAATAGATATATGTATATAAATGTTGTCCAATATACAAAAATATAATACTAATCTTATGCATGCAAATTATAATGAAACCACCATACATTATTGAGCGACTAATATTCCTCCTGTTGGCGTGCATACGGTCGCGATGCGTGATCAGCAGCCTGCACATATAGACTCCAATAGAATCATATAATTGGCAACACAATCAACAAATTAACTAATGATTTCTATTTTTTTTTTTCAGATATATAGAGACAATTAAACAAAAAAAATTAAGTGCTTTAATTCTAAAAAGTTAATTCGATCACTTACATATTCCCGGGTCGATGCCGGTAGGACTCGCAACTGAGAATTTGGACGATGTTGGTTTTTGGCATGACGATGAAACCACGCACAATTAGAGCCATGATCTTTGTAATTTAGAGTGATCAGCTTACTAACTGCGTGTGGGTTTCTGAGTGAGACCAAAAGTCTGAGGTTTATAAAGAGTGCGTGTGCATGGCAACTTGTATTTTTTTTTTTTTTGGGTTAACTGGCAACTTGTACTTTAATTACAGATTTTATTCTTCTTTATTTTCCTCCTTTTTGTCGTTTTATCCCTATAGGCTATAGTGACATAGGAGATAAAGATAAAGGGCTTGTATAGTCTTTGTCCATGATTGAGTTTGTTTGTTTGTTTTTTTTTTTCAAACAGGATTAGTTGGTTATTTTGTCATGGTAATTTATCACTATAAGAGTTGGAAAGATTTACATAAGTATTTCAACTTATTTTTGACCATTATCTTGTGATTTATCAGTGTCAGAAATTAAACTCAGAACTTATCATTCGGAATACAGATCTGAAACCGTCCACATCTACCGAGTTACCCGTAGTGGTTGTCCATGATTGAGTTGGGTTATACGGATTCCTCCGTCAACGGTTTGTATAGTCATTCTGTATTTGTATTAGCTCTTCCTATTCGTCAAAGTCCTTGCACACGCATTTGAATTTGATCGGATATCTGTTCGACCATGTATTACATTTAATTGACTCAAATAAAGAGTGAGAGAGTCAATATTGAAAACTTTGAAAAAAAAATTGGTTATCAAATAATGATCAAATTCAACCAAACATGGACTTAGTGCTCAACTAAAGAGTGAGCCAGCCAATAAAAGCTATTAGAATGCAGAATTCTGCCTTGGAACTCAATTTGACAATATAAGAAATAGTGTAATTTTTTAATGTAAGATATTATTCACATCCTCACATTAATGTTATTTTTGGACATAAATACAACACCAGAAATGAACAAGCACCAGTATTGATGACTAGCATTGGTACCATAATGAAAATTGAAAAGCACTACCCAAAAACTTATTTTATCAAATACTATTCAGTGTGATAGAGATAATTTGTCCAGATAATTGAGTTGATAATTAGCGAGTTATTGTTCTTGGCTTCGTCTAATATCTCGATCTTTCTTTCCAGTTTCTATAAATGAAAGCGTACTAATTTGTGAAGGAAATTGTGTAAGACAGAAATGATGCTTGACGTGCATGGATGTCGACCAAATATTGACTCTGTCTGCCACTCGCTCTTTTATTTAAAAAAAGAAAGAATAAAAATGTAGCATTATCATATTATTTGGACTCAGTTTTACACTGACTCTGGAAATAAAGGAATTTTTCTTAACATTGCTATTGATTTTAATCGTAGTAACTATCTTTAAAATTTGGTGAGATCAGGATGGACCAAACATGATTGTTGATAACTCTCATCAAATAATAATTAGGATTTCCTCATTCATGTTGTTTAAGATACCTGCAGACTTGGCAGAATTGTGAAAGCCTACATACTCATCCATTCTGATTGGATAACAGATTGAATTCATCACATTTGATTTGAGCAGCATGCAGCACGTGGTGATGATGATTAATTGGATTGTTGGTACGCTGAATATAATCACATTTGTTTCAATTATCCAAATTGAGTTGGTTTGTGATTGGTTGGACTGGAGCAGCGTGGTTATGTGAAGTAATGAGATTGATGTCATGCATGAGTCCTAGAAAATTAGCCATGTTAATTTGGTGGTTAGTTGATGTGAGGACGTGAAGGTAAGAGAGTCTCACATTGGTGAAGAAAAGAAATTTCGAAAGGGCTTATAGAATGTTGGGCTTATTAAAGGTTTGGCTACTCCCTATATATATATTGCCAATTGGTTTTATGGTGGAATTCTTCAACTTTCTCCATGGTATCAGAGTAGGTTGGCTCACGTGTGAAGTCTAACAGCCACACTTGCTCCACGTCACCCAATCTGTGTTGTCCACGTGTTTCGCTTGAAAATTCTCCACACGTGAGGGGGCATGTGAGGATGCGAAGGTAAAAAAGTCTCACATCGGTGAAAGGAGAAACCTTGCAAGGGCTTATATATAAGAGGTTGTGCTACTCTCCTTATTGCCAATTGGTTTTATGGTGAAACATCAACTTTCTTCATTGACTGGGTGATGGAGTTCAAATTTTTTCCCATTATTCTTGATGGTTAATGTTATCACACATTCGTCATTTAATACTACAGTCTAGTGGTATTCCTTTTCAATTGTAAGTGAGAGGTCTTAGGTTCGATTCTCGCTAAATGCGAATTTGAACCACATTATTGCCAGCCAATTGCCCTCCCTCTTAATGTAGGTAATATCGTTTGTTCAAAAAAAATGTTGTCACACACACTTATTTATTTCACACACCCTTTTTAATTTTTGGCCATCAGATTGAATGAAAGGAAGAAGATCAAAGTCAAAAAATTAACAAAAATGTGTGCGAGGTTAAAATGAGTGTGTAAATAGCACTGACTAGGGGCTAAAGTTCAGACGTTATCCCAATATTATGATTAGAAGTTGAGTGAAAATATCCAGTTCACGTGGAATTCGAAATAGTTATTAACCAAGGCATGCTTGTCCTATAAATAGAAGTGGTTTTTTAACGTAGAGACCCTTCAATTCAACAAAAAAGTCAAGTGCTCTACGTGAAAAATATAGCTCCACACCAAAAATATTGCTCTACGCAAAAACCTTTTCACAACCTTGAGAAAAAAAAACTAATTAACCTAACCCCTTCGTAAGAATATTTTCAATTCGATTGAACATCACTGGGCTGGCAACAAGCAACATATTCAGTTCGGGTAAATATCACTAAAGCTGTAGAACTAATCGATCTAGGATTGCCCTTCTGTTCGATTGAATAACACTACTTATTTCGGTAGGTTATCTATCAAAGTATCAGCTGACTTTCCCCGCAAAGTGCAAAGTGAGGTGTTCTTGATTAGTTATTCGCAAGTGCATTTCAGAGTTCAGCATTTAGACGGCCGAACAACTTTCACAATAAAGACGCCGATTTCCTATGAGTATCATTGCCCTTACAGCCTGATACCAATTCGGCACACTTCCTGAACCTGGTGCATAAGATCCTAAACTTTGTCGTGAATTAAGTAACTTTGTTTTTAGGTTCTAGAACCCTAGCCCAAGAGGCATTACTTCCTTGGTCGTAGTTAAGTGCAGAAATCACCAGCGCGTTCGACACCACCACCACATCTACTCTACTCGTCCAACCAACCTCGGTTGTTAGTTGGCACACTCGCATTCACAAGGACTTAGTTAGCTCAATAATTGTTTGATCTGCACGACACATAGTTTTTGTAATTTTTAGAATGAGCACATACAAAAATAAATGATAATTTTAAAAAACGATCCTTTTGGACATTTTCATATTCTTAAGAAAAATAGATGGACTATACATGAATTGGCCACACATGAATTGGCCACAGACTGTTGGAAGACTTGACTTTTTATTTCTTTTTCTGCGCGTGTGAATTCGTGATCACATGTGTGTGACTTTGATCAGTCTTTCCCAAGTTTTTTAAATCGACCCTCAATATTGACTTACCACAGTAATGACAGTATTGCATTAACGATTCAGTCAAGCCACAAGTTCACAATGGAAAAAAAAAAGTTTACAATTAAACTACACAATCGTTTATATTTTCTTTAGATAGAGATGATAATTGATAACTATTACAAACTGCCATACAATAAAATTTGAGTCGCTAAATTTGTTACCAAATAATTTTTCAAAAGTTAACATTTGAATACTTATCATTCAGTACTACTGTCTAGTGGTATTCTTCTTCATTCAAAAGTGAGAAATCTTAAGTTCGAATCTCGTGAATAAAGAATTCGATATCGATGTACTCAAAAAATAAAAATAAAAGGATTTGGACATGTATTTATCCTCTTCTGTTTTGAATTGACCAATGTTTAATCACGGTAAGAACATTTAGGACGTTAAAACTAACTAGCTAATAGGTTGTTTAGTATTAATCTGCAAATTATGTTGTCGTAATTATGAATTTATTGATCACTTACATTAGTTGTGAGTTTGTGCAACACACTTAATTTTGGCTTGCTACTCAATTTGGCATTGTTCTTTTGCTTATTATTTGATTAAATCTAATTAAATATTAAACCCTAATTAAATGCTAGTTATATAAAGTCTAATTAGATTGCAAATATTTGACTTAAAACTCAATTGACAATATAAGAAATAATTCAACTTTTTATAAATTCATGTAAAATATTAACTTTTTGATGTGAAACATTATTCACATCCTCACAATAACGTCATTTTTAGACATGAGTACAACACGAGAATTTGCCACTTAGTACTACGGTCTAGTCGTATTCCTCTTTACTTGTAAGTGAGAGATCTTAGGTTCAATTCTCACTAAAGTCGAATTTGAACTACTTATTGCTAGCCTATTGTGAGGCTAAGCTCATCCCTCTCCCATTTAGTGTAGATAATATCTTTTGTTAAAAAAATATATATATAGAACACGAGAAATGAACAAGCACCAAAATGATGACTAGCTTCGATACCATACCGAAAAGCACCACCCAAAAACTTATTTTATCAAATACTATTCAGTGTGATAGAGATATTTTATCCTGTTAATTGAGTTGATAATTAGCGAGTCATTGTTCTTGGCTTCGTCTAATATCTCGATCTTTCCTTCTAGTTTCTATAAACAAAAGCGTACTAATTTGTGAAGGAAATTTTGTAAGAGGAGGACAGAATGGTGCTTGACGTGCATGGGTGGCCACCAAATATTGACTCTGTCTGCCACTCGCTCTTGTTTGAGTCAAAAATAATTTTTTAAGTCAAATAAATGTAAAGAATGCATGTATGTTCTTACCGTCATTCAATCAATTTCAACAATACATGTGCAAAGACTTTGACGGATACATAACACAAACAAAGAACGACTTTGACCGTTGATCTGATCTCAATTTTCTAGGGTAGTCCACCTTTTTGTTAACAAAGTAGCACCAACTAGTCGGCATCCGCATTATTTCAGATTTTTCTGACTCAATCATTGTCCATGCAACGATGAAGATGAACCCCATTTGCTCTAAAATATGTAGAAAAAATAAGGATCTAATTACTATAATAAAAAAATAATAGTGGAGCACAATACCAAGTGAACATGAAAATTAGGATAACAACATTAAAATTTGGTCGAGTAAAAAAGAATTCTCTGATATTAGGCAAGATGTGTCGAATAAAAACTCTAATGAACTAAGGTGTGTTGAACTTTCTCATACTATAAACTTAATGTAAAAACTCACATGTCAATTAGGCAAGATGACTCTATCTATAAAAGTTGAGGTGCCTTTTTTGAAAAGCATTGATCACTATTAAAAGGAAAAGGAAAATTAGCAACAATAAACATATTTTGACATTTAATTTGTATAAGTGATCAATTTTTTGTAACGACGACATATTGATCATATATTACACATAACATAACATCCATACAATAATAATATAGTAATGACATAAAACACTAATCATTTCAGCTGCCAAAATATGTTTACTGTAGCTAATTGCCCAAAATATAATGTTTCACCTATTCATTTGAAATACATGCTTGGTCACACGCATCTTTTCGTCAACAAATACTTTTTCTAATTTTAATCCACTTATAAATTTAATATCAAAATACTATTAAATTTCCATCAAAATCTAGAGGGTTAATTTTCTCACATACTATTTGGTTTCAATTTCAGAAATCGCATCTAAGGCTCTTGATTAGGTTGAAAGCACTATAAGTCTCCCTTTGGTTTTTTTTTTCCTTTTATTAAAAAAAAATCAACTGATGGCTTCGGTAATTCATCTTTTTAAAAATCGAAAAGACTCAAATAAGTATTTTAACAAAGAAATCCATGATTCACGTGGGATGTTACATAATTCATACAGCTTCCTCTGTTTCACAAGCAAAGAACATGTAGGCGTTCATGATTAACTACTTAATAAGCCAAAATAAATTCAAGCTAGCTGGGGAAGAATTATTTTATGTTTGCACTAGTTAGTGGGAAGAATAAAATATGGAGGGGACTGTACTGATTATGACATGAATGTTGCTCGTTATTTATTCTTTATTCGTAAACTACTAGAAGGAATATTATGTTAGATTGAATAGGACTAGGGAAGGGCAAAATACTCGTGGTTACCCGTCCATTTAAATTTCACAATTACGGTTATGAGTAATCGTTTAGATAAATAAACGGTTATGGGTATAACCGTTCACCCGTAAAATTTAAATGGGTGGTTATGGGTATTAACCACGGTTATAAACAAGTAACCGTTTACCCATTTATTTTATATATGAAAAATTAACACAAATCATATTCTATATCGAACAAAACTTAGATCAATGCTATTGACTATAGTGCATGGTTTATATAGTTAATTATTATACAATGTAGCTCATTATATATATATATATATATATATATATATCTATATATATATATATATATATCTATATATATATATATTATGTTAATACTTTACATTATGGGTTAAATAACCCAAAAATACTGTTTTCTAAGCAGTTTTCGTAACCTAACAATACTTAACAAATATTATATTACTTTCATTGGTAACATGGATTAGTAGTAAAAGTTTTCCCAAAAGATTAAGAAAATAAATAACAATTCCCCTAAGCCCCACTCACTTAATTCAACCCAAGACCTGTTCCTCAAACATGTTGCGACTTGCCATTTCAGCTAATCCCTCACTTTTGTTAGCATTGTTACTGTAATTTATATATCCTATTCCTCATAAAGATATTTTGGTTGAGTTTCTCTCTCCGTTTCAATCATTTTTTTTTTGGTAAGTGGGATCTAAAAGTATCACCAACGAGGAACTTTTATTAAAACAAAATGTTTGGATCCGATTTTACACTATCAGTTCGAGTAATTGAGATCGTTAAATGAGCGGAGTTTTAGATCGTCGCATCAGTAAAATGTCAAGATGATTTCTAATTATTTATATTATTATGATTATGATAATCATACTAATTATCTTTTAAATAATTGGAATTATCTTAATATTTTATAATCTTGTGGTGTTCAAATGCAATCACATTTCAAATGTCGAGGTCATCTTACCAGGCCTAAGATCACGCATGCTAGCCTGCTGTTATTATCCTTTGGATAAAGGATTGGAATGAAATAGATGAGATGCAAGTAATATCTCTGATTTGGATAACAGGAAGCCAAGACAAATTCAAATTAATTGGGGATATTCGGCATCTGGCAGTGTAGCTAATATTGGTTAATTTCATGCAATTAATCCACGCATGGGATAAAGGTGAAATTGTGAAGATATGTGATGTGATGTGGATGATTATATCTAGGCAAAAGAGGTAGGCTAGGTTGTGATGATGACACAAGAAACCTAGGTAGGCTAGGTTTTTTGTTTTTGCATGGTGATGGAAGTAAAGGTTTTTGCTGGAGGTTTTTTAATGAGATCAGAAGCCTAGGTGGGCTAGGTTTCTGATGTAGTGAAGTCACGAAATTTGAAGGACACGGATCAGTTTTAAGTCTTGCGAATAAGAGTTGCAATTGGACTCTACAAAATTCTCTGGCCATGCCAAGCAGAAGGTAGAATATTATAAATATAGAGGCGCTGTGCATCAAAGGGCCTTTCCAATTCAACATACAAATTGCCCTGCGCAAACCTCTCAAACACCTTTGAGACTTTTTTTTTTTTCGTCGACACATCTTCAGTTTGGATAAACAGCACTGTGAAGGCAACCGGTGACATCTTCAGTTTGGATAAACAGCACTGTTGCCGTAGAATTAGCCGACCGATGAGCACTTTCAGTTTGGATAAACAGCACTGCGTCGAGGCCGACTGGTTACCTATCCAAGTGTCGGTCGAGAATGGTTTCCGAATCCTTATTGGTAGAGGTCATCTCATTAGCCTTCTCGGCGAAGTGAGGTGTTATAGATTAATTTGGCTCGGCACATTGAACGCTGAGTTGTTTATGATTGGATATTCACAAATAAGTTTCAGAGTTCAGCATTCTGACGGCCGAACCACATTCACCATCAAGACATACATCTCTTTTGAGTACTTGTGTCCGTATAGTTTAGAGCCGGTTCGACGTGTTTATACTCTTACGAATATAATCACCGTGACCGAACCCGGCGCCAACGATACGTGAACTTCGCAAGACTAGTAGCCTTGTCTTCAGGCTCTAGAACCTGAAGGCCGAGACGTGTTCCTTCCTCGGCCGCAATCGCAAGATCGAGAAGTCAACAGCGCACCCAACGCAACATCAACACATTTTACTCCTCATTAGTTACTCAGCATGCGTGCCACGTAGGCTTGGTAGTTTTTAGGGTCAACACAAACGCACACTTACAAACCAAACAAAGTCCCAAATGATTCATAGAAACAAACAAAGAACGGGCCTAAAAACAAAAAAAAACACAGAAAATGAGCCTAACAACAGTGAAGCCCAAACAAAAACGAACTGCCGAGAATCACCCATTGTGTTTTCCACCGCCGATCCGAGAATCAGCCAGTCGTCCGATCTGCCTTCCACCGCAGATCATCACCTCCACAGGCACCACCTGCACACAGCCATCAACAAGAGATAGTCGGCGAGAGATAAGCCAACCATCGGAAAGAAGCTCTGGGAAATTCCCGAGCAACACCGCTGGAAACGGCAGACAACAAGGAGAACGTGGTGGTGTGGGAGACACCCGAGCCGGATACAACACCAAAACTCTACACACGAACTCAACATAAAACATGGGTGAAAAACGAAGTAAGGAACGGCCATGAAAAGGGATACCCACGAGGGTTGAGGAATTGGAAAGGCTGGAAAGGAAAATTGGAAGAACCATCAATAGATGGAAGGGGAGAAGAAAGAAAAAATAAAAACAAAAAACCACCCACCGATCCCAGCCGCAACTAGGATCGGCGGCACCAAACGAAAACACGATCGGAAAATCACTCACACCAGATGGTGAGAAGCACCCTCAAACAGAGGGAAAGACTCACACGGAGAGAAAAGAGGAAACTTCGTTTGAATCATTTTTTAGCGAGGGCGCTAGGTGCAACCGCCAAAGACCCCAACGCCAAATTAAAGGTCCCGAATTAGATTTTCGTAATTGATATTTGTAGAAATTTTTTTTTTAAAAATAATGTTAAATTTATTTTTTAGACAAAAGGTCATTTGCTAAAATCTATATATGTTAAGGCCACAGTGGGAAAAAAAGTTAATTCGTCTCTCTCAAATTTTTCCTAGAAATACATTTGATTCAATTGAAAGTTTGTACTTTTTTCCTTAATATCATTTCGTTTTAGCGAAACTATTATGAAAAGAAAATTGCCTTAACAAGAAAGGTTTTAACTTTTTCTGTTTTGATTCGTTTTTAATAGTCAAACCGCATTTGGTTCGAGGTCTTCCGCTTTACACATATACCTTGTATCACAATAAAATTGAAATCCCACATTGGGGAGGGATAACTTTTTTTTTTTTTTTTTGAACAAATAATATTATTTACATTAAGTGGGAGGGATTATTACTTAGTAGTTATTACTATAGTCTAACATCTTTTATTTATAATATTTTATCAATCTGCATTTGACATAGTGTAAATTGGATTATGTCTTCTTCAATCCAAATCAATCCGATCAAAGGTTAATATTCATTCCGATCGGATTAATTATCGAAATCGATCACTTATATCCATAAAAAAAAACTTTGCCGGTTTCTTCTCATGCGGGTATCCCTTGAGTCCTCTCATGATGATAGTCTTGAGGTGAGATATCAAAGAAGCAGGCAGACTGTGGTATGTTCCATCGATGCTCTGAGCATATGGAGGGTTTATGTCTTAATCGAATCGAGTTATCCTCACCACATTCTTTGTCTTGAAAAAGCCCTTTGAAGCATAAATTAACTGCACGTTTGATTCTACTGTCAAGTTTAAAGTTTGAAATTTGAAAATTCTAGCTCTTTTACTTTGATCATTTTCTGTCACTAGTATAGCTTTAGCTCCCTTGATCCTTTTGCAACTTAGTCATTCATAATATTGTCAAAAACTTTACCCTCCCTTGATCCTTCGATACCAAATTAGCCACGAGTGTCAACTGGCAGACCATGGCATGAGTAGCTTAACCACATCTCTTCATATATGTTCATGTCACGACAATCGAATCCTCCCCGAGGTTAAAAGAAGCAATACAAAGTGGATAAGAAATGTATAGAGTCCAAAACAAACATCTACAAATCAATCCATCTTAAGATTAACAACGGTGCTTGTGTGATTTGAAATTTTGATAACAGAATCCATCTAAACCCGTTTATTGGACTTATAAACGATACCCGCCGTAAAAGCTAAACAATACATTTTAGACAAGTTCAACCCAACAAGTCCTAGAGCCCCTCTCAAGCATTAGCTCTTTGTATAACTCATCGTTATAAACAGTCATCTTAGTCAAAACTTTACCGTTCTTTAACAAATACTTTGCCACTTTCTTCACTTGCGGGTATCCCTCAAATCCCCTTATAGTGATAGTCTTGAGGTGTGATATCAGACAAATAGGCACTGACTCCGGTGTCCTCCATCAATGCTCTGAGTATAAGACATTTCTCAAGTACCTGTCATGCTCCCCATAATCCTTAACACATTCCTCGTCCTGAAAAAGAACAAATGATGAGAACAGTACATAGCTGGAAGTTGGTATAACTTAGCATGAGTGGGAATACATCTTACTTCTTTATGTTCGATGACAAGAGATTCCAAATTAGGTGATTTCTTGAGCAACTCTGTTAACAAATCCCAGCGATAGCAATCATAAAGAACCAACTTCAATTCGGTCAAATGATCGAAAGCAGGCAGACAACACTCCTTCACGAAATATAAAGAATTGATCAAACATCACCTCATCATGCATAAACTAGACGCTTTTTCAATTCGCTCAAATTATCAAATGCAGGCAGTCAATAACACTTTGTGAAAGATAAAATATTGATCAAACATATAAATTAAACATTTACTGATGCATAACATACTGTTTGAAATCATAAATCGCCAAAATGTAATACAGGTTTGAATTACAATACTTTGGTACGAAGTAAGAATGATAAATAGGGTAAAAAGAATGGAACAAGATGGCATGCCAGGATGTGCTTTTACCTCATCTAATTTATGGTAGTGTAAGGATATATGCAGAAAAAACTTAATGTAAAAGAAATGAGTTACGGCATACACTTACCTCCACAAAATGAGCTGAAATAGACAGACATTTAGCATTGGAAAATGCCTCCAGAAGAGCAGTTGTTCGTTCTGAAGCATCATTCCACTCTTGTTCATAATGGCTATAGAGATCGACACTGCCCTTGACCAGATATTTGAAATTCTCAAACAAATAAATAGACAAACAGTCCTGCTTGATGTCAAGGTTTTCAAGCTTTGGGGCATTAATAGAAACATCGTACTCATGATCTTTACCAACAAGGTAATCACTGACGAAGGTCATTCTTAATCTCTTTAGTTCAGGTGCAGAGACCTTAAACATCAAAACTAGTAAATCTCTAACAGTTGCATTTATAGACAAGTCTTCAAGTACGGGGCAGCATGAGAAAAGCTTCTCCATTGAGTCGTCTTCAGGATATTCAACTTTGACATCAAGGAACTTGAGGCTTGGGAAACAACCTGACGTAGGAGGAGCATAGGTAATACAATTTGACTTCACCTTGAGAACCACCAGTGTTTTGCACATGAAAACGCATTGAGGCAACTCAAGAGTCGGACAAACTATATTATCACTATAAACACAAAGATCAAGTTCAACAACATTATGCCTGATGGCAGTGCAAATCCAACCTACAATACGAGAGAAATCTTCAACACGACAGTAACAATGAAGTCGAAACTTTTGAATATCCAACGAGTCACGAAGTGAAAGTACCCTATCGACAAACATAAAAAAACCAACATAGTTCGACATATATTCTTCCTTCCATGTAGTAGACATTTGTTCAAATTCGAAGTCTAGATTGGGGACAGAAGCCCATATACTCTTCCATCTTGTGGACAGAATGCTGGACCTCACGGAATATTTTGTTGGAATGAAGGAGAGTATGTGACAAAGAACTGCATCCGGCAATTCACTAATCCTATCTTTAACCCTTGATTGAGAATTCGACTTTGAACACATTTTTATGTCCCTGAATATTTAAGTAAAAAAAAAAAGAAAAAAAACAAATACAATCAATTAATTTACCTTGGCAGCTATCTTCCCATGAAATTCTACTTTGTAGAAAAGAAAATAATAAAAATAATAGTAAACAAACCGACTCGAGAAGAAAAATAATCGAGGCAACATTTTCATTAAAACTATACTTATTCCAGAACTATCAACATAAACAAGGATTAGATTTTGTTCACAGGGCAAGAATTGAACTTTCTATTAACCGTTAATAATAATAATATTAACAAACAGACTCGAGAAGAAAAATAATCGAATGCAACATTTTCCTTAGAACTCTATTTATTCTAGAATTATCAACAGAAAACAAAGATTAGATCTTGTTCACAGGGCAAGAATTGAACTTTCTATTAATCATTAATCAGTTTTCTTGGTTACCAAACAGATGGTAAAGAAGTCATAAGGATGAAGCAAGGTACCTGAAACGTTCTGAGCTTAATTTCTCAGTAAAAAATAGTAGTGGAAGAGAAAAGTAATACTGTGATGCTTAGAACCGACGGGAGAAGTATATATCAGACAATGAGAAGCCTATCGAGAACGATTGGGTTTCGACCATGTCAGCTGCTTGACTTTGAACCTTTCCAGCCTTCCCACTCACGCTTTGAAAAAATTGACTTAGAAAATAAAAAATAAATAAGGAAATAATAAACTTTATTCGTGCTTTCAAGAACAATTGAAATTTAGTTAGCATGAAAAGTAAATCCAAATATCACTAGCTTAGTATATCCTTTTTAAGTTCAACTCATAGAAGTAATGACGAGTTTGATGTTATAATATTATTGAAATCAAACCCCTACACATTAAATTATTGACGTATTATAAAAATAGCACATACTAAAGATCAAGGAAATAACACAATATTTTTTCATACAAAAAAAATACTCATGTGATAACATTACATAAACTACCCAAAGACCAAATGGAAGATTCATTGCCTTTGAGATTGAATAGCAAATTGGGATAAAATGTATTTAACAAAGCCATCCAAGGATTGGTATGAAGAACCACCTTGTTTGATGCAAATTTTTGCCTTTTCCATTAGCATTAAGATTCTATCTCTAATCTCCTCCCCTTCTTTTTCCGCCATTATTTTTCTAATTGTTCTTTCAATCTCCCCTCTATCCACCCCATGCTCCAACTGCAACCCAACTTTCCACACATGACTCACATATCTTGCATTTGCCATTTGATCACTTAGACATGGCATGCAAATCATAGGAACCCCCTCACAAATACTCTCTAATGTAGAGTTCCAACCATTGTGAGTCCAAAATACTTCAACGGCTTGATGTGCTAACACGTTTTTTTGTGGAGCCCATTTCACAATTTGGCCCCTTCCATTCAAGGCCTCGATAAATCCGCTAGGCAATGGTTCGATCCATTCTGACCCATGGACTAACCCGGGTCGGACCACCCACAAAAAGGGTTGGTTGCTATTGGCTAGACCCCAAGCTATCTCCAAAAATAGGGTTTCATTAGTTGCAGCAATGCTCCCAAAGCTCACATAGATGACAGATTGTGGTGCTTGAGTGTTCAGCCATGGAATGCAACTTTGGTCTTGTGATAATAAGTTGCTGCTTGAAGAAGTGTTTGCAGGAAAGCACTTGTGAAGCGGGCCTATGGGGAAAATTGGAGTGTTGAATTCTTGGCAGATTGTGGCCAGTGAATTTCCTTCAAGGTCTTCAAAAGTATTGAAAATGATCCCACATGAGGCTTCGACTGCCTTCTTCAAGCCAGAAACTGCTTCATAGTATTTTTGTGGGTCCTTTGTTTTGAGCACAGGAAGGTCTTTGACTTTGAAAGGTGGAAGCTCTAGTACTGGCTCTTCTAGTCGAGATTCTGTTGATCCCAACACAGAATGATATGCATACAAATATAAGTAACTGTTGTAACCCTAAAAATATAAGTATATATTAACATATAATTATGTGCATTGTACCAAACAATACCATAATTTTGACTCATTATCTTGTTTCTTCTCCTTTTGATGCAACGATATTCTATTGTAGTTCTCTAGAAGAAGGATGTTTCTTGGTCACACTATGGATATGTAATAACTAAATATCGAACTCAACACAAATAATGAATCTTAGGTTTTTACGATGTGAATTGAACCTGATATATAGATACATTTTTTAACCTTTCGGCTAAGATCAACAAATCAAGTGTAGTACCATTGTCTGGCTACCCTTCATTTATTAGAAACCAAAGGATTCTCCCAACTTATTTAAATTTGTTTGTTACGTATCACATACACATTACAATTCGTCGATTTCTAATAAACGTCTTAGATCGAAGAATTACTAATAGAATGAAGTCAAGTCGACAAAATAGAGCATCCAACTCCAATTAATTGAACAATAACAATAGATGGACTCAAGATCATAATTATATGTCGTCATGTAAGACTTGACGATAGATAGATGATTTTTCCTTTGACCAAAAAAAAAAGATAAATGATTTTTCCACACATTTTTTCTCATTTCACACGCACCTCTACTGATTTTTGTTTCTTGGTTGTTCCTTTAATTTAAGAACCTTTTTAAAAGTAAAAAATAAATAGAAGTTTGCATAGATACAAAATGGATGTGGAATTTATACTCTCGACAAAGATAAGAGGGGGATGTATACCTAGATTGACAAGGATCTGAAAAGAAACTCATAAGAAACCACATAGTTACCTTGTATTGGGAGGTAACCCTTTTCCAGCAGAAGTGGAAAAGCAGCATAAGCAACAAAGGAAGACGCAGCCGATGTCCTCAACAAAATCCTTGGGAGCTTAAGGTTCTCAGCAACGTGTTGAGTGAGACTAAACAAAAGGTCAGAGATCAAACAAGCAACAGGCTCCTGATCATCATCTGATAGCAACCTAGCCAAACATTCACTGAAGGGTTCAAAACACTTCACGTTTAGAAGCAAAATGAACGCCATAACATCGTTCATGGAGGCCTCGGTTCGAGACAATTCAACGGGGATTGAGTGGAAGGTGAAGTGTGGATGGGTTGTAGGGTTGAGAGAGTTGAATTGGGTGTGGATTATGGTTATGGAGAAGCCTTTGTGGTGTAGAACGTTGGCCAGTTCTAGCATAGGGTTTATATGTCCTTGAAGAGGCATTGGGAACAAAATCAATCTCAAACCCTTCCTTTCCTCCATATTAGAACTTAGTGGGAGTTCTCTCTGTAATTTTCTCATCGATTGATAATTTTCCTCCATATTAGAAACTTAGTGGCAGAATATTTTAGATAAATAATTGTAGTGTAAGAATGGATTGATTGATCTCATCGAGATTGTTTGAACTCATCGAGATCGATATTCCTTATTGGCGGCCGATGCAGAAGCATACAAGAGAATAAATACTCTCTCTACCTAATACTAATAATTAATGGTTTTATAGATAAAAAAATAAAAAAATAAAACCCATTTTGTTTTGGCCATGTTAACATATTTAAGATAAGAGTAAATTGTAGCTATGGTCCGCTAACTTTAACTCAATTAGAGCAATGGTCCCTAAACTAAAAATTCATTACCATTGGTCCCTCAACTCATCAAAATGTGCAGCTATGGTCCCTCAACTAAAAATCCATTATCATTGGTCCCTCAACTTTAATTCAATTGGAGAAATAGTCTCTTAACTTTAACCTAATTGTAGCAATGATCTTTCCAACATAACTCATTTTGACAAAAAATTTGACATAATTGACGAAAAGGACCATAATTGCACATTTTAATGAGTTAAGGGACCCGAATTTTATAAATGGTCATTCCAACATAACTTATTTTGACAAAATTTTGATGAAATTGATGAAAATGACTATAGCTACACATTTTGATAAGTTGAGTGACCAATGGTAATGAATTTTTAGTTGAGGGACCATTGCCCCAATTTGATTAAAGTTGAGGGACCATTGCTCCAATTTGATTAAAATTGAGGGACCATTGCTACAATTTACTCTTAAGAAAATAAAATAAAAAACTTTGGTTTTGTACTTTTCATGCAGTTAGTGTTAAAAAAATTACAAAAGGAAAGAGGTATTCATCAATTTACCCATAAACTTGTAAAGATTGACCAATTTCCCCTCTCAACTTTAATTTTGGCAAATTCCCCCCTCAACTCTCATAATTAATCAATTTGCACCATATTGTTAAATTTTTAATTTTTCATCTATTTTTCCGTTAAGTAGTGCTATCCGCATGACTACCTTTAAAGGGCAAAAAAGTTATTTTCCCTACACCTTCTATCTTCTTCCTTTTCTCCGAACTTTCTCTTCTTCTTCCTTTTCTCCAAGCCGAGCCCGTGCTGGTTCCACCAGTGCTTTGCCGACGAACACCAAAAGAAACAGCGGGACGGATCTGAGCTCGTAGATCCGCGTTCACTTCTGGAGATCCATCCATTTCTCAATTTTTGGGGTGTAGTCGATGCGTCGCTACTGGTCGAGGTCGATGACCATGACGCCAGTGTTGAAATGGCAGGCGTGGCAATTTCGAAGGTGAGGGAGAAAGAGGGGTCGGACCAAAAGGCAAATGTGAAGTTGGCGTTGCAATACTCCAGGGCGGCGATGACGGCGCTATCGTAGAAGGGAGTGGCAGAGAGCTTGGCGATGTCCTCGACAAGGATGAGGTGGGAGGAAGGGTAGATTCAAAATTTCAGGAGTAGAGATTATTTACCGAAGGAGGGAAGCGTTGGCTGCAGCAGAGGCGACAATGTGGAAGACTGCGTTTTGGGGGCAGGAGGAGTGTTGGAGGACGGAGAGGCAGCGGATGTAGGGGTCTACGTTGACTGCTTGAGGAGAGCAAATCATATGGCCGTCGTCTGATTCGTCGGAGTCCACGCCATCAATAGGGAGGGTGGTGATTGAAGGGCAATCTTAGGAGTTAAAGAACTGAGATGCTTCTCCAACTTAGAAGAATCTGGGTAGTACAAAGTGTAGGTGGAGAAAAGGAAGGAGATGGAAGGTGTAGGGAAATGACTTTTTTGCCCTTTAAAGGCAGTCAGATAACATGTGATCTATCTAATGGAAGAATAGATGAAAAATTAAAAAATTTAACAGTATGGTACAAATTGACTAATTATGAGAGTTGAGTGGAGAAATTAACCAAAATTAAAATTGAGAGGGGAAATTGGCCAATCCTTACAAGTTCAGAGGCTAAATTAATGAATACCTCAAAAGGAAAATTTGAAACCCCCAGCGACCACTGTCGAACACACCCAAGGCAACACCCCATCACTGTGAATTATCCTAGCTACCACCCACACTCCCTCTCGTAAATCATCACCCAACGATTCCCAAGACGAAGTCGAGTCGATCACCCTCCCCATCCGTGCCATCTTCATAGCATGATTCTACACCACTTCCCTGAGCTCCCTTCCCTCGTACCCCTCATGGGTATGATGATTTTTGAATTGTTTCATATCTGACTTTTATTTACTTTTAGCTAAAAATCTTATCATTTTTTTAATTGGAGTCTATTTCTTTAAATAATTAGATTTTTTAATGTTTTAAAATAGATTTTTAGCGCTAAGTTCATGGAATAGATTACATTGGATAACGGTGTAAAACACAAGTATTAAATTGGCTAAAATTTAAACATTGGGATTAAATTGACTAGAGTGTTAAAACACAAGGATTATTTTGACATTTAAACCTATATTTATTTAAGTAAGATGGGTTTCAATCCATACACAAAAATCTAGAAAGTAATGTTGTCTAAAGACACTAAACTTGCACGTGTGTTAATACATTCTCTAATACAAGTGAGTCACACATACAATAAAAAGAATATATACAAATGTGTTAATTTTTTGTGTTTTCATGTAACCACACATTAAGTATGACTGTATGAGTAGTGCCAACTATAAGCATGCACTTGCATGGCCAAGCTTAATTAGGTTGTTTTATCTTTGTGAATTCATGATCCCATGTGAGTGACTTGATAAGTCTAACGTCTGTGCTAAAAAGAACTTTTGATCTGGTCATGATTTCGTCTCTTTATTGTCTTGCGCTCTTACCATTGCCGTTGTCATCACAACTACCCTTGTGGTCACCAAACTCAACAACATGTCAATTTTTAGAGTAAATTGTAGCTATGGTCCCTTAACTTTAACTCAATTAGAGCAATGGTCCCTCAACTAAAAATCCATTACCATTGGTCCCTCAACTTTAATTCAATTGGAGAAATGGTCCCTTAACTTTAACCCAATTGTAGCAATGGTCCTTCCAATATAACTCGTTTTAACAAAAATTTTGACATAGTTGACGAAAAGAACCATAATTATACACTTTGATGAGTTGAGGGATTCTAATTGTATAAATGATCATTCCAACATAGCTTATTTTGACAAAATTTTGACAAAATTGATGAGAAGGACTATAGCTACACATTTTGATAAGTTGAGGGACCAATGGTAATGGATTTTTAGTTGAGGGACCAATGGTAATGGATTTTTAGTTGAGGGACCATTGCTCCAATTTGATTAAAGTTGAGGGACCATTCGTACAATTTACTCCAATTTTTATCATTATACATAATTATTGCATTTTTTTACTTTAAAATTTATCAAATGTTTTTATATTTACGTCACTTTTAAAAATACAGTGTAGATGCAAATTTTGTACATGGCTGAGTTGACAAAATTCCACCTCCAAAAGAACAAACAATTAGCCCAATTGATAAACACCCTCAAAAAGGGGAGAATGTCCTCCAAAGGGCTTTCAATGCCTAAGGCAGAAAAGTAACATAGATAAAAATAGAACTTGAGAGAATTCTATGTAATAAGTGGCGAAAACGATTCCTCCGATTGACTTGGCTAATTAGAAGGAAGAAACCCTAGTAGGTAGCTGGGAGGGGAGGCTACAGAGCATACTAGGCAGCCCTTAATGATGTAGCCAGTCTCCACAGTCCTACCAACTAGTATTCCTGAAGGTTTTTGTTGGTAATTAAGAGCGCATGTCCGACAGACACCCAAATGGAGACTTTGGAGAGTCGGTGCCCTCCCACCATTGGACCAGGGTATGTTCGATGGCATGTTGTATTATGGGTGGCCTGGATAGCCCCCATAATAAGTATCATGGATGGCCCAGAGGGCCCATGAACCGGACCATGTGTAGCTTGGAGAGCTAGTCCATGGCGCATTAGTGAGAGAAAAACTCAATTACCTTAGGGGAAAACCATGTCTTACTCCCTTACGGTAATTATGTGGTCTAATCACGACGTCAAAGGTAAAACCAGTTATATTAAGCATATAGTCCATGTGTATTTCTCCTATTGAATGTAATTAATTTATGTCTCCACAAATGCCTCCACATTTACTTGTGCTTAAGTAGGAAACAAATGGAGATATACTAAATAAATAGGCATTTTCTTCCAATACAAGGTAGGTTTTCATTTCATGGAAGGAAAGGGTTTCCTTTTCTTTCCCCACAAAACTTTAGTATATTAGTTGAGTTCTTGAGTTCTCACAAATTCCTTATTCTTTAAATTCAAAATTCGCTTAGAGAATCACATAGAAAAATCTTCAGTGTGAAAATTTTCTCTTTTTCTGTTGAATATATCATTCCAGCTCAGCAATAGTTAGTTAGGTTGTTATCAAATTAGTTAGTTAAATAGCTTAGGCTGCAAGCTATATAAATTGTATTCTCATAGCTGTAAAGATCAATTTGAGTATCAATGTAATCCTTTACTTTCTCTCTCTCTCTTTTATTCCCTTTTCTCTTTTCTTCTTCGATACATGCTCTGTCTGCAACTCTTCATTTCTGTTAACATGGTATCAGAGCCGGAGGTTTTTCCTTGGTGATCTCTCGTTTTTCCGCTGCAACGTTGTGTCGTTAGAGGTGTTCTTTACAGTTTGGGTTTTCTGCAACGTTGCTCTGTTTGTGTGGGACGATTTGCTGTTCTTGGTTCTCGAATCTGGGTATTTCAACAGGGAAAAGATCTGTGCCCTTCAGCTGTTTGATGGGTTTTCTCTAGATGAAGATTTGCTACGTTGGTTGAAGTTTTCTGTTCGAGTTCATGGGTGTTTCTAGAGCAATCAACTTGGTGCACTCCAAGTGTTTGATGAATTGTGTCAGCCAATTGCCGGAGTGTTGAATTTTGAAGTCTTTCTGTTGTATCATCTTTGTTAAAGGCCAATTGCCACAGAAGGTTTGGACGATTCGAAGGGACGATTTTTTGCTGGTGGTTCTTGGCGAGATTTTTCGCTAAGTTTTTGTACATTCTCCCTTCGGTTCGGCCGGAAGGATGCGCTTGAGATCCAACACGCAGCCACCACAGCCACTCATTTCTTTCGGAGCACAACTAACAGTAGCATCACCGTTTGCCTTCCACTCAGTCAAAGGCTTAATATAGTCCTCTGAATCTTTCAAGGGACAACAATCAGGTATTTCTTGCGAGATGTTCTCTGGAGTCAAAATTGTACAATGCTATATGGGTTCTCTGGTTCAAGTTTCATGGTGTTTTCTGTGTATGGTTGAAGTTCTTGCACTCTATGTGTTTGTGTAAATGTCAGTTTCATGTGTATATGATCAATACAAGGCCGGAGCCGTTATTGATAAATTGATAGAATTGTGAAGTTGTTTGTGATATCCACTTGTTAAAGGTCGATGCCAAAGTGTGATTGAATTGATAGTAGTTCTTGGTTGTTTGAGATTTGTGCACTCGAAAAAGGCCGATTGCCAAGAGTGTGCTGAATGTAATGTGTTTCCTCCATAAGGTCGATAGCCGGAGTGAAAAGTTGTGTTACTCCTTAGCCGGAGTAATGTTCTTGAATAGTCTTGTTTGTTGTTATTGTGTGCAACTCTATTAAGGCCGATTGCCGGAGTACATCTCTCCGGTGAAGATTTTTTTTTTCTGTGTATCTTGTAAGTATCAAGGCCGATAGCCGTATACTTACTTTTTTTTCAAGGCCGATAGCCAGAAAGTGTTTGAAGGGTTCTTGCAAAGATTTTTGAGTGTGACTGAGCCCCATCTGCTTGAAGATTCTGGTGAGCTACAGATACGCCTCAAACATGATCCAGATAATGGGACTATCACTATCTCGGATACTGGTATTGGAATGACAAAAGAGGAACTCATTGACTGCCTTGGAACCATTGCTCAGAGTGGTACTTCAAAGTTTCTAAAGGCTCTGAAGGAAAACAAGGATCTTGGTGCAGACAATGGCTTGATTGGTTAATTTGGTGTTAGGTTCTATTATGCTTTTCTTGTTGCTGACAAGGTGGTTGTCTCTACAAAAAAAGAAAAAAAAAAGCCCAAGGTCAGACAAGCAATATGTTTGGGAAGCAGCAGCTGCTGTTTATTCACAAGGATCGGTTGGTGTTGATCTTGATGTTTTGGTGGCTCGAGACTAGACTCGAGATGAATTGCTGCAGAATCTTGTTGCTGGGGTTGAAAGCAGGGATAAAACTCTAGTCGAGTTGATGAAGACACCTTTAATCATCAAGAACAGAGGATTAATTGATGATGGGAGCAGGGATACGAGTACATCAACAAGAAGGAGTTCATTGTTCTGCATTTCTCAAGCACTCATACAATCTCAAATTGGAAATCCCAGTTGAGATTGAGGGGGGACGTTGAATATATCATTCCAGCTCAGCAATAGTTAGTTAGGTTGTTATCAAATTAGTTAGTTAAATAGCTTAGGCTGCAAGCTAGTCATGATGGCTATATAAATTGTATTCTCATAGCTGTAAAGATCAATTTGAGTATCAATGTAATCCATTACTTTCTCTCTCTCTCTTTTATTCCCTATTCTCTTTTCTTCTTCGATACATGCTCTGTCTGCAACTCTTCATTTCTGTTAACATTTTCCTCTCATCCCCAATTTTCATGCATAACGAGGAAGCGGGGGCTGCCCCTGGTTTATCACGGTTTGGCAACATGTGGACTGCTGCTACCGCAGCTAGGTTGGAACAAAAAGGCAAGGCCAAATTGGGATTAGTGTTTGAAATTTCTTTGACACGGTTGATATCTATGGAAATATTAAAAAAATCAGAGAAACTCTTAAGTTTTGGCTAAGAATCAATATATTTCGTCGATATTTTTGACATGTCAGTTAAATATCGGATAAACTCTTATATTTCGTCTAAATCATTGTTTAACATTTCCTAAAGTTTCATTTTAAATTTCACGGTTTGAGTAAATTTCTATCATTTCCATTGAAGCCATCGATATCAGTATTGATATATCCATTGATATTTTCACAGAGTTGCATATTGATATTTTCACTGATACCGATATTTTAAACACTAATTGAGCATGACGTTACTTGTTGTCCGTGCGGGGCGCGTGGGAATGCTGCAAGGCGCGGGGCTTCTACTGGCGACAAAGTCGGGGAGGTGGCTCGCGAGTGCGAGAATATATCAACATATAAATTCTTCTTCATGAATTACAATTGATCATTTACTTTGGAATTTCGTCTTCTGTCAAAGCAAGGAAGAGAACCATGCATAATTGATTATGACGTTCATATTCATAGTTAGTAAAAGGTTGATCATCAGAAGCAGTAGAAGTGTAGTTATTCGTGTTGTAATCTTGATTGTCTACTTGTACAGGTAGAGTTGGTAAAACTTTTATCATTTGAACTGCTGAATCCATTATGCTCCTCATTCGTCACGGCAAAACTTTTCAGGTGATTCATTGATTTGTCCCCCACCGCCTGTACTAAGACCCGGCCTTGTGTCTCCAGAAGCACATCTTCCAAACAAACGAAAAACAATGAAGATTAACTGTAGTAACGTTGCACATTAATACTTTCTATGATTGTCAACTTAAAGTCCTTTAATTTTGTGATACAAGCAAATCATTCATTTTTTGCACATCATCTAGTCATCCATATGAATAAAAGAAAATGGTCTATCATAAGAATATACCTATAACAATCATCGTCGATTTGTTCGACACACATATATATTTAGCTAAATAGTCTCTAAATCAAATGAATTTTTTTCTAAAAATTAATGATTTTAAATAAAGACAAAAGAATAAACAGTTCCAATTATTCTCATTGTATAGAACTCTTAAAAAAAAAATTGTGTACACTCATTCTTGAGAAGTTACAATAGTAGACCAACATATAATTGGGTGAAAGAAAATGCCAAGCTATCTCAAGTCATATTTTATTCTAAATAACTAAAATCAGCTTAAGTGGGTTTAAAGATACGCTTAGCGCTTCTAACTCTGAAATAACAAGATATATTTGGGGAAAACTTCAATTAAAAGAATAAAAATGTTATTTTTATCATATTTTTCATATCATATTTGTACTATTTTTCTAATATAAGTGGGACTCAATTGTATTGGTGGCCCAATCTTTATTAGACAGGTGAAACAATTGTAATATGAAAATTAACAAATATAGCATTACTCCAAAAGAAAAGATAAAGAAAATTAATATATAGAAAGACCAATCAACTTAATTACACAGTAATACATTTCCATTGCGTGGCCTTTGACATGAAGCCTTTAACAACCCTATATTAGCAACAACAGATGGTTCTTGCTTCTATTGCTTTTTGCTCAAAAACTCAAAGTTTGCTATTTTTGGTTGTGTCATCTCTTGATTGAGCCCAAATGGAAGATTTATAGCAAAGTCGACTAATAAGACAACCATTATAAAATGAATAAAAATGTAGCAATACCACTAACGACCAAGTTTTATATGAAACAAATGGATTCAGATAGCAAGGATTCAATCTTCAGATAACAGAGTTCACTTAATTGGCTTATTAATTAAGTTATGATGTCATATATACATGAATTGGCCATAGACTATAGGAAGACTTGACCTTTTATTTCTTTATCTGCGTGTGTGAATTCATGATCACATGTGTGTGTGACTTTGAATAGTCTTTCCCAAGTATTTTAAGTCCCACAATAGTGTCTTCTTGTTCAAAAGACTTCTTGAATGATTCAGTCAATGGAAAGAAAAAAAGTATCACAATTACGATGCACAAGCTTTTATATTTTCTTTAGCTAGAGATGATAATTGATAGCTATTACCAACTGCAATACAATAAACTTTGAGTCGTTAAATTTATTCACCAAATAATTTTTGAAAGGTTAACATTTTGACATACATCCTCTTTTATTTTGCATTGACTAGAGCATCCAGGACTTTGAAACTAACTAGCTAATAGGTTGTTTAGTATTAATTTGTCAATTATGTTATTGTAATTATGAATTTATTGATCAGTTATTTTTTAGTTAATGTACATGTTCTAATTTGATCAGTTGATTTTGTCTTGCTACTCTATTTAGCATTGTTCTTACGCTTATTGTTAGTTATTTCTTGAATTCAGACTTGCTTTCCTATTGATTAGTTTTTCTTCACAACTTCGCAATGTTTAGCTGATTGTTGGATTTTTCTTACCGTTGGATATCTAAAATGTGTAATAAGTTGAAGTTGAAAATTAATAGATCTCATTCTTTTTCACGCCTTTGTTGTTCTACTTTGGCTTGGATCGGGCAAGTTGGAATTTTTTCTCTTAGTCATACCTGCGATGTTTTAGATAAAACAAAAACGTTTTTAAAAGTACTTCCAAACGAACCCTATAACTTTGGATAGCATAGTTCACTTAATTGGTTTATTTATTAATTTATGATTATGTAATATATACATGAATTGGCCATAGACTATAGGAAGATTTGACTTTTTGTTTCTTTATCTGCATGTGTGAATTCATTATCACATGTGTGTGTGACTTTGATTAGTCTTTCCCAAATCTTTTAAGTCCGACAATAGTGGCTGATTGTTCAATCACAATATTGGAGACTGATTCAGTCAAGCCACAAATGCACAGAGAACAAAAAGTATCACAATTAAGCTGCACAAGCCTTTTGTATTTTCTTTAGCTAGAGATGATAATTGATAGCTATTACAAACTACAATACAATAAATTGAGTCCCTAAATTTGTTCACCAAATAATTTTTCAAGCGTCTAACATTTGGACATGTATCCTCTTCTGTTTTGCATTGACCAAGGTTTAATTACACAAATTCACAGTGAAAAAAAAAGTATCACAATTAATCTGCAAATTATGTTATCATAATTCTGAATTTATAGATTTCTTATTTTTTTTAGTTGTGAGTTTTGCACAAGGTACTTGATTTTAGCTTGCTACTCAATTTGGCATTGTTCTTCATGTTATTGTTAGTTCTTTCTCGAATTTCTGACTTACTTTTGTATGAAGGGGTTTTCTCCACAACTTCACAATGTTTAGTTGACTGTTGAAGTTTTTTTATTGTTGGATATTTAAAAATACGTAATAAATTGAAGTTTGAAAATAGCTAGGTCTCTTTCTTTTGCACGTCTTTCTTGTTCTAATTTGGTTTGGATCAGGCAAGCTGGAGTTTTTTCTCCTAGTCATGTCTCTGCGATGTTTTGGATAAAACAAATATAATCTGTCTTAATTCTCAATTGGGGTGCGTTACTATTGCTTTAGTTCTTTCACATCCTCCTTCATATCCTTGGGGCTTGCTAAGGCTAACCCAGGTCCTGCAGCTTGTGGCATGGTTTTTCGTTATTCTACGGGTTATTTTTTTAATGGTCTCTTCCATAGTTTTGCGTATCATAGGATTAGCAAAATATGTGGCTTAAAAATGGCTCTTTTAGTACGATCTTTTGATTTGTTTTTTACTCTTTTTCTTCTCCTTTGCCGTTTCATACTCATTGGAAAAATTGCATTTCCCTATTGTAGCATATGATTTTCCATCGTTCTCATATACTTTGAGATGCAGTTGCCAACATATAATTGCTTTTTTTTAATTTATAGGTAAGTTATTCTTTTCTGATTTGTTGTGAAAGTAAGTTAATTGTTCAATCATGTTATTATCCTTTTTCATTACTCGGGGTATATTTTCCTGTGCTGTCAATATATACACAAGACGCACCAGATCTAAGCCCTCTTATAAGTTTGCATCGTATCATCCTTCAATATATAAGATTTGGCTATTATATTAAATTGAAAGGAAAAAAAAAACATATTTATGAGACGTCATTATGAAATACTTCTAACTTTGTCACTGCATAAAACACTTAACAATTGATTATTTATTATACATGTCTGCAAACTAAAGCAGCTACAGTAACCAAATTACACTTGCAAATTAACATAAACACAAATATCTAAGAAAAGAGGGAGAGAAGACAATCCATCATACAGAGTCCACACCATCCATCATATAGAGTCCACACCACACAGCTTATCTCTTAATTAAAAAGCGTAAATTATATTTAATCAACCAGTAGAGCCAGTCTTTCTTGTTGTAGCTTTTGCATCTCCGTTACTTTGCTTGCCATCGTTCTGATCAGTCTTTGAGCTGCTGATTTCATCAGAAACATTCTGCTCTCTCGATGTCGTCGTCCCATTGATTTTCCCACCGCCCCCTTCGCTGATCCCTGGCCTGCTTTTAGCTCCACATCTTATGATAATAAAACAATAAGTATTTAATCAAAAAGCTAGAAACTAATATATGAGTGTGAAAATCACTTTCTTTATCACAAAACTAAAAGTTGATTTTGAAGGTCAAAGTATACTATCTTTACCAAGGAAATATCAAATTAATTAGCTATATATATATATATATATGTTGTCCAATATAAACAAATGTAATACTAATCTTATGCATGCAAATTATGATGATATCACCATACATTATGGAGCGACTAATATTCCTTCTGCTGGCTTGCATATGGTCGTGATGCGTGATCTGCAGCCTGCATATATATATAGTCCAATTCAATCATATATATGATATAATTGGCAACACAATCAACAAATTAACTAGCGATTTCTATTTATTTCAAATATATAAAGATAATTAAACAAACAAATTAAGTTACATTCGATCACTTACATATTCAAGGGTCGATGACGGTAGGACTCGCAAATGGGAATTTGGACGATATTGGTTTTTGGCAGGACGAGGAATCCATGCACAGTTAGAGCCATGATCTCAGTAATTCAGAGTGATCAGTTTACTAACTGCGTGTGGGTTTCATATTGAGACCAAAAGCCCGAGGTTTATAAAGAGTGAGAAATGAGAATGCATGGCAACTTGTACGATTATAATATTATTAAAGCTTTGATTCTGCATTATTTTCCCCCTTTTCTCTTTTGATCCCTATAGGCTACAGTGACATCAGAGAAAAAGGGTTGTATAGTCTTTGTCCATGATTGAGTTGGGGTTATACATATTACTCCGTCAAAGTCTTTGCACGCGTATTTTGAAATGGATCGAATATCTATGTGACCATATATTACATTTAATTTACTCAAATAAAGAGCGAGTGAGTCAATATCGAAAACTTAGTGGTCATCTGACAATGAGCAAAAAAATATCCTTTTTTTCTGCTAAATAAGAAGTATAAGACTTATAATCATTAAGGGTAATGATAGAGAGATTAAATTTCTAAATTAAATTTTGTAAACTAAATGATGTGGTTGTTGATGATTAGATTATTACTTAGATGTTGATTAACATGTTTATTCTTATTAATAACATATTATTTAGTTTATAAATTTAATTTAAAATTTTAATCTCTCTAGCATTAACTTACCCTTAAACACTTTCAGAAGTTCTTTGTAGTAATGGTCTTCCCGCTTTATTTTAGTCTATTTTTCTATGGGCATTCAAAGGGAAGGATCGAGGTGGGCTTTACCTAAAACAAATCATGGTTATGAAACATCGATCAATACCCTCTTCAATATATGTAGCTCTTATATAAACTCTAATTAAATACTAAAACGTAAAGCCAAAAAAGCTATTAGAATGCGAATATCTGACTTTCAACTCAATTGACAATATAGAAAATAGTTCGGTGTTTTATAAATTCATGTAAAATATTTTTAATTTTTTTACGTGAAACATTCTTCACTCACAATAACGTTATTTCTAGACATAAGTATAACACGAGAAATGAATAGACTAGCTTTGATACCATAATACTGAAAAGCACTACCCAAAAACTTATTTTATCAAATACTATTCAGTGTGATAGAGATATTTTGTCCTGATAATTAGCGAGTCCTTGTTCTTAATTGGCTTCGTCTAATAATCTCGGTTTTTCTAGCTTCTATAAATGAAGGGAACTTTAACGAAAAGCTCCTGGTACTGTTCACTTTAACGAAAAATCACATTTTACACTAAAAAGTCAATCCTGGTACTATTTATTTTACCCTTTATTTTGTTCTTATCGTTAAAACTCAAAGTTTTCAAGCTTTTTTTCATTAGCTTTCCTATAAATGAAAGCTTGCTAATTTGTGAAGGAAATTGAGAAATGGTGCTTCACGTGGTGCATGGGTGTGTCCACTGTCCTCCCGATATTGACTCTGGCTGCCTTTCGCTCTTTTGTTTTGTTTGAGTCAAATTTCTTTGACGGACATCTAACACAAATAAAGAGTGACGTTGACTGTTAATTTGATCTTAATTTTATAGGGCTCGTATGTATTCTGCCTTTTTGTTAAAGTATTAGCAACAATTAGGGGCCCTCCACATTAGCAACAATCACTGTCCATGCAATGATGAAGATAAACCCCATTGCTCTAAAATATGTAGGGCAAATAAAGTCTAATTGCTATACTAAATTATAGAAAATTCCAAAATCATCATGAAGCTACTAAGTGAACATGAAAATTAGGATAGAAACATCTAAAATTGGTTGAGGAAAAAAGCATTCTCTGATAATAATACTCTAAATTATAAGACTCTGGTGGATTAAGATGTGTTGAACTCTCTCATATTATAAACTTAATGTAAAAAATCACACATCAATTTTGAGAATAAATGACTTAGCTAAAACTCTCTTCTTTTAACAATTATGCAAGATGACTCTCTCTATCTAAAAAAAGTCAAGGTGTCTCTTCTAAAAGAATGTGATCACTCTGAAAAGTAAAAGAGAATAGCTATAATAAACATATTTTAACATTTGGTTTGTAAAAATGATCAATCTTTAATAATGAAGACATATTGATCATATATTAATAATGCAACGATGACATAACGGCAACAGAATGGTTTATATTGATGACATAATAAACACTAATCAGTTCAAAAGTCAAAATATGTTTATAGTAAGTAATTGCCTAAAGTAAAAACTTTCACCAATTCACTAGAATTTCATGCTTGGTCACATGCATCTGTTCGTAAAAAAATACTCTTTCTAATTTCTATTCAATTATAAATTTAATATCAAAATATAATATTATATTTCCATCAAAATCTAGAGGTGGTTTTCCCACTTATTTTATTTTATTTTTATCAAACAAGATTACTTACATTAAAAACTAGTCTAAAAAGAGCAAGCAAAACAACAACATATAAAGTAAAAAACTCAAGCAAAAGAAGAGCTGCAATCCAAGATACAAAAACTTAGGCCTGAAGGCTACAAAACAAACAACAACAAAAAACCCTAATGTCAAGCAAAATAAACCAAATCGCCGTTGCCGTCACGTCCTTAGAGAAAGCTAAACTTCGGACTAAGAAAGTAGACACCGAATCTAAGTCTCTTTCACGAATTCTTGCAAATATATACACACAAAATATCTTATGGATAGATAGTGAAGCTAAGGAGGTAGATAAAATACGTTTCAATTTCAGAAATCGCGTTATTAGGTTGAAATCACCATAAGCATAGTCACCCTTTTGGTTGGTTTCTTTTTGGCCATTTCTAGTGAAGATTTATCATCGTAAGGAAGCATGATTCACGTGGGATGTTACGAGATTCATACATCTTCCTCTTTTTCAGAAGCAAAGAACATGTAGGCCCAAAAGGAATTCAAGCTAGCTGGCGAAGTATTATTGTATGCTTGTCACTGGTTAGTGGGAAGAATAAATTATAGAGGGTACTATATAGTATATACTTTGCTGACCAGGACACGCATTCTGCTCGTTATTTCTTTTTTATTCTTAAGTTGCGTTTGTTGCATGGTATTATTTCTAAGTGGATTGTTTGAGTAAATTGGCTAAGAATAGATTAAACTAAACCAACTTAGTAAATCATTTGGTTTAATAACAAACTAAAAAACAAAACAATGAAAACAATACTGTCATCAGTTTGCTGTTTTCTCTTTCTTTAAAATCATTTTTGAGCAACAGCGTTAGTTGCAACTGCCAACGACCCCAACACCAAAAGGTTCCCAAATTAAACATGCAAATGTTTTTTCTTTATTTTTTCCATTCTACATATCTCTAGTCTCTCTCAAATATTTCCTTGAAATACATTTGGTTCTTGAAAGTTTGTACTTTTCCCTTAATATCATTTTATTTTAGCGAAACTACTACGTTTGATAAAGGACATATAGAGAAACAAATCTATCCATGTTCTTTTTTAATATTAAACAATATGTCGAGAAGACCCCATTATAACTTTTCAATTACTAAAAACTCAAGAACAACCCTACCCCAATTATTTAGATTGTATACAAAATAAAAAGGCTAGTAGTCACACATACATATCTTGTTGAGAGTATCATATATCTCATATTGACAAATGTTAGCTTGTGAGTGGTTAGATTATAAGTGAATTGGATTGGTCAGCTCAATAGGTTTTGTTTGTAAGTTTGTTAGAGCATCTCCATGGGACCCCTAACACTTTTGAGGACTCATTTAGGGACTCAAAAAGAATATATTTGTCTCTAAAAGAATATTAATTCCAATGAGAGTGTCCTTATAGTATAATCCTTAAATTTAGGGAGTAAAAGATTTAAAAAAAATCATTGTCAATTTTGCAGCCGTTGATCTAAATTGTAAAAAAAACAAAACAAAACCATAAACCTATCAAGACCATTAATTTCACATCAATAAACAAAAGATAAAAAACAAAAAAACAATGGGACCCATGCATGCAGTTGCGCATCAGCACATCAATAAAGAGAAGCTGCACGTGGGTACACCAAGTTTTCTACTTAAAATGCCCATTGGGCTCTACCACTTTGGTCTATATTGTCCCTATATGTGGGGACTTGCCTCATGTATTCAATGAATCCTTATATTTTAGGTTTCCGGTACATTGGAAAGCCCTGTTCCTCATTTATAGGGTCTAGATGGTGGTGAAAACAGCTTTGAGGGCTAGCATTGAAGATGCTCCTATAGTAGATGTAGTGCTGTGTAACCTTTTTTTTTTTTTTTTTTTTGAAAACTAGGAAATCACATTTCAGGGCAAAGAAGCCAAACGGATACAAGAAAGCCTACGAAGAGGCAAACACCCATAAAGAAAGACCAATACCAAAGCAGTGAAAGGGGATGCAAGCACCAGACACTTCCACCACATAAAAGTGTCACCCCAAACACTACCATAGCAAGACTAGTGAGGACACGGAAGACCATCATTGCTCAATACATGAACTAACGAAGATGGAGGCCTATCGACCCAAACAAAATCACACATCTCCGTAATACCAGCCGACGCAAGAACATCCGCTACAATATTGGCTGATCTTGGCACCCAAGACCAGCTACAATTCTGGAAAGCCCCACTTAACCGATCGACCCTAGCCAAGATTGGGTAAGCATCCCAACTGCCATTATCAATAGAACCTCTAAGACAAGAAATTGCTTCCAGAGAATCAAATTCGAGAATAACAGAGCTAACTCCCAGCAAGGCACCTTCATGAAGCAACGTCAACGCCTCAGCCGTAGCCACAGTAAGAGTCACAATAGGATACCTCGTAGCAGCCAAAAATCTCCCTCCCTTAGCTCTAGCAATCACCCCCGCAAAGCCCAGTCTAGAATTTTTGACCAACTGGCATCCATATTGATTTTAGTAAAAGGAGAAGTGGGAGGAATCCACCGATCAAGCTGGGCATCCCAAGCAGATTGGGCTTCCCGAGCTTGCACCGAAGTGCTACGACCTCCCCCAATCCTCATCGCAATCGAAAAAGATGCCACAACATTAGAAATGACATTAATCACAGAAGAAGGATTAAGGAAACCTGGTTGAACACAAAATCACACCTAGCTTTCCAAATGAACCAGCAAGTAACCGCAATATAAGCTCGAAACCAATTCCTATCAGCCGAAGCCCCCAAGTTAAAAGATAACACGGCCTACAACCAGATCACCCATGAATGGATACCATCTCTATCAACTTTATAATTGAGACCACCCCCAAACCAAACTCTCTCCACCCAAGGACAAGTAAGGAACACATGTTCAACAGATTCATCAGCGCAAAAACAAATAAGGCAGGTAGGGGACGGGGACACCTGGCGATTGAAGATAGCAGCTTGAGTTGGCAATCCATAGTGAAACGATAACCAAAGGAAACATCTAATTTTAGGAGGCACCTCTAACCGCCAGATTACTTTCCATACATCTTAAGGTACCGAATGAACTTGTGGCAATTGGTGATCCCTTGAAATTAAAGATTGAGATTGAAGCCACCGGTACCCTGATTTAACCGAATACTTGCCATTCCTACTAGCAGCCCACATTAAACGGTCATTGCTTCTTGAATCGCCAATTGGTGTAGCATAAATGGCCTCTTGATCTTCTATAGAAAGAAATGGCTGTAGAAAATCAATTGTCCACTCACGGGAAGAGTGATCAATAAGAGAGCAAACACGCAAATTTGGAGTAACTGCAACATCACCACGTGGCACGGGGTGCCTTGCCGGTAAAGATGGCAACCATCTGTCCACCAAAACCCGCACATCCTGACCCCCACAATTTGCCAATGAGATCCACTACAAATTAGCTTCCTACCCTTGAGAAGACTAGTCCAAGCCCACAAAGCCCTGCCTCATTTTTTAGCCTCCCAAAACGAACAATGCAGGAAGTAACGGGCCTTGATAACCCGAGCCCACAGCGAATGCGGTTCAGAAATTAACCGCCAACACTGTTTGGCAAGTAAAGCATAATTGAATTCTTGAAAATTCCTGAAGCCTAAACCTCTCATAACCTTAGGCAGGCCTAAAACCTCCTTAGACACCCCAATGAATCTTCTGCTTTTCTTCCGAACTTCCCCACCAAAACCGAGTGACCAAGGCATCTAATTCATGACAAACAACTGCAGGAAATTTAAATATATTCATTGGATATGCTGGAATTGCATGGACCACAGCCTTAATCAAGACTTCTCGACCCGCTCTTCCAACCTTGAAGCTTCCCTAAGATCTTGCCTTTCACATAAGCAAGGCCCCGCTTCCTTGAGTGACCCCAAATGGCCGGAACACCCAGATAAGTACTCGGATTATCCACCACATTTATGCCAAGAATACCACCCAACTCAGTAGCTACCCCATTAGGAACATTGGCCCCAAAATAAACACTTGACTTCTGCAACTTGACTTTCTGCCCCGAAGCTTCACAATACCTTTCAAGAATAGAAATTAAATTCCTGCAATTTTTAACATCAGCCCTAAAAAACAGAAGCGTATCATCAGCAAAGAACAAGTGCGATAAGGTCGGCCTCGAGATTCCAATACCACCCCCTCCAACCGCTTAACGTTAATTGCCTCTTTAATCAAGCGTGATAGAACTTCCCCAACCAAAATGAAAAGATATGGAGACAAGGGAACTCCCTGTCTGAGACCCCTAGAAGAAGCAAATTTTTCCCCCGACTGACCATTCAAGATAACAGCGAACTTAACAGAAGAAATGCAGCCCATAATAAGCTTTCGCCATAAACTACAAAAGCCCAATCTTTCCATAAGCGCATCAAGAAAATCCCATTCCACTCTGTCATAAGCTTTCTGCATGTCAAGCTTAATACCCAGCTCAAATTTACATTTCGTAGTCCTCCCCTTTAAGAAGTGAAACATCTCATAGGCAATCCCAATATTATCTTGAATTTGTTAACCTACCACAAACGCATTATGAGAATGAGAGATAAGCCTTGGTAAAACCACCTTCAATCGATTCACCAAAACTTTAGAGAGAATCTTATAGGAAAAATTACAAAGACTAATAGGCCTGAACTGTGAAACCGACTCCGGGTGAGAAACTTTGGGAATCAAGACAATGTACGTATAATTGATCGAAGCTGGGCTTAAGGTACCTTGCAACAAAACACTCACCAAATCATTAATTTCCTGCTGAACATGCTCCCAGAAAGACTGATAAAATATCCCTTGAAAACCGTCAGGGCCAGGAGCTTTAAGACCACCCATATGCACAGCCGCATCTTTTATTTCATCCACATAACCCAGCATCACCAGCATCTCATTCATTTCCTCAGATACCGCCAGACAAAGGCACTCCAACAATGAACCCCAATTCTGAGACCCCCTGAAGTGAAAATATGTATGAAATGATCATCCACCAATTTACGAATCCTAAATGGGTGCTTCACCCAAAACCCATCATCGTCCTTGATTTTGACAACCATGTTCCTTTTCCTTCTTTGCATCGTGGACTGGTGAAAGAACTTAGTATTCAAATCCCATTGACGAAGCCACTTAACTCTGGAGCGATGCATCTAGAAACTTTCCTCTTGAGCCTACAGATTATCCATAAATCTGGATTTCTCCTTGATTTCTTCATAATTCGGACCCCAATCCATTTGAAGCTCCTCCAACTAATGTAGAAGTTGTTGAATTTGTTGCCCCCTGCCATGAAATTTTTTCCGGCTCCAACTAATAAGACGGGAACGACAAACATTTAATTTCTTAGCCCACATCTCTAAAACCTCTCATCTCTCCCGTCTCTCCCAACACTCTCTCACCAACTCTTTACACTCATCCTCCAAAGCCCAAAACGCCTCAAACTGGAAAACCTTCCTACCTCTAACACCCTGCATCTCAGACTGAAAGATCAACAGACAATGATCAGACCCCATAACTGTCCCATGCGTAACTAGGGAGTCAGGCCACATCTTCTGCCATAGCCCATTAATCAAAATCCTATCGATTCTCTCTTCCACCAAATCCCCATAACGCATACCTCTCCACGTAAAAGATGGGCCATTAAAGTCTAAATCCATCAAATTTGAGGAAAGCAGGAACTCCTCCAAATATCTGGGCCGGTTATAAAGCACCTCCCCCCCCCCCACCTGATTTCTCATGATGCCAAATAAACTCATTGAAATCCCCTCCACACAACCAAGGAATATCAGCTGGAGGAAAATGACTCCTCATCCATTCTCAAAACGCAACCTTCTCTGCTCTGTACAGGGTACCATAAACCCCCAGTAATACGCATCCAACTTTGATCCCCACCCGTCCGCATAACAGTATCAATAATATTCTGTGATGAAAATACTACATGCACCTCCACATAATCATCCCACCACAAACTAAGACCACCAGCCCTTCCAATAGGAGAAACATTGAAACCATTCAAATATCTCATACGTCTTCTCACCCCGTCTAATTTGTGATCTCTCATCTTAGTTTCAGATAAAAAGATCATAGAGGGTCTCTTATTACGAATGAGCTCATGAAGAGCCCGAACTGTCGTGTCCGACCCAAGCCCAAGACAGTTCTAGAACAAAAAAAATCATGGCGATCATGCGGCTGTTGAGGGCCAGCCGCCACAACCCCTAACCTATTTTCCCACTCTCTTTGCCAATAACTTTCCTTTCTCATCTTCCGAAACCTCCTCCAAATAATCCCACATATCCCTGAACTCAAGTGGAACTTCTTGTAACTCTTATTCAGCATAAATAACTCGTTCAACCATTAAGCATCTTTCCTTAATACTCATGCCCCTCAATTTCTCTACCATTTTACCTTTTCTATCCTCCTTACTGTCATGACCCCTAATCTTCTTTAACGGAACTTGTACCAGATCCATACACTGAAGCTCTCATCCCCTCTTCTGATCGCTAGCCTCAGTCAATAACAGACTTGGAGACCTCCCCTGCCTTCTTACAGCTTCTCCAGAGCTCCCCCATTCACCTTCAAATTCTTTATGGGGAGAAATCTCTGCAATTTGATCACCCATGTCTACCGATTGCCATCCTTCCCTAAATTGAAACACCACCTCACTTGAAGCTTGAGGAATACCCCTACCTCCAATCTTCCACATCGGCTGTCTGCCTCCCTGCGGCACTAACCAATGCATCTGGTTATTAGAAAGCTGCATTCTCTGCAGACGCCGCCATTTCTTTTTATCCCTAGTTATGGACCGATGCTAGCCTTCAGAGACACCACCCCCTGCAACATCCCTTCCCTGATGATCACTATTAGTTGACTGGCTCTGGATCAAAGTTTCTGGAATGACACTGCCTCTGACAGCTCTAGCCTTCCTCCTCTCTCCAATCCCCACAGTCAAGGTTCGGACAGTCTCCACACTATCTCTATCTAGGGGAGCTTTTGTCCATTCTCCATAACCCGCCGCCCTTCCATCATTAGCCTCAAAGGTACAATCAGTATTAACATGACCAATGCGACCACAGTGGTAACAAAAGTCTTGAAGCCTCTCATACCGAAATTCCACCCAAGTCTCACAGTTGTCCTCCTTTCTTAGCCAACAACCCTTGACTAATGGTTTAGCTGTGTTAACTAACACTCTAACCCTTAAAAAACCCCAGGCTTTTGCTGGATCCTCCAACTCCAATAAGACCCCAGCATCCTTGATCAGACGTGTGACATTATCCAGATTCACAACAAAATTCTTCTTCATCACTGCCCACGGAACCTGTTCCAGTATCTTAGATGCCATACTTTCATCCTGCACTGAAATAATGAACATATTCTCTCTTACCCACTTAATCTCAACTTCGCCAAAATCTCTCCATGCCGAGCTAAGAATATTCCTCATTCCCCATTTATTCAACTTTTTGTTCGCCAAAGCCCGACCAACCAACTTCACTCCATGCTCCATGGTAGACAGATCCATAGAGCGTTCCAGATGGACCACAAGCTCCTCCACACCACTATTCTCCATTTTACACCGACAGAGAGCCTTTGTTTTGCCCAATAGCACCACAGACAACTCCTGAATCAGTGTGAGATTCTGTTGAAGAAGAACAATTGAAACTCTTGCTCTATTTAACCGTTTGGACTTACCTCGTATAGCCGACTGAAGCTCTCCGAAAATCTTAATAAGCGCTAATATCTGAAAGTGCTTGAAATTGAAGAGCAAAAGGAACTGAGAATCTTGAATGCTACCTACCGAAACCACCCAACACCAATAAATGCCTTTCCGCATGTCACTTTTTTTAAAACTAATTAATCCCAAATTTCCTCTATGCAGGAGGAGCCCACGCCGCCCCCTACCAAAATCAATCACTTTTCTAAAACCAACAAATGATGAACAGTGCCCAGAACCCCCCAATTTAAGATGTAAGTACAACCCTAACCACCAAAATAAAGAGCACGGGCAGTCAAAGACCTGCTCTTTCCCCATCGGAACTACCCCCCCCACACAACAGACAGAAAAACTCCCCAACCCTCTAAACCCAGAATCAGAAATTAATACCCCAAACCACCAGCACCCAGGAGAGCCCCACCAAAACAAGCAGAGAACAATCAGAAATTAAATAGAACCAGCCCACCCAAATCAAAGCCACCAGGAAAAGAAACAACCACGGAAAAGTAACTATACCTTTCCACAAGGCAAAGACACGCACTCAGGCGGAAACCCACAAAGGAGAAAGCATTCTCACCAAGGAGAGAAAAAAAACTTGTAGTGCTGTGTAACTTTTCTTTTCTTCGTAACTTTCATTTGTAACTTTGAGACATTCATTCTATTCAATACACACAGATTTCATTCCTCTTTTCTTCACCGTTTTCTCTTCATTTCTCAATTGCTGCAATGTAATTAATATCTCACAATATTGGACATGAAAGTCTTGTGTTAAAATTCCTAAATGATCTTAGGCCTCTCCGTCAATTGCCAAATTTGTATGCGATTTGATGTAACATGTTTTGACATGGTACAAGAGTATCATAAATCATAATCTACCATATATATGATACAAGAAGAAGCAAGGTTTTCAGTTAACGAATTGAAACGATAATTATAAGTTCAAGAAGAAATAATCACATTCAGCCATGCTTTGCTAGACCGCCAGCCACCATATTACAACAACAGCGGTATTAATATCTGTAGCTAATTTAATTAACAAACTAATAGCCCTGCATTATTAATTAATCAGTGGCATCAGGAGTCTTGGTTGTATTGTTAACTTCATCAGCAATAACATTTCCTCCATTTGTTTTCTCATCTACTCTGTTCAAACTACCGCTGAGGATGACCTGATCACTTCTCAAACTCCTGTTACTGCTTCTGAGTACCCGGTTGATTTGCGGAGGGTTCCCTCTACTGAGCTCTCGTCTTCTAGGCGTTGCAGCACATCTTCTGATCAACCAAAGAATTAATACTGTTAGTAATTAATTAAACTTAACTTAATGCAAGATTGGTAATTTGGTTTGTACATAATTAAAGATTGAAAGAAGAGAACGAGTATAGAGGAAAGGAAAAGAGATTAACTCACATTATTGTTGGATAGTTGACTTTTGTAATTAGCTTAGTTACCTGTTTGGATCTTTGTAATCAGGATGTAATTAGGATACATATTATTTGGTGTTTCTTTCATTGTAAATCAATCTTGTACAATATATATTTCCCTCCTTGGTGAGAAGAATAATATCAGAAAATTAAACCCCAAAATAAGCCCTAATTAGCATGGTATCAGAGCAGAGATCCTAGGATTTCTGCTCTGCCCGTTCCCTCAAGCAAACTCGGCCCTCCCATGGAGAACCTACCACCACTTCACGGTGGAAACAATTTCATCCTAACCGATCCTACCCCTATACTAAACACTACTACCCTAACAGACCCTACCATGAATCCTCCTCCTGTTTCGAGTTCTTCCGACATGCCTCCGAAGTCCTCAGGTAACTGTAGTTATGCTTTTAATATGAATAATTGTGATACTCAGTCCAGTTGGATCATTGACTTCGGTGCCACAGACCATATAACATATGACCCCACTGATTTAGCTTGTGATACTGTTCCACTTCGACGAAATATTACTAATGCTAATGGTGTCACCTCACTGGTAATTAGCGCTGGCACTGTAAGCCTCTCGCCTACCCTTTCTTTGCTGCATACACTACTTGTACCTTCACTAAAGCATAAATTGATGTCTCTTGGTCAAGCTACTGAGCAATTGAACTGTTGTGTACTATTGTATCCGAAGTTTTGTCTTATTCAGGATATTCTCACGAAAGAGATAATTGGTCATGGTACTAAGAGGGAAGATCTCTATTTTGTGGACGATGTCAGTACAGGACCGGTCAATCTCGCCCAAGGAGCCGTTGATCATAAACGGCGTCAGATATGTTATGGCATCACCGTTTGGGTCATCCGTCTTTCAGTTATTTACAGCATATGTTTCTGGATTTATTTGTTGGTTGTTATGTTTCAGACTTTAAATGTGACACTTGCGTACTTGCCAAGAGTCACCGTGTTTCTTATCCGTTGAATTCTAATAAAAGTGATATTCCATTCGGTCTTGTTCATTCGGATGTTTGGGGACCATCTCCGATTACTACTTCATCTAGTATTAGGTGGTTTGTAACGTTCATAAATGATTGCACACGGATGACATGGTTATACCTTCTTAAGCATAAAAGTGATGTGTTTCTGGCGTTTAAGACATTCCACACCATGGTTCAGACACAGTTTTTTACTAAAATCCGGATTTTGCGTTCTAATATTGGTGGTGAATATGTTAATAATGATTTTACACATTATTTAACTACTCACGGAATCCTCCACGAGACTACTTGTTCTCAGACTCCTCAACAGAATGGGGTGGCTGAGCGCCAAAATCGCCATCTATTAGAAACGGCTCGATCGTTATTGATTGGGGCAGATGTTCCCCGCTCCTCTTGGGATGTTGCTCTTCAGACTGCCACTTACCTTATCAACCGCATGTCATCCAAAGTATTGAATTTTCTTACACCTTTTCAAGTTCTTGCTACATTCGTGCCTTTACCGTCCGTCTTGGTGCTCCCACCGCGAGTTTTTGGGTGTATGGCCATTGTTCATCTACATAAAAATCAACGGACAAAACTTGACCCATATGCCCTCCGTTGCATTTTTATGGGTTATAGACTACATCAGAAAGGGTACCGTTGCTACCATCCTCCTTCACGTTAGATGTATACTACCATGGATGTTACTTTTTCCGAGTCTGAGATGTATTACTCTTCGGCTTCTTCAAACCCTCATCTTCAGGGGGAGACACTACATGATGAGCAGGTTTGGACCATGGCTGCTACCATTGATCTTCCGCTGCCACTATTAGCCGAGCCAGTAGCCGAGCCCACAGTGGCTGCGCTTCCAGCCCAGCCAACAGAAGCAGCATCGCTACCCACAGAACCAGCGGCATGCACGGCAACAGTGCTGCCACTTGCCGATCTTGAGACTTCTATTGATACTACTCCCTATTCGTCTCAAAATATAGTACCACCAAATGACCATACTCCAGAGCCGGAGGTAAGATCTACTATCCCTATTTATGTATCCAATGTTCCGAATTATCAGTTACCTTTCAGGCATAACCGGGGAAAACCACCCAATCGATATTCACCGGAAACAATGAAAGGCTCTAAATATCCCATTGTCAACTATGTGTCATCACATAAATTATCAGAACCCGGCAAAACTTTTGTACAACAAATATCCAATGATATCACACCAAGTTCATTGAAGGAGGCACTATCTGATGATCGATTGACCAAGGCAATAGAGGAAGAAATGGATGCACTTCAGAAAAATCAAACATGGGATTTAGTTCCGCTACCCCGAGGAAAGAAGAGAGTGGGATGTCGATGGGTGTACACCATCAAGTACAAAGCTGAAGGGTCGATTGAACGATACAAAGCACGATTGGTGGCTAAGGGATACACTTAGACGTATGGTGTTGATTATACAGAAACGTTTGCTCCAGTAGCAAAGATTAATACGGTAAGAGTGTTACTTTCGTTGGCGGCTAACTTGGATTGGCCATTACAACAATTTGATGTGAAAAATGCTTTCTTACATGGTAATCTTAAAGAAGAAGTGTATATGGATATTCCACCTGGTTATGCATCAGTTTCACAACCCGAAATGGTGTGTAAGTTGAATAAGGCATTGTATGGATTGAAACAATCACCTCGGGCATGGTTTGGAAGGTTCCGGACAGCTATGAGGAAGTATGGGTTCAGGCAGAGCAATTCCGATCATACACTTTTCTTGAAACATCGAATGGGTAAATTGACGGCACTTATTATTTATGTGGATGATATGATTGTTACGGGTGATGATAAAGAGGAAATCTCAAGGCTGAAAGATTACTTAGCAACTGAGTTCGAGATGAAAGATCTTGGTGGATTGAAATATTTCTTGGGTATAGAAGTAGCTCGATCTAAACAGGGTATATTTCTATCTCAAAGAAAATATGTTCTTGACTTGTTAGCCGAAATCGGAATGCTTCATTGTAAACCGGTTGATACCCCTACAGTCCAAAATCACCATCTTGCCGTGCACCCTGATCAAGTTCCCACTAACCGAGATCGTTATCAAAGGTTAGTTAGGAGGTTAATTTATTTATCTCATACCAGGCTTGATATTGCATATGCAGTAAGTGTTGTTAGTCAATTTATGCATTCCCCGAGTGATACGCATATGGGTGCGGTTGAACGCATTCTACGATACCTAAAGTCCTCCCGGAGTAGAGGCATCATGCTTTCCAAGAATGGTCATTACCGAATAGAAGGTTATACCAATGTAGATTGGGCAGGGAATATTACTGATCGACGGTCCACATCGGGTTACTTTACATTTGTGGGGGGAAATTTAGTGACTTGGCGGAGTAAGAAACAGAAAGTGGTTGTGTTATCATGTGCAGAGGCGGAATACAGGGGTATGGTGAAATGAGTATGTGAATTATTATGGCTTCGGAGGTTACTCGCAAAACTCGGGTGTCCTTCAATGTGGGCTTCGAATTTGTTTTGTGATAATAAAGCAGCGATTGATATCTCACACAACCTAATCCAGCATGATCGCACGAAACATGTGGAAGTTGACAGACACTTCATTAAGGAAAAGTTGGATGGGAATATTATTCAATTCCCGTTCGTAAAGTTAGAGGATCAATTAGCAAACATCTTAACTAAAGCTGTTGCCAGTCAAGCGTTCTACAACTCTCTCGTCAAGTTGGGCATGAACGACATTTATGCACCAACTTGAGGGGGAGTGTTGGAGAGTTGACATTTGTAATTAGCTTAGTTACCTGTTTGGGTCCTTGTAATCAGGATGTAATTAGGATACATATTATTTGGTGTTTCTTTCCTTGTAAATCAGTTTTGTACAATATATATTTCCCTCCTTGGTGAGAAGTGAGAAGAATAATATCAGAAAATTAAACCCCAAAATAAGCCCTAATTGAAGCATGGTTTTTGGCATGAAGCTATTTATAACAAGAGCCATGGTGATCGAAAAATGAAGAACTTTTTCTGTGTTTAACAGCTTAAACTGCTCAATAAATCGGAGCTTAATGGCCACTTGTGAGTTCTAACTAAAGGTTAATGGTTCAATTTATAAGTGAATTGCGTGTGTACTGGTTTCTTCCACCTAGTCAAACTTAGGCAGATTGAAAAACAACACCCAGAAACCCTAAACATAAAAAATTTGGGTAATTTTATTTTAACAAATTGCTGATCACGTGGTTCTATTTCATAGTTTTTTTTTTGTTTTTTTTATTTTACGAGTTCTATTTCATAGTTGAAGATTAGCTACAAAACAGAAGACTTAAGCTTTACGTACTAATTACTTATGTACATATTTTGACTTCGATGTTATACATGAAGTGATAAACAGACGCGCATGACTATACTTAGGGGTGGAAATTTTTACCATAATACCGTACCTACCGTCCTACCATACCGTACCATACCAAATTTTTACCAAAAATTTGTACCAATTGGTAATGGTACGGTATTTGTACCGTACCATACTATTTTGGTAAGGTACTGGTATTTAAAACCAGTAGCGGTGGTATACCGTACCTACCGATAATTTATTAATATTATATTATGTATTATAATATATATATATATATATATATATATTTATATTTATATATTTATGTATTATGTAATTTTTATTAATATTTTTATATCCTAGTCTGAAGATTTTAGTTTCAAAGTATTTCTAATTCATAATGTTCTAAGTGTACATGACAATATATGTAGACAAGAAAAGAGAATGGTTACAAGCAATCATCTTTACATGAAACCCTGGAGACCGAGTAAACCTAAGACACACACTTTTCCTTAATTTAAGGTGATTTACATCAAACCCAAGACTAAGAAGTAATCAGCAAGTTAAGTGCCTTGAATCAAGGATGAGAGAAAGCTAGAAAGCAACTGGCGGTTGACAGATTGCTTGGAGCCTTGTGATATGAGTTGACATACGAGTTGACTTGCTTGAGCCATTTAGCACATAAACTTTAGGTCGACTGAATATTATTCCAAACAACTTTAGGTCGACTGAATACTATTGCTTGAGCCATTTAGCACAGAAACTTTAGGTCGACTGAATACTATTCCAACATAGTCATTAGTATATTGTGGAAACTTCTATGGCTTGTAACTTATATTGTGGCTTGTAACTTCTTGAATTAGGTTAGAAAAATATTAGATTTTGAGCAAACTAAGTGGCCTAAAACAAAGTGGTAATTACCATTGGCATACCATACCAACCAAACTATTTGGTATACCGATATTCAGTATACCGAAAGTTTGGTACGATAACAGTAATAGATTTTGCTGTACCAAATATTTGATATGGTAATCGGTACAGAGGTTTTGGTACGGTAATCGTACCAAAACCACCCCTAACTATACTCACTAAAAAGCTTGTAATACTCTGAATTCTGTATTTTTTTTGTTGGAGTGAAATTCTAGATAAAAAAATTGTTCTATGGAAAATCTTGGATGCATTTGATATATTGACGCAGTTATGTTATAATATACATAATTTATACCTCGTGTTGTAATTTAGTATAAAATGACTCTCACTAACTAAAACATATAATGAATTTATAATTGTGTTTGTTTATTCTTGTTCGGGTTTAGGGGTGAACACGATCCGAATTTGAAAACTTTTAACCTAAAATTATACTTCTCTCCGTGAGTGGAGAGCAGCAGCAACACTAGAGATTTTCCTCTTGCCGCCGGCCCTAATTTTCGATTAGGGTCGGTGGCAGCCCTTCCTCTTTCTTCTACTTATGGTGTTTTTCCCTGCTTTCCTTCCTATTTTGCTTTCCCTTTTCACCCCGATTTTCACAAGTACATCTATTGCCCTCAGATCAGATCTTCCATCCATCCATAGACATGTTCTTATTTTGGCTTCCACCGACTCCATCTCCGTTCCGATCTACAATCAAGTTTGACCGCGAAGTGATGCGGTCTTCAACTGAGAAGGTGAGTAGAGATCCGGCGTTTTCACCGGCTTGGGTGGCAATACCACCTCCTTCTCTCTGTCTTTCATTTATGGCAGTGTTGTCCGTGGTGATCCCACATGCTTCTTTGGTTTCTCTCAATCAGTGGTTGTGATCGATGAGATGGTATCTGTTGGAAGGCGAAATTCATCTTCTTTCCATCTGTGAGATGTGGGTTCTTGGCGAAAGTTGGTGGTGTAGGCTCCTGACAGTCGTGATTGGTGCTTTCGGCGGTGCCATTGAAGGAAAGCAGTTAGGGTTAGCTTTTGTGTTTTTTTTGTTTTGGGTATTTGGGTTACTATTGAGGTCCCTTTTTTTCCTTGTGTGGCTATTGTATATGGACCTCAATTTGTATAATTAATTGTGTTGTGGTAATATGGTAACCTTTGACCCAAAAAAATAAAAAATCAAACTGCAAAACTTAATAACTAATTTAATGCATTCACCCCTCAAACATCTCCGCAGATTCATCCTCAGAAATATATTAAAGGCAAATTTGTTTATTCTCTACTATTGATTTCAACTCCAGTAATAAATGACTCCAAATTATTGATGATTAGATAACCAAATTGGGCTCTTTAAAAACATCTTCGAATTAGGGCTTCTAACGAAATTAGGCTCTCTTTGAGTTATAGGCTTTTATGGGTTTAGCTTGATGTTGTTGTTTGATTGAATTTGGGGCCCTGTTTCACCCCATGTGGGTTTGGCCATACTTTTGCCGTATGAAATTGCTTACCTGACCATAAAAAGAGCATAAAATTGGTTATGAAAATGTCGTACATGAAAATTTCCTTACAGGTTTAAAGTACAAATTTTCATAAAAAAAAAATTCAAATAAATGTATGTGCTTGTTGGATTTCATAGTTGTAAATACTTTTATTTTATTTTGCTTACGTAAAAATTTTGAACGAAACCAGACTAAATTAAGCATAACCGAACCAAACATATTCAACAATGTAGTTTTCAAGGTTAGGTGGAATCAAATCGAACTTAACTGTTCCCACTTCAAAACAAAAGAATAATTAGTGAAAAATGATCAAGTATTACATTCAAACGTGAGTTTAATTTAACCAAACTAGCCAAAACAGATTTGTTATTCATATGCACTCAAGTTCGAATACTCTTTATAATTTGAATTAGTTGAAGGTAAAGAAAAAAAATAAGTATACGATATCTACCGTCTCATTAATCCAATGCCTAATTGTGATTATGTGGTCTCTAAGACATGACAACGTTTTTGTTGGCTTCCATTCACGTAACTTTCACCGGTCAATGTCATATCACCTTCCTCCTCTTCCCCTCTTTTCCAGATTGCTGTACTAAAACACTTCCTAGGCACGGTTCTTCCCCTAAGGCCCTCCAGCTTCCTCACTAATTCCACGTCCACCCCAACACCCGACCCCTCCGAGTCCACCTCCTCCGACGTCCAAACCGCCGCCGTCTCACCAAAAAGGACACCGGCAGAGATGTGGAGCTACCTCTGGATTCCTTTCCTAATCTCCTTGTCCAAAGAGCTGAGCTTGGCCAAGGCCCAGGTGCCGGTTCTATTGCCCAGTCAACTCCGAACATCGGACTCGTCCTCGTCCAAGTGTGCGGCCCCCGACCCCAAGATCAACTACCGGCCGGTGATCGGTATCCTGAGCCACCCTGGCGACGGCGCTTCTGGCCGGCTGAGCAACGCCTCCACGGCGTCGTATATCGCAGCTTCTTACGTCAAGTTCGTTGAATCGGCTGGAGCTCGTGTTATTTCTCTCATCTACAACGAGCCTCCCGATGTACTTTTCCAGGTGATCACCATAACAAATTGAGCTTTTTATAGAAGTTGCTTCTGTGTTGCTTACGTAAAAGCTGTTTTTCAAAGAAGCACGTCATGGGTTGAGTTAACTTTACTCGGAAGAAGTGCTTAAATTTTCAAAAGCCTTAAAATTGGCATATGATATTTGTATAGGCTCTTTTGTTTTAGCTGGAGAAACCACATTTATATAAACGACCCAGTTTTTGTATTGGCCTTTCTAATCGAAATTCGAAAGCTTTCGTTAGTTTTTTGGGGCTAAGAATCAAAAATTGAAGTTGGTGTGAATACTGGCTGTTCTTTTATATAAGTTTCAATATGTGTGCATATATAAACTAAGCCGGCCTGTCGCGGTGATTTTGTTATGTTGCTCACCTATATAATGCTGCTTTGCAGAAGCTCGACCTCGTCAATGGCGTGCTTTTCACTGGAGGATGGGCTAAAAGTGGTTTGTACTATGACGTTGCCGAGAGAATATTTAAGGTAATTCAGTGCTTGATATAGTAACCCCTTAGTGCATGATCTACACTAACATTATAGTCCTGGCTTGCCAGGCAGACCATTTAAATCTAACTTTTATATACTACGGGGTCAAGTTTCTGCTAAACAAACAGAAGACTACTTTCTACATAGTAAATTGGTCATTGCAGAACATGCCACAACCCCTTGATGTGCTTTAGTTGCTTGTCTGGACTCAGTTTTATGAAGAAGAAAAAACTCCGACCTTTCGTTCAAACTTAAATTGATCTAAATCGTTACTCGATCAGCTTAGTATTGGTGGGACTTGGCAGCATAAGAATCATGATTCTTAATAGGGTTTAGGTTTTTAGAGGTCAAAATTGACATCATACCAAGCCCAATATCATGTCATTGCCCATGATCATCAGCATGAAGGATCATTCTCTGTTTGCCAGCCAACACTAGGCAAAAGAAAATTTGATAGATACTGGTTATGTAGAATGGTCAGCCTAACCACTATATAGGGGTTTAGAGGTCAAAGTTCGATTTTTTGCATTAGATTTAGAACCATGACATTGTTGTCATCGTTGGCTAACCTTAGATGCTTCAGGGCTCTCTGCATCATAAAGATTTCCAGTAAATTGAAATTCTCTTAGGATAGTTCCATTGCTTCTCTTCAGAATTTAGTTTCATTGCTTTTCTTAAGAATTCGTTCATAGTTCCATTCCATGTTTATTAGCTACGTTTGTATCTGTTTTCTGCAGAAAATTATAGAGAAGAATGACGCTGGAGATCATTTTCCATTATACGCCACCTGCTTAGGTTTTGAACTTCTAACAATGATCATCAGCAAGGTAAACTATCCTTCTCAAAGTACACAGTTTTTCCATAAGAATTCAGCCTCGTCATTCAAATTGCATTTCTTTCACCTTTTTGAATGCATAAATGCCTAAGTAGCCACTGTAAATGATCAAATTTGTACATTCTGATGGGGTGATGGCACTTTAAATGATTCAATTTCTAAAAGAAGCAAAACCAGCACATCTTTTTTAGGGCAACAATTGCAATTCGAAACTATTTTACCACGTGCCTTGTTTCTTCGTTTGAGAATGGCCTTTCTTGGTTTCTTTGGTGGGCATACAACTTGAGACTATGAAAAGAATAGTCTTTAGTGAGGGTGCATCCATTTACAACTTGACATCCAACATCGAAATATGCAATAACAGTTCAATTTCTTTTATTAGAATTGTCCCAGTATTCCTTTCAATCTGAATCACCTTAGTCATGTCAATTAGTTGTAGTCTTTTAACTCGTCAAGTTTTTTTTTATCCTTATTGATGCATCATTCTTAATATATTTTTCCCAATTTTATGATTTACACAACTTTCTTTCTTCCTTCTAGAACAAGAAAATTCTGGAGACATTCAGTGCAGTAGATGTGGCCTCAACTTTACAATTTACCGAGAACGCCGTTATTGAAGGAACCGTTTTTCAAAGGTATAAATCTTGGAATGTGGTTTTCCTGACTCAATTTGTATGTCATTGTTCTAGTCTTATGCAAAATAATTTTACTTTGAAACTTTTTCTTCAAACATGTTGTGCATTGATTACCGATCTTAGATCCTTAGTCAAAACAAACTGTGAGGATGTCTATGAGTATGCGAATTCTTGAAATGCTATTGATTTATACGGCTATAACCGAAATGTAAGGGCCTCTAGAAGTTATCTTAAACTCTACCCAACCATCATTCGAGCTAGCTTCCCTGCAGCTAGCATGCTTATCACAGATTTTAGAGAGGAACATTCTCTTAAATAGGACTGAACACGAGAAATTATGTACTTCAGCCTAATCAGTAGGGTTAAGCGGAGTAGACGTCAATATAGCATGCTAGACATCATCTTTGTCTGATATTTATGACCTTCGTTCTAATTATTAAGGAGGAGGGTTGATGTTCTATGAATTAGTATGGAAGTTTCTTTTATGTTACTGTACATCCAGGGTGATTTAACTTCTTCAACCACTAAATTAATTTTTTACTTTTGCAGATTTCCTCCGGACTTGCTTAAGAAGTTGAGTACAGATTGTCTTGTAATGCAAAACCATAAAGTGAGTTCTAATCTAAAGGCTTCTTCCTTGAAGCTAGACATAGTTATCAAATATATCATTTATGCATGGATTGATCCTGAATTATCAAATCGAAAACCATTTACTTGGTCAAATCTTATAAATGTTCAGTTTGTTTTTTCATTTAGCAAAGGCAAAACCACTTCAAAACATATATAATTAGCTTCGGTTGAGAAGTTTAGATTGTTTCATTATGATTCTGAGTTTGTCCAGTCATCGACAAGATTGATGAGACAAATGGCTGTGTTTTGAGAATATCTTGGATTATGAGTTATTATGAGTTTCGTTCTTTCTGTTTACTGTTTGATTTATGCTTCTCGTACCATGCATTTTGTTTTTCTGCTGCTCTTATCCATATGGTTATACTTATGCTTAGAAAGCATGGTTTAGGTTCTCTAACATAAGTTTGTAATGATTCAACGCAACAGTATGGTATCTCACCAGAGAGGCTTATGGAGAATGAGAATCTGTCGAATTTCTTTAAGATCTTGACAACTTGTACTGATGAAGATGATAAGGTACTGAATGTAACTATCTCGTTTGGTTATGTGGTTTCACCGTGTCATGAAACATCTCTCTAGTCAAGTTCCCCAATTCATTTTATTCCCCTGAAGATTCTAACTGTTGCAGTAACACTAATGGCAGGTCTATGTGTCCACAGTACACGCATACAACTATCCTGTGACTGCCTTCCAATGGCATCCAGAGGTATTACCACAATATTTCTTTCGTCGTCTTTAATGCTACTATTAACTCTAAATTTAGCAATATAAGCAATAGCACAATAACAGTGTTTGAATATGGAACCATCTCGAGGCTCTTTATATTTGAATATGCATCTGCAAGGATTTCTACGTAAGATGTATTCACAACCTTGTGGAGGAGAAGCTACTATTGTGTAATTATCAATGTTTGCTTTTCGTACCATCTTTGTATGAAAGATTGGCACATAAAACACTAACTAGTTCTACTTAAGACATTTCCAATATTACCATATTTGTATTCTTAAGAAAGATTTTCAATAATATCACCGTAGAACTCGTACCATTTTGCATAACAAAGAATCGGGAAAAGGAAAAGACCTTTGAGGATATCTGGACTTATAGATTATTCCGACGGATATATTAGTGTGAGAAGACTAACTAATTAAGATGCAGAAAAATGCTTTCGAATGGGGCTTACCAATGATTCCGCACTCAGAGGATGCTATTCAAGTGACCCAGCACGCTGCAAACTTCTTGGTCAGGTTAGGGCTCCTTCCGTATCTGTCTTTTAGTTCTAAGTAAACCGCTGTGCTTTTCAACTTTGTCTGGAGGGCAGAGGTAGAAAAAAAAGTGGAAAATTTAAGGTTCAGAGTCTTCAGATAACCACATTATTTGTTTATTCAATTATCGAGGTTCTACTGTACTAACAACGTTGCACGGTGTCATATTTCAGAGCACAGAAAATGCATCTAGAACTTTAAAATTCACCAAGTTTATTCAACCGGAATGATTGCAGACCTTAAACTTAGTCTAATTTTGAATTTGTGATGCAGTGAGGCAAGGAAGTCATTAAACAGACCGCCTGTCCGGAAAGTCCTTGACAATCTCATCTACAACTACCGTCCCACTTTTTGTGGGAAGGCTGGGTAAGCCAAAAACTGAACTTCAAACTGCATAATTATTTTGGATTTGTGCATGAATTTATTAACTTGGTTGTCCTACGCTTTTCGATTGCAGGAGGGGATTCGACGAAGTTTACATCTTTACACAACCTTCACTCGCTCATATGTAAATTAAACGTGTGCGTCGAAACTGTTATGGACAATGGAAATGAAATGTAAACATCGTATTTACAGGACATTAGTACTCTCATGATTGTAAAACCTGTTTGTAATTTACATGTCACCAGATTATGTATCAGATTATTTATTAAATAATCACTACTCGGCAGTCCGGTGTATATATAAAGTTGCAAATATGAATATTGCTTGTGTCCCAATTTAGAAATTTTTCCAAGTTCCAGGTACATGAGAGATGTTTCCGTGTACCCGGAACAGGAGCCAGTAGAATTGCACCATACTCTGCACTACAGCTAGACATTGGGAATCCAGAGAAGTTATGGGTAGAAGTTTCTGTGCAAACTTAATTAGTGTTTACTTGTGTCACATAACATAACACAGTAGAATTGCAGCTAGATCACATGAATTAGGTTCATCTCTGATACGCCCTTGTGAGTTTACTGGCTATAACTAGTTTCGCTGTCTCACTCAGTCACAGAATTATGCCTCGGTCACACGCGCACACCCCGGTTAGCCCAGGTGGTGAGAGAGGGAGAGCGGGATAATGAATTAGGAATTCATCGTTTGATTCCTTATGATAGAAGCGGAAAAATTGTTGCTTGAACTTATATTCTTGCAGTTTTTTTTTCAAATTTCGTTTTTCAGAAGAAAACCTTTTGGGGGGACAAGTTTCAAATTACATCGCGTGTTATTTGTTAAATCTTCTCCTTCCATTCAATGGGGATAGGAGCCAAGAGCGAGTTCTGGACCATAGGTGTGAACTAAACGATTCACCATTAGAGCATTTTACACAGGAATAACACGGGTTGTTCCTTACTCCATTTATCATATTAGCTCTTATAACGAGAATCGATCTATTCTAACATCGAGAAAATAAAATTAGTTGTTATTTTGAAGGTGACTGCTAAAAATAAAATAAAAAATCTATGACTACACATTATCATGAACTGACCAAGAGGCTGATAGCTTAGGCGGTTAACGAACTCATACGTGTCCGAAATCTTGGGTTCGGACTCTCCTCTTTTAGTACAATTAGAATTTACAAACAAGAATGAGGCAGACGTGAGCTTAACTAAGTTTACTAGAACAATATGCTCTACTCTCTTGCATTTGCACCCAAGTTTAAATCCATTTTTCAGTTTAACAAACGAATTTAATGTAATTATCATACCGTTTCTAAAATAAATAAATAAATAGTCGAGATGAGATAAATGCTAATGGTACCACAACCCCCTTCTTCCCAAATGAGCACGTGCCTAATCACAGAACACGTGCTGTTGTGAATCCATATGCATACCACAATGGGATGAAAGGGCAAAACGCAGAGAATATGGCGGGAAAAGAAGCGAGCTTTGGGAGGGAAACTCGTTGAAAGATCCAATCTTTCACTTCACGCCTCTTACTGTTAATTCTTAGAGAGAATCGGCAACCCAAAGTTTTTCTTTTTTCAAAAAAAATGGCCCAAATGGAAACCCTGGGAATCATCCAAGACATCGAAACCCTCGTATCCGATCAACTTCAAGTGGTACCAATTCCCCCTATCCCTCTCTCAATCTCTCGATTTTCGTCTTATTTTTCGCAGTATCTCAATTCACTGTAATTTTGGCAAGACCCATCAACTTTTCAGTTTTAATTTTTGTTTTTTGGTTCGATTTAGTGTTTTTGCTGTGTATTACTCTGTTATAATGGAGCTAGCTCTTACTAGGGTTTTGGTGAATTTCTATTTGTTTGGACAAAATTTTACTGCTTTCTTGTTATGTAGTGAGAAAAATCTTTTACTTGCCTTAATTTCCAAGCTGAAAGAGTTTTTTTTTTTTAAGTTTATTGTTAAAAGGGTTTTTGTATTCATAAAAAAGATGTAATTTTTTAGGGATTTAATGATGGGTTAGGTTCAGGAATGCAATGAGCTTGGGAACTGCTCTCAATCAAGCGTTGATATTGAATTGTTACGTTTTTTTTTTCGTTGACAAAACGAAATTTCTTGGTGGGAATTTGAGTTGAGATGTGTTTAACCTCATATGAATTCATAACATTGTCTAAAGAAAGTTTTTTTCGGTGCTGAACTGTGCTATAGGTTTCGTACAAGTGGCTGAGTCGAAATTACTTTGTGTCTTCCAATGCTGCAAAGAGGTATAGGAACTGTCTTTAAATCTTTTCCGTGTTGCATTTTTTGTTTACAGGTGATTGAAAGTTGTTTTGTATAGGTTACTCCAGGAGTTTGTTGAAAAACATGGAAATGGGTTCGAAGTGGTGTATGTTTTGGCTGGCTGGTTGAAGAGCGATCCTTCGAGCTACCATATAAGGCTTGTTTCTGGGCCTAAACTTGCAGGTGACATTTATTTGTAGAAAAGTATGTATGTTTACTTGTGCTGATATATTTTCAACTAAAACCGAAAAGGGGTAGGGAGCATCCAATTATATTCCTTTTAGATAGAATACGATGATTGAAGTCAATGGTGTCTTTCCTGGTTGTATTAGATGCAATAGAACATGTTGAGAGAGAGTGAGAGCAGTAGTTTGGAGGGTTAGATTCCCGATAGGATGACATACTAGACTTACGCGGACATGAGTTATGGTTGACACAATTTGGAATGTAATAGAGGCTATTATATCTTTTGAGTGTATTCATCCTTTCATGAGCTAGGTACAATGGTTTCAGTCTTTTAATTTTTAATTTTTTAAAGTGTGCTTGTTGAAATCTAAGATAATTGTTCACGCTTTTTCTTGGTCCGTCTCATCATCTTTTTGTCAACATTCAGACTTAGCTTGTCTCATCATTACACATCCGGGAAGTGGAAATATTGTGGAATTCATGTCTGTCAAATTATATGCAGAAGCAAAAGAAGAATTTGATGGCAACTGCTCTGTCGGGGTTTATAGTGTGCAAGCTTGCATCCCAAAGGATCCAGCTGCACTGTGGAATGCTGAATTTGTGCAAGCGGAAAAGCTCTTTAAGCAGGCTCCTACGGTTGAGAATTGCTTGAGAGATAACAGGTATATTTCCTTCTGTTTTACTAATATAAATAAAGGGTATGCTTTGTTTTTTCTGAATATCAAGAGTATGAAGTTCCGATGCCTCTACTGTATTGCAACTTTGCAAGTCTGATTAATCTGCTAGATGCTGATTACTGCTCAGTAAGGATTACTTAATAGTTTGACCTTATATTCATTGGAATCCTTTCCATAAAGCACAAAAAGAAGATGAAAATGATTTGTCACTGTTAACTACTTAAATTTATTGGTTGATTTTTGGTTTATGAATAATATCACCGGTTAATTATCGTAAGAGTACATTAGTAGTTAAACATAGACTTGTGAATTACGTTACGTATTTTAATCCTAATGTAAGTTATGTAACAGCAAGGACGTAATCAAATTGTTTCTTTTTTGTCTTTTTCTGGTGGGAGATTACAAAATTTGCATGCATTCTTTGTTGTTCTTTTGATATTTCAAAATTCAGAAAATTTTATAAGATGGTATTTGGCTTTTATACTTTACAAATACTAAAAGTCAATTACTTAATGTTTTGGAGTTTCTGCTTTCTGCGTTCATGAATGGTTAAATATATTCATCTCAGTGGTCATGGTTCCACTCGTACTTCTGATTTCTTACTTTTATTATTTTAGTTATATAAAATCATTTCTATTTATACACCTACTTATGTGATATTTTAGCTTCATTTCCTTGATTTCAATGCTATTCTTTGTCGTCTTCTTCAGGTTTTGTGGGATTTCCAATTCCTTTGTTAAGCGTGACGTGGACAGAGCACCATTGAGCACTGAATCTCCGCAGCTTAACTCTGAGGCAGTAATAGGGCAACCAGAAAGTAATTTGGCTCATCAAAGTATTGCAATTCCAAAACATGTCCAGAATAAAGGACAGCAATCTAGCCCAAAAATCAGTTTACAGCCTACTAATGTGGTCAAAGATGTCAAAAGTGAAATTAATGGAACAAGAGTTTTTGGTCAGGCTAACAAACCTCCTGCAGACAAAGAAAAAGTTCAGAATGAGAAAAGCTCCTCTGCTTCTGGAGGTTCATTGGCAAATTTCTGGGGCCGGGCATCTGTTGTGAAGTCAAAGTCAGATGCTCCAGAGAAATATAATAATTCCATTCCTGATCATACTGGTTGGTTCATTTATCGTTTATGTTGAGCAGCTTTTAAAAAAGTGATGAATAAATTGGGAATTTAGAATTCTCCGAGAAGCATTTTAAATGCAAATAAGGGTTTTTTTTGTGCTTAAGAATTGTTCTGGCTGAAATATTTCTATATTTAGCTAGTGCAGAGCCTCAAACTTGTGCTCAAGAAGCAGTAGCGGGTAGCAGTGACGATGATGGTCAACAAGTTAATTTTAAGAGATCTTCCAACGGTGAAGGCACTAGGAAAAGGAGGGTTGTCTTTGATTTCTCCGATGACGATGAAGATGCAGTTAATTTAGCATCGCCGGAGATTCCAAAAGGGCAATCATGCCTAGATCTGAAAGAAAGCAATAAAGTTATGGTTCCAGAGAGACCGAATTTGAATTTTGACGAGCAGGTAGAAGATAACCCCAAGGTTAAGGAAGAAATATCTGTTGATGGGGAATCCAACCAACCTTTCAGAGAAGATCCTTCAGTTGTCAGAAAGGTGATAAATGCTGGGATTATCCTTAAAGAGAAGAAACCTATTCCTGAAAAAGATGTGAACAAAGTGGATAAACCCACCAACGCTGCTTCAAGTTCACCGAAAAGAAGAAAAGTTGTGAAGACAGTGATTGATGAACGAGGAAGAGAAGGTACACCGTGGTTTAGATGCCTCAGTTTTCAAAAAGTCACATTTGCAGAGTGGTGCTTTGCAAGTTCGCCAGGCTGTTCTTGTTTCTGCTTTAAAATTGAACACCCTTCCCATTTTCATCCAAATATAATAAATGAAGATGGACTTGTTACTTGTTAGTCACTGTTTGGGAGTGATTTTTTCTCTGGATATTTATACTTATCTGTTCTATTAATCTAATTTCCATAGTGACTGAAGTAATCTGGGAGGGTGAGGAAACAGAAGCAAAGAAGGCCGACAGTGATATAATCAAGACAGCCGACAGTGATATACTCAAGAAATCTGATAATAAAGCTCCCAGTGCTGTTAACAGGTTAATTTAATTTCTTTTTTCCTTTGCTTTGGCGGTTTCTATCTGAGAGGATATCCATTTGGTACTATAACCTACTTGATATAGGATGCTTGTAACACAAGACAAACAGTTCATCTTGTTTGTTTTCACACGCTATACTTTTTCACATCATGCAAATTCTTGATCAATTGGATTACAAACATGCCAAAAAGTTCACACTTAAGTAAATTCTGCCAATTCCAACTCTCTGTAATTTGCGGTTTGAAACAAATGTTAAAAATATCAACGGCTCGTGTTAGAAACGGGTAATTATATTTTATGTTGCAAGTTTGCAACCAGGTAGCAGGCTTAAATAGCTAGAATATTGAATAGTTCTGGTCCGGATATGAAATATCAAGTAGACCGTAAAGATGCTAGAAAAACATGCAGATCAGATGCTGTGCATCACTTTTGTTCTCATATACTTGTACTGACAATTGAGGCAGTTGTGTGATTTATTTGATTGCCTAGCTTGGGCAGGACTATGGTCTTGTGTTACTTATTCTGTGCCAAATTCTTGATTGATCTTTCATGCTGAGGTTTTAGCTTGTGCCTGATGACTGAACTCTAATTTTGAACATGTGAATCTAGGCCTCCTGCAGCTAAGAAGTCGGTGGGAAACACGGCTCCAACAAATGCAACTGGGAAAGCAGGAAACAAGAAAGGAGTAAACAAGGATCCTAAGCAAGGAAATATTCTTTCATTCTTCAAGAAGGTCTAAAGGCCTTTTCAAAAGCTCAAGTACCCTGCAGGATTGTATGGATATATTATCGGCTTTTACAAGTTCAAAGTTCCCTTGGTGTAATATAGGTTTTCGAGTTGGTTAAATCTCACCGTTCTTTGTGTTTTTTGGGGGAGTAACATGATCGGAGTGGGGGGTGCATTGCTCTCACATCTTGTTCTATTTTTAAAGTGACGGAAAGGAGAGTGTTTGTTTGTCATCTCTGCTGTTAATCAACTGCCCGATGTGTATATTCTTTTCTCTCGGGTTTACACTAGATTATTGAGCATATTAAATGTACTGTCTTAATTTATTCTGTAGTAGCAGAGTGCAGACGCTGCTCCATTTTGATCGGATAATCTGTTTACTTTGAATTAAATGGTCATGTGTTCGTATTCTGCCTTTGCATTATGTGTTCTGAGAACGATGGAATTCTGCATTGTTGTGCAGTAGCCATTCAAGTCTACCATTTTGATCGAATGCCAGCACCATCTGAAAGATTTCCAAATGATCTGTTGCAGTAAAATCCGATCTTGCACACTATAAAGTGTCTTGGCAGCAAGATTTCCACTTTAACGATCCCAAACTTCTCTTCCTCGACCCTAATTACATTACATGATAAACTTTATAACTTTTCTTATCAGAGAGTAATATTTATAAAAGCTTAAGCAGCAGGAGAGATTTTTCAGTGTAATCGGAACACAGGGTGGTACATCACGTATCACTATACAAATAGTGGGATATATGTGTTAAAAAGTTAATAACTTAACTATTAAAAAATTTCACCACTTATATAAAAGTACGTGATGTATAATTCGTGTTTTGGTCGTAATGAAAATTTTCTCATGCAAAATACCAATCGCTTCGTTTTCTGAAAGCCCAAAAACCAAAATTAAGTTTAAACTAACCGTTGCTTTTCAATCTTTTGGTTTTCAAAATTTCTCTCAATGGCATATTTACCTTTCCCAGTAACTCCACATAACGGCTAGTTTTGGGGGGATAAAAGTGTCATTTAACCATCATAACCTCCATATAAACACCTCTAAAGCTTACCTTCATTCTTTTTCTCTCAAAATTCTGCCTCTCTCTCTCCAAGCATTCAAAGTTTTTCCAGGTATTTTTGTAATTTGTTGATTTTGGAGAAAAATGGAGGATGCTGATATCAATGAAGATGGTGAGAGTCAAAGTGTTGATCAAAGTAGTCAAAACGGAAGCAATCACATGCCCCCTTTTATCTACTCTCAACACAACATGAGACGAGGTTTGGCCAAATACATTGCTTCAACTGCCCAACTTCTCACTTCTGCTGAACACGTCCGGTTCGAGACGTTTATCAAATCGTATGTCCAGCCTCAGTACTCTAGCGTTCCCCTAAACCTCATCAGAGGCGATTGTTTGAAACTCTTCAATGAAAAGAAGAACTTCTTGACGTCCGAACTTTGTGGCTTCGTCGGTATGTTCTCTTGTACTTGTAGCTTTTGGACTAGTAGCGATGATCAAATTGATTTTGTTTGTGTGACTGCACATTTTATTGATTCTGCTTGGAAGTTGCAGAAGAGAATTATCGCTTTTCGTATGCTCGAGTACGATGATATCGCTTTTCGTAAGCTCGGGCATCCTTTTAACGATAAGGTGGTTTTTGAATGCGTGATGGATATATTTAGGGAGTATACGACTGATGATAGAGTATTGAGTATTACCTTCGATAATGTTACATGTAATGACGCTACTGTTAAGATGTTTTGGTATTCTCTGCGGCCGTTTTATGGTGAGTTTTCTCACATGAAATGTTTAGGCGATGTGATTAATTCGATAGCGGTACAAGGCTTGAAATTGATGGAAGCTCATACAGAAAAAATTAGGGGGTTTATTCTTTATCTTGCCTCCTCTCCTGCTAGGCAAGAAGAGTTTTCCGCTTTATGCGAATCTCGCGGTCTGAAATATAAAAAGTTTAAGCCTGATATGATGACTCATTGGAACTCTACATTGTTCATGTTACAATCATGTGTGGATTACAATGCTGCAATCACCGCTTTTTATAACGGAAGGCATGAGAGCGATCTTTTGTGCGAAGAGAATTGGGAGCTTAGTTTTGTGTTCATGGAGTTTTTGAGTGTTTTTCATCAAGTTGCAGTCTCATTTGATTCAAGGGTTTATTCTCCCAGTTCTTATATGGCACTCTATCATTTGTTCTGCATTAGCTTTACATTTTCCGAACACAAAGCTCATTCGGGGTTCAAGGCGATTTATGACATTATGGAATCGGAATTCAAAAGCTATTGCGAGTTCATGTTGCCCAGTTTCTGTTTAGCTAAAGCAGTGGACCCCAGGATGAAACTATGCGGTGTACAACACATCGTGAATAACATTTCCAAATTTTTAAGCACGCCACTGAAATTCGATGCAAAAGCACTTGACACTATGTTGCATAACCTTTATAAGGTTTATGAATCCAGATTTCCAGAGGCTACAGAAGTTACAGAACCCTGTACTACTTCTAACAGTAAGAGAAGAAGAGTCGATATTCATGCTAGCTGGAGAGAATATGTGAGGCAAGAAGATATAAAGCAGTACGGGCCAACTGAGCTGCATATATATTTGGGAATAAATTATGCAGGATCTATGACTAAAAAGGAGTATGACAATCTTGATGTTCTAGCTTGGTGGAAGTTGCGTGAGGGAACGTTTCCTTTGCTTTCTGTCATGGTGCGTGACCTCCTAACTCCTTCGGTGTGTGCAATAGCACCAGAGTTCGTTCTTAGTAGTGCAGGGAAGCAGGTCTTGGATCATAGGAGGAGCATGCAATCTCCAAAAATGCTGGACTGCATGTTTTGCTTGAAGGATTGGGAAGATGCAAGACATCGAACGCAAAAATGGACTGATGACATGGTCGAGTACTTTGCAGATTCTGATCGAAGCGATGCTGAGGAAGAATGATCGATGATGCCTTAGCCAGATTTCTTACTCCGCAGCCTTTGGAATTTACAAGATTTTGAGCAATGTTATCGAGGGATCGATGGTAGAGCGTCGATTGAGCTAGCCACTAGTATGTAGTTAGACAGATGCAAAGCAGCATCAACAAAGTTGCAGATTTGGTTTCTGTTTTTTTGTTTTCAATGCCAGTCAGCTGTGTCATTGCATATACATTGCAGCTTAACTTTTGAGCAATTTTCGTATACGGGTTCTTTTCTTTTCTGTATGGTGATTCTTGGACTTCTTACGTGTCTCAGAATGAATCTCTTTCCATTACCAACTTGAAGCAGGAGAAGAAAGCAAATTTCTACATATTAAAACCTCTCATGAAGGGCGACCCCAAGCCAACAAGGCTCCCCACTTTGCGAGGGTCGGGGGAACCTCTATCGTACGCAGTCTTATTCTTGCTTTGCAAAGAGCCTGTTTCCACGACTCGAAGCTCTCAAAACCTCTCATACTCCTCTTTTAGTGTGAATAAACCACCTCTGCCAACTTCCGTTAGAAATCCTGTCAAAATGCACGCGAGCCTCTTTTGAAGGGTATTTTCGTCTCTTTAAATCCCATAATCAACATGGAGTAAGAATTACGTCGACATAAGTTGTAGTCAATGTACTTCTCACCTCAATGTCTTGTAATCTTCTAGAGATCTTGAAGTGGAAAGATGTCACATGATCTGTTGTTGACGAAATTTCTAACAAAATTTAACAGAAGTGTAACGTCTCCGTAAGACATTTGCACAATTTTACAGTGTTCTTTTACTCCGTATGTGTCAAAGCCCAACCCAACAAAGAAAAATGTGGCAAACCCCGAAGTATCAAAAGGCCAAAGAAAGCGGTGCCGGAAGGGAGTGGGAAGACTGGATAGACGCTTTCCACTTGACACTTCGAAGTTGCAGCAGGGAGCAGACATGGTCGAAACTTTGATTTCCTTCCCGCCGTTTCCCAGTAACCAATCACAGCGTTTCAGGTACTTTGATTTGGTTCATATTTATGACTTCCTTACCTTCTGTTTGGTTACCGAGAAAATTGATAAATTTGATTGATTTAAAGTCTCGCCCTTTTGCGTTTTTAATACGTGAATATTACTTAATAATTCTTTTCGATTGCTAATTCCATTGATTAATTTCTTCGGTGTTGTTTGTTTCAATCAAAAGGGTTTTTTTTTTTTTTTTCTCTGGAGAAGTAGAATTTCTTTCGTATGTCAAATATATATGAACAGTTTGAAGTTTGTAAAAGTAATTGAACGGGAGGAGCGTAAATTAAGAGTTTTTAGTTTCAATTATTTAGATTTTTCATCGAATTTGTAGGCGGATGTAAAAATGGAGTCGAATTCGGAGACTCGAAGACTAAAAACGAATTCAAACCCTCAAGAAGGAGGCGAAGATAGGATCAGTGAATTACCAGATGCAATTCTTTGTCACATACTTTCCTTCATTCCAACAAAGTATGCTGCGAGGACCAGCGTTCTGTCTAAAAGATGGAAGGACACATTGGGGTTCGGTTCCTAATTTGGTCTTCGAACATAAATCAAAGTCTTTTATCACGAAAAAGAAACATGAGTGCGACTCTGTTGTTTTTTCGACCTTTGTTGATCGTGTACTCTCCCTTCGTGATTCATCATCAGACATTAAAGAGTTTCACCTTCGTTGTTCCTGCTGTAGTAACGAGTTGGCTCTTATTAATGCTTGGATTCAAACTGCCATCGAGCGTAATGTTGTTGAACTTGATCTTCATGTTGATACAATTCTTGATGATTATCGGAGATTTGAGTTGCCTCAATGCATTTTCTCCTGTAAAACACTCGTGGCTTTGAAGGTGAGCTCAAATTGTATTACTTCCGCGCTCCTCCTGCGTCAGGGTGTTTCCTCAATCTCAAGAAACTTTTATCTCAGAACTGAATATCCTGACAATGACTCCATGGGAAAGATTTTTTCGTGCTGCCCTGTACTTGAAGATTTAACTATACATGGATATCTTGGTCAAGATGAGGTTTTGAATTTCAACGTCTCTGTGCCTGAATTAAAGACGTTAAGAGTGAGCTTCCCTCATATGCATCTCTTTACCATTCTCATTTCGTTCGCACTTTTCAGGAGTCGGAATGTGTTTCCGAATATGATGAGCATGAGTACTTAAAAGACGTCTTGTACTCAGAGCATCGGTGGAGTACGCCTGAGTCTGTCCCTGCTTGTTTGATATCACACCTCAAGACTATCACGATAAAGGGGTTCAAGGGATACCCGCATGAGAAGAAAGCATCAAAGTATCTGTTAGAGAACGGGAAAATTTTGGAAAAGATGATTATTCATGATGAGGTATACAGAGATTTGATGCTGCAAAAGGATTCTGGGAAATGCCAAGTTAAATTTGTCTAAAATGCAAAGCTTCTTCGACGGTTTTATTTGTAAGTCCAATGTTTTGTTTTCGATGGATTCTGTTACCTGAGTTCTTTACACCAGCACGTTTGCTAATCATATGGATGGGTTTTCTCCTTTCCCGCTAGCCGATGTGGGATTCAACATTTACTTGGCTCTAAATCCAAATAGCATATAATTACAAGTGAACCACGGCGGCCATAAAACCTTTTTAAGCATTTCTACAACATATTGCACAAGCATTGAATCACATCATGCAAAAACTTTAGTAAATGTAATTGAGATTTACTCTCTGGTAAAATTTATCAGCTCAAAACAGAGACCATCGCTATTTTAGATATGGAAGAGATAGAGGGAGAGAGATAATTCAAATTCAGAACACTTGCGTTACTGTTCAATTAACCCAAGTAACTTGCAGCAAACTAAGAAGAATTCAAGTGAACATGAAAGGAAAGGCGTAAAAGTGACCGTCTCTATTTAAGATATGGAAGAGAACGAGAGAAAAATATACATGATTTACATTCAATCTTGTGAGCAAAGTTTGTCATATCTTCTCCTCGAGTCAGCTCTCTCGAATTAAGTTGGTTGGTTCGCTCAAAACATACTTCGGTAGTTCATATTTTGCACCTGCAAGGGGGTAATGTAAGCACACGCTAAGAGGAAATGGAAGGCCGTAAAATATGAATGGCAATCTGCCATTTATATAGAAGATGGAACAAGTTTTGCCAAATTTTGATTCAAAAGCACACACGACGACACTTGCACATACAACACACCAGCTCAGAGATGTAAGCCAAAAAGAAACTTGCATAGCATTTGAGGTTTTTGGGGGGCAGCAAGTAGTAATGAAGAAAATGGAAATTGGATAAGTACCTCTTTCGTCATAGCAAATTGTTAAATCAGCATTTTGAACAATGACCCCAGCACTGTCCACAATCGCTTGTGCAAGGCTTATATCTGCTTCAGAAGCAGCTCGAAGTGCATCCCAAATCTCTAACGTACAGTACAAGTGAAATTTTTGTAAGATATAACATGTATGAAGAATGTAACTTAGAAAAGGAAACAAAAATCACAGTAGCAAATGCAAAGTCAAACAAGAACATGACCACAATAATCATTTTTCTGTGCTTCTAGGGTTCTGAACCAGTATCATGTTGAAGATCCTTCTTTAATTCTCTATCGGAAACATAAACCTACAGCATCACTCCCTAAGAACTAAAACCACCACACCAAATATACGGAAAAAACACATGTGAACAGTGGTATTATTTACAACATTTTTCAATTCTTCTCATTTATCCTGAGGTGATAGTGATACTGAGGTGAGTGGTGACCACTTATTCAACTAAATACAAATCCTATCCTTAGAGATTTGGACAAGAAGCTAATCCTTGTTCTCCATTTTTTTTAGATGCAGCCATTAGCTGCCATTGCATTCACATGACGTGATCATCTTTATTCTCTTATCTAGTTATCTCTGGTTTCCCATCGTTTAACAACGTTCTATACAGAATTTTCTAGGTTACTCAACAATCAACATTATCGTACACTAAAAATACCCCAAAAAGATCACCTTCTATGTAATTAAGACATTTCTTAGGTGATAACAGTTCCAAATAATACAGATTAAGCTGTCATATGGTCTTCAAACTGAACTCGAAGTTTAATAATCAGGTATCTTGAGCATTCATTTTCTACATAAATCATGAAGTATTCACGGTGAATGAAAATTTACCAAAACATTATACTTTAAATCTTGTACTCAAGTTCTTTAGAACATTTATGAACCTTAATGGTCATTCAATCTCAGATGAGTACAAATTGTTCAATTGTTATACCAACAGACGATCACAATAAATATTCAGAGCTCTACAGAGTGACTGAACTCAAACTAACTGTTAAATTTGACATTTTAAGGTGACTAGAAAAGCAATTAATTATAGTTCTCATCCTTTTTTTTTTCAAGTCAATGTTCACAAGAGAAGAGCTTCTATTACACTTCTATACAACCAAGTTTACTAATAAGGACTAATAGGTTTAAGAGAATGGTTTTCCTGATTAATAAAATATCATGAAACATTTCACTCTAAATTGCACAGGATTTCAGAGGTATTCCCTGATTTTCCCTTGACTGCATTTCCATATCTAAACACATTCTGATGTTCCTTGTAAGTTGGCACCCTTGGTTTTCACAAACATGGAGTTGTTTTGGCATAGAAAACATTGCGTCCCAGTAGGAACTTAGTAACAAGCATAAAAAATTAAGGGCAACATGACTATTTTGTATTAAGGTAACCCAATGATTCAATCCAACAAACAAAAAAGAATGGACCCCAAAAATCTTCTGTAATTATCAATACATACATACATATATATACACATCCAGAGGAAATAGCACCTTTCCTGCCTCCATAGTGAGGAGCAGTGTCCCAAAACTCTTCACGCAACTGCAAAAGCTGAGACTTTGTTAATGGCTGAGGATGCTTCCAAGGTTTTGGCTTCCGAACCTTCTTCAATGTCCCTGTTAATATTAAATTTCTAATTATTGCCTCTGAAATCACCAGTGCTTAAAAAAACAACTATCAACTTTCTTAACCGTAAATTGCAAATAATCAAAAGATAACAGTGAGAACCATACTCCATCGACTGAAGCATGTAACTACTTGTTTCCTTTCTCTTAGTTATTCATGTTTTCTTGGTATAACCACAAATCCCCATCCAATAACTCGTTCAAGTTCAAAGAACTAGCATAGAACTAGAAAGGAAAGCCCACGATTTTTCTAGATTCTGCACAATGCCTTCCAGATATGACATTCATAAGTTCAATAGGGCATAATTTCATATATTGCTTTTCACTTTTGAGCACATAAATGTCCAACGTACAGGCTGGAAAAATTAATACCAACGGTCACACGCCAATGTTAAGATCAGAAAGAAATAACACTAAGAAAACTGTCTGATCAAACAATTCCCTGTACCATTTTGGGCATAAAAATACCATCTTCGGCATAAAGTCTAAGTCCGGCTTTTCAATGCGCAGGTTAATTGTCCAAAACACATTTAAAGGCCTAAATCCATCTCTAAATCCGCAATTTTCAGATGTTCAATTCCTCAGCTAAACTCAATGTCATTCCCTAATCATCTTAATTCTTTTTTCTTCCTTTTCTTTTCTCGAAAACAATTCCACTGCTTCATTCATTCGAGCATTGTTTGTCGAAACAACAAAGCATGTAAATCTTGAAAAATCCAAACTATATCAAAAACTAATTCTTGAAATTAAAATAACAACAATCCATAAACCCCAATAACATATTGATCAATTTTTCAAGAAAGAGAAATAATTCATAAGTCTGACTCAACTGAGCACAGCGCTCAACCAATTTCCAGAAATCACAACTACTTTCAGTTTCTTCAAAGATTTTTCAACTTTCCTTTTCCTGCGTTTTCCCAGCAGCCAAACAGAAGCTAAAGCACCAAACCCAAAAGATAAACAAAGCGACAGAAGCTGAGAGAATGATATAGTAACCTCACCGTCTCCTTTGGTCTGTGACGATCCAGCACAACCCATTGTACAGAGAGAGGGACAAAAACGGAAACACAAGAAATTGAGAGCTCCGAAAGAAGTAGAGGAGGAGAAGAAGAAGCAAGCGAGCAGCGTTGAGCTTCGAGCTTGGAGGTTCAGCTTCGTGAAGACGCAAAGTCAAAAGCGGAGCGACCCGGCCGAACCGACTCGATTCCGGCGAGAGAGCCTGCAGGTTTTCCGGTGAGAGATGGAGAGTTGTAATAGTAAAAGAAGGGCGCTTTATTATATTTTTTATTAGATTTTTTTATTTTATATTTAATTAATCATTGCTCAATTATACAGTATACACGAATGTCAGGAAACATCTTCTACTTTTTCTTTTCTTTTTTACTTTTTTCTATCTTTTGGGGTCTAGGACAGCTAGGCTCGTCCAGTGTCGGAGACTGCATGGGATCTTCGGTTATTTTTAAAGGAACTTTAAAGAAAAACTCTCAATGCTATTCACTTTAATAAAAAATCACATTTTTATACTAAAAAGTCAATCCTAGTGCTATTCACTTTACCCTTTATTTTGTTCTTATCGCTAAAACTCAAAATTTTCAAACCATTTTCATTAGTTTCCCTTATTTTTAATCCCAACAACTTTAAAAGCCATTGTATATTTGTTTTGTATATTATATTTGACCCTTATAAACACTTAGACAAACTAAATTACAACTTCATCTTCTCGTTTCTTCTATTATCTTCTATCATATTTGTCTTCATTTTCTTTCTTCTTGCATGAAATACTTTAATTAAAAAGCCTTACATCTTTCAACATTACTCTACAATATCATGCATCCACTCTTGACAAGTATCTACGAATAATATTGGCATAAACTTTCGACAATATCTACTCCCAACATATGTTGACAAATATTGGCAGATGCTTAGTAGGTGCTTGGCGAAATGGCCTAATGAATCTTTTTTAGTTAATATTATAACCTCATTATTTGAAATTATTTCACAATATCATACAAAAAATTTTAATTATGAAACATCATACAGTATAATAAACTTTAAATTACATTATTTAATCTAAACATCATACAATATCATACAAAAAAATTTAATTCTGAAACAATGAACTTATTTCATACACGTTGCTATTTTGTGAAAGGTAAAGGAGTGAGGTTAGTGAGAAATGAGTTGGATGTTAGTCACGTCTTCTTTTTTTCTCTCTTTTTGGAGTGGCCAAGTATGGCAACTAGCCATTAATCTATACTATACATTCTATACTTTTGGCTAAAATATTTAATTACACTTTACTATTTATTGTAATATTTATTCAAACAAATTTTATTTTAACTTTAAAGTGAAGATATAAAATGGTAGAATCTGTGCTTAGTACTATCCCACTTATAACAAACTCGTGTTTCTATTTTATTCTTATTTTAATAATAAAATAAAATAAAAACTTTAACGTTTTTTGAAACTTTAGACTCCATCGTTAAAAATGCCCTAGAAGAAGACTTATTCACCACTTTGTGTTTCCTATTTTTTGCTTCGAAAACTATCTGTCTCAATGTGACTGGTAATAGGGAATGGTAGAAACCAATGGACTTTTACCCTTTTTAGAGTTGAAAATACAAAGAAAGAAAAAAATCACTTTTCTATACAAAGCATAAATAATGATTCTTCACTACAGTAATTACAAAACAGTACGTAACTAGTTCTTCACCGCCTACCCTCACTCTTCCCATTTACAATAAGAATTTTTATATATCCCATTGTTAATTGGTTCAATAACATGGATTTTGGTGGTTGTTTATTTTCAATAGCGACCGTATGCCATATACTTTTTTCATGTAAATATAATAATATATATATATATTATTTTTTTCCGGGTACATCTTTGTTTTTATTTTTTTGAAAATAAAATTAGAAGAGAAGGGATAATATTATATCGGAGGAGGATTGTCTGCCTTCCCAGTTCCGGTGCCCTTCCATGCCCTCCTGTTTTGTGTGGTCACGGTTAAGCTACGTTAACATTTTATATATTTTTTTAGAGTAAATTGTACGAATGGTCCATCAACTTTAATCAAATTGGAGCAATGGTCCCTCAACTAAAAATCCATTACCATTGGTCCCTCAACTTATCAAAATGTGTAGCTATAGTCATTCTCATCAATTTTGTCAAAATTTTGTCAAAATAAGCTATGTTGGAATGACTATTTATACAATTAGAATCCATCAACTCATCAAAGTGTATAATTATGGTTCTTTTCGTCAGCTATGTCAAAATTTTTGTCAAAACGAGTTATATTGGAAGGACCATTGCTACAATTGGGTTAAAGTTAAGGGACCATTGCTCTAGTTGAATTAAAGTTGAGGGACCAATGGTAATGGATTTTTAGTCGAGGGACCATAGCTACACGTTTTGAAAAGTTGAGGGATTAATGGTAATGGATTTTTAGTTGAGGGACCATTACTCTAATTGAGTTAAAGTTAAGGGACCATAGCTACAATTTACTCTCTTTTTTATAGAGATAATAAGACAAAAATGAATAGTAATATAAAATATTGATGTGGCTTAACCGTGACTACACAAACAAAAGGGCATGGGAGGCCATCAAAACTAGGAGGGCAGACAATCCTCCTCCTATTATATCCAAATCTCTGTCCAAATCAAACCAGCTTCTTTTGGAACGTAGCCGACCTATATCCACCCACCTACTATAAATATGACCATGACGTACCAAGCCTACAAGCAGAAGGAATAAGATCCTCTCCTGAGCTCAGGATGGGGATCCTTCTAATCGGATCATCCGGACCGTTCAAATTTAATCTAACGGTTATAATTATTATAATTTTTAGAAGGGCTCATTGTTTGAAGTCGTTGGATTAAATTTGAACTGTACGGATGACCCGATCAGGAGGATCCCCTTCCTGAGCTCAGGAGAGGATCCTCTTCCCGAAAGGCAATTTAACTATAAATTTCTAATTTTAGAAATACTTGCAAATTCCAAATTCTCTGATATTTCCAACAATATTAAGTTGATTAGCAACTTTATAATTTGTTAAATTTTTTTATTTTGTTGATTTTTTTTAGCTAAAAATTTTGGAATTAATTATTTCATAATCTATCTTGTTTTATTTTTTACGAATATTTTGAGGTAAAGAAATTAAAATTCCAAAAAGAAAAAAAAAATTGGTAGTGAAACATGAGAAAATTGAATTTTTTATGGTTTAGTGAATAAATGGATGGTTATTTATTACTTTGGAGGAGTTTAGTGTTGGATCTTATTTAAACTAATTAGTAATATTATTTTGACTGTTGAATTTAAATCTGCGTCATCGGTTTTTTTTTTATATTACCGCTATAATTGATTAAATTGAATTCGAGCCGTGGATTTATAAATGGTTGTAGTTGGGCACGCCACACTGGACCAAAAACCAGAAGGCATGCCAGCCACTGGATCTTCACAACCATATAATCTGGGCCGTAAAAAGTATGCCTTCTGTGCACTCACCCGCATGCAATCGTCCCCGTTGATGCTGCCATGCCGACACGCGAGGCCCGCCTCAATCTGCTTTTCAATTTGTAGCTAGTGAAATGTGGGTCCCCCAGCCCACTTGCGATCATATATCTATCTGGGGTGGGTTATGATCCCAAATTTCCACCCCCAAACTCGAAATCCCAAAATTCCAACCCCCAAACCCAAATTCCAAAATTCTCACCCCCAAAATACGTTGCCTTGGAGAGGTTTTGAGCCCACATTTTGGGCTTATTTTGTTTGAGACAGCCTAACTACTTACCCTAGATCTAAGTTAGGCCAATCGTTCATAACAATATATCTGCTACATTGCATTCGAGTTCAAATTCTTCTATTTTGTAAATTAAAGTAGTTTAAAAAATCATCTTATGGAAAGTTACTAATCCTATTACACGAGAGAAATTCACCTACAATGTGAATGTAATTGTAGTGGTTTCATTGTGGTATTTCAAGCACTGTCATGCGTTTTATCTTTCTCACACGGTAGTAAGTGATTGGCTAGGGGACCGCGATTGCATCCTCATTTTATGAAAGTCATTGTCCTACTATGCAAACAAAAGAAGAAACAAGAAAATCCATTTCTGCACGTCTCAGTTTCTCATTAACTTCCTCACAAAATGAAAGCAGTGTATGGTGCCTAGATTAAAGAGTCCTACGTCAGATAATACTTGTAGAATCCTCACCCATCTGTAATTTTTTCTTAACACATCCTTGTTTACAAACTTGCAGCATAGAATCAGTTGCAGACTAAGCTCGAAACGAAATACAGGATACACATTCAAGATCAGGCAAAAACTGGCTGAAATTTGAAGGCCGGCAAAGGGTATTCACGGGGTCACAGTTTGATCAAATGCGGTATGAACTATCAGTCCCATACCTGCTCCTCATGTTGTAATTTTCAAACTTTGGATTGTCATAACCCGCTGGCTTCATATCCACCGGTTTTGGTTCTGCCCCAACTGTTCCATAAACTACATACCTGCTCCTCATGTTGTAATTTTCAAACTTTGGATTGTCATAACCCACCGGCTTCATATCCACCGGTTTTGGTTCTGCCCCAACTGTTCCATAAACTACCTCTCCAGTCTTCTCTCGCTGGCGATGCCTTGTTCTTTCTTTCTGGCTCTTAGACCTGCTATGAGAAGAAACCTCACTGGACCCATAGAACTCTGCAGAATCCTGTCGTTTTGAAGACCGGTGCTTGCTTGGCAAAGAGGGATCTTTGAAACTAGTTGACTTCATTTTTGTTGGCTTCATTTCTGAATACTTCTCACTTGCAATGGGAGTATGGGCCTGTCGAGTTTCAGAGAGAGGAACAGGAGCACTTTGTCTCTGAACTACTGGAGCCTCAGATTCGTCTTCAGGCATCCTAAGAGAATCTTTTAATGGTGCGAGGGCTTTCTGGGAGCCACCAGGAATAAAACGCGACGGGAGGAAGTGAACGAATATGCCAGCCAATGCTTCCAGTCCAAGTTTGGATAGATCACTGACGAGCTGTCCAAAAGAGGGCCACCCCGGTTCCTCTTTCACGCTTTCCACCAGTAGAGTGGATTTTTCACTGCTTGGATGTTCTTTCATTTCACTCTTTGAAGGTGGCTGCTGTACCAGTTATGCATTACATCAAGCGAAGAACACAACTTGCATAAAATAGAATCTAACAAAAGCATGCACACGCAGTAAAGAAAAAGAATAAGGGCAGAAATAAATATTTGACCAAATAACGTGTTTTACTTGAAATGCATTTTTTAGCTGAGATGGGATGAAAATGAATCAAATTTTGGGAAAAGTTCATGACTGGAACAAGGACGAGCATTTAATTTATGTTTCTGCATTAGTAGATCATAGGAAGCATACCGTTCTCGATAAGAAAGAAGGTCCATATCCCTGCTGAAGCATGCATGTAGCATACCCTACCAAGACAGCACCAACAACCATAAGGACATCTGCAAAAGACACACAAATGTCAGTCAGAGAAATGCTTCACAATCTTAAATAGTATTTGATGCCCCCATCATCTGAGGCATCATAAATACCATATATTTTAATGCAGCATATAACCGAGGTTATCCCGAGCTTAATTAAAAGGTAACCTTCCAGAAGGTCAAACATATTAGACAGTTTATTGTGAAACACAATATAATTGTCACAGAGCAAATCATTAACAAAATCTGTAGCATTTAATTAACTGGAGACACTACATATATCTTGTGCAGAAGGCAGAATGTCAAACATAACCATACTCTTTATACTGGATAAAATATACAGTGGCGTCAATTAGGTTCTCCAATTAGTGCTTATTTCTTTCAACTGCATATGACATCTATGTCTGTTTCAAGTGAAAAAATGTACACTAAAATCACATCGGTGCCTAAACCATGATATAGTGAACATAATTTTGAATTTTCTAATGATAAGGAGACGTGGAAATGAAAGTCAAGACCAGACTGTGAACGCATGGATTCCTACTCCACAGGCATATAATGATATTATGACAGGAATTCAAGAATCAGGAAAACAGCATAAAGGTGAATATAAGAACTGTAAGCCCTTACATTCTGGTTCTGCTATCTATTGCATTGCTTCCTACTGATGGGCTCTCGGTTGGATGCGAAGAACATGCTATGCCTAAGACTCATGACTTGACTCATGTTACCAATTAGATACTCATGATGTTAAATACCCAAGTATCCAACATACACCTCATCATATCTGAACTCACACACTATGACACTAGCCAACAATTATTTTGGGGGTTTGACAGAAATTAACATTGACATTTAAAACAATTTTAACAAACAAATAGATGTATCATGTGCATCACGAACGAAAACTGAATCATGCACCAACCTTCATAATATTAGTCCTAATTCCAGATTCATACTTGTACAAAATAGAATACATCAAATCTGTAATAATTAATAAGCCCTTTAACATTTCGATTATAACAGAAATACCTTCAATGCTAATTCTTCACGCGAGGCATTTTCTCATTCTTTTCATTTAACTCACTCATAAATGTCAAATGTCAAATGGCTGCTACTTCCGTGGTATTATATGTCCCCATTGATCAGTTAGTGGCCATTACTACATATTAGCTAATGGGACCAGCTTATGGGAAATCAGCTTCCACAGATTCCGCTTCTTAATAGTAACTTTAAAGTTTGACCACAAAACCCTGCTAATTCTTTGGATCATCTAAGGCATAAACCTTCAATTTGGCATATAGATTCAACACTCCCTCATATACAATAATAGATTTAATAAAACACAAAAGGCAACCCTTTGTCTGCAGAGCTAACTGATACAGATCATTTTGAATGTTCATATACAGTATGTGAAACCGTACTTGCAAAAACTAAAAGGAGAATCAGCTATAACAACCTATGCAATAATACATATGTACATGAAGACCAGTGAGTATGCTTGCCTAGACACCTTGCATGGTCAAGCTAATATTACAGCCACAACACCCGTTTTAGTGCTTTCATACCATCAATTCAAAACTATGCCTAATGAATGGAAACTGAACGTAAACAGCATGCGATCAAACCTGTGGCAGAAATTGAACTGTACTGATAATCACAATCCTCCTGGTTTAGAGAGATCTGCCGGAGAGCAGCATTTCCTCTATCAACAACTAGCAATGAACAAGTAGGTTGAACATATACAATATCAAAATCATTTGAGAACATTGCATCTTCACTGGGCCCATCCCTGTAGCCTGCAACATTTGATTTCCCACCCGCAATGGTTGTCACACCTGCAAACAATTTGCATTAGAATTTCAGAAATTGAATCATACTCTTATCTGAGTTATCTCTATAAAGGGATATGTAAAAATGGTTTTCAGATAAAAAAAAAAGTTGCAAAATTTTGAAATTTTTAACAGTTTACACTCCCACGTACAAGTTACGTTTCTATACTTATGTTTTGCTAATTCATCATAAATACATGCATGCATGCATACATAAAGAAATTTGATATTTTACTCATATCTTGTTGCCAGCTTTCATCTATATAAGCTTCTAAATAACTATGAATATAACATGAACTACATGTACATACCAGCATCTCCGATCTTTCTTATGGCGTGATTCAAGGTATCAGCAACATACACATTCCCTTTATCATCCATGGTTACACCTTTGGGATGATTGAAACGAGCATCACTTGGCTTCCCATCAACATGTCCGGTGTAACCCTGAAATGAACCAGCAACCAATCTTCCCCTACTATCTGCAGCAATGATATGTTAAAAAAATGAAAAATGAAAATCAAGGAATGTGATTCCGGAAAAGATATAAATTCATATTACTCTACAACTCAGCGATGTTGATTATTGATACAGTTAATCCATACTACAAAACTATGAAAACCAGAAGAAGTGAAAAAAAAAACAGACACAACAAGCAAGATTAAAGATCAAGCATTGTTGTGTTAAGTTCAAATTCATCATTTTAATATCCCAAACTACAGGACTGTAGGATGTTGCACCATCTTGTTACTTTCTTTATAAAAATTATTAGCATCGAGTAATTGAGATACAGAACTTTTTTCTGACAAAAAAGAGGAATACAAAACCCTTATATGTTAAAAGATTTAAACAACAAAATACAAATATCAAGTTAGGGAGAATCCGGGAACAGATCTCAAATAAGGTGAAACAATAAAGTATAGTTGCATACATTGGGACAATGGTGGAGTAATCCGCATAATGTTGCTATTAACGGAGTCCACAACAAAGAGCTCCCCATCCTCCGAGATGCGGATTTTGTAAGGAATAACTCCGATATCATTTCCTTCCAAAACAGTCTCAACTAAGTACCCATCCTCAAACTGAAGAACATTCCCATCTGTAATACAACAAAATGACAAACCATATAATACTTGCAGATAAATTATCCTTGAATAAGCAAAATGTTCACCAAAACCGAACCAAAGAAACTTAAATTCACTTGAAGTTACCTGATTGTGGCGTTTTGGAGGATATTTCCCTGGTCCATTTGAGAAGAAAAGACAAGTGCTTTATCAATGGCCCTGAGCAAACACAATTTAATCCAAAGCAATACCATCAGTGAAGTAATAGTAATAATACCGATTAAGTAAACAGATCACAGGAACCCAGTATATAATCATTACCAAATGAATGAAAGACAGAAAGGGTTATTTGGGAATATCAGAATAAACAGAACCCATTAAGTAGAATCAAGAAAATGAAGAACTGGGTATCTATTTATACATGCAAAGCAACATCCCAAAGTGGGTTTTTAACAATATGATAAAAGAATTCAATCAGAATAAGAGAAACAAATGAAGAAATAAAGCAAACCCAGTTGCCAAACGGATCAAACATACAATCTAAACCATCAAACAAAGGAAGAGGTAGATGGTGGCTGAAAGTTTTACCTGCAGGAGCAGCATGAGCTTGGAATCGGAGGGAGTAAGTGACAGTGAGTGTTAGGAGAGTGAGAAAGAAAAGGGAATTTCTCATTGCACTGATTGAAGCAAAACCCAAAAGGCAATCGGTTGGCTTTGAATTTTCAAGTATTTACCGGAAAATCATGGCCTCTGAGGTGCAGAGAAAGCTGGGTTCTGGGGATTTGGTATCTGCTTAGCAAGTACCAGCAGCTGGGGCTGGTTTTTGCTGTGTACTTTGGGAGTGCGAGGCTTGATTTGGGGAGTGTACTCGGTCTACTAACAGACGGTGCTCTTTTTCTTTCACTTTCTATCTTTATTTTTTGGGGTTTTTATCACAAATGCGGGCTTTCACTTTCAAGATCAATCAATGTCGTCTCTGATATTCACTATCACACATCAATAAGATCCTTTCGTTTAGATTCCATCAATTATTCTGTTAGTTTGTACGTGGAATCCACAAATCCAATAAAATGGTGACACATGGAAGAGTTTTTATCGCAAATAGTCCCTGACATTGATCAAACTCTTCATTCTGGTTCCAGAGTTTCAAAAATCAATAAAATTAGTCCTTGATTTTCACTATCGCACATTAAGGCTGGAAAAAATTCCCGAAAATCCCAAACCAAATCGAAAAAATCCTGATCCTAAACCAAAAAAATCTCAAACCAAAATTCCCGAAATTTTAGGGATGACATACAGAACCGATCCCAATATTTCGGTACAGGATTCAGTTTTGTCTTCACAAATTTTTGGTAATTCCATACCAAACCAAAAATAAATATTATATATATTTTTTAATTATAAGAGAATTATTTGAACCGTTTGTTGTTTTGGATTTAATCTGTGCCGTTCATTTGTTTTTAGGGTTCTCCAGATGAGATCCGACTCATTTCAGTTCCATTGAGTACTGGTTTGGTACTGATGTGCTTTTATAAAAAGTGGGTATAAAAAAAACTGAGCTCAAAAAGGTGTTTGGTAAACACTTAAAAACAGCTTATTTTAACAGTTTTGGGTGAAAAAAAGCTGAAAACATGAAGCAGCAAAAATGAGCCTATTCTCACAGCACAGCAGAAGCAGTTTTTTTTCAAAGCACATCAATACCAAACCAGCCCCAATTCCATCGAACTTGAAGGCTTGAAGCGCAACCTCCCTTAGCCACCGAGCCCACATCTGTCATCTCTTTGTATCGTCTCTGACTTTCCAGCCTTCCTCCACCACACAGCCACCGCTCTCTCTCGCGATCTCTCTCTCTCTGGATTCTCTTTGGTGCGATTTTCTCTCACTGACACTTAGAACTCTCGATCCAGCACCGAGTCTCACTCTCACCCCAAATTAGGTAATTAATTTAGTGTTTTGAAATCTAGTTTCTGTCTTCCTTTTGAAATTTAATTTAGGGTTTGGAATTAATTTTGTTTGCGCAGTTGTGTTGTCCACGAAATTTTCCATGAAATTTCCAGGGTAACGAACTAAAGACTTCCTTCGAATATGTATAAATGTAGCGTTGTTTAGCATCCATCTTTAATAACCTATAATATTAGGAAGCATGGATTTAGTTTTATGAAGGTTTTCTTCTAAATATTGTATTGAGTCATTAACCATGTGCATGTTTGTGTATTGCACTTATCATATTTCTCTATGCTTTTTATTTTAGTTTCCCGTTTCCTTCCCTATCATTAGGATGGTTGGAAGCCAATTACAGCGTCTAGTCATTTACTTGGGTGAATGCCTGTGTGTCGTGCGACTGAAGTAGACTTTTTAGACAAGTTTGCTACATCACTTCTACAACACTTGGATCTGCATACAATGCACTTAGAGTGGGACGGGATGAATTGTGCACCGAATATTGGTGTATCCCCAAAAATTTTGTAGCTAAAGCTTAAGGGGGAATACTTAAAAAAAAAAAAAAAAAGGAAATGCTTAAGGAGAAAAGAAAATTTTGGATTACATTTTGTACTGTCGTAGTCCTACTTTATTAATGGAATCCTTGTAACGGGAATTACTTTTTCCCCTTTGGTGCAGTGATGTTCGATCAAAGGCATTTCAAGAAGTTGATCAATTTTTACAAATAGTGAAGCAATCCTATGAAAAGGTGTGTTGGAATTCTTAACTCATTTGTTTCTGTTTCTCGTAGCTTGTAGGTATATCAGAAGCAATTTTTGCTAGTGCATCAATTACCTTAAAGCTTATGGCACACACGTCCTATTTTTTTGATGTTGTTGGCTACCTTGTGTATATGACATTTGCAAATTTCACATTTATTGAGTTCTCATTTTTCTGTTCACATGCACGGCATGTTCATTAAAGCTTATGGTATCTCATTCATCGGTTGCAAAGCTTGCAAGAAAAGCCCATTTTGAGACAACCCTTTTACCAACGTGTTACAGAAAACAATATTAGGCTTGAATCCCTTTCCTAATGCATCATTGAATAGAGCTAGGGCCCGGTCGATCTCGCCATCCTGGCATAACCCCTTAATCAAAGAGCAATATGTGAAGTCATCGGGTATGAATCCCTTGAAAATAGCATCACTGAGAATCTTATGTGCTTTTTGTATCATACCCAATTTGCAATACCCATCGATAATACTGTTGTAGGTAAAGGCATCAGGCCAAAATCCGTTGTTCACCATTTTACGAATATAGCCCTCTTCTTCCTCAACCTTGAAGTTTTTACACAACCTAGGGTGGAAAAAAATATGAATATTCCAAATCGAACCAAAAAAATCTTGAAACCAAACCGAAAAAATACAAAATAAAAAATTCTGAAAATTTTGGTACCTAATACCAAACCAATCTCAAACTTTCGGTACGGAAATCCATCTCACATTTTTGTTTGTTCGGTAATCCCGAACTAAACCGAAATAAAAAATATATATTATTTAATTTTAAATATATATTCGGATTTGATTGGAATTTAATCTCAACTGTTGAATTCAAATCAAAGTTCAAACCTCCAGGGAAGGGAACTCAGTCCCTCTCTGTCTCTCGACTCGAGCTCCACTCAGACAACTTCACTCACCACCCTCCTCGACCTCACCTCAGACAACCTCACCACCCTCCTCGTCTCGACCTCCCCTCAGACAACCTCACCACCCTCCTCTCTCTCTCGACTTCTCATCCCTCAGACCCTCACTGGAGGAGCCTTCCTTCACGGCACAGGGGCAGAGCCACGGCCACCAGCGCCGCTCACCTCTCTGATCTCTCTCTCGACTTCTTCATCCAGATTCCAGTGCACTGTGCACCGATTGTCCCCCAAATCAGGTAAATTTTGGAATTAATTTAGGGTTTGTGAAATTTAGATTAGGGTTTGTGAAATCTAGATTAGGGTTTGTGAAATTTAGCACTTGGAACTGATATGGATCAGAAGGATGAGTCTTTTTAAACTATAATTATTAATCTTGGTAATTTGATTCCTATTGGCAGCTGAATTATAAAGAGGAAATGGGGTGGAAGTTACAAGTTGGTTTGTTCTCAAATATAAGAAACAGGAAAGAAAGACCATATGAATAATATGGAAACAACACCAATATTTGGTCTCTGTTCTTTAATTTCATTTCCAGCAGCTATTTTGAGAACTATTTATCCTATTGCAGTCATTTTGTCGGTCATTTGAAAGTCTATAAAACTACAAATATTAATTTCATTTAAATGAACTAAAATCAGGAGTGTTTTCTATAGAAACATGAGGAACCCCTTTAATTTTTCTACTAGAGTTGGAGACATTGTGTCTAGCACACCAAGCACATTTTGCTAAATAGCTTGTGCACAAAACTAGATCATTCTCTTTATCAAATAGTACTAGCAGGTATGGTTTAAGAAAAGAACATGAATTATTACTTTGTTTTTCTTTTATTTGTATTCGATCGATTTTCTAATCTAATATATACTATGGGGAGGGGGATTCGAACTTGGGTGTAGAGGGGGAAGCATATTGTTGTAGCTAACTGTGACTATGGCTAAGCCTCCTATTACTTTGTTTCCTTTGAGTATGCCAAAAGTAGTCAAATGAGTCATATGTAAAATTACTAAGGTGCACCTTTGTGTGATGATTTAGGTAATTCTTCCATGGATTTTACCAGTGGATTGCTATCATAACTGAGAAGCCATAAGCTGCCTCCTTTTACAGGAAAGAAGAGGATGTTGTGAATAAATCACAGGTAATAACAAGTTATTCAATTTTTTTTTTCTGTCTCCTGTGGTAATGGGGAGGCATCTCACATATCGGATTTATTTCTTCTTGTGCCTGATGTCATATGATGTTCTTGCTTCGTAGGGCTTCCGATCTTCTTCTGCCAATCTTTCAGTTGGTGCTTCTGATTTAGTGCGTCAGGTTGTGGCCAAGTATCTGGCTTTGCTCTTTAAGCAGCAACTTACAGCATATGTAGAAAAGATATATGGAATCATCCGAGACAATTTGAAGAAGGAATTATCACTTCATCTTTCTTCTTGCATCCAGGTACAATGAAGTTTGGTATTTCATGATTGGAAATTGGCATGAGTTTTACCTTCTTATATTCTATTAGGTTCTAGGATGGAAGAGTAATTGCTTTCAGCTTTAATTTCACCTGTTAACTTTTTCTATGCTCCTGGGTTCATATCATCTAGAAGAAAGCATGTGATTTAAATGCTAGTGTGAAGATTACCTCTGGTCATTTTCATAAATTTTTGCCACGGCCCAGTAATTTGTACCATCTGATTTAAATGCTATGTTAACACTGATTCCTTCTATACCAGTTTGGTTAGGTTTTGGGATTCTCGATTTGTCCCGAAATCCCAAAACTATTTCGGGATTCCCGAAAATTTGGTTTGGGATCAGTATTGAAATTGGGATTCTCGAAAACCTCGGTATGGGAATCGGGACATGGGTTTCGGTTCGGTATCCCATACCGAACTAGCCCTAATTATATGTGACAAGTTAAACCTTCCATCATTAAACCATCCAACATTCTTACAGCCAAATTAAGTGAACGGCTGTTGCAAAGCCCTTGAATGAAAATATTTAATGTAAATAAATTCGAAGACACACCCCTCTTCAGAACCTTGTTGAGAAGTTTATCGATTTCTTGGATAGTATGAATAAGCTTGTTAAATGTGGTAACGTTGGGACATACACCTTGCCCGAGCATGTCTTTAAACAATTCATTTGCCTCGATCCGGTAATTCTCTTCATAAAATCCACCTATGATCGTACAATATGCTATGACATTGAACTCACACCCTTGGGTAGGCATGTTATTAAGTAGTCTCAAAGCAACATGAGGCCTACTAGTCTTACAAGAAGACTTTATCCGTATTGTATAAGTATACACATTTGGATCAATCCCATTATCTCTCATCCCCATATACAACTTATGCGCTTGATTGAAATATCCATACTCAACGAGCACATTCATGATTGCGTTATAAGATTGAACCGAGGGTTCACAATTATAAAACTCCATCCGCTGAAACACATTAATAGCTTCTTCAATCTTTCCTTTCCTTCCATAACTCCTCGTGGCTCCAATGTACACTCCTAGTAAGCTATTATAAACATTCATCCTCATCTCGGAAATCACACGCTCTATGGCTTAAAACTCTCCATGAAACCCGAGTTTTTCAACCATGTATTTGTAAATTAGCAACGTATGCTTAAACCCATCTTCCCTTTTTCACCGATTTAAACATTTCGAGTGCTTTAAACAGGTTCTTTTGACACTTAAAAATAGCAGCAACATGCTTAGGAAGTAAAACCCAACTTGTTCAAATAATTCAAAACTAATAGCAGATGATAACAGAACATTCTATAATCCACAAGAATTTGAAGCCTCAAGCTTTAGCTATCCTGAAATCACAAAAGGAAGAAAGCATCAAAAAGCTATCATCATTTTAGACACAAAAATTCGTCAGCATCAGCAACATTTACTTAATCGAAGAAGACAATTAAAGGGTCTGTTTGGTTGCCGGGAAACTGGAAAAAGTAACAAAAAGTGAATTCCTACTAGCTGGGATTAAGAGAAAGATTTACGTTCTGTGCTTTATCTCAGAACCAACAAAAGATCAAAACTTCATTTGTTTATCAGCATGATTTAACTGGTACCGTGGTACGTAAAGTAAATAATCTCCGAATATAAGGCTATACCTAAAGTTGAACGCAGGGATGGCATTGTAATGGTTGCTGTTGCTAAAATTTCCCAAAATTGGGGAGATTAGGATTTCAATTGCAGAGTTGGAGAGGTGAAGACGAAGAAGTAACCAGGACTGGATCCTCTGCTGCAAGTGTTTAGTTACAATTATGCCATGTCATCTTATAAGTGGAACCCAAGAGGAAATTCATGAATGAGTAAGGACCCTCGCTGGATCTTCTTTGTGAGGATCCCGGGGATCTTCAAATCACATCCGTTCATCGTACATCGTGAAGTCAGAAATTATTGTAAATTCTTTTATTTAAAATTGAATGTGAATAGTACCTAACGAAAACTGATCGCACGATGTATGATGAACGGATGTGATTGGAGGATCTCCGGGATCCTCACATCGTGTCTGTTCATCTTACATCATGTGGCCATAAATTATTTTAAATACTTTTATTTAAAATTAAATATGAACAGTACCTAACGAAAACTGGCAGCACGATGTACAATGAACGGACACGATTTGAGGATCCCCAAGATCCTCACACAGAGGATCCTCATTCTTCTTGAATGAGGGGCGTTTATCCATTTAGCCAATAAAATGTTATCACGTCGCCATGTACATTTCAAATAAAAGATGTGTTGATAATCGGAAAAAAATCAACATGCTTCTTGATATTAACTAATTTGAATTGCCCAAAACAAAATGGAAGCTTTCTCATTGGATCCCAATTGGTGCCTCTCAAGTCTCAACCCCAATTTGCAATCAACAATTGGGTTTAAAAATACCCATAAATCCAACAGCAATATAAACATTTTCACTGAATTTTACACAAATTCTAAGAATTTGCACAAAACTGTAACCCAAGAACACAAATTAATTGGAGAAAAAGTAAGAAATTGGGCTCATCTCAAGGTATTCTTTGGAGTCTTGAGGATCGGCGAGCTCACAGTAGGAGACCAAACCCGATATCATATCCTTATCCAAACCCCCCGTTTCCATCTTCCCGTAGAGATCCACCAATGCCTTCTCTAGCCATTCTCCCGCTGCCCCCATTCTCTCTCTCTCTCCCCCCCCAGTTTCGAGATTTCTCTCTGTTTTAGATGCCAGAGACAACGAGCCTGGTTTTTGGGTCTGGTAGCGAAAGGGTTTTTGGTGAAATTATAGTGCGCTCATTCACGAGGCCTCATGCGGTCTATCTCACTGATCTTGCCAAGTCAGAAAAGGGGAGTGTATAATGGGACCAGAAAGAACAACTTATATGATTACCGTCACATGACTTCTTGTGTCAATAATATAATTTCATATAAACAAAAACTACCCATATCTGTATCTTGTTACACTGAACTCTGTTGTGACAGTGCATCTGTGACAATATATCTGTGTCATATAAGTCTAGGACTATAAAAAGGTTTGAGCATCAAGTCGTCTTGGTTTTTATTATGCAGTTTAAGTCACATTTTTCCATAAATATTGGACCTCGAGAAAATATTAGGTTAAACAGTATGATTTCGTCTCTTGTCTAACCACTTAATAAATGGCCGGAAAAAATTCTCGAAAATCTCGAACCAAATCGAAAAAATCCTGATCCCAAACCGATATTTTCGAAATTTTCGGGATGACATACCGAACTGATCCCAATATTTTGGTATAGGATTTGGTTTTGTCTTCCCAAATTTTCGGTAATCCCATACCGAACCGAAAATAAATATTATATATATATATTATTTTTTTAATTATAAGAGAATTATTTGAACCATTCATTGTTTTGGATTTAAATCTGTGCTGTTCATTCATTTGCTTTTGGGGTTCTCTAGATGAGATTCGACTCGCTCCATTGATTCCATCCAACTTGAAGGCTTGAAGCGCAGCCTTCCTCAGCCACCGAGCTCTCATTTGTTATCTCTCTGTGTCGAATTCCGGCCAACCACCGGCCCACCACCGCACCATACTATCGTCTTTGACTTTCCAGCCTTCCTCTACCACACAACCATCGCTCTCTCTCGCGATCTCTCTCTCTCAAGATTCTCTCTGGTGTGATTTTCTCTCATAGACACTTAGAACTCTCGATCCAGCACCGAGTCTCACTCTCACCCCAAATTAGGTAATTAATTTAGTGTTTTGAAATCTAGTTTTTGTCTTCCTTTTGAAATTTAATTTAGGGTTTGGAATTAATTTTGTTTGCGGAGTTGTGTTGTCCATGGAATTTTCCATGAAATTTCCAGGGTAACAAACTAAAGACTTCCTTCGAATATGTATAAATTTAGTGTTGTTTAGCATCCATCTTTAATAACCCATAATATTAGGAAGCATGGATAAATTTGGTGTTGATTTTTTTTTCTGATTATTAGCACATCTTTTATTTAAAAAGTGAATGGCGACGTGATAACATTTTATTGGCTAAATGGATAAACACCCCTCATTCAAGAAGGAGGATCCTCAAATCGTGTCTGTTCATCGTACATCGTGCGGTCAATTTTTGCCAGTTACTGTTCATATTTAATTTTAAATAAAAACATTTAAAATAATTTCTGGTCACATAATGTACAATGAACAAACACGATGTAAGGATCCCGAGGATTCTTCAATCACATCCGTTCATCGTATATCGTGCGATCAGTTTTCGTTAGGTACTATTTACATTCAATTTTAAATAAAAGAATTTACAATAATTTCTGACTTCACGATGTACGATGAACGGATATGATTTGAAGATCCCCGGGATCCTCACAAAGAAGATCTGGCGAGGATCCTTACTCATTCATGAATTTCCTCTTGGATCCCACTTATAAGATAACATGGCAGGATCATAATTGTAACTCGACCAAACGGAACTAAACACTCGCAGCAAAGGATATGGTCATGGTTACATCTTCGTCTTCACCTCTCCAACTCTGCAATTGAAACCCTAATCTCCCAAATATTGGGAAATTTTAGCAACAACAACCATTACAATGCCTTCCTTGCGTTCAATTTTAGGTATTGCTATTATATTCGGAGATTATTTACTTTACGTACCACCGTACCAGTTAAATCATGTTGATAAACAAATGAAGTTTTGATCTTTTGTTGGTTCTAAGACAAAGCATAGAACACAAAACGGTAAATCTTTCTCTTAATCCCAACTAGTAGGAATTCATTTTTTGTTACCTTTTACAGTTTCCCAGCAACCAAACAGACCCTTTAATTGTCTTCTTCTGGTTAAGTAAATGCTGCTGATGGTGATGAATTTTTGTGTCTAAGTTGAAAAAAGATGATAGCTTTTTGATGCTTTCTTCCTTTTGTGATTTCAGGATAGCTCTTGTGGATTATGTGCTGTTAGTTTTTGAATTATTGGAATGAGTCGGGTTTTACTTTCTAAGCATGTTGCTGCCGTCGTTAAGTGTCAAAAGGATCCGTTTAAAGCGCTCGAAATGTTTAACTCGGTGAAAAAGGAAGATGGGTTTAAGCACACGTTGCTAACTTACAAATGCATGGTTGAAAAACTCGGGTTTCATGGCGAGTTTGAAGCCATGGAGCGTGTGATTTCCGAGATGAGGATGAATGTTGATAATAGCTTACTAGAAGGAGTGTACATTGGAGCCATGAGGAGTTATGGAAGGAAAGGAAAGGTTGAAGAAGCTGTTAATGTGTTTCAGCGAATGGAGTTTTATAATTGTGAGCCCTCAGTTCAATCTTATAACACTATCATGAATGTGCTCGTTGAGTATGGATATTTCAATCAAGCGCATAAGGTGTATATGGGGATGAGAGATAGTGGGATTGATCCGGATGTGTATACTTATACAATACGGATAAAGTCTTTCTGTAAGACTAGTAGGCCTCATGTTGCTTTGAGATTGCTTAATAACATGCCTACCCAGGGGTGTGATTTCAATGCCGTAACATATTGTACGATCATAGGAGGATTTTATGAAGAGAATTACCTGATCGAGGCAAATGAATTGTTTAAAGACATGCTCGGGCAAGGTGTATGTCCCAACGTTACCACATTTAACAAGCTTATTCATACATTATCCAAGAAGGGTCATGTTCAAGAAATCGAAAAGCTTCTCAACAAGGTTCTGAAGAGGGGTGTGTCTCCGAATTTGTTTACATTAAATATTTTCATTCAAGGGCTTTGCAACAGCGGTTCACTTAATTTGGCTGTCAGAATGCTGGATGGTTTTATGATGGAAGGTTTAACTCCGGATGTTGTCACGTATAATACATTGATCTTTGGCTTGTGTAAAAACTTCAAGGTTGAGGAAGCAGAGGGCTTTATTCGTAAAATGGTGAACAACGGATTTTGGCCTGATGCCTTTTCCTACAACAGTATTATCGATGGGTATTGCAAATTGGGTATGATACAAAAAGCAGATAAGATTCTCAGTGATGCCATTTTCAAGGGATTCATACCCGATGACTTCACATATTGCTCTTTGATTAAGGGGTTATGCCAGGATGGCGAGATCGACCGGGCCCTAGCTCTATTCAATGAGGCATTAGGAAAGGGATTCAAGCCTAATATTGTTTTCTATAACACGTTGGTAAAAGGGTTGTCTCAGAATGGGCTTTTCTTGCAAGCCTTGCAACTGATGAATGAGATGTCAAGAAACGGTTGCAGTCCTGATATCTGGACTTACAACTTGGTTATAAACGGGTTGTGCAAGATGGGTTATGTATCTGATGCCAGTAAACTTATGAATGATGCTATTGCCAGAGGATGCCTTCCTGACATATTTACCTTCAATACACTAATAGATGGTTACTGCAAACAGTTGAATCTGAATAGTGCTGTTGAGGTCATTAGTAGCATGTGGAGTCATGGTGTTACTCCTGATGTGATCACGTACAATACTGTGTTAAATGGCCTTTGCAAAGCTGCCAAATACGAGGATGTGATCCGCACTTTTCAAGCAATGATGGAGAAGGGGTGTGTTCCTAACATTATTACATATAACATACTTGTAGAAAGCCTTTGCAATGCCCGGAAAGTGACCGAGGCCTTGGGCATGCTACAGGAAATAAGAAACAAGGGCTTGACTCCGGATATTGTTTGTTTTGGCACGTTGATGAATGGTCTGTGTAACAATGGGGATTTGGATAGAGCATACGACCTATTTTCAAGGATGAAACATGAATATAATGTATCTCATTCAACAGCGACATACAATATCATGATCAATGCTTTCTGTGAAAAGGTTAACATTAGCATGGCACAAAAACTATTTTGTGAGATGGGTGACAAAGAATGTGCCCCTGACTGTTTCACATACCGTGTCATGATTGATGGTTTCTGCAAAGCAGGAAATGATGATCATGGGTACCATTTCCTCCTGGAGAAGATCGAGAAGGGGTTCATTCCGTCACTGGTGACATTCGGAAGAGTGCTCAATTGTCTTTGTGTGAAGCATAGAGTTCATGAGGCTGTTGGTATCATCTACCTTATGGTGCGGAAAGGCATTGTTCCTGATGTTGTCAGTACAATCTTCGAGTCTGATAAGAAGGAAATAGCAGCACCTAAGATTGTTGTAGAAGATTTGTTGAAGAAGGGTCATATAACTTACTATGCCTATGAACTTCTATATGATGGAATTAGAGATAAAAAGGTAGTTAAGAAAACACAAAAGAGCTTCAAACGAGGTATTGCCGTGACTTGAAAACAAAGTCCTTGAGTGTTACAAAATACAGTTCTTTTATGGAGCATATACTTCTTCACTTCTGATATGGCGGTAAGCGCAATGATGGCATAAACTTGAAGTAAGAAACTTTTTTACCAGTGCTCTTGTAGCTTCTGAGGGTAAGTCTACTGAACTTTTGGTACTTGGTCATCTTTAACTGGAGGAAGCGTGCAGGTTTGTATGTCACTTTATTCTTATTATTCTGCTTCAAAACTATCTGATCTTTCTTTGTACTTAATTATGCGGAACAACGAAATTAAGATATTAATGTTTTTCGTTACTAAATCTTGGCTCCCTCGTGTTGTTCGTATGGACAGACTTATGATATAATCATGATTTGCACATGTTTTCAGGTTTTTATGTAGAACGTCTGAGTTATCTCGCATAACAAACTGGCGGCACGAGGCAAGGAAGATGTGAACCGAAGTGCCCCTTGGTTCTGGTTCTAACACCATTTTGGACCGGTCCTTTGAGCAAGCGGATTATGTAGGGCCTGCTCTGTTGTCTTATAGAGCGTCTTGTAGATACAGGGATATACATGTTGGAGAATATCTAGATTGGTATGAATGCATTAGAGTTATAGAATACAGTTTGGTTTTACTAGACCTGTGCCAGCTGAAATCCGAGAACGTAGTTTTGGGCATTCATCACGTTGCCGGATAGAAGAAAAGTTCAGAAAGATCTGAACACAATTTTGTAAACGTTAATTTCCATCAAAGAAGAAATGAATTGCTACGAGTAAAACGCACGTGTACAAAAACCATCTGTTGGCTGCTTACATATGAATTACGTGCTAGAAGTTGGAATGGCTTTAAGATCAATCAATGTCGATGAGTTCTGTCCTGGGTTGAAGCTCCATACTGTCCTTTAAGTTGAGCACCCATCTCTGTATAACAATGATGTCCGATAGGCGTTTACACGAACTCTGCAACATTGGCCGCAGATCTCTCGTCCTGCAGTCTGTTTCTTCATTGATTTGGCAACAAGAACTACGTCCAAACAAAAAGAACAGTTCTAGGAATTGCTTACAAAGCATGCCTGATGCCAAGTTTCATCAAAGATGGTTCTGTGATTCTTCCTTTTTTCAACGAAAATTGCGTGCGCCTTGATCTTCTTCCCTCTGTATTTGTAATGATTGGTTAGTTCGGCTTTTCGGACCAGCTTGGCCTCAGATCTGCTTAATCCCAAACTTAAGCCCGCCGTTTCTTCAAATCTATGCGCAGCAAGTACAAGTGTCGATGAAATATTGTCTTTGTCGGGAATTTGCTGAAAAACTTTGTAAGATGTCTAGACTATCACACTTTGAGTACATTGTGAAAAGAGAACTACCAACAGAAACATCAAATACCAACCCACTTTTAAGAGTGTAGCTGTGGATCTGTCTCTTCAGTCATGGATGGTCTAGCACATGCAGTAAGTACACTCGTAACAGTGTACTTATTCATTTGCTCTCCGACTTTTCTCATTTCTCCGAAAATTTTGAGGGCAGAAATGTAATCGTCCGGGTTGGCATACGATTGAATTCCTTGACAGCTTCATTCATTTCTCCACATTTGGCATATAAATCTACAATACTAGTCCCAACAAAGGCATCTTCTGCACCGAGTTTAATCACCAGCCCCTGCACTTCCTTCCCGACTTCAATTTCTTCAAGTGCAGCACAAGCGGTTAAAACACTAGAAAATGTAAAACTATTTGCCAACAGGAATCCAGCAACATTTTCCAAAAAAGATGCAAAGCAACCCTGTTCTCTCCATTTCTCACAGCCCCAGAGATAATAGCATTCCAACTCACAACATTCTGACATGAAACATCATGAAAAACCCTCAAAGCACCTTCAAAGCTGCAATTTTTCGCAAACAAGTCTATCATTCCGGACTGAACGTAACCATTCGGAAAGAGCCCATTTTTCATTGCAAGCAAATAAACCTGCTTCCCAAAAATAGGCGATTGCAAGGGAGTGCAAGCCGAAAGAACACTCCCATAGCATGGACGGAGCCAATGAAAGCTCGCTGGGGTAGATGCCCTCCACTCAAGTAATTCGTTTGTTTAGTTGCATACTATAATTATATAATATACACGGGTTATCTTTGAAGAAAATATATGTATCTAAAATCCAACATACATTCATTCTACTTATACTCCATATCAAATATTATATGAGCAATAGTGTTCTTGTTCTGTCATTCAAATCGAAAAAATCTTCTCCCACCTATCATGCACTTATATTTTTCTCATCACTTTGCCACTTTCCACTACTATATTGAAATTTTTGTAACATTGGCATTGTGATACATCATCATTTGAAATCATCCTTAATATCATATTGCGTATAACCATACTATAATAAGGTTTTCTTAGTTGTTTTCGATTGCCCCTGCTAAAAGAAATTTATGACTCCGTCCCTCTCCCATAGGCAAACTCATCGGGCCCAAAACCCGAAGCGTGCATCCTACAAAACATTTCCCATGCCATCTCGAATAACGAAATGTGGTTATAACCCGAAATCATGATATTCCACGAAAAAACATTTCGGTCAGCAATTAAATCAAACAGCTTGAGTGCATCTACCATGGCAGCGGACTTACAATACGAATCAAGCAATGAATTAGAGAGGAAGATATCGGATTGAAGTAAACCGGTTGTGGTCAAATGGGTGTGTACGATTTTAGTGATTCTAGCAGTACACTCTCTTGATTTTGCATAATCATTGAAGAACTGAAAGGGGTCAAATCGACTGGGAATTTGGTCGTTTCGATGGGGAAAAAAGATGGGTTTTCCGCAACGGCAAGCGAAGATAGAAACTTGAGTTGAAAGAGTGAGATTCTGGATTGAGGAGAGAATTCATTTGGGTTCGTGAAGAGGAAAAGGAGAGCATAATGATTTTGTCACAGATCATTTTGAATAAACGCGGGAACGTATGAAACTGCAGTAACCTAACTCTCGGTGGCCACAAATATTTATTATTTAATTAAGAATCTGGGTTTAATTATTGCAACAAGTGAGTTGGTCTAAGGCGTCAGTTAATAGAGTTCTTCTATTAAAATTTCGTTAATATTTGTTTTTTGTTAGTATGCTGATATGGTCCCACAAGTCCAATCATATGGTGCCAAGTGAATTAATTATAAGAAACTAATTTTTTTTAGAGTAAACCAACTGGCCACAATCCCGATTGGAAAATAAGATTCCATCTAAATTCGAATCTAAATTCAATTCATATTTGATAGGATTACAACTAGTCAGAGAGAATGAGAGGTAAGTGTCATAGTGCGTTCTTTTTTTTTTTGAGCATATCTAGATGAAGACGATGATGTCTTTTTTATTTTCTTTTAGTTTTTGTTTTTAATTTCTTATACTACTTTTAGTTTTAAATCTTAAAAAAAAAATTTATAATTAATTCATGTGACACCATATGATTGGACCAGTGGGACCATATTATCACACTAACAAAAAATATTGACGAAATTTTAACGGAATGACTAAATTAATGTGCATTAGTGAAAGTCAAGGACCAAATTTATTGATTTTCAAAGTCAAGGATCAAAATGAGGAATTTGATCAATGTCAGGAATCATTTGTGATAAAACCCTTCTTTTGTGTAATCCATGTGTCACAATTTTATTAGATTTGTGGGTTCCACATGCAAACTAACAAAAATAGTTGACGAAATCTAAACGGAAGGACCAAATTGATGTGCGGTGGTGAATGTCAGGGATGACATTGATTGATTTCGAAAGTGAGGGACCAAGGTGATGAGTTTAGTCAATCTCAGAGACCATTGATGATAAAACCCCGATTTTTTATTTATGTTTAAACTTTTGTTTTATTATTTTCTTATTTCCTTTTACACTTTCTCACGAAGTGAGTTTTTCTAGGAGGAAAAAGTATAATTAGTGGGCAATTATCTTCTTTTAATGAGAAATTAGCTCTTTTCCTTGTTTGTCGTAAATTTGATAAATAGGTTATGTTTTTGGTGTTCGTATCATTTTTGTATCAAATTCGTTATTCTATGTGGACATATTATAACACTTTTTTTTTTTAATGAATGTACAATATTCATTGATAGAAAATTGAATTTGTACAAACAAAATATGATGCATACAATGGACCTCAATAATATTGGATATAGATGACATGTACACTTGTGCCGCATCATCATGTGCCACGTCATTAGAGGCTTATAGGATAAGCTAAGCGGTTGTAAACAGAATGTATAAAAAGGGATTTTCCCTCTCTTGTATTGCAATTGCTTTTACTGAGAAATACAAGCTATCTTCTTCTTCTTCTGATAATTTTCATTTCTTCTTCTGCAATATTGATCTTAGGGTTAATATGGTATCAAGGAGCCAGTCTGCTTGCGCAATGGGTTCTTGGTGAAGTTCTATTTCTGCTATGTTCTTCTTTGAGGTTTGGTGGTTTCTCTCCTCGTCTTCAGTTTTCTAGTAAATTGAAAATTTTGGGATTTTTTTTTTCCTGGATCTTGTTTTTTTGTTCAAGATTATAGTAGTAGCCTGTCTGAATTCAAGGCCGATGCCCAGATAGCTTGATTGATTAGATCATTTCAGATTGTGTGCTATTGAAGCGTTCTTGAAGGCCGATGCCAATTTACATGATTTATGTGATGAATTAAGGTCGATAACCAGTTGTTCATCCAGTATTGTTGGTTGATTGTTCCGATTTGTGAATTTTTTGGACTCGAATTTTGAGTTTTTACATCTGGGTTTTTCTCCTAAGTCGGTGATTTTTCCGATTATATCTTCTTGGATTGTGGTTATGATTCTTGATTGAGATTGTTGTTGTGGAATCATGTCTGAATCAATGAAGCTTGAGAATCTTTTAGGGATGTTAACAATCAAATTGAATGATGATAATTTCATTAAGTGGAATTTTCAGTTTTGCTCTGTGATTCGTGGATATGATCTCTTTGATCATTTCACTGGTGACTCTGTGTGTCCTCCTAAATATGTGCTTAATTCTGAGATGGGGGTTACTAAAGAAATCATCACTGCTTATAAAACTTGGGTTAAGACAGATATGGCTTTGCTTAGTCTTCTCATTACTACACTCAGTGATGATGCTATTGAACATGTTGTTGGGTGTAAGACTTCTCATGAAGCTTGGATTGCTTTGCAAGATCGATATATGTCTGTTTCAAGTGCTACTGTTAATCACTTAAAGGCAGGGTTACATACCATTCAGAAAGGTGGTGATAGTGTGGATAAATACTTGTTACGGTTGAAGGTTATTAAAGACAAACTTACTGCAGCTGGTGAAAAGATCACAGATCATGATGTTGTTATAGCAGCTTTGACAAGGTTACCAGCTGAGTTTGATATAATTCGAACTGTTATTCTTGCCCGTGACACACCTATTACTTTGAAAGAATTTCGAGCTTAATTGTTAGAGGCAGAGAAGAATCTTGAAACTAGGATGCAATCTCTTGTTCATAGTATGGCTGTTATGTATACCAATGCTGGTTTATCTGCATCTCCTGTTTTTTTTTTTTTTTTTTTGGGAAATCTGCATCTTCTGTTGTGTCTACTGTTTCTGCATCTTCTCCAAGCTCAAGTGGGTCTGTTTCTTCTACTCAATTTCCCCAAAATTTAGGTTTTGGGTTTGTTCCTCAAGGACATAACAATTTTGGTGGTCATGGACAGAATACTTACAATGGGCAAGGAATCGATCTTTTGGTCATAATAATGGATATAGAGGCAAGGGTTCTGGTGGTTATATATCCAAGTTTAATGGTTCTCGAAATGGTAACTTTTAGTCTGGCAACACATCTAATAGACAAGAGATCGTTCCTGAATGTCAGATTTGTTTGAGAAAATGTCATACTACAGTTACTTGTCTATATAGATTTGATAATACTCTAGTGGTTCAAGAATGTCAAACTTGTGGTAAAAATGGACATATTGCTATTGATTGCAGGCATCGTGGCAATTATGCCTATCAAGGAGCGCCACCTTCTGCTTCACTCAGTGCTAATTATGCTTCTTAAGATTTTTCCTCTCAATTTATGCATCCTAATTTTATGTCTCATGCTTCATTTCCTGGTAGTGTTGGATTTCAAGGCTTTTCTCCTCATCCAGAGTATTTTAGTGGCATTGCTCCTTCATTTCTACATCAGGGTTGGTCATCTACAAGTGCTCCTGATTTTTCTGAAGTTCAAGGGTTTTCTGTTTCTTCCTCTATGACTGCTTTAACTGCACAACCTTCTGCTGATGGTGAGTCTTGGATAGTGGATACAGGTGCTTCTCATCGTATGAACCCTGATATCACACTCTTAAATTCTGCAGTTCCTTATGATGGTGATAAGCAAATCATTGTTGGTAGTGGTCAAGGCTTGACTGTTCAGAATATTGGTCACGGCACATTACAATCCCCTTCTCACACGCTTTATCTTCGAAATATTTTGCATGTTCCAATGTTAACAGTCAATCTTCTCTCTGTGAAACAATTGTGCAAAGATAACAATAGTTGGTTTATCTGTGATGATTTCCAATTCTTTGTGCAGGACAAGGCAACATGGGTGATACTTTACAAAGGAAAGAGGAGCCAAAATGAGTTGTTTAAGATTCATGTACATGTGTTTCCAACTTTACTTCCTCAAGGTGATTCTATTGCTGCTGCATTCTTGGGAAAAGCTGTCAAGACTTCTTTGTGGCATCACAGGTTTGGTCATCTTTCAAATGAGATTTTGGAAGCTATGCTTAGGGATTATAATGTGTCTGTCTCTAGTGATGTCAATGCTCATGTTGTTCACACTGTTTGAGTGGCAAAATAAGTAAACTGTCTTTTTCAGAGAAGTTAGATAGAGTTGATATTCCTTTTCATAAAGTTCATACTGACGTGTGGGGTCCTTCACCAGTTGTATCAGTTGAGGGATTCAGATACTATGTGTCTTTTGTAGATGAAGCAACAAGATTTGTATGGGTGTTTCCATTAATGAATACATCTGAAGTTTTTGGTGCTTTTGTAAGATTATGTGCTTATGTAGACAATCAATTTAATACAAAAATAAAGGTATTACAATCTGATGGTGGTGGTGAATTCTTAAGTAATACTTTCAAGGATTATCTTGTTACTCATGGGATATTGCATTTTATTTTCTGTCCTTATACACCTCAACAAAATGGTTTGGTGGAAAGGAAACACATGCATATTGTTGAAACTGCACTGTCTATGTTGAATGCTGCTAAACTACCACTTAAGTTCTAGTACCATGCAGTTGCACATGCTGTTTTCTTAGCTAAAACTTCGAGGATGCAATCACCATTTGGAAAACTGTTTGATAAGAAACCTGATTTGTCTTCCATGAAAGTGTTTGGTTCTGCTATTTACCCTTATCTCAGGCCTTATACTACACACAAGCTTTAACCTAGGTCAATTCAATGTGTTTTCTTGGGTTATTGCTTTGGTTACAAAGGGGCACTGTGTTATAATCCTATTACAGATAAAATAGTAATCTCACGGCATGTTATACATGATAAAGGTTGTTTTCCTTTTGATATCGGTCATTCTTCTCCAACATATACACTGTCAAATTCCGTTTCATCTTCCACTGTACCTCTAAGACCTGTTGTGGTTAATTTGATGGCTTCACATCCAAATCAAGACTTATTCTTGTCTGAGAATTTAGTTTCATCTACATCAATGACTAGCAGTTCTTCCTGAGACTCTAGTGTGTCCAATCATTTACATGATCCTAATCTCGATGCAGCTACTTCTAGTTCATGTGCTACTCTTTCCACTCCCTCTGTGTTGCCTGTCCTTTCTTTCAGTCAGTTACATGTTGTTCTGCCACTTTCCACATCTTCAGTATCTACTACTTCAGTACAAGCCGATGTTTTTCAGGGTATTCAAACAAGGCTTAAAACTGGAACCATCACTAGAAAGGATTACACTACACTTGCAGTAGTTTGTCCTCAAGTTCAAACTTTGAAATTACATGATTGTACTCATTTTTCTGGAGGATTTACCTTTGTTGCGGATATTACAGATGCCTCTGAGCCTTTTAATTTCAGAGTGGCTTCTCAAATTCCTCATTGGCAATAAGCCATGCAAGAGGAGTATGATGCCTTGCAGGCTCAAGGTACTTGGATCCTTGTTCCCTTACCTCCAGATAAAAATATTGTTGGCTGTAAATGGGTATATAAACTAAAGAGAAATCCTGATGGTTCTATCTCTAGACATAAAGCTAGATTGGTTGCACAAGGCTTCAGTCAAGAAAAAGGATTGGATTACACAGAGACATTCAGTCCCGTATTTTAGCTTTGGTAGCTACAAATAAGTGGTCTCTTCGACAACTTGATGTCAAGAATGCATTTTTGCATAGTGAATTACATGATGAGGTATATATGAAGCAACCTCAAGGATTTATCAGTTCTTAATATCCTAATCATGTTTGTAAACTTGTCAAGTCATTGTATGGTCTTAAACAAGCACCACGAGCTTGGAATGACAAGTTTACAAGTTATTTGGCTGTGTTTGGATTCAAGGCTTCATTTTTAGACTCTAGTTTGTTTGTCAAGACAATCCAGACAGTTGTGGTCATTCTTTTACTATATGTTGATGATATTATCATCACAGGATCTAAGAATGTCTATGTTCAATCTGTCATTGATGATCTTGCTGTTGTGTTTGATCTCAAGGACGTGGGGCAATTAACTTACTTCTTAGGTTTACAAATTCACTATAAGCCATTTGGAGGAATTTTTGTAAACCAAGAGAAGTATATCAAGGATTTGATTCATAAGGTAGGGATGGATAATTGTAAGATGTGTTCTACACCTTGTGTGCCACATCAGTCAGTTCTTACTCATGAAGGTGAATTATTACCTGATCCTACTCTATATAGGAGTCTAGTTGGACCTTTGCAATATTTGACCTTTACACGGCCTGATATTGCTTTTGCTGTCAATATTGTGTGCCAGTTTATGAATTCTCCAACTGATATACATTTCAGTTTGGTCAAACGAATTATGAGGTTTCTTCATGGTACTTTGAAATGTGGTTTGAATTTTTCTCCTGGTACTAGGGTAGAAGTGTGAGATCCCACATCGTCCAGGGGAGTGGATCCTGTGAGCCTTATATGTATATTCTCATCTCTACCTAACGCGAGGTCTTTTGGGAGCTCACTAGCTTCGGGTTCCATCGGAACTCCGAAGTTAAGCGAGTAGCGCGCGAGAGCACTCCCATGATAGGTGACCTATTAGGAAGTTCTCGTGTGAGTTTCTAGAAACAAAACCGTGAGGGCGTGGTAGGGGCCCAAAGCGGACAATATCGTGCTACGGTGGAGTTGTGCCCGGGATGTGGTGGGGGCCCAGGTCGGGATGTGACAATTTGGTATCAAAGCCTAACCCTGGCCGCGTGTGTGCCGACGAGGACGTCGAGCCCCTAAGGGGGTGGATTGTGAGATCACACATCGCCTAGGGGAGTGGAACATGAGAGCCTTATATGTATATTCCCATCTCTACCTAGCACGAGGCCTTTTAGGAGCTCACTGGCTTCAGGTTCCATTGGAACTTCGAAGTTAAGCGAGTAGCGTGCGAGAGCACTCCCATGATGGGTGACCCACTGGGAAGTTCTCGTGTGAGTTCCTAGAAACAAAACCGTGAGGGCGTGGTAAGGGCGCAAAGCGGATAATATCGTGCTATGGTGGAGTTATGCCCGGGATGTGGTGGGGGCCCGGACCGGGATGTGACAAGAAGTTAGAGCTTATAGTGACTCCGACTGGGTAGCTGATGTTAATACTCGTAGATCCATTACTGGTTATGTGATTTGTCTTGGTGATAATCCTGTTTCCTGGCAATCTTGGTTTCTCAAAGTTCTACTGAGGCTGAATACAAGGCTTTAGCTCATGCCGCAGCTGATATTTGTTGGATTCAGTAGATATTGAAGGATATGGGTGTGGTTTTACATCAGCCCCCTCTTTTACATTGTGATAATCAGTTTGCTATTGCCTTAAGTCTCAATCCGGTTCAACATTCCAGTATTAAACACTTGGAAACCGATTTTCATTTCGTTCGAGAAAGAGTTCAAAAAGGAGATCTTCAAGTCCAGTACATTTCCACAAAGGATCAAGTGGCAGACGTTTTAACTAAAAGATTACATGGTCCTGACTTCATCAGACATTGTACCAGGATATTGGATATAGATGACATGTACACTTGTGCGACATCATCATGTGCCACGTCATTAGAGGCTTATAGGATAAGCTAAGCGGTTGTGAACATAATGTATAAAAAGGGATTTTTCCTCTCTTGTATTGCGATTGCTTTTACTGAGAAATACAAGTTATCTTCTTCTTCTTCTTCTGATCATTTTCATTCCTTCTTCTGCAATATTGATCTTAGGGTTAATAAATGACACTCAAATTATTTCAAAGGATTTAAGAATTTAAACTTACAACCCCTGAGAAATACAAGTTATCTTCTTCTTCTTCTTCTGATCATTTTCATTCCTTCTTCTGCAATATTGATCTTAGGGTTAATAAATGACACTCAAATTATTTCAAAGGATTTAAGAATTTAAACTTACAACCCGAACCACTAAAATTAACGGGTTATCCATAGAAGGTGTTTACACTTATTAACAAACAATACATACTTTAAAAATTACTAAATATTAACATGTAAATTCGTAAGTTCCCTTGGTTAAACAACAGGATTACAATTTCATTAAGCATTGTAAGATTAAATCTGCATGTCATGTAAATATTGTTTTCAAAACGCATCATATATTTTGCTAGACTCATTGTTCAAAAATCAACCTAATTAATTATCAATATTGTTAAAATCAAAACAAAAATTAAATTATCAAATTGTTTCTCCGACCACATAAAACTAACTATTTATTACCAGTTTAATAACCAAAGATCATAATTATTCATATATCAAACATGAATAAATTCCAATAATCCAGCAACAAAATTTCCCAAAAAAAAATAATCCAACAACATGAACAAAATTAAAAATTAAAAATCAGACAATTCGACAAAAAAAAAACCCATATCAAATTAAAACTACAAATAAAATCAATCAAACTACATCTCATCCAATTATCCATTATTCCAACAACAAATCAATTGTCCTGGATGCGACTTTACAAGTAATCTTGTTATGTCCTTGCATTATTCTAAAGACAAATGAACAAAAATGCATCAACATCGTAATTCTAACCCTAAATTGAGACTTGAGTATCCGAAATTTCCCATAAACTTCAAATCTAAATTTCGAACTTTGGATTTTAGTTCTTGAAACTTTTTTTTTTTAATAAACGATATTATCTACACTAAAGGGGTGGTAGGCTTAACCTCACAATGGACTAGCAATAATGTGGTTCAAATTCGCTTTGGCGAAAATCGAACCTAAAACCTCTTACTTACAAATGAAGGAGAATACCACTAGATCGTAGTACTAAGTGGCTTCAACGTTAAACACTTAATTAAAATACTCTATATATAAAAAAATGAAATCTGAAACATCCGAAATAAAAAAATCACAAAAATGACCAAGTTTGCGAAATTGAAAATGTCGCCCATCCAGTCTAATTTAGAAATTGGAGTCAAATTAAAATAAAATTTAAACCAAAAAAAGGAGGCAACAAAAATTGACACGCGTTGTGTCCTATTCCACGTCATTTACCCGTACACGTGTCAAACACCGATTCGCTTTGATCTCGTGGTCTCCGAGTCCCACACTCGCTCGCCCCTTATTTACAACGCCGAAGCCCTTTAAGCCCATTTCTCATTTTTCAGCTCGTAATCCAGATCCGAATTCTCTCTCTCGGATCGAATTCTCCCCCGTCGGAGGAAACCATTTCTAGGGTTTGGAGATCTCAATTGGGGTTTGCGAGGTCAGTTTCTCAACCTCGAATCGATCTCTCTTTCTCTTTGATTTGGTTTCGGAATTCTCAGTTCTGTTATGAATGGTCCCCGATTTCATCTCTATGATCCATTTATGTATGTATGTATGAATGCATACATGCCTCGATTCATACGTGTATGTATGTGTTTATGCATGCCTATGTATGAATGTGCTGTGTGATGGATCGGAATTGTATAACTGTGAATCTAGATGCTATGCGTGCGTATGAATGTGCTTCGGTTTCTTAATTTCGTAAGATTAAGCTGGATCCGAATGCCCCTTGTCAAAAATGTCAAATTTTCGTACCAAGATAGTGTTTTCGATTCGAAAGATGTTGACTTGATGTTAAATGGGTTATAAATTTTTAATTTTTGGATTAGGTTGTTAGATTGGACGAAGCAAGATGGGAGGAGGATTTCGAGTTCTTCATTTGGTCAGACCGTTTCTGTCATTTCTGCCCGAAGTTCAGAGCGCTGACCGGAAAGTACCCTTTAGAGAGAAGGTGATATACACCGTTATCTCGCTGTTCATTTTCTTGGTGTGCAGCCAGCTCCCTCTGTATGGCATACACTCCACCACGGGGGCAGATCCCTTCTATTGGATGCGTGTTATCCTCGCTTCCAACCGTGGGACTGTCATGGAGCTTGGGATCACCCCAATTGTCACATCTGGGCTGGTGATGCAACTCCTTGCTGGGTCTAAGATTATTGAGGTTGACAACAATGTACGCGAAGATCGTGCTCTTTTGTAAGTATATTTGAGGCCTTTTGAATTTTGTATTGGTTAATATTTTTTATGTTGTTGTTTGCATACTATTTGGAATGTAAAAGGGTCTTCAGTCCTTGTCGATACAATTTCAGAAACAGTTTTCAAAATACTGGCTGAAAAGCTCAAGCCATTAAATTGATGTTTTTAGAGTATGTTTTCAGTTTTTTGGTTCAGAAAAATAATGCCTTCGTTTTCTATTGCCTTTATAAAACGGTATTTGAAAACATTTTGGAAACTATGCCAAACAAATGTTTTGTAAAGTGGCATGAATTTTGCATATCAACTGTGATCACCTGTTTCTAGTTGGCTTAATTTTACTGGAAATTTCTGTTGTTGAGGTTTCAAATCTGCCATTAAGTTTGTTTTCAAGTTTTAGTGTTCTCTTTTAGTTGCAACTTGCATAAACATCTTGTTTTATGTATTGCATGTGCTGATCTATGTTTTTCTTTACAGAAATGGAGCACAGAAGTTGTTGGGTATCCTGATAGCTATTGGTGAGGCAGTTGCGTATGTTCTCTCTGGCATGTATGGTAGTGTTGGCCAACTTGGAGTTGGAAATGCCATTCTAATTATCATTCAGCTCTGCTTTGCCGGTATCATTGTGATATGTTTGGATGAACTTCTTCAGAAGGGATATGGTCTAGGCTCTGGAATTTCACTTTTCATTGCCACCAATATCTGGTGAGTTTCTTTTTATCCTGTCTTCTCCCTTAATGTGACCAGCAGTGGGTTCTTTAGCACAAGAACTCGACAGATGTATGAGTGTTCTGTGTTCGTTATTTTGAGGAAATTTTCAAATATGCTATTCCGAATTTAGAGTACTTAAAATGTTATACTATTCTTTTTCAGTGAAAACATTATCTGGAAGGCATTTAGTCCCACCACTATCAACAGTGGGCGAGGAGCTGAATTTGAAGGTGCTGTTATTGCCTTGTTCCATCTTCTGATAACTCGAACAGATAAGGTACGAGCTCTCCGGGAGGCCTTCTACCGGCAGAATCTTCCCAATGTGACAAATCTGCTTGCCACAGTGTTGATCTTCCTTATAGTAATTTATTTCCAAGGGTTCCGTGTGGTTCTGCCAGTGAGATCAAAGAATGCTCGTGGACAGCAGGGTTCTTATCCTATCAAGCTGTTCTACACTTCCAACATGCCCATCATTTTGCAGTCTGCACTTGTGTCAAACCTTTACTTTATCTCCCAGGTAATGGAGCTTTTGTGCTGGTACGGGCACTTTGGAACTGTTTCTTCTACTGTATTTTCGTAACCAATTTTTTTTGTTTGTGTACAGTTGCTTTACAGGAGGTACAGCGGAAATTTCCTTGTGAATCTTTTGGGCAAATGGAAGGAGTCTGAATATTCAGGAGGTCAATTTGTTCCTGTCGGTGGTCTAGCATATTATATCACTGCACCATCAAGGTAATTTCAAATATTTTCCTCTTGAAGATATTATGTTTTATGCCTGATAAAACTTGAATTTTGTTGGTAAACCTGGTAATTATGTGGTTCCTCTCTATTCCTGCTGATCCACACTTCAATTGATATGCTGTGGTTATATTTTGCAGCTTAGCTGATATGGCGGCCAATCCCTTCCATGCACTGTTCTATCTCGTGTTTATGTTGTCAGCCTGTGCACTTTTCTCCAAAACATGGATTGAAGTTTCTGGATCCTCTGCCAAAGATGTCGCCAAGCAGCTCAAGGTATTAATTTGAATGATTTAAACAAATTGTTTAATCATTTTGTTGCCAATGAGGGGTTAGTGTGGGTAGGTCAGATCCAATCTACCCTTTATATACATTAAATCCCACTTGTTTGACAACTTTAAGTGACCAGATCAGAGCCAACGTACTCCTTAATTTATGTTCGTACCTAATGCGCTATTTCTATTTAAACTTAAATATGTATTTGAACAATTCTTAAGTCCAGCCTTTTGATAACGTAAGTGTTGCCTATTATATAACACGGCTAAGCGTCATGCCAACCATATCCCTTGGTAATTTGCAGGAGCAACAAATGGTGATGCCTGGTCACCGTGAGTCAAACTTGCAGAAGGAGTTGAACCGCTACATTCCCACGGCTGCTGCTTTTGGAGGCATGTGCATCGGTGCACTCACAGTGTTGGCCGATTTCATGGGTGCAATTGGTTCAGGAACTGGAATCTTGCTTGCAGTGACAATCATCTATCAGTACTTCGAGACATTTGAGAAAGAGAGAGCCAGTGAGCTCGGCTTCTTTGGCTTCTAGGCACGTGTATTGCCTGAGTAGTGGTCTCACCCTGACAATTTTGGCGTGCTGAGAGATGTAAGTAGGTTTTAACAGAGAAGTTCAAGATACTAGGCTAGTCTCTTATCACTCCGTTTCATGAGAATACAAAAAAACATAGCGTTAAATGTTTCTTTCCTTTTCGTGTTTGTGTCCACTCCCGTTTCATTGTCAAGTATCGTTGGATCGATGTAACCCTTTCGGGTCCTGTGGATCTTTATAATTTACTGTCTGAAATTTTTAAGGACACCTTTGCGAAGCAACTGCCAGGATTTTGCTCTTGCAAATTAGTAGTAGAAATTGCCTTTGTTAGAGTTGTATTTTACTCTTCTGCTTCACAAATGAATTTGCCTGAAATTTAATTTCACTGTTTCTATCATTACAAGAAATTGAATTTGTTATCTGGTTTAAGCTGCGTTTAAAAAGGCATTTTGAATTAGTGTTAATTCTGCTGCTGGTTTCGTCATTGGAGTTTGCATATATTTTTGTTTAAGTCTATGGTTGCTGGTGCTGGAATTTTTAACAAAAGCGGACGATCTGTTTGTTGCCTTTCAATTTAAATTTACACCATTATGATAATAAAATTCACTGAAATTTTCATCGAAATATCTCTATAATCTTTTAAATTAGTTAGATATAGGACTCTAGTATCAAAATATTTTACCCAAATTGTTGATATGGCTGAAAGGTTAATGCTTAGGATCGGATTTGTATATCAAATGATTTGGTTGTTGATGATTGAATTATTACTTAAGTGTTGATCAACGTGCTTATTCTCTATTGGCGACATATCATTATCAGTTAGTTTGTAAATTTGGTTTAACAATTTGATCTGTCTAACATTATCTTTGCCGAAATATCTTTTAAATTCGGAGAAATCTTGAAAAGATATTTCTTCACTAGTTTCGATTGTCGACAACTCTAGTATATACAGGGTTTAAAAAATCGGTATTGTGATTGTCGACAACTCTAGTATATACAGGGTTTAAAAAATCGGTATTGTTGGAAATACCTATATGCAAATTTGTGAAAATACGATGGATAAATCGATGCGGGTGCTTTTAAGGGAAATGATGAAAAATAGAATGTCAAACATTGGTTTAGACGAAATATAATAGTTTCTTTGATATTTAACTGATATGTTAGAAATATCGACGAAAGTTATCAATTTTAGTCGAAACTTAAAATTTTTTCTGATATAAGGTGAAGTTTAAGACTTTACCCCTCCCCCTCCATATCTTTCTCAAATTTTTCAGATATTTTTATGAAAATATCGACAATATCAGAGAAATTTCAAACACTTACGTATATCGATACATCAAAAACTAATTCCTCGATAAATAGTGGGCATGGATAATCGGAGAAATTTCAGACACTTGAGTATGTCGATATTCAAAAACAAATTCCTCGGTAAATAGTGGGCATGGATAATTTATTGGCCAGCAATGTTTTGTGCTGAATGGGCATGGGAAGCCTATACCCAGCCACTTTGGCCCATAGCCCATCACTAATCCAGCACTTGCTTAATGGGCATGAAAATATCTCCTTCCTAAAGAGCCTAGCATTGTCCTTATAGAATCAACTAGTTGTTGTTGTTGTCGTCGTCGTCGTCGTCGTCGTCGTCAAACTATAGATTTGTTAGAGTAGATGTTAATTAGAGAGCCAACGGGATTCGAACGCACACCATAGTTGCAAGGACAACACTCCTCTTCATCACTATGGTAGATGACCACTTGCTATATAATCAATTAGTTAATCAAAGAAATTATGTTCAATATTAGACTTTCTTTTGGCCAAACAAGTCACCTAATCGTGTCCAAAACCTCACGCGTTGCAATTATATTTTATTTTCGATCAGTCACTAGCAATTAGTCACTAGAACAAATAAGCCATGACAAATACTATCTAGAAAACATAAACGTGTAAAAAAATAACACTAAGAAACAAAGCTCATAGATCCTCTGTTTTCCTTGATTTATTAATCTGTCACCTTCAATAGGATCTTCCAATAAAAAACTAAAGTTGCCGAGTCATGTAGCGTCGGCTTGTAACTAAGATATTAAAGTGATTGGTTGTAATTTGTAACGGAGAATTAAGTCAAAGAGACGAGAAATTCATCATCACCGCAATGTTGAAGTCACAATAATGCATGCCCCGAATTCTCAAGTTAGTACACATATCAATCTCTGATAAGTGCGTAGCAAAAGCTTAATTAAAAGACTAAATTTGATCAAAAAATTTGGTTTAGCTAATTTTTAATTAGAATTTTGTGGGACCCCAGTTGCATGATCAAGATGTGAAAGAGAGAGACTGCTAATTTCTATTCAAAGACGTGAACCACAAGCCACTTTTGTGGTCTTGGCTTGCCCAAATTTAACTTATCTCAGATTTTATAGGGTTCATTATTTCTTACTTATTTTGTTCCAATGCGTGATCCAACAGGCCATGAAATTCAATTTAAGAGGTGGGGACGATTGTGATTTAGACTAATCACCTGAAACGTCATAATTTGAACACGAAACTTCTTGTAACAAAGTGTATAAATTGTAGCTGACCATGTGGATGGTTATGAAATTTTGAATGTCGAACAAATAAATTAAAATGGATATTCTATGAATGATATTAGTTACAAATTTGATAAAAGTAGTAGTAGACGTAAATCAAATAAACAAACGCAAATTAATCCAACCTAAAACAAAGGATCCTTTTTTAATGTCAAATAAAGGGATACTTGAAAATCATCTAATGTTATGAGTCACCATATTTCTCCCCTTATGAATATTTTGATTTAAACTTAAAAACTGTACAAAATTACGCTTTGGTCTTTCTTTTTGTGGTCAGAAAATTGCATTGGATCATTATTCTCGTTTTCACACCTCTCTTTGTCCATTTTGTATGAATTTATATCCTTCCAAGTTGCTTCATTTCTTAAGAAAAAAAACAAAAAATTCTACATGTCCGTTGACCCAGTACATGGCTCGTGGTGCTTTTTCTTGCAGGACATCATTGAAAACTGATGATTGGGCTAGGATATTGAGGTCATTTTGAGCTCCCGGAACACCGAAAAAAACGTGCCAAATCCATGTATCAAATGATGCCACCGCCTCCAAAATGATACTTTTTGCTCATTTTCTGTCCCTATAAGCTCATTGCCATGCACTTAGACAGTTTTTCCAGGTCCAGTGCATACAGTCGATGCTTCCAACATCCCAGGAAAACCTCGCATCTTGCCCTTCTTCAGAAGCCTTTGCAAGTCCATCTCAGTAGGTCTCCGGAGGTACTCTGTGGTGTAGATAGATTTGATTGTGGAGCAAAACCTCATCAGGGACTTAAGAATGATTGATTTCCCCATCCTCGCTATCTCATCCACTTGGTCTGCAGATGCTCTATATGCAAGCATCCGTAAGGCAGCAGTAATTTTTTACTCAGGAAGGAGACCCGTAACACCAAAAGCATAATTCTTTTGCACAAAGTAAGAATCATGGTTGCAAACAGCAATCATGATTTTGTTGAACAAATGTCGTTCCATTCTAAAACGACGTCTAAAGTACGTATCAGGGAATGCACTGTTACGGACAAAATAATCGTCCAAAAGATCTTTACCTCGTCGTTGCCTGCTTCTATCAATGTTTGCGGAATGGCTGGGCCTGCAGATCTGAGCCACAACTTGGATGTGTCGACGGGAATGTGAGGCTCTTTGGCTTCTTGCTTCGTCATCTCTCCTTTTACACTCCTCATCCTCATCTTCTTCCATCTCATTTTTGGCCACTTGGAGATTGAACATTTCTTCCTCTTGCTTAAACAATTATTTCTCTTGCTCCTCGATTTCCCACAACATCCTTGAAGAAGAAGACATTGTAAGAAGGAAGCAAAAACTATGAATAATGATAGAGATTTTGATTTTGGTGAAGAATGAAGCAGAAACTATGAATAATGATAGAGATTTTGATTTTGGTGAGTGATTTCTTAGGATGGATGATGGGTTTTATGGAGGAAAAAAAAAGGATTTGGTTGTAGATAATGCCACGTGGCATGCCGTCATTCGTTAAAAATTTGATAGAAATCTGTCCTCAAAGATTGTAAACAGATTGTGACACGTGGCGCAACGTGATTGGTTAAAAATCTTATCAGAAATCTATCCTCAACTATTATGAAAAGGTAACGACACGTGGCACGACGACATTGGATAAAAATCTTATCGAAATCTTTCACCAATAATTGTCTTTTCGGATAATGACACGTGGTGCAACGAGAACGATTAAAATTTTTATTCGAAATTACAAATAAAATTATTTTGTATTATTTTATAAAATAAAAAATACTAATATTTTATTACCTATTGCCATGACTATTCAATTTAAAGATGAAGATGCAAAATGTAATTACTGTTCACTGTGAGTGGATTCAATAGTGAGTAGCCCTATGAAGCTTTTGCAACGCGAATTGTTCTTAGTTGGGCAAGAGGCGGTGACATATGTTGTCGCGCATCCGCTCACACCCAAACTTCCCAATCAGTACGCACAGACAACAACTTTTCCAGCATGCAACACAAACCGTATATTTTTTCCAAACTCTCCACCTGCGATCGACGTAAGATCTACAGGTCTTAAAACACCAAACTGCCGCCTCCCCGACCTTAACTTCTCCACCCACAACGGACAGGTAAATACCCATAGAATCACAAGGGTACATCCGTCCTATGAAAATTTCGAAAGCGACCCTACCCTGAGAGCCCTTTTTAATTCCCAATGCCCCTGCTGTGACGATGTCGGGCCCTTCCCCCCAAAACCGTGCCTTCTTTCGTTATTTCACACCACGCTCGTTCCTCCCTCTCTCCCTCTGTCTTCCTCCAGGATCCAGCTCTGCGATTTTTTTTTGCAAAAAGCTCTGGCCTTTCGTTCTCCGAAAACACATTTCCAAAACCCTTTTCAAATTCCGTTTCCTTCTCCAAAACCCAGTTTTCTGTTTCTGAAAACGGTCGGAAAACAAAACCCAAAACCCTGAAGGCATTTGAGCATTTGAGCATTTGACGAGTTCGATCCGAAAGCAGATACTAAAACGCTTCAGAAATTCTCAAGTTTTTCCTCAAAAGGTAGAACTGAGCTGTTTTTGAGTGTTGCGTGCTGGGTTTTAGCTGCCCATTTTGTTTATTTATTGAATACTAAATTTAATTACTGCATTAACTCGTATTTTTGGGATTTGCGAAACCTTTTTTTTTCTCTCAATGTTCTTCTCTTTTTAGCTTTTAATTAGAGGTAAAGGTCGGTGAACTTTTTATATATATTTCTCGAAATCCAAACACGTTTACTGTTCATCTTCGATTTTTGCTTCTGGGGTTCTCAGAGCACTTGTTGTTTTCTCATTGGCAAAGAATAAAACACAAAAGTAAGTTGCTTGTTAATTTATTTTTTTCAGAAAATATCGATTTTATATAAATTTGTTTAAATTTTTCAGTGTTTCTGATTTCTGGGTTTGTTTTGCAAGGCAGGAAGGACTCCATTTCTTCCTCCGGTGGGTGGTCGTGTCGACGTCGTCGTTCTGTTTGCTTGAGATTTACGTTACAACGAACAGAAATTGAAACTGATCCAACTTTCTCGTGATATTTCGAAGGTAAGTAGAATTGTATTTTACGCGAGATATTGTTTAGTTGACCCGTTAGTAGTCAAAGCAAGGTTTAGATGATTAATTACTGGTTTGGGGCTTTTTTGCACCAGGACTATAGGGTTAGGTTCTGTTAAAGTGTTTGCAGGACCAGAACAGTGGTCCTGTACCCTCCTGGTCCATACTTTGCATTTGTGATATGGTTTCTGTGTGTGGGCAATGATTTGCTTTGGTATATCCGTGTGGGCCCCCCTTTTTGCTTTGCCAATTTTATTGCTGAGAATAATGAGAGGTTTGTGGTGTCCGGTCCAGATTGTGGGGCTCTATACAAGATCTATAAACTTCTAGAGTGCATGTTAAAAATTAGCAATGTCAATGTTTGGTACGCAATGTCAATGTTTGGTACTGGTAGTGCTATTTGTTACCGTATTTACTGATTACATTACTGACTAATTTCTTTTGTTGAGTGGGGTTTTCGCGAAATCCACTTTTGCAAATGGATCTCGGCTCTGGGGGATGTGGTCTGCAATGTGATCGGTAAATATGGTAGTGTGACGGTGACATGTGTTGTTTGCGCTTGGTGAATTAAGGTTTAAATTAGAAACTTTGTTAAGTGTGGTATTGAAACTTGAGATTTATAGAAACCTATATATAATCTATGCAATCTAGCTTCTTTTAACAAAGAAACATTTTATGGGTGAGAAATGTTAAGACCAACTCCAATCCTTGGAGTAAAACTTAAATTTTAGTATCTAAATTTAGCTCAACTTGCTCCAATCCTTGGGCTAAATATCAGTAAAAGCTCAAAACTTATTTCTGAGGCAAATTTAGCCTAGGATTCTTATCTGGATTAGTAGGGTTGGCCCAACATATATGTATATATTTTTTAGTTTTATATTTATAAATTAATTGAATCCAACGGTTAAGATCTAATTTGATCAAATTTAACGGTAAAAAAAATATATATATAACAGTTCAAATTTAAATCCAACGGCAAAAGTAATTAAAAAAATTATTTTATGTGTTTTTTATTCTTTCGTAGTGTTCCATGAGTTTTATGATGTCGATTTAGTGATTTTTCAATATTTATTGAAATATAAATATTTTTATGTTAAAATGTTCATAAAATTAAATTAAGATAGTCTATATATATATTTTTTTAAGTTACGTTAGGAAAGAAATTATCCTAAATTCATTATTTAATAATATCAGGCTAAATATTTAACCCAGAAGAGTTGGAGGAGAAAAACTGTTTCTGGGTTTTAATCTAAATTTTTTAAGTTAAAAATTTTAGGTTTTAACCCAAGGGTGGGAGATGGTTGAAGGAGACTCAAAAATGAGATTTTTCATGAATTATCTACCACCTTATGTTTTATGTTGTCACGAGAATTGACGTTAAACTACGAGGTGGTAGGGAGTGAGAGTCCCACTTTAAGAATCTTTTTAACATTTCACAGATATGGGTTGATGCAATGAATTACAAACCCTAGACGTGTGGGGTTGGAATGCAAAAAAAGGGTAAACAGCCAATTTAGTCCTTGAATTATCATCTTAGTGAAAATTAGATCCCTAAACTATTTTTTCAGAAAAATTAGTCCCTGAATTATAAAAATCTGCCAATTACATCCCTAATGTTATATTCGAAGCTACTATATTCAATTTTTCTTCAATTTAAGTCACGTTACTTGCATATGATACACATTGGAGGGTAGATTGGTAGTTTTTCATAAAGAAATAGTGTATGGAGTTAACTTTGGAGGATAAATTGATAGTTTTTCATAAAAAAAGTGTAAGTTAACTTTTGAAGGTAAATTAGACATTAAATTCGCAACCTATATGAAATGTTAAGGGCTTATAGACAAGAAAATGATGGTATTACACTCTAAAGTGTCAAGTGACTTAAGTTGACGAAAAATTGGATAAAATAGCTTTAAATATAATAGTAGGGATGAAATTAGCAATTTGTAATGAATTTAGGGACTTATTTTACCGAAAAAATAATTCAAGGACCTAATTTTCACTAAGGTAATAATTCAGGGACTAAATGGGCACTTCACCCGCAAAAAAATAGAGGGAAATGAGGTTTGTCAATATATGGGGGAGCGGGAAAAAATGGCAGTGGGAGTCAAACATTTACCCGTTGGATTACAATAATAGTCTGCATGTCGTGTAAAATCTGGCTCAGATCTCTATAACTTCTTCTGTACCATGAAGTGTTATCGAATGGGGGTAATTGTGTAATTTCATGTTTTATATTGTGATGGTGTGATGCATGAGAAAAGGGGGGTGTGGGTGGAGGACAAGGAAACGAATGCACCGCCTTTGGTTGTACTAAAAACCATGATTGTGGTGTATACGATCCAAATTTCCTAATCAGGTTTTCACTATGATGGGTCCCACGAATTTCAGATTTTCTGGTTTTGCAGAGATTGCTTTAGGAACATCACTGTTGTCCTAAGTTGGCTGCCTCAGGGAATCCTAGGGTTGATGCCCTTTGTTTTTTTTGTGTATCGAACTCGGCTGAATGCTCTTAACCAACTGAGCTACAATCCGTTTGCATATTTGTGTTTGTTTTTGGTCAGACATAAGGTTTTTGTTGTGTTCTGCAATGCCTAAATTTTATTGACTAGTAGGAATGACCCGACTGCAGAGTTGGGAAGAGGATGACGAAGAATGTTAAGAGCAGAAATCACCCCAAACCATGCCCTCCAAATCCTAATTAAGTTATTAAAACGTGTATTATTGTTTAATCTTTGATGTTTGGTCTTGTATCGGATTTAATAACATGTATAATGCATGTGTTATTGTAACCGAGGTCCCTCGTGTTCCATGGATTTGCATTTAGAATTTTGATTTATACGCGTCCTTTGATCTTGTCCGGTGAATGTCTTTCCACAAGCTTCTCCATCTTCCTGTTCTTCACTCTGTCTCGCTTTCGCTTTTTCCAGCATTTTTAGATCTACTTTCGTTACCCTTTTGAAAGGAAGCAAATCGGAAAAACAAAAAGAAATTCACTCCTCTGTCAATGGCTTTGGTCTAAGTGCTAAAGCGTATTGCTTTTTTTTAGCTTTCCTAAAACACTCTCATCAGTCATCATTGGCGTCCCGCGTCTTTATTCCTTTTGTTTCTTTAAGTTTCTTTTTTTAGTTAAGAGTCTCTTAGATTTCACTCTATCTATCCACTCTCCATCATTTGTGATCCTTGTTTTGCAGATGGATTCGGTGAGACCATCCGCCGTGACCCCAAAGAAGAGTAGATTGGCGCGTACTATTGCTAAAGTTCTTCATCTTCGGGCTGCAACAGGTATTGCCCCTGTCGATGGGGTTCAGAAGGTTAAGTCTCAAGAATTTGGAATTCCAGAGGTTAAGTCCCAGGACTTCGGAGTTGAGAAGGTTAAGTCTCAGGAGGTCGGAGTTGAGAAGGTTAAGTCCCAAGAATTCAAAGTTCAGAAGGATAAGTCCCAAGATTTTGGAGTTCAGAAGGTAAACTACCAAGAAAGTGGAGTTCAGAAGGTGAAGTCTCAAGAAATTGGAATTCAGAAAGTCAAGTCCCAAGAAAAGGTCAAGGATGACTGGAATGGTGGTAAGGTTATGGTTGATCGGTCTGAGCCATTTGACAAGAAAAATGAGGAGCTCCAGGAAAGAGTCGCCTTGGAGGCTCATCTAGCGAAACTGTTTGCAAGCGTTTCATCTGTTAAAGCTGCGTATGCACAACTGCAGCATGCTCAGTCTCCCTATGATGCTCAAGGAATCCAAGCTGCTGACAAAGAGGTAGTCTCCGAATTGAAGAACTTGTCTGAGTTGAAGCGTTGTTTCTTAAAAAAACAGTTCGATCCTAAACCTGAGACTACCCTGGTTTTGGCGGAGATCGAGGAGCAGAAGAGTGTTCTAAAAACCTATGAAATCATGGGGAAAAAGTTGGAATCTCAGGTGAGGCTGAAGGACTCTGAAATTGTATTTCTCGGAGAAAAGTTAGAGGAGGCCAAGGATCATAATAAGTTGCTTGAGAAGAGATTAAACCAGAACCAGAGCGGGCAGCTACATGTGCTCGACAATCTTCATTTATCTGCTTTAAGTCCTAGCCATTTCATTACACTTCTTCGACACACGGTAAAGTCCATCCGGAGCTTTGTTAGGATGATGGTGGATGATATGAAATCTGCCGGTTGGGACATTCATGCAGCAGCTAAAGCGATTGACCGCGATGTGCTTTATTGGAAAGAAGACCACAAGTGTTTTGCATTTGAACACTCTGTTTGCAAGGAAATGTTTGATGCTTTCAAGTACCCCAACTTCTCACTTCCAAATGAGTCCTTGCCGGAGAAAAAGAAACAACAGCAGCAGCTCTTTTTTGTGAGATTCACGGAACTCAAATCGATGAAGCCGAAGGACTATCTCGCCCAGAATCCCAGATCCGCGTTTGCCAAGTTCTGCCGTGTCAAGTACTTACGACTGGTTCATCCCAAGACGGAAACATCATTTTTCGGCAATCTGAATCAAAGAAACCTCATCAATGCAGGTGAGTTTCCGAGCTCTAATTTCTTTGCTTCATTTGCTGAAATGGCAAAGCGTGTCTGGCTCTTGCATTGCTTGGCCTTCTCCTTCGATCCTGAAGCCGCAATCTTCCAAGTAAGCAAGGGATGTCGATTTTCAGAAGTGTACATGGAAAGCTTAGACGACGAAGGGTTCCTCTCAACAGCACCTGAACCGCAAGTGGGATTCACAGTTGTTCCGGGATTCAGACTCGGTAAAACTGTCATTCATTGCCAAGTATACCTCACTCGGTTACAATCCACTCCGAGAAGGCAAAGGTAAGCAGTCAATCAATGATCATTCATTCGCTCCGAGCTGAGATTGTTCGAAACACGCCCCCAAGCCCACAACATCGAATATACCAAACAAGAACACAGCCTGTTTGGTTCCGAACGACGTTGTGGGTAATTCCGACTTGGTCACTTTGGAGATTTCATCCTCCATATTTTGAAAAAGGGAAAGCGCGTTGGAGTTTGGACCCTTGTGTTGGAAGCGATCTTTTGAGTCATTTCATTCGAGTTTTATTTTATTTTAATTTTCATCCAAGGACATCCCTAAATTTTGTTAATATAAGGTCAGTGATGGAGGGATTTTTCTAGCTGTTTTGCATCATTTGTAAAGCAGACATGGGCATGATTTTTAATTATGTAAATGATAATAATAATATAATATTGGAGGAATTTTTTATATTCCTAATCTTTTACTTGTCTCCCTGCTTTTCTTTTGGGAAGAGGATCCCTCCTGATTCACTTGGTGGGGATCCTAGGATCTTTGAATTTGGTGCGTCTATTGTTTATCGTGCGATCGGTTTTCGTTAAGTACTATTTATATTTAATTTTAAATACAATTATTTAAAATGATTTTTAACTGCACGATAAACGACGGACTTACTAGATTAGAGGATTCTCGGAATCCTCACAAAGAGGATCCGGAGGGGATCCTCTTCCTTTCTTTTGCACCATGAGTTATTGAGATGGTTTTTGGGGTTTTTTTTAAAGAAAAACTAACGAAAAGTCTAAAAAAAAAATTTAGTTTTACTTTTAATGAAAAATAACAAATAAAGGTGTAGTGAATAGTATTAAGAAAAAAAGTAAAAATATGATTTTTTGTTAAAAGTGAACAGTACCAGAAATGTTTTATTAAAATTCCTTTATTTTTATTTTTGATGGATTATCTATAAGTATTATGATCTCTTGATAAATTAAGGAAAAAAACGTTCTTTTATGTGTTCACTTGTTATCATAGACTAGCCTTGGCAATTTATTATACAATTTGACGAAAAAATGTCAGGTTTCGAACTCATATATGATCATGGTCGTTATTGGATTATTCGTTAAAATAACGATTATAACACGACACGATCTGTTAAAACAACCGAATATGAGATCAAACTGACATGAACCTAACCTATTTGCCAAGTCTAGTAATCTACCATACAAACAACATTTTAAAAATTAATGTCACTTTCATTGAACTGCGCAAATCTGGTTTATTTCTCTCTGCAATCTGCAATATGATGCATGACCAGTTGAGCATGATACATATTGGGTGTATAAAGCAAGGGTGGTGCATACGTGTGCTTATGTCTATACTTCATTTATTTTTGTGGCTGGTCGGTGGGAATGGAGGGCCATTCTATGGGAATGACAAGTTATCAGCATTCCTCTGTGAAAGGGTACATGTGGCATTTGACATTTAACAATTTTTATCGTTTGATTTTTCATAGCTATCCGTTTAATTTTTTTAAATTAATTTTTACTGTTCATTTCTTAGACTATCAATTAATTTCGACTACTAAAGAAAAATATGTTCCCATATGAAAAATATGCTTAATTTGCTATAGCTATGAGTCATTTGTAGAGCTACATTATTTGGTTGTGGAAAATGATGGAATTAATGATGTCACATCCCGACTCGGGACGGACCACTTCCCGGGCCCTCTCCACCATCGTAGCACGATATTGTCCTCTTTGGGCCCCGACCACGCCCTCACGGTTTTGTTTCTGGGAACTCACGAGCAACTTCCTAGTGGGTCACCCATCATAGGAGTGCTCTAGCCCCCTTCTCGCTTAACTTCAGAGTTCCTACGGAACCCGAAGCCAGTGAGCTCCCACATCGCCCAGGAGAGTGATCCTTAAATGTATATTCTCATCCCTACCTAGCACGATTCCCAGAAACAAAACCGTGAGGGAATGGTAAGCCCAAAGCGGACGCGTGGGCCGCCAATGTTATTTTTAAGCTATATTGGATGTCCTGAGTTCAGTTTTGATAGTGGCTTAACGTTGGTTGATCATTTGGACTTAATTTCGATACGATTCATGGTTAGGCCAAAAGATGAATCGACGATCCAACCGTCGGATCGTCACCAAACTTTGATACGTAGTAGTACGTAATATTTGAGGATTATAGGAACTTATGGATCGGGAATCCGAGCTACGGATCTCCCGGAATTGGAGTTGTAAGTTCATAAAATATCATGTTAACCGTCACTTAGTGTTGGCAATTGACGGAGATCCGACCATTGGATGGTCATGAAATTTTAGGATGTTGTTCTAGAGATTTATTGTGGACCTCTGGAAGTTACGGATTGGAAATCTGAGTTGCAGATCTTCCGGATCGAACTTCATAATGACGTGTTCTATATAAGTTATATATTCTATTGATATGATTTCTAAGACATGTTTTGATGATTGTTCTAGGCGCCGATCGTCATGACGCCTTGATGTGTTGTGCTAGGGAGTTGTAGGGCGAATTCTAGGTGAGTGGGCAGTTTATTTCAGTATATATATACACTTAACGTTTTCCCAGAAATCGAATTTTGAATGAAAGTATATTTTGAAATGCCATGCATAGATTTATATGAATATGTGATTTGAAATGCCATGCATAGAAATTACATGAATTATGTGAATTGTTATATGATGCATATATATGAAATGGTGCTGTGGGCGCATAGGTGAGTATCAGGTGAGTATTCATTATTGTTGTGAGGATGTTGAGATTTATGTTGATAGCTCATAACCTGCACCCCCGGTGTTAGTGCTTATGTTATTCACCCGCATCACACGCTCACCTTGGATCCAAGTAGATGCTAGTCGTACAGACCACTAGAGGTGGTTCCGACTAGTAGGTGACCCTAGATTATGTGCACAGATGATTGATGAGAGAAGCACTAGAGCGTATTATTACACCATCCGAGTCGTACAGACTACTACAGGTAGTTCCGACTCATGTGCAGCGTAGTGTCGTACAGGTCGCAGTTGGTGACTCCGGCAGTGCCGTACAGGTCACAGTTGGTGACTCCGGCTGGATTGGATATTGAGCTCTAGAATCAGCCATACAGGACCACTGCAAGGTCTCCGGTTGATTTATTATTTCACCTGATTTATATTGATGCTTCCATATTATGTTTTTGGCGCATGACATGGCATATTTTCTAAAAAGTGATAAAGAATGGTGTTTTGAGATTTTTTTAAAGCTATATATATTTATATATGCTATTTTCTGGGAAAGCATACAGGTTTTACAGTGAGGGGTTAGAACTTTGATAAAGAAAAGATTTGTTTTACTGACCCACTCAATTTTGTTTTGCGCCCCTCCAGGTTCGAGTTAGAGCAAAGCTTTGGTGGCCACGAGGAATCCAACGGTATTCTAACAGAATTCACAATGGTATTTTTAAGCTTCCGAACTGTGTAAATGGTTACGTCACTCTCACGTGACGGCCAGCATGCCCTTCTTCGGGACGGGGTGTGTCAAATGAAGACTTGGGCAGTTGTGGCATTAAATATAGGAGACATATTTGACATGCCATATACCCTCAGGAGAGTTAAATTCCTAAGGCTATCCAAAGGCGGTGGTAGAATATTGTATTCTAAGTCTGTCACGTGATGTTATATGTTTTAATTTTATCTTAAAAGTGTTGCATAATAAATTTGAAATGTTGTCACTTTAACATCTTAACTGTGCATTGGGTGGATGACTGGCCTATTTTCAGAATAACTGGGCTGAAGGGGAAGTATCAAAAGGCTATAGTTGAGGACACACACTTCAAAACTTGACGGACATAATAGTTGACAAGCACAACATGGGTACCATCAAAAAGATAATGTGATGCATGAAGACACCTTTAAACACGAAGAACAGGGGATTAATTGATGATGGGAGCAGGGCTAAGAGTACATGGACAAGAAGGACTTCATTGTTCTGCATTTCTCAAGCACTCATACAATCTCAAACTGGAATCCCAGTTGAGATTGAGGGGGGATGTTGGCAATATCCACATTAGAGTGCCATGTCATCAAGAGTTTGTTGAAAGGTTGTTAGATTGATAGAGTTGGTTATTTCTGTTATGTTGGTTATATCTGTTAGCTTTGGAGTTAAGCTTTGTACTCTATATAACTGAGTGGTGAATCATATTGTAATTCATTCAAGTCTTTTGATAATAAAGATCATTTCCTTTCTTCTCTGTTGGCTCTCTAGCTCTTCATCTTCTCAATTCTTCATTGCTCTTTAATTTTGCCAATGTAGTTAATACTATGGCCTAAATCTAAATGGTTGAGAGACACACATTGGCATCAAATGTTAGAAGTCACTTTCAGCGTGTGACGACTTGATATCCACTCATTATTTCGTATCGAAAATTTTATTATGCTTTGGTGTATCTACCTTGTTTTGTGATCGCTAATTTTTGTAGTGCAGAATTTGAATTTTTCAAGACACGTCAAATATTTGCAGTCTCATTCTCAATGTAAACTTCCTCATCTCATCCTCATGGTGTTTTTGGGGTGTTAATTGAGCAGCTGCTTTATGTGCGGCTAATAATTTTACATGAGTCACCAACATGATCGGTGGGATCGAAAATTAAAGATCACCCTTTAACGAATACTAAGTAATTTAGCTATACATTCGTTATTTTAAAAAATTATAAATGTTATCAAATGGAATGCGAAACTACCTTTAAAAAGCAAACCGTAAGTATCAATAATCTCATCCTTAGCTATTGACATTTCGTGACTTCTAGTAAGCACTCGTCGTTGCACTGTTCACCGTATTATAGTGAACCAAGGGTGCAGGATTGATTTGCTATAGTATGACATAAGTAGAATCAATCATGTATTAGGTTAAGTAATATTCCAGAGAGAAGCATTATAACTAAAAATCAGCAACACCATACTGCGCTGCATTCATGCAACGCAAAATCTACGAGTAATACTTAAAGAACAGTTCATATAACTTTCTCGCCTTCATCTAACCCATTCATATTTGAGGTTTGATGTGTTTGGTAATAGTCCCTAAACATAAACATGGCTAATGGTGGGGGACTCAGGATTTGATATTTTGAGCTTGTCTCAACAACTAAGGGCTGCAAGTGTTTCTCTTCACTGTGTGTTCGTTAATGGAGTTGGATTTTTAATATTTTAGCAAGTAACGTAAACACAACGTTGAACATGTCCATCAAGATTGCTCACAAGGAAAGAGTAAAAACCACAAGGTGAAGAGAGACTTCAAGTTACACGATGCTAAAACAATATATATAGGTAATAACAACTGAAATATTGCTCTGAATTTTGAAATATAGCAAAACTTAGATTTGTCTAGCAAACTTACAAGTGAGTTTAGGAAGTAGAGCTAATTTAATATGGTTACGCTCATGTTCTATCGGATAGGACAAGGTCCATTCATCAATGAATCAACGTTGACTATAATTCTTAGCCTTCCAAGCTAATGATGTGAGTTCGATTTCAGCTAATCCTTAATCTTCCATTTTTATTATCCACAATGATAGGTACAATCAATTTAAATGGAAGAAGATTCATTCAATTTTACAAGTCCTTGAAGAAGAGTCATTCAATTTTACAAGTCCTTGAACCCCTAAGGGACCTTAAAAATCTCTTCCATACCTTATTCAAAGTATCAATAATCAAGTCTTGAACCACTGTTTCTTAGTGGAAATCACTAGTATAAATTTTCATCTTATTCAAAACCTTACCGTGCTTGACCAAGTACGTCGTCCCTGGAATCCCCTTATGCAAATAGTCTTGAGGCATGACGCGACATGCACAAACTCGAGTGGATACCAATTACCAATAAACTATGCTACTCATAAGACTGACAACCAATGTTTGTAAGATTAGTATTTTAGGGTTTTGTACCTAGTCTACGGTCGTAGGATACTGCTTGCGCATGTACGATTTATATTTATATTATATTCACCTTGTCCATACCATGAATATGTTCATTCAGCTTACACTAGCTACAACTAGTGTATGTCATATTATTCATATTACACGTATATTGGGGGTACTCTACTTATATACTCTTAGCTTGTCATTGTCACGAATTACTCGACAATGACATATGGTTATAATTTCATCTTACACATTACCGCTAATGTATGAAATTGTATGCTATACTACTGGTAGGCACTACTCTAAAACCCTTGCTTAGCACTGCCTAGGCCTTGCCTATGCGTTAAGGCAGGGTGGCAGGCCACCGCCCGATTAATCTCTAAGCGCTCGCGACTCTCTCTTAAACATAAACTAGATAACTTTCATTATGCCTTTTATTTTTTCAATAAATTGTAATAGACTTGTTGAACACTTGGATGAACACTCATAATTGTAAATTTATTCTTTCTAAATATAAAAATTTGGAGTGCAATATGAGATATTTGGAGTGCCAATAACAACACTCTAAAAAAACGATTTTTTTTCTTTCAATTTTATTATATGATAATGCTATATATTCACGTGAAACTAAACGTTAGAGTTTTTGAAGCTTTGGCTGTTTATGATTGATTGTTTTTTATTATTTAGTGAAGGTTATATTTGTAACTTTTTTTACTTTTTAGTTAATGAAATTTATAAACTTATAATCAATGAATCTTGAAGTTTGTTTTTATTTAAGTTATTGCCTTTTGATATCAATACATTGTCCTACTCTTGAAGTTTAGGGGGTGTAGTCAATTTGGATTTCAGAGGATTTTAATGGATTTTTTTTAGGTGACAAATTTTAAAGGATTTTAATGGACTTTTCATATGGATTTTGACAGATTTATGTGGATTTCTATTATAGATTTGTATGGATTTGTTTGGATTCTTTCTTGGATTTCCTAGGATTTAAAAAAAAAATAGAAATCACACACAAAGCCATGGGATCATTTTTAATGAAATCATGTGGCTGAGATTAACCTCTCCAACTCTTTGCAATTGAAACCCTAATTGTTATGTGTATTCTACTACACCGTCTGAAATCACAGTCCTCAGTCCCAGGACTAGTTAATTGCATCTTTTCATATCGTAGTAATATCACAAATTGATAACGTTTAGAATGTATACGGGTTGGAGGAATTGATCCAACCCAAGCCAAAGAATATGTGTTTCGAGAGTGACGTTGATTGGTTTTAATAATGAATGGTGACATTTCAAAGGCACCAAAGCAGAATTGAACAAGGTGTCTTCTGCAAATAAAAGTACAATAGAGATAGAAAGTAGTTGAAGGGAAAGGAAGGAAGCGTCAGCAAGGTAATTTACGTGAGATGTTTGGGCAGTTGGTGAAGAAAGAAAAAAATATGTTGGTGGTGCTGGAACATTTTCTCATGCTTGCAAAGATTTCACGATCAGCCATGGAAGTCCAAGATGACTGAGTTCACAACAGGTCCTCTCAAATGGAGAAGACTGTTCCTCTGGCGTGAAAAGAAATTTGAGGGGTAAGGGTTGAATTCTTGATAGCATTTGGTATTTATACCACACACCCTCAAATCCATTAAAATGCATCACTCATCAAAATCATAGCAAATCCTTGATAATTTCACTACACCTAGACATTTGCAGACTCGTTTAAAATCCTAATTGATTGTCCTTGGATTTCGATGTATTCTTTAAAATCCTCTAAATTCCTAATTTAACTACACTCTGGTCTCAAAATCTTTTAAAATCCACTTTTAAAATCCTAATTGAATACACCTTGATTTTAAAATCCATTAAAATGCTATCAAATCCTAATTTGACTACACCCCCTTAGATTAGTTTAAAGTATAACATTGCTTGTACAAAAACCCGAGACGGAAACGTTATTCTTGTTGCAATTCCCTTGGTGACCCGAAACTAAATTAAAAAAAAAAGGGTAAAATTAAATCAAATCTTTGAAGATTGCAGATTGGTACATGTACCATTGAGCTTAGGGTAAAACAAGATATATATACTTGCATTTTGGAAGACTTAGTATAAACCAGTCAACTGGTCCATGGTGCAAAAACTTTGTCCCTAAGGTAAACACATAACGATCCATAATCTCATTCCTCCAAAGTTAAAGAAGCTAAAAACAGATAACATCAGTTCAAAAAATGACTGCAGTTCCATCAACACAGAAAGGACCCCTGACCAACTTTGAAATGGAATCCACATAAATACCTAGATACCATTATTTTCGAAATTCAATTTGACAAGTCTTTGAAGCCCTTGGGAACGTTGACATCTCCTGGCATAACTTCATCTCGTCTTTTACAGAGAAATCACAAGTATATATTATCACATTATTCAAGACTTCACCGTGCTTCAACATGTACTCTACCACTTCCATTTCATCCGCTAGTCCTTGGAATCCCTTTATGCAAATGGTCTTGAGGCATGACATCAAGCAAACAGGTACCCACCTTGGCGGAGACCATACATGGAGTACAAAGTCACAACCATAGCGATAAGCTGAACATTTTGCATTCTGAAGATTATTTAAAATAAAAAAGTTAAATCAAGTCATTGAAGATTACCCAGGTACCATTTAGCTTTGGGTGAATTGACTATACTTACACTTTGAAGGAAAAGATATTTCAGATTGTGTGATTTCTTGAGAAAATTTGTCAGTAATTTCCAAGAGCAGCATGTATGAAGAAATAGCTCCAAGCGCTCCAAATAATTAAACGTAGGCAGATGATATTGACACATTATACCCGGATCCTTCACAAAGAAAAGTTATGTATCAATTATAAACAAAGCAAAATTGTATTTCCTCAACATAGTTAAGCATTTCCATTGACGAATTCCAGCACTTAAGAGGTAACAAGTTAGAGCTAGCTTACGCCCAAAAATGGAGCTGAAACCGAAAGATCTTTAACATACAGCAATCCTTCAAAAAGCCTTTGCATACGATCAGCAGATTCAAGGAAGTAGTCGTTGTCAATGCCCTGAAACCGGTGCAGCTGTTCGAAATCAATCTTCGCTCTGCTTAAGGATTTTGCGTTGTTCCAAGAATAGATTGCCATGTATTCATCATGGAGATCAAACTTTTCGAGACTTGGAGCATTGACATTAACAAATATTTGGTATGCACGAGGGATTTCAAATGTACCTTGGTTCAAATATACTTGTAATTTGTTTAGTTTCAGTGCGGAGATATTGAAATTCAATAATGGAAACTCATCAAGATCGACAAGTTGGCAATCTATAATCAAATCTTCAAGTACTGGGCAACAAGAAATGAGCTTCTCCATTGAGTCAATATCAAGACAATCGAACATGAGTTTGAGAAACTTGAGACTTGGGAAACAGTATGACGGATGAGCAATGGTAAACGAAGGTTGGAGTTTCAGCTTCAACACCACCAATGTGTTACACATGTACGCTTCTTAGCAACTCAAAACCCACGTAATAGGACACGGTTTCCCCATCAATAAGATCTTGTTTTTCGTCTAAACCCCCATCAACAAGATCAAGTACTAGTTCAAAAACGTTGTGCGTAACGGCACTGCGAATCCAAGCATCAACACAAGAGTAGTTCACAAAATCCTCACATGTAATACTGAATCTATGAATGTCTAGGGAGCCACGCGAGAGCAGTACAAGATTCACAATTTCCTCAAAATGATCTGAATTAATCCTTCTTCCATATCGCACATCGCATAGTTCAATATTGGGATTATAAGCACATACATTCTCCCATCTACGTGATAAAACGCTAGTCTTTACAGCTTCCACTGTTACAAGGAATGAAAGAATGTGGCAAAGAATTTCATCTGGCAATCCACTGATCCCATCTCCAACGCATGTTTTTAATGACATTTTGATTTGAAACCCAGCCAAAATTCTGTAAAATCCAAAAGAAACAACTTTAACTTCTAAACGAGAGAAACAAACTAAATTTATTTCCTTTGTTAGTGTTGTGCTAGGGTAGCACCAAACCTAATGGAACCAACTCAAGCTAACCCATAGGAAATATATCAAATGGAATGCAAGAACAAAATATAAAAGAACACCAAGATTTTAACGAGGTTCCTCAACAGTCAGTGTAACTGGAGTACGTTCTCGGAGCAGTAGGAGCTCACCCAATAATCCACTATCAACCAAATGGGAGTTTACAAAGTGTTGGCAATCTCACAACCCAAAAGCCCAATACACCCAATAACTCTCACTCACCAAAGAAACAAATAGAGAAAGAAATATAGTGAATAATTTCTTCTCTATACATATAGCTCAAAGCTAATACACAAATACAACTTTGATTGAGTGAGAATTAACAAAGAAAGAAAATCACCTTTCTTTCTTCTCTTCAAATGGGAGCTATTTTCTGCTCTCTGTTTTCTTGCTCAAAACCAAATGATGCTCTCCCTCTTATCTTCTTCTAAGGCAACCTCTCAAAAATGAAGAACCAAAACCCACGGGTGTTTTACAAGGTGCCACACCAAAAGCAAAAAGAATAAACATAATCATACCCCAACAAACATCATGATTTGTTTTCACCACAAAACAAGGAATGACACAATGATGTTGTCCACCTTCTTTTTCCTTTTGACTAGCCTTTACCAATTTTTCAACAAACATAATAATGTTGTCTTTTTTTCTTTTGGTTTGTTTACTAGCCGAAAGTTACTTGGCTTGTTGTCCACTTGGCCACTAATCCAACAATCTCCACCTTGGCCAAGTTATCAAGAGCGTCATGACAAGCCAAAATGCTCCAAAAATCCTACTGCTCAACGCCTTCTTTATATAGGCAAAATGTGAGCCAAGTTCAAGCAATGAACAAACTTGGCTACACCAACAACATTAGTCAACATATCAGCGGGGTTGTCTTTAGTTGGAATCTTCTGGAGAATGATTTCTCCTACACCAACAACTTCACGAACAAAGTGATAACGCACATCTATGTGCTTGGTCCTCGCATGATGAACCTGATACTTAGCCAAATAAATGGCACTCTGACTATCACAATGCACCTCCACCTGCTTCTGATCAACCCCCAAATCTCTAATCAACCCATGTATCCAAATGGCCTCCTTTATAGCTTCAGCAACTGCCATATAATCAGCCTCTGTAGTAGACAAGGCAACAGACGACTGCAAAATAGACCTCCAACAAACTGGCCCTTTAGCCATAGTAAACACATAGCCTGTAGTAGACTTTCTTCCATCCAGATCACCTGCATAATCTGAATCAACATAACCAACTGCAAAATGACCAATACCAGAGTCATCCCTCTCAAAGCATAAACCAACATCTTAAGTACCATGGAGATACCTCAATATCCACTTAGCTGCTTGCCAATGCTCTTTACCAGGATTATGCATATATCGACTCACCATGCCAACTGCATGAGCAATATCCGGTCTAGAGCATACCGTTGCATACATCAAACTACCAACCAAATTTGCATATGGTATATTTTTCATTTGCAGCTTATCCTTATTAGTTTTAGGACATTGTAGAGAACTCAATTTAAAATGAGGAGCCAAAGGGGTACTAACCGGTTTGGTTGAATCATGCACTCCAAACTTCCGAATCAACTTCTCAAGGTATTGCTTTTGATTCAAGCTTACCAAACCATTCTCTCTATCTCTAGTGATCTCCATGCCAAGGATCTTCTTTGCTTCACCAAGATCCTTCATCTCGAACTCATTCTTCATTTGTTTCTTCAATTTCTCAATCTCTTCGACATTCTTTGAGGCAATCAACATATCATCAACATATATCAACAAATAAATGAGAGATCCATCTTGCAACTTCTTGAAGTACACACAATGATCATATTGACTTCTAGAATAATTTTGACCTCTCATAAATTTATCAAACCTCAAATACCATTGTCTCGGAGATTGCTTCAAGCCATAAAGTGATTTCTTCAATTTGCAAAACAAATTCTCCTTCCCTTTCACTTTATACCCATCCGGTTGACACATATAGATCTCTTCATTCAAATCACCATGTAGGAAAGCCGTCTTCACATCAAGTTGCACAAGCTCAAGATCATATTGTGCAACAAGAGCTAACATAATACGAATTGAGGAGTGCTTCACAACCGGAGAAAAGATTTCATTGTAGTCAATGCCCTCCTTTTGTGCATACCCTTTAGCAACTAATCTTGCTTTGAATCTCACATTGCTTTTCTCATCAGCATCTTCCTTCTTGGCATACACCCATTTGCAACCGATAGCTTTCTTACCCTTAGGCAATTTAGCTAACTCCCAAGTCTTGTTCTTGAGGAGAGAATTCATCTCATCACCCATGGCATTGCACCACTTCTCATTTTCCTCACACTCAATGGCTTCCTCAAAATTGGATGGAATCTCATCAGTGATAATAGGAAGAGCAAAAACAACATAGTCACTATACCGAGCTGGCTTGGTAATATGTCTCTTTCCTCTATTCTTGGCAATAGACTCTTGAGGTGAAACTTGCTCTTCATCTTGAGTAGAATCTTCAAGTTCAACTTCTTCAACATCCTCATGGTCTCCCACTTCATCATTTGTAGTGGCTTCGACATCAGCGGAAATAGGATTTGAAGTAGTAGAGGCAACTTTCTCAAGCTCCACCTGTTGGACATCTTTCACATTCTTCTCAGAGTCTCTGAACATACTTTTTTCGTCAAATGTCACATCTCTACTGATTACAAGTTTCTTCATCTCTGAGCACCACAACCTGTAACCTTTGACACCACTACTAAAACCAAGAAAGATAGCCTTTTTGGCTCTAGGATCAAGTTTATTTTCAGTTACATGAAAATAAGCAGGTGAACCAAAAACACGAATATAATCATAATCAGTAGAAGGTTTTCCATTCCATACCTCCATTGGTGTCTTACCCTGAATAGCAGCTGAGGGTAACCGGTTGATGATGTGACATGCATAAGTAACTGCCTCTGCCCAAAATGACTTGCTCAAACCCGACTGAGACAACATGCATCTAACCTTCTCAAGCAAGGTTCGATTCAATCTTTCTGCAACTCCATTTTGTTGTGGAGTTCCCCGAACACTGAAATGCCTTACAATCCCTTCTTCTTTGCAAACTTTAAAGAAATGGTCGGATGTGTATTCACCACCATTATCCGATCTCAAAGTCTTAATCTTTCTCCCAGTCTGGTTCTCAACCATTTTCTTCCAACCTAAGAAAATGCTCAACACCTCACTCTTGTGCTTCATAGTGTAGACCCAAGACCTTATTGAATAATCATCAACAAAGGTCACGAACCAATGTCTACCACTCAAAGAGGGAGTCTTTGTAGGACCCCAAACATCCGAATGCACATAATCAAGAATGCCCTTCGTTTGATGTACAGCAGTACCAAACTTCACTCTAGTTTGCTTCCCTAAGACACAATGCTCGCAGAAATCAAGCTTACACGTCGTGGCACCTTTTAGAAGACCTTGTTTCACAAGCCCTTGTAGAGCTTTCTCACCGGCATGGCCTAATCTCATATGCCACAGTCTAGTAGTATCAAAATCGGATGTGCCCATATTTTCTGAGACTACAGATGCTTCACCTGTCACGGTGCTTCCTTGCAATAAATACAAATGACCACATCGAGGAGCTTTCATCACAACAAGTGCACCATAAGTCACTTTCAATGTCTGCCCATCTGAATGAAACCTGAAGCCCTTGGCTTCTAAAGTTCCCAAAGAAATAAGATTTTTCTTCAAATTCGGTACATACCGAACACCTGTCAACTCTTTAACCATGCCATCATGCAACTTCAAACGAACTGTACCAATCCCTTTTGTTGTGCAAGGATTGTCATCTCCCATGAACACAACGCCACCATCAAACTCTTTCAAGCTTGAAAACCAATCCTTGTGAGGAGTCATATGATGAGTACAACCTGTATCCAACACCCACTTAGTAGCACAATCAAATGATGAGGTAGTGGTTAAAGCAAAATCAGAAAAATCAGTTTCAACCTCAGCAACATTAGCTTCAGAACTTTCTTTTCCTTTGGTCTTCAACCTAGGACAATCTTTCTTCCAATGACCCTTATTATGACAAAAGGCACATTCATCCATTTCCAAGGTTTTTCTACCTTTAGAGTTTCCTCTAGGTCGAGACTGTGATTTTTTCCTACTAGAGGAGGATCTCCTCTCTGATGATCTACCTCTAACAATTAAAGCTTCAGAGGTACTATCATGATTTTTATCTCTATGCCTCATTTCATAATTCATCAAGGCATTCGACAAATCTTCAAATTTCACAGTTTCTTTACCATGCATAATAGTAGTAACAAAATGCTCATAAGAGTCCGGCAAGGAATTCAACAATATTAAGGCCTTATCTTCATCATTAATATCCTCATCTAAATTTAACAAGTCGGCAATCAACTTATTAAAAGCATCAAGATGTCTAATCATTTTTGTACCTTCTTTGTATTGGAAGCGGTAGAGTTTTTTCTTCAAGTGTAGCCGGTTCTCTGCACTCTTCGTCATATACTTGTCTTCCAATTTTTGCCACAACACACTTGCCAATGTCTCCCGCATCACAAAATACTTCTGAGTTTTTGCAAGGCACAACCGAATTGAAGAGCAAGCCCACAAATTTAATTTCTCCCATTCCGGCTTCGACATAGCTTCCGGCTTCTCTCCCAAAGCGGCAAGTAGATCTTGTTGAGCCAACACATCCTTGACCTCACATTGCCACATCCCGAAGTTGTTTGTGCCATCAAACTTTTCCACTTCGAACTTTGCATTTTGCACCGTAGTTCTTGCAAACCCGGAGCTACTTCCAAAAGGATTCTCATCTTGCCCGTCTGACATCTTTGGCAACTAGACAGTACCCAAGAGCAACCAGTGCTCTGATACCAATTGTTGTGCTAGGGTAGCACCAAACCTAATGGAACCAACTCAAGCTAACCCACAGGAAATATATCAAATGGAATGCAAGAACAAAATATAAAAGAACACCAAGATTTTAACGAGGTTCCTCAACAGTCAGTGTAACTGGAGCACGTCCTCGGAGCAGTAGGAGCTCACCCAATAATCCACTATCAACCAAATGGGAGTTTACAAAGTGTTGGCAATCTCACAACCCAAAAGCCCAATACACCCAATAACTCTCACTCACCAAAGAAACAAATAGAGAAAGAAATATAGTGAATAATTTCTTCTCTATACATATAGCTCAAAGCTAATACACAAATACAACTTTGATTGAGTGAGAATTAACAAAGAAAGAAAATCACCTTTCTTTCTTCTCTTCAAATGGGAGCTATTTTCTGCTCTCTGTTTTCTTGCTCAAAACCAAATGATGCTCTCCCTCTTATCTTCTTCTAAGGCAACCTCTCAAAAATGAAGAACCAAAACCCACGGGTGTTTTACAAGGTGCCACACCAAAAGCAAAAGGAATAAACATAATCATACCCCAACAAACATCATGATTTGTTTTCACCACAAAACAAGGAATGACACAATGATGTTGTCCACCTTCTTTTTCCTTTTGACTAGCCTTTACCAATTTTTCAACAAACATAATAATGTTGTCTTTTTTTCTTTTGGTTTGTTTACTAGCCGAAAGTTACTTGGCTTGTTGTCCACTTGGCCACTAATCCAACAGTTAGAAGATCTAATTTGTCTCTAGGGCTTTTAGGGTTTAGGGTTTTCAGTTAACAGCAAAACTTGTGAGATTTGGCACTACGCGTTTTGGTATAAGTTTTCCCGGAATCCAAACAGTAGATATACAAAAAGAAACTAACGAATTCATCAGCGAAAATAAAAATAAACATGATATCTAAGAAAAAGAAAAATACCTGATACGGTACTGAATCGGTGGAGCCTTCTAAGTTTAGATAAACAGTGTCTGGTGGCTGAGAAACGGCGGGATTAGGAAAGGAAAATGAGCAACTGGGTCACACTGAACGACAGCATATCTAGTGAAAACTGAACAGGATGGTTAAAAGGGGGGATCTGAACCGTTTGGAACTTAATCTTGACGGCTATGACGACCCTAGAGTTTGACGGACTCTATATAACGGCCCTAAAGTTTTCTTGTACCACACGTCCTAAAATTTTGGTAAAATTTAACTTTGGATCGCACAACAAACACATATCTCATATTTTAAGAGTTATGCTCTCCTAAGGTCCTCATTTTAAGGTCATGTGAGGTCTAAATACATATTAGTCACAAAATTATATTAGTTAGAATTCAAAGGCTTAAAATATTTGACAACTTCATAAGGTCCTAAGCTCCTATTTTAAAGTCCTGTTGCTTCTAGTTGAGTTTTTCTTCGGTTACCTATCCTCCGACGCTTCGAGACCCTTGGCTCGTCCTACGTCAATTTATGATTTGTTTGGAGTGATTAGAGGCATGCTGTAATAACTTTTACCCTATTTTTTTAATAAGGAATTGTAAAGACAAAAAGATTTAGGATATTTAATTAGAAACAAATTAGAAAAAAAAAAAAACATGATATTAAGGAATTTATTATTAAGGAGGATAGGTACCAAAATGTTATAGTAATTTAGAGGAGGGAGAGTGCATTAGATTAAGGAATTTGAAACACACTATCGATGAATTGGTTATGGTCATTTTAGATCCCTCCATCTAGTATTTTTTGTAGTAATGAGTTTCTAAGAAGCATCTCTTATGGGCGATGCAAATTTACATCTTTTGGTCATGTTAGATCCGTTGGATAAGGGTCTACAAATGAATCCGTATCAATGAATTTTTTATGGTCATTTTAGATCCCTCCATCTAGTTTTTTTAGTACGTTTTCTAAGAGCATTTCCTATAGGAGATGCGAATTTACATTTTTTGTTGATAAAAAACTCTTCAATAAGAGATGTAAAATATTCTTATTTGTTGGAAGGAAAATTTAAATAAAAACATAAATTTACATTTAAAAAATAATAATCTTGTGGAGGTGAACTTTGCCAGTCAAAAAAACAAATTCTTATTTACATATCTTCCATTAGAGTATAACTAAATTATACATGTTTGAAAATATAAAATGAAATGTAAATGCGGTTTTTGCATCTCAAATTTGCATCTTTTTATTGGAGATTCTCTAACTAATTTAGCCGTAATGAGTTTCTAGAATTACTACAAGGACAAACTTTGGTCGAAACAAATGGGTCGACCAAAACAAGATTCCTAAGCCCTAAGACCAAAAACATCATGGAAAATGCTAGGGAGATCATGTTTTTAGCTCATATTTTTGTAGACCACATGATGTGGAAGTTGATGATTGAATTTTTTTTTTAATGATTTAAAGAAATAGTCTAACCATCAATCGCACATCATATGGTCTACAAAATATAATTCAAATAGATGGTCTCTTGAACATCACCCATGAGGAGCTGTCGTCGTTGCCGACCATGGGGTAGACAACGCAATCAAAGTAGAATTTGCGGCCTACAACCAAACAACGCACAACATTGCCACAAACCAAGCCAAATTGAAACCTGGAAATATATAAGAAAGGTGAAAGAGAAGGAGAGAGGGGGGGGGAGGGGGGAGTTGTGAAGAATTTCTCTTTTTATCTCTAGCTAGGGTTTTCATTCTCTAGTTGCCTTACTTTCTTTAATGAAAATTTTGAAATACCAATATCACTAATGAGTAAAATCGCTTCTACAAAAACACTCTTAAACGAGCACACTTGCAAGTGTTTTGTAGAAGCACTTCCCATTATTTTCTGAATACTTGAATTTATATAAAACCGTTGTTACATTTTAGTTCTTATGAGCATAAGTTCTTCCTTTCTTCCTACGCAAGCACACAAGCATAAGCATTCCCAAACTGAACTTGTTTTTCTTGAACACCCAATTCATAAATTCTTTAGAAAACTTCATTTTAATCCTTAAAAAAGATGAGTTTTAGACTATAACCTTGTGTAAGATTACAATCCAATTTTAGTCCCTAGTACATTTAATCATATCATTTATTAGTTTTATTTTGATGTTTTATTTTTATTTTAATGTATTAATTACATTTAAATTTAATTTTTATTTCATTCATCATAATATATTTTAATGTCTACATTTAGGCAACTAATTTTTTTATAATATGTATTCCGATAACAATTTTGTATGTTCTTCATTTAGGTACATTAATACATTTGAATATTTCGGTATATCCATCGGTACAAACATATAGGTACATTGATTCAATATAATGCATTTCGATCAATAGAATGCATTTCGTTACGTACATTTTGGTACACACATTTGAGTATTGATTTTTAGGTACATTAATTCAATATATTATATTTCGGTACATACATTTAGGTATGTATATTTTGGTACATACATTTCGGTATTGACATTTAGGTATATACTGACACGCCCCAATCCCGATATTCCCCGAATACCAGGATAGGCACGTGCTGGCCGACACCCGAGGGTGACGAAAGCCATTTATTGAATGCAAAAGCTGAAAACCGGGGATAGATAAGACTTATAAATATAAAAGAATAAAGACTATGCATTAAAGGAACGTGTTCAGAGCACACATTTAATCTAAAACACTAAAAGAATTAATATAAAATTGAATGAATAAAAGAATGGGTCCTACACTGAGAGGACTCGAAGATATCGATGCGGAAGTGCTTTGATTCCGGGATTGTATGCCTCGATCCTAAGTCCTGAAAGGGGCGCAAAACAAACATGAGTGGACCAATTTGATATACATATAGTAAAACAATTATCAACGTACTAACCCCCAGGTTTTATGAAAACACATATATATCATGATAAACATAGGTTTTTCGAAACCTAACATGTCGTGCAATGTCGCGACTAATGAATGTCCAATATAACACTTTAGGCCCCATGCCGGCTCCCCGTCTCTGAGCAGACAGTCAGAGGAAAATACATTACAGGCCTCTTGCCGGCTCCTCATCCCTGGTCTTAAATGCCAGAGGAAACACCCTCCAGGCCCTATGCCAACACCAAACCGTCGCCCAGGACGGACCGGAATCTATCCCTACGTCCCGAAGCGGAATCAGAACCACTAGGTAAGTACAAAACCATTGAACATATATACATTGAAAAGCAACTTCATAGTATAAAGTTATCCATCATCTATACTATAAAGAGGTGTTCTAAACATGTTCTAAATATCATATCGTCATCCATAAGATATTCTATAAGAACACGGGTTATAGGAAAAATAATAGTAATTCAAACTAGCCTCAATAAGCATGTTATATCAAAGCGTTTCATAAATCATAATCATTAAATCATGCTTTTCATGTATGCATTTCTATTATCAAAACATGCATTTTTGAAGGGGTCCACTCACCGTACATCGTTGGTGCAACGCCGTATCAAACAGGAATAACAGAATCACCGCTACTAATTGCACCTAATCACATAAAGGGTACAATTAGTCAAACTCTACTCAAACGACTTAATTTGGGGAAACGGACATCGAAAACAGGTTCAGGACGTCCAAATTAGCTTAGGAGAAGTCTTGAACGAAAACCCGAAAAAAGTCAACCCAAAAGTCAAAGTCAACGATCAAAGTTAACGTCAACGTTGACCGGGTAAGTCAACGGGTCAGGGTCCGGGTCAAACCAGGTCAAACGGGTCTAGGCTTAGGGTTAAAAGGGAAATGGGTTAAGGGTTTAGGTTTAGGGCTTTAGGGTTTGGGCTTAGAGCCCCCAACAGAAACAGCCCAAATGCCCTACAACTAAAAGAATAAAATAAATAAAAGGAAAGACTTGGGCTTGACGGGCTTGAGGCCCGAGTTCCTTCCAGCCCTAAGGCTTGAAGCCAAGGGTTTTTGGATTGGTTGCCACGGCCCTAAGGCCTTTTGGGTTAATAAGAACTTAACTAAAAATAAAAGGGACCGGGTAAGGATATTGGGTTGGGTTCACGAAAAGGCTTGGGCTTGGGTGAAGGCCCAAGGCCATGGGTTCTTCTACACGGCCTGAAAGGCTTGGGTTTTCTGAAATGTGGGTCGCCGGACCCATTCGAAAGAGACGGCCGGATTTGGCCGGAAAACTACACAAACTTTAAACGGCCATAACTCTGTTACTATTTAACGAAATCAAGCGATTCAAGAAGCAAAGTTATAGTTCCCGAAGAGACGAAGAGAATGGTACCTCGCACGACATCTAACTCGCCATGTTTTGGCCGGAAAATGCCTTGAAAGCCTCAGAGGTCGCCGGAAACTGGTAAGATTCAAATGGACATAACTTCTTCAATACTCAACAAAATTGGGTGATTCAGAAAGGAAAGTTGTAGTACTCAGTGAGACGAAGAGATTGATACTTGCATGCCAGCCAACTCATCGTGGTTTGGCCGAAAATTGCCTCGAAAGGGGCGATGCTCGTCGAAAAATTGGGGAAATAATGATCCGAGGTGTTTCTTCATATATTGACGTCCAAAACACAGCCATGTGGTCAGAAGAGAACTATATGGATGAAAAGAGAAACATTTGGAGTGTTTTGAGGCTTACCCAAAACGGAAGGACGAGGAACTCGTCAGAGAAATTGATGGGTCGTCTAGGTCCTTTACTCACAAAGGGAGAGGAGGAACGAGAGGTACGAGAGAGGCTATCTGAAGGGTGAACGAGCACAGAAAGAGGGTTGGTGGCCTGTGCTCATTTGTGTGTATGGGTGTGGGTGTGTGTTCTTGTCAGAGAGAAGAGCACCGAGAAGGAGAGAGTTGCAAATGGGGTGCACGGAAGTGAGAGGGAAAAGAGACAGAGTTATAAAAATCAGAAAAGGGGGAGAGAACCGGGGGACAAAAATCAGAGGTAGGCCCCATGGGCACACCATTTAAGACCCAAAAACCATTTTTAAAAGGAAAATATCCCCAAACTTGGTGAAAATTCAAAAATACCTTTTTTGTACCGTAAATCCCGGGATGGGTTGTTACACATACGTTTCGGTATTGACATTTATGTATATACATTTTGATACATACATTTTGATATTGACATTTCAGTACATACATTTTGGTACATACATTTTGGTGTTGACATTTAGGTACATTAATTCAATATAATACATTTCGGTACATACATTTAGGATCATTATAATATATTTTCAGTACAATCATGTAGGTGCAAATATTTCAGTACAAAAAAGTCAATTTTATATATTTTGGCACAATCATTTATGTACACTTATATATTTATATATTTTTGTATCACAAATTTCTTTTAATATTTTCTCATTTACGTTCATTTATAATTAAAAAAAACTAAATATGTGCATATTAATAAAATTAAAATTTAAGGTGGAGAGATTAAATAAAAATACACATTAAATAACAAAAATTGAATGTAAATTTTGATAAAAGTACACTTTAAGGGATTAAATTGAATATGTAATCTAGCACCAGTTTGTTTTTTTAAATTTTAGTCTTTTACAGGGACTAATGTTCAAAAACCCCTAAATTCTTTTATGCTAGGAATGCTTACACGTTACACAATCGTCAATTCTAGTGCAGATAATTGCCAAATTTGCAGTCCAAAACTTGTTCATATACATTGTCCCTTAGAGCCAGCCATGTGTCCGTTCTCATGTTTTATCTACTCCCATGATCTTAGTACCTCCAATGCTAAAGAAGCTCATAAAGTAAAGAGGATTTAAAAACACAAGATTCATGTTTCATGGACAAAGAAAGGATCCATTTACAATCATTTTAGTGAAGAGAGAGCCACTTACATTTTTAAAGTGGAACCGAACCTAGATTTTTTTCGGAAATTCAACTCGGCAAGTCTTTGAACCCCTTGGGCACAATGAAAGTTCGTGTCGTAACTTCTTCTCTCCTTCTGCATGAAATTCGGAAGTACAAACTATCACCATATCCAATATCTTACCGTGCCTTAGTAAGTACTTTGTCACCTCCATCTCATCTGGCCGCCCACGTAATCCCCTTATGTAAATAGTCTTGACTCGCGATGACAGACAAATAGGTACAGGCTCCGTTGGACGCCATTCATGTACAAACATAGGCTCGTATAGATGTAGAGAGCATTTGATGTTCTAAAAAATTATCAAACATAAACGAGTCAAATTAAAATATATGAAATGGTGCAAATGAAACAGTATTATCATTTACCGAAAGTGTAAATCCATGTATTGCTTACAGTTTCAATGATAAGATATTCCAAACAGAGAGATATCTTCAGTAACTTTGTCAAAAATTGCCAAGAGCAACAGTCTTGAAGATGCAGCTCCAAGTGCTTCAGATTATTTAACGTAGGCAAATAGTATCGAGTTTCAGTGCAACGATCCTTCGTGACAACAAAGTGCATTGGTCAAACCAATGCTCCAGACAAATATAGAATGTCCGTTGACATATAATATGCAGAAAGGCTACCAGACACTAATGAACATGGTAGAGCATACTTACCCCAAAAACTGGAGCTGAAAGTGATAAATGCGTAACATTGATAATTGCTGCAAAAAGACTATAAATACGATCAGCAGACTTATGCACAAAGTCAAGGTTGTTGAACACATGCAGGTCTCCCAAATCAATATTCGCTTTGCTTAGCGAATTTGCATGGTTAAAGGAATAGCTTGCCAGAAAGTTCTCGAGGAGGTTGAACTCCTCAAGATTTGGAGCATCAACGTTAACAAGAATCTTGTAGTAATAATCTCCCATTCTGTAAATATCATCTCCATCAAAAGGGAATGGATCAATGTGCAAACTTATTCGTAGTCGTTTTAGATTAGGTGCAGAGACATTAAAATTCAAAATTGAATCTTCTTCAAGATCTCCATTTATAATCAAATCTTCAAGTACAGGGCAACAAGAAAAGAGCTTCTCCATTGAGTCACCAACGGGATAACGCACGGTAGCATGGAGGAACTTGAGACTTGGAAAACAGCCTGAGCTAGGAGTAACGGTAATATCGTTACAATGCAAAGTCAGCTTTAAAACCACCAAAGTGTTGCACATCAAAAGCCTTCTTGGCAACTGATAACCCTGATATGTATTTGGCGTCAAGTCTATGAAGAGATCAAATTCGAGCTCAGCAACATTACGCCTAACAGCAGTGCAAATCCAAGAATCAATCCTAGAAAAATCGTTGTTGAGTACCTTACAACGAAGCTTGAATGCATGAATTTTTGATGAGCCGCGAAAGAAAAGTACACGGTCCACAAACCCCGCGAAACGGGAAAATTCTTTCGGAGAAGTCTGAGTTAGGCTTAGCTCGGGAACAGAAGCCCACACATTGAACCATCTGTGTGACAAAACGCTGGTTTTTACAGCATCTCTTGTTGAAACGGAAGAAAGAATGCGAAAAAGAATTGCATCTGGCAATCCACTGATCCTATCTTCAATGCATGCTTTACGAAACTTCGAGTTTGAACCCATTTATTATCTATGAACTTATCTTCTAAGGGAATTTCCTAATGAAAAAAGGGACAACCATTATATACTTTCATGGAAAATGGATGGAAAACTTTGTTCCCTAAAATTCTACTTTTCAAATTCATGGAAAATTCTCTTAACAATGATTCATAAGATATCCCCATGGAATTTCTCCTAATATACTATAACGTTTGGCGCTAGGTTTAATTAATTAATTTTTTTCTGGGGTTTTACTTGGTATCCAAACAGAGCATGATACCAAAAAAAAAAAAAAAAAAGAAAAAAAAAAAGGATTATAAAGGAGGTTAATTTTAAAGAAAGAAAAAGAAAATACCTGATGTTGTTCTGAAGTGGTGGAGCCGATTTTGGTCTGTTTGGTTGCTGAGAAACAAGAGGACAAGTAAGGAGAGAAGCTGCTGGGTCGCTTGTAGATGTAGTATGTACTCCTCACAAATGGTGAGTAGTGAGTGACAGGCTGACACAGCTTTGAGACTAGAGATATTCTCACCTGAAATTGAAACAAATGTAATATTAATTAGAGGCGTTAAATGGGCGGGCCCACACGAGCACGGCATGGGCACGGCTCATTTAAATAAGACACGGCATGGTTCAAGAATTCAGTATCAAAGTGCTACGAATAAAACTACAAAATAGAATATTATTAAATAAACGAGAATGCCGAAATGACTACAAAACTCGAAGAGGTTACATTGTGAATGACCTTTTATTCTACGAGCTACAAAGCATTATATAAATAGAGAACTAACCTACCCCTAATAAGCAAGAAAACGAAACCCTAATACTAACGGGCTAAGCCCAAATTCAAACAATAAAATAATCCTTAATTCCAACACCCTCCGTCAAACTCATGGCAGTACACAGCAAGAGTTTGCAACAAGAAGATGAGGATGTAAGCTTCGTTAGGGGGACACGACAATGTAAGCTCCGTTAGGTGGACACGACAAGACAAGATCCGTTAGGCGGACACGACAAGGCAGGCTCCGTTAGGCGGACACGACAAGGCAAGTTCCGTTAGGCGGACAAGACAAGACAAGCGGGCAATCAAGCGAGCAAACGAACAAGCGAGCTAGCGGATTCCGGCAAACGATCCAATTACTAACCAGGTGCACAACGTCACTCGAGTGGTCATCCACCCAAGCACTCGAGCAATCGTCGTGATGGTCGGCAACAACAAACTCCATATGGCGCAACCTTTCTTAAAAATAACTAGTAAGAGCCCAATATGCCCTATAACCCGTGGGCCTCAAACCAAGCCAATTATTATTTCTTTCTTTCTTTTTTGTCTCTTTTTCTGTTTTCTGTTTCTATTTCTTCTTCTTTTATTTCCTTCTTCTTTCTTTTTATGTGCGAACAAGTGCAAACAGCGACGGCGAGATTTCAGGCAATGGCGGTGGCGTGACTAGATGGCTTGGCGACTGCGAGATGACGGCAGGGGATCTGGGTGCAGGTGCAACAACAGGTACGGTTCTGGTGCGGGGTGGCGAAGTGGTGTGACGATGGTCCAATTCATCGAACTTGGTTGCAATGAGTGCAGTGGCTGGAGCATAGGCAATTTCATTGGTGTGGGTAGGTTGCAGGCAGATGGTGGTGGTGGGGTCGGGTTTGGTGCGAGAAGGGCATGTTGATCGTGGACCAATGGATGTAGAAGCAGAGATGGTGGTGCGTGTTGGACTATAGGTGATCCAAGGTGGAGACGAACTAGATCCGAGTTTGTGGTTCTCGGGTCTAGGCTTCGTCAAAACTAGTGGCGGTCGTCGAGTGTAGCAGATGACGATGACATGATGCAGCAAATTGATTCATTTTTTTTTTCAAAACTAATACTAAAAACTAATATCAAACAAACAACATGGATACCTATCAAGAACAGATTAAATCCCGAAAGATCAAACCTGCTATGATACCAAGTTGAATATCAAAGTGCGCTACGAACAAAATTACAAAATAGAATATTATTAAATAAACAAGAATGCCGAAACAACTACAAAACTCGAAGAGGCTACATTGTGAATGACTTTTTATTCTACGAACTACAAAACATCATATAAATAGAGAACTAACCTACCCCTAATAAGCAAGAAAACGAAACCCTAATACTAACGGGCTAAGCCCAAATTCAAACAATAAAATAATCCTAAATTCCAACATCAAGTTCATTTACTTAGGCCTCGTTTGGTACGTCGTATATAGCATTGGATATGACTATTAATACGAAGTCAGGTATTTGGTGTCCAATGTTTTAAATAGTTCCCGGAGTAATTATCCGGCTCCACCAATTTAGTACACTTTACGCTCGCTTAATTATACACCCCAAAAGAGCGTATTATTAGTTCGACTCCCTCCCCCCCTTTACTTGCACCCTCTTCCTCTTCGGTTGTGTCGAAGACTCGAAGGTGCCTGAGCCTTCGATATGCAGCATTCATGAAGTTCTCCGTCCTGCAAATAGTTTTAACGCACTAGACCCTAAGTTCCAGCAACAGTTCTTGATGGGGATTTTCAATTTGACAGAAACCCAGTTTGCAGACGGTTCATCTTTGTCAGCCACGAAGCAAATGGTTTCAGCAGAGTCCAGTACGAATTTTACGACCCCTTTCCCCCTTTTTTGTTTTCTAATAGTAATTAAGTTTCCTTATTTTTGGGTAATTTGGGATTAGTTTCAGATGTATAGAGGGGGAAAATTTGCTTGAACTGGTAAGGAGACGGGAGTGAGGGTGTCTGGGGGCGGTGCGGTGGAGAAGATCTGGGAAAAAAGGAAGTTTTTTTTATAAATAATTTGGTTTAAATAAAGGACAAATAGAAAATGCAATATCAAAGTTTGACAAACAAGATTATTTTTATTTTATTTTTTAATTTGATGCATTTGGTTGTTGTGAATTTTTGTCCAAAAAAAACCATTTTTTTCATTAGTCATCAAATTTTTTTCGCAAAAATAATATAATCCGATCTCTAATCTGGTACGGTACCAAACACATAATACATAATACAATTATTAGTACGATACTGACCCACCCGATTAATTTAGTTAATATAGTCTGATAGCAGATTATCTTATCCGACGGAAATAATCAGTACAGTCCGAACTGTCAAACGAAATCTTAAAGCACGACATTATTCAAAAGAAATGACTGAACCGGGCTTAAATTTGGGTCCAATGGCCCAACCGGGCTATGGCACGTTCGCCCATAATGGGCCGGCCTTAAAATTGGGTCCAATAGCCCGACGAGGACATTATTCCCAAAAAAATTTATTCATTAACAAAGTCCAACATTAAGTGAATACCACCAAGAAAAAATATATATATCAACAAGGGACTCAACAAAATAACTTGTCAAAATATATATAATTTCAAACTGTAATTTTGAGTGGCGCCATAACAGTTTAAAAGGGCCAACCAAAAGCTGCACGAACAATTGCAGAACGAGAAATGGCAGGCAACACTTGATCCATGGATAACAATTTACATAGTAAAGGATAATTACACAATTTAGAAGATTAGAGACGGATGCAGTTTAGCCACACACACATGGAGTGAGTCCTATGACTGTCTACGAAAAGCATGTAAAGCCCAATAACGATTACATAGCAAACCAAGCAATAAGCTATTATCAATGCAACAAAACAAGACATTAATCCCAGAATTATTGGAATAGAAAGTATCTGTCAAGAGAGCAAGAAAACCGCCAAACGGCTATAAATGGCGTTTACAGATTTTCAAAGAGGAGAGAGGAACATAGAGGGCTTCGATTAAAGATCGTGGCTTCTTGTTTTCCTTTTTCCGAATTTTCCCCAAAAAAAAATCCCAAAATTATGCTTTCTTTAAAAATCCCATTATTATAATCTCACGAACTCTTAATTAAAATATAGAACAGAAAAACCAAATAGGGAAACCAAAAGGTGTATATGCAAAGAAAGAACGGCTAACAAACTTAGAAAACACATGTGAAATCAAACACAAAGAATATATGTGAACACTTGTTTAGGCTCAAGTACCGGCTTCCGATCAATGTCGAGTTCATTCGTGATCCAGTGGTCTTGATCTTCAGACCCGTTCTTGCTGTAGCTAAATCTTTTTTTATGGCCAATAACATCTTCACTGCCACAAGCTTTAATATCAGTAGGGCGGTTTTGGGCCATGCCACGTGCTGCCGGATGGCGGATGGAAGGGTTCTACAGATACGTGTTCCCGCTGTGGTCTTCAACTTGAGCGTAGTGAAAAAGTAGAGGTCGTTACTCAACTTCAAGTCGTTTTTTCTTGTTTTGAATTTCTCCCATATATCCCAAGGTTCCATGGCGCTGTAGAGATCAAAATCAAAGATTGGGGAGTTAGCTTGGCCGGGTAGCTCCCTTCCGTTCACTTTGGGATGGAGGTAGTACAGAATTAGTTCCTCATCCGTGGGCAAAACCTGTAGCCTGCTGGAATATTCATTAATCCAATTCAACCTGAAAACTGAGAGGTATGTGAGTGAAAGGGAAATGTAGGGAATACGGTAGGGTTTTTTTTTGTTGGTAAATAGACGGTAGGGTTTAGGTTTTTGTTGGTAAATAGACGGTAGGGTTTAGGTTTTTTTTTTATGATTGGGAATAAAAGGTTTATATACTAATTAATTAACCATCAATCAGTAGGCCACCATACAAAAAAAAAATGACGCGAGAATAATTTTATTAGTATTAACTATATATGTGGTGACAATCATGACATATAACTTCTCTATACGAAATTGTACTCGTGCCAACAACATTTCACTTGGAATCAAACAACATTTGTCTTAAGTGTAATTTATTTATACATTTGGAGTGAACTAAGGGCTGAGCTCAAACCCGACTAAACAAGAATACATTTTATCCCAGTAAAGCCATGCTTTTCATCCTCTAACAAACTCAGAATATCCGGACAATGAAGCCCCATCTATTTGTCATGAATCTTATTTTGTTATCTCGGCATCCACCTACATTTCAAATACAACCATAAAGTTCAAACTATGCCTCTTAATCGCCAACTTTTTCTCCACACATTTTTCACATCCTTGAGAGTCTTGGTGAAAATCCTATTGAGAGAGAGGGATTGAGAGAGTTATTAATTAGACTTTTGCTTGCGACTTTCAATGTCAACCATGGGAGTTTTGTTGCTGGCTTCTGCTCTCTTGTTGCTAATTCAGTTTTGTTCTGCTCTCCGGGTTTCATATGATGGAAATGCCCTAAAAATTGATGATGAAAGAAGAATTGTAATATCTGGCTCCATTCACTACCCCCGCAGTACTCCTGAAGTATGTTAATTGTTCTTGGTTAAATTTTTTTATTTTTTATTATCTGTTATTCAGTTAGCATTTATGTTTTAGTATTACGTACCTTTATAATGAATTTTAGTTACTTGGTCACCTTCTATTTACCATGCAAATATGACCACCAAACGTTGTATCAAAATTGCTATTTCTAGACGAGAAACTTTAAAATATCAATAAAGTTTAGACTCAATTTTTAAAGACGCATTACCAAGACACTAGATAGTATTGAAAAAAATTATCAACATGTCACCAGACTAACAATACCTTTAATAGATGTGGCCATCGTTAATCCAAAAGGCAAAACATGGAGGTCTCAATGCCACTGAGACTTATGTGTTTTGGAATGCGCATGAACCTCTTCGTCGTCAGTTTTAATTTCTTTTGCCCCTTCTTTTTCCATAATTATTTTTGTTTTGCCATTTTAAGTGTACATATTCACTCATAATATTATTGTTAAATTAGTATGATTTCACCAAAAATCTGGACATAGTAAGATTCATTAAGACCATTCAAGAGGCAGGACTCTATGCTGTTCTTCGAATTGGACCATATGTTTGTGCAGAATGGAATTATGGGTAACATTTATTTTTCCCAACTTATACACTTAGATTTTGACTTTTAATTTGTCTACGCTCAACTTATTGTAATATTTTTCAACTCTTGCCTGCAGAGGTTTGCCCGTGTGGCTGCATAACATACCTGTCATCAAATTGAGGACAAACAATCCTGTGTTTGAGGTAAACTTCTGAAAAATATACATGTCATTAACTCGATGGTTTGTTTCTATCTTCAGTTTATTTACTCTACTTTTGTTATACTGTTTATGTTTTTCAGGGGGAGATGTCAAACTTTACAACCCTAATAGTTGATATGATGAAGCATGAGAAACTTTTTGCTTCGCAAGGGGGACCTATTATAGTTGCTCAGGTTTGTAATTCGGCCAACTTTTTATGCTTTTAATTTTGGTATTTAGGGTACTCTATTGCCGATCTATCTCCCACTTTAACTTTTGTTTTGATCGATTTCCTGTTGAGAATGAGTCCATATTTATTTTGGGGGGAGGGGGGGGGGGAAGTATGGGCTTATAAGAGGTTGGGCTACTCCCCATATTGCCAATTGATTTTATGGTGGAACCTTAACTTTCTTCATGGTATTAGAGCAGGTTGTCCCACGTGTGAAGCCAAATGGCCACATGTGCTCCACATCACCCCGTTGTGTTGTTCACGTGTTAGGCTCGAAAATTCACCACACGTGAGGGGGCGTGTTGAGAATGAGTCTCATATTGATGGGAGAGGGGACCTTGCATGGGCTTATAAGAGGTTGAGTTACTCCTTATATTGCCAATTGGTTTTATGGTGATACCTACTTTCTTCATCCCCCACTAAACTATTGTAAATCTGCAATTTTGTGAACATTTTGAAAAGAAAAAAGAATGTTAAGAAATAACAAATCACAAATAACATTCAATGAGTGACGTGATATAGTAAGAGGGAAATTGGTAGTTGCACCAGTTAAAATAAAAGTTTAGGAAGCAAATCACGTTGTACGAATTCAGGATGTAATTGTCGAAATACTTTACATATTATCTGAATATAATTATATATAACCAGAGTTATATTTTTCTTTTTTAATAGATTGAAAATGAGTACGGGAATGTTATTCAGTACTATGGGGATGAAGGAAAGCAATATTTACAATGGTGTGTTGGGTTGGCTGAATCTTTCAAGATTGAAGTGCCCGGGATTATGTGTCAAGAGAATGATGCTCCACAACCAATGGTTTGCTTATAAATATCCATGGAAAATATAAACAAATCTACAATGAATTTATTTTTAAATTTAATCTTCGTTGTGTTATCTGCAGATTGATACCCGCAATGGCTGGTATTGTGATCAATTTCAACCTGCCCACAACAATAGTCCCAAGATGTGGACAGAAAATTGGACTGGCTGGTTTGTTTGCTTATTTTTCTTCTTTTTACTCTCTAGTCTTCAAAGAAATTAGTTATTTGATCAATATATTTTAATTAATTTAATCTACACTAAAAGAGGGATTAAATTGGGTGCTTGCGGAATATTGTTCTAACCAACTTATCTATGCTAAAGTATGCAAAAATTGATTTTGAATATTGTAATATTTCTTTAGGTATAAGGGTTGGGGCATGCAAGATCCACACAGGACTGCCGAGGATCTTGCGTTCTCCGTTGCACGTTTCTTTCAGCTTGGTGGAACCTTCCAAAACTATTACATGGTAATTATACACTTTACTTGGTGCCTAGCTCACTTACCAATTTAAGTTAGTCATTGGACCATCTTTCGATTATTAATACACGTAAGCAATACGCCTGCAGTACCATGGTGGTACGAATTTCGGTCGTGTAGCAGGCGGTCCTTACATCACCACATCATATGATTATGATGCACCACTGGATGAATATGGTAATTAAACATGCAGAAAATCAAGTAATTAGCTTCTGTGTTTGTATGAATTTTGTATACTGACTGATTCTATGTTTTAACAATGTGAATAGGTAATTTGAATCAGCCCAAGTGGGGACATCTTCAAAAGCTCCATAACATCATCCTATCAAGGGAGAGGGCACTGACTTATGGCGCTGTAGATAAAATCGATTATGGAAACATGATGGAGGTACGTAAGACATTTATGTGTATATTTTAGAAGCCAGCAAAAACTTTCAATCAGAAATAGAACTGGAGACAGTAAACAAACAATTAATCATACAAAAAGCTTTAAACCATGGTTTAGTGACCATTTGTTGTATGTTTACCGTTCTTCCCGTTCTATTTTTATAACTGGTTATGTTTGTGCATGCTTCTCCATAAAATTAAACATAATTTTCTTTTCAACTTTTCAGTCAACATCGTACCGTTTTAACGGAAGTGAAATCTGTTTCCTTGGAAATGCAAATGAAACGAATGATGCCGTTATTAACTTTGAGGGTATGATGTATAGAGAGTTCCCTCTTGGTCTGTCTCTATCCTTCCTAATTGCTCTCATACTGAAGTCTACAACACTGCCCAGGTAAATGTGATCAATTTTTTACATATATAATACCTCTGCTAGTCAATATATATGAAAAACTCATATATACATAATAATTTTGAATGTTGTTCATAAGGTTAATACCCAAATATCAGTAATGGAGAGAGTGCTAAATGGAGCGGATGATAGTAAGGAGCCTTACGCATTAAACTGGGTTTGGAAGCCTGAGCACTTTACACACATCAAGAACGGCTAGGTTAAGCATGGCAATCTGACTGCTAATGAACTGATTGATCAGAAAGTAGTAACAAATGACACAAGTGATTACTTGTGGTATATGACTAGGTGATATATGCTTCATTTTCCTCCTCTCTTTTTTCAGATAGTCTTCTTTACCGATTTTTATTATCGCACGAAAATGTAGCCGAACTTGTCATCTTATTGAAATTTATGTGTATTTAGTCTGGATCACATTTCAACTGATCCAATTTAGGGTAACAAAGAAATTGCGCTACGAGTGAATACCAGTGGGCACATCCTTCATGCTTTTGTTAATGGAAAACACATGGGTAACCTTCATTTTGTTTGTCACTACCATTTTCCTTGTTATATTTCTTTTAGTTAACTATATCGTTATTGAATTTCAGGTACACAAGCTGCTAAAAATGGACAGTTCAGCTTCACTTTTGAGACAAAGTCGTTCAAGCTAAAGCACAGGAAGAATACTGATTTATCTCTACTCAGTGTCACTGTTGGCTTGCAAGTAGGCGTTAAATCACAATTATAAGTTTAAAGCATTTGATTCTTGTGATGATTATAATCTAACATATCTAACGTTTACTTCGTTTTGAATGTTAAGAATTATGGTCAATTCTTTGATGAAGTAGAGGTTGGGATTCATGGTCCTGTTCAACTGATTGCACGAGCAGCGAATGGTACAAGGGTGACAAAGGACTTGAGCAAAAATGAGTGGACATATAAGGTTGGAATTGATGGTATACACAAAGGAATGTACAAAATTACTGGTCATCATGCCGCTAAGTACAAGTGGAATACAAGAGACATACCAAGTGAAAGGATGTTTATTTGGTACAAGGTACTTACTATATATATCATACTAATTTGCGATTGAACAAAATTTAAAAGGTTTCTTTGTACATTAATCTGGATTTGTTCTATTCTACTTTTTTCAGACAACTTTCAAAGCTCCTCTAGGGACCGACCCCGGGTTGGGTAAGGGTCATGCCTGGGTGAATGGCAAGAGCATTGGCAGGTACTGGCCAAGTTACTCTTCAGATGAACTTGGGTGTTTACCAACATGCAACTACCGCGGAGCATACACTGGTAAGAAGTGCTTGACTAATTGTGGGCTACCTTCACAGAGATGGTAATCAAAATTTTCATCTGTTTATAGATATATTTGTTTGTGTACCTTCTGAATCACTGACCACACGTTTTTTCTTTGTTTTGGAGAAAATTTTAGGTACCATGTTCCGCGCTCGTTTCTTCAAGCTGATGATAATGTTCTAGTTTTGTTCGAAGAGTTTGGAGGCGAACCTAATAATGTCAAATTTCAGACTGTAACAATTGGCAAAGTTTGTGCAAATACTCATCAAGGGGGAGGCACCTTGGAACTATCATGCCAGGGAGGCAGAATTCTATCCAATCTTAGATTTGTTAGCTTTGGTGACCCAGAAGGCACTTGCGGATCCTTCAGTAGAGGCATATGCGAGTCTCCTCTAGCTTTCTCAGTCATCGAAGAGGTATCCTTCAACGCCATCTAGTTAGCTATTAACAAATTTTTCAATTTTTTAGAGTTGTGGATTAATTTTGTAAATGGCAGGCGTGCATTGGCAGAGAAGAATGTTCTATTGATGTTTCTGAGGGAAATCTTGGGCCAACCTCTTGCTGGGCGCCGAATCGACTTGTTGTTGAAGTTGATTGTTCTTATAATGTCTACTAGCTTATTTAGGGTTTATAGTTATATATAGTTACTGTGTTTGGAGTATATAATCTTCTTATATATTTTGAGTTAGTTATGGATCATCTCTGGGTAGGGTTTTGCATAGCATTAAAGCTTGGTAGAATCTCAGCTTTGGAATGAGTTTATAAATTCTTCTTTGTAAATATTAGTTTATCTCGGTTTCAACTTTGTTATGATGCGTGCACGATGATCTGCAAGTTTTCTTCATTTCTTTTCTTTAAGAGTTTGAAAAACTCTTTAGTGAAGAAACAAAGCAGCATTTCATCTTTTTCAATACATTGTTCAACAACGCATAGCATTCTCCTTTCTCCACAAGAGTAAGGCAGTACCATATGTCATTGACCGACAACATTGTTTCACCAAAATTTTCACAAATCATGAACTCAATATTCATACATATTATAAATAATTTTGTTATATTGAAAAAAAAATTGAGGGAATGTTTCCATGCCAGACGTATAATTACTCTATCATAATTAAAATGCATATGTTGCTAGAATGTTCACTAAATCAAACATTAGGGTTGAAATTAATCTAATTAACGATCCAAATTCACTATTTATCGACACAAAAATCTTGTATTGTCTTACTCCTTAAGAGAAAACATCCATATCAAAAAAAAGAAAAAGAAAATCAAGTATTTAAGAAACAAGCAAAGATCTCTCTCACGCACCACAGTAAACAGGGAATTCCCACAAAGTGAGAAAGCAAACACTTACAGCGGTCAAAGAAAAGAAGCGTCTGGGACAAGCCATCTTGGCATTCTTAAGTTTGCAGTACATTTCTTCATCTTCATCACTACACGATATGATAATATTGCCGGGTGAGTCCAGAAACACTGTCCGGGGTAATGGCGGAGACCACAGACCACTCTGCTCGTAATTGAAGTCTACGTATTGGGAGGCATGAAAAAACTTCCCGAGAAGCCTCTCAGATACTGACTTAATTGGAAACCATTTGAACATTTGTAGTAGTACTAGTACTGCTTGAAGAGTCTGCAGTTGTACTTTCCGAATTCGACGAGGCTGTTGAAGAAGGATCATATATGGACATACTGAGAAAGTTGAAGAAGCGAGAGAGTGAGATATAGAGAGGGGCAATTATATATGGTGGGGACGCGATCGATTACTATGATTTGAGTTCTTTTCTTTGATTTTGGGGTTAACCCCTTTAGATATTTAGGTTTTAAAGCATCTTTAGGTGTGATCCAAAAAAAGTTAAAAGTTTTGTAAATGTAAAATGAAGACCTTAATTGAGGGATTATCAGGACATTCATGTTTCATTGGGTCCAATCTCGTATACACACTTTACCAAATTCCCTTGTAATTGTGCTTAGGGTGTAAGTGCTGTATTGGAAAATCAGATTCCCATCATAAAATTTCGAAAGTTAAAAGATTTGAAATCCGAAGTTCAAAAGGAAAGAAAAAGGGCATGCAATTGGCCGTTATAGACGGATCTTAAAAGTGTACAGCTAAATTAGAAAGAGAGATTAATCATAACATCAACAGCAGTTTGATAGGATGAAATGTTTAAATTACTTCTAATATAGCGCATATAATATCATAATATTGTAGTGAGATACTATTGTTACTATATCGAAAATATTGAGATAGTGTAACTATTGTATTCGCATTGTGTATCTACTGTTGATGTGAGACTCATAATGATGTATGTATTTATATATTGACAACGTGGTTTGGATATTAACGATTATAATGGTTTGCTCACAGTTATAAGCAGGAGGATCCATAGAAGAAGAACGAAGTCAGATAAAATAGAGACTAGAATGAGTTGGGATCGAGCCCGACTCTATGAGAGAGTAAGAGTCGCAAAGAGAGAAGAACGTAGACGTTCTCCAAAACCTTTGCATTGACCGAGAGTTAGGATCATAAACTACCGTCATCTCCTTAGATCTGGCACTCTAATGCCACTTGATTCAAAACTCCTATGCAAAAAAAACTATGAACTTCTCATTTATAGAAATAAGGAGCCGTTTATTCTCTTCAGAAGCAGACTTGTTAAATAAAAAAGGAAACTTACAATTTTTAGAACAACAATTAAAGAATCTAAGAATTGTTTCATCATTTCATTCAACTATTAAGGTGTTTATATAAAGGGTAATGTGAGGGAGAATAAATTCTTAACCAAAGGATGTGGTTGTTGATAATTGGATTATTACTTAAGTGTTGACTAACGTGCTTATTTTGTATAGGTAACGCATAATTTGGTTTAAATTTTGATCTCTTTAGGATTCTTATATAAAAGTGTGGCTTGTTAAAAATAGAAAGCTAGGCCTTTCATTGTGTACTGAAAAATTAAATTTAGTTCCATGCAAGAAAACTGTAAATTTAATTTAAGTCACTTGGTGTGCACATTTAAGGAAAGCGATCATTTCCGGATCATTTCTACCAAATCCATGATGTTAAGGAATCCGGATCCTTGAAATTTGATCTAATGGTTAAATTTATTATAACTTTTAAATGAACGCTCTGTTTTTAGCCGTTGGATCAAATTTTAAAGGTTCGGATTTGTTGACTTGATGGATTTGATGGAAGGGATCCGGATATATCCCTTTCCCACATTTAACATGTACGAGAGGCTGTTAGACGTGTCATAACAAGGCTAGAACACCTTATAATATGTCAATGGCCCGTCTTTAGCATGTCATTTTTAAATATCTCCATACAATTATGAAGTTTTATTGAACTTTCATAGACTTAAATGGGAATTTAAGAGTTTGGTTTGGTGGGTGAAGTTGGATTTATCAAAAAGAATATTTAGTAAAAAAAGAAAAGAAAATTACACAAACAAAAAAGAGTACTCATGGTATTTACATGGAGGTTTCCTCACTGTACAAATTCCTTTGATATCAAGTTTCTGGCGCTTTTTTATTAAAAAAACACTTTCACAATTCGCACTTCACTCTTCCCAAGTTCCCCACCGAAAGCTCCACCACTCTGCAGCTCTCTTTCTCTCTCTCCCCCCCTAATTCGAATACCAAAAGCGAGAGAACTGCAGAAATGGCTGGATACAGAGCCGACGATGACTACGACTACCTCTTCAAGGTGGTCTTGATTGGGGACTCTGGTGTGGGCAAGTCCAATCTGCTCTCTAGGTTCACTAAGAACGAGTTCAACTTGGAGTCCAAATCCACCATTGGCGTTGAATTCGCCACCAGGACCTTAACCGTTGACGGAAAAGTCATCAAGGCTCAGATTTGGGACACTGCTGGCCAAGAAAGGTCCTCTCTTTTCTTCTTCTTCCATGGAATCCCCATCTGGGTCTTGCTAGTTTTCGATTTTATTTTCTCGGTTTGTGAATTTTTTGATGCTGGATTGGTAGGTTTTGTGTTTTGGTGAAGTTTAAATTGTGGGGTTTGGTGAAAGTTTGGATAGATTTGGGTGTTTATTGTTTCATGTAGTTTATGTTTAGCTCAGATTTGTTGAATTTTGGTTTAGTTTGTGTGTTTAGGAAGATGTGGGTTCTCTCTTGTTATTGCAGAGAATCTTTGATCTTAGGATTTGGGTGGTTTGTTTTGGTTTGCTTGATCTTTGAATAGTGGATGGGTTTTAGATCTTGGCTGGTTGAGATCCACCAGTAATAAAGGAAGAAGATAACCTAACTGTGGTAGTGCTGGTTTTTCTTCTCGGGCACGTGCTGCTGTCAGGTGCCTGATTTTCGAGACCGAGATCAGTGAGGTTAATGATTCAGCTGTGGTAGATCTCCTTAAATTCCTTCTATTTGTGGACTGAGATCTTAAATTTAGTCATTAAGTGTCATTCCTTAATTACTAAAAATAATGAGAATGCTTCATAGTGAAGCTTCTGACAAGCCTTTAATTCAACTAAATGCCAACGAACAAGCGATTGGCACAATATTTAAACATCGTCTAGCAATTTAGTGCTAGTTTTTACAATAGGCCATCAGTAAATATAGGAAAGAAAAAGAGAAGAAGGGACATGGATTTATCCACAACCAAATATAGAACATTTGAAAATTGACCTCGCCTCTGTCCTTTATAGATAAGTGGTGGAGCATCGTACCAATAGATTCTCCTTTAGTTACCCCTGAGTTACAACTTACTTGCCAAAGATTATCTTCTTTCCCTTTAAATGCTGGATAGGAGTTTATGGTGGTGGTTAGAACTTGCGTTACATTAACAGGGTGCGCTTTAAGGGTTGACAGACAGAGAAAAGCAGAATAGAAGGAACAGGACCGAGCCAAATTAGCATCTTCCGTGTCCAAAATATTATGGCAGTTAGAATCCAGGGACTAAAAATGCTAAAAAAATAGTGGTTGTAGAGTGTTGTTTTCTGTAGAGATTTTCCATGTGATCCTTTAGGCATGGTCGTTGTTGTTAACTAATAGCTAGTTGAGGGAAATAGTGGTTATTTTTGAGACTCTTAAGGGAATCAATTAGAAAAAACATAAGCAGTTTCATCTTTTCATAGTAAGTTCTAAGTGGTTAAACGGCGGTAAGTCAGCCCATATTAATGAGAACTTGTTACATGACTGAAATTTGATGCAGTGCAAGGACTATTGCTAATTTGCTTATTTGCTTCTTGTTATGAGTTTCACTTTGTTTACATTTCCTCCGGTGGTTATGGAGGCTCAGCTCATAAGATATATCAGGAAAGGAATACTATAAGCTGATGAATACAGCTTTCTGGTCCTCAAAAGCTAAAAGCTGAATAATATTGCTTTTTCTTGTTTATTGGCATTTCTGTTAGTGCAACTTATTAAGTCCGTATTATATATCTTTTGGAAACTTAAAGCATCATTATATTAATCAAACTACTGTCGTTAGTATATGGATGATAGATTGTCCAGAATGTTACATTACTATGACGGGAACTAAGTTCAGGCTTACGATTTCTAATGGTGAATTGCGGCTTGTAATCAATTTTTGGCAAAATACCTCCCCCCTTGCTTTTGAAGTCTGTTATGACATTTTCTCTTAGTGATGCCTTTCTACTTATTTTTTATGCTTAAGTCTTCCCTCTTGGTTTCATAGGTATCGCGCCATCACTAGTGCATACTATCGCGGGGCTGTGGGTGCACTCCTTGTGTACGATGTCACTCGCCATGCGACATTTGAGAATGTTGACAGATGGCTGAAAGAATTGAGGAACCACACCGATTCCAACATTGTTGTGATGCTTGTTGGGAACAAATCAGATCTGCGTCACCTTGTAGCTGTCTCAACTGAAGATGGGAAGTCCTATGCCGAGAAGGAATCACTCTACTTCATGGAAACATCTGCACTGGAAGCAAAGAATGTGGAAAACTCCTTCGCTGAAGTTCTGACTCAAATATACCATGTTGTGAGCAAGAAGGCAGTCGAAGGGGGAGAAAACGGAACTTCATCAGTCCCAGCACAAGGAGAGAAAATAAATATAAAGGATGATGTGTCCGCTTTGAAGAGAGTCGGGTGCTGCTCAAGCTAGGCCTGGTAAACAAAACTTGATTGAATGAATATTGCTTCGATGCACTGTGTAATATTTTGCAGAGGGACACAAACTAGAGAATACCAGAACACGAAATTTTTACTGAGTAAGCTAGCTTATGTTATCCTCAATTAGTAAACAGTTCAGCACCATCTATGACTTTAAATTTGTTATTAGCAATGATATATTTGTCAAAGTTCAATATCGGAATTCAATCAGCCTCGCTTTTGGAACGAGTAAAACTTCCTTATCATTGCAACACAATGTCATGAGGTAGCGTCTGAGAGTTTCGAGTTCAGAACGCTGAAGTTTATGGTCTGTCCGGAGATGAACGGTGTCTTGCATTTTTAACCAGAGTCTAAATTAGGCACAATTACCCCCACAACTCCCATCCGTTACTTCTTCCATCCGTTACTGATAAGCGAACATGTCATAAAGGTTATGAATGTTGATTTCGTTGCTAATCTCGAAACTTTGAACCTTGGACTTGAGTTCCAAACTTAGGACTTTGACATGACGGGACCTTGAAATCAAACCTTAACATAAGACCTTACATTCGAGATGTGAGAATTTTAGCTGCGACGGGATGGATATCACTTTGTGCTTGTTTCTCTTCTCACATGACACATCTTACGGCGATAAAGATAAACGCAAAGTTATATACACTCGGTTGCACTTAAGATTTTGCCGTATAATATTATGAGGAGTCGAGATTGTACCTAAGTTTACACATAATTCCAATTTGAATATTAAACTAGTTGCTAAATATCAAGTAGTTTAATTTAATCACAAGGTGTTTACAAATCTTAAACAATACTTAGCCCAACGCCCCATCACTCTAAAACCCCCACAGCTCCCGCCCAATTCGATCAGTCTCTCCCCAAAACCACCCTCTCTCTCTCTCTCTAACCGAACTCGAATTGAGGCAACAAGAGCAAAACCCCATTTCGGCGACAATGAGAGAGGAAGAGATTGAAAAGCTTCGTGGGGGTAGTGAGGAACTGCGTGACGAAGCACCCTACTCCTCCGCCATCTTCTTCGCTGACAAAGTCGCTGCCTTTACCAATGACCCTGCCGATATCTACATGCAAGCTCAGGCTCTCTTTCTTGGCCGCCATTACAGACGCGCCTACCACCTCCTCAATGCCTCCCAGATCGTTCTACGCGACCTTCGATTTCGTTACCTCGCCGCCAAGTGCCTCGTAAGTCTCTCTCTGTGCTCAAATCAGGAAATGGGTTCTCTTTGTTTTCTGATTTGGTTCAATGTTTTTGCTTGAAATTGCGTTTTCCATTTTGTGGGTTTTGTTACAGTTTGATAGGTGATTGATTGTAGAAAAAGGGACATTTTTTTCGTGTTGCCGAATTTTCAAATCCAGTAGAACATACCTTATCAGTTGTTTAGACAAATTGTAGTTTCGGTGGTAAATACATCGATGGGTAGATAGACATTATAATGATTAAAAATTGTTGGTCTTCAAGTTGGGGTTGATGCAGTTGTGTTCTAGGTTAATAGGACTGACTAGTTCATTTCTTTTTCGTGTCTGTGTTTTACCAGGAGGAGCTGAAGGAGTGGGATCAATGCATATTAATGCTCAGTGATGCGAAAGTGGATGAACAAGGGAATCTGTATGACACAAAGGATTCCAATATCATGTACTTGGATAAAGATGGTGAAGATCATGAGATCAATGTAACATCGTCTGACTCCCTCACCTCCTAGTAAACATTGTTATATGAAAATTTGGCAACAGTTTCTGATGTTCTGTTTGTAGATACTACTAACTTTGTCTCATGAAATGTATTATTCCTCTCTTGCAACAGATATCTTCTGCAATATGCTTTTTAGGAGGTAAGGCATATGAAGCATTGGAAAACCGTGTCCAGGCCCAACAGTGGTAAATCTTTCTCTGAGACTTAGCTTTACCATGTAAAGTCTTAATGTGTGTGTGTGTTTGAACGTGTTTTCTGGTAAAAAAATGACACTCTGTAGTTTTTAACTTGTAGGAGTATGAGACTTAAGCTAAATGTTGATCTTGTGGATGGAGAATAATATGATTTCTATATGTGTGGCATCTGCTGAGAAAGGAATATATGTTGATTGAAGGGATCCTTTAACTAATTTTATTTTCTTTATTTAAAGGTATAAAGCTGCTATCAAAGCTGATCCCTTATGTTATGAGGTACGTTCGGAATTGAGTCCGTTGGATCTATTGGATTTTAACTTACCAAAGATGGTTTAATAAATTAGAGAAAACACCCTAACTACTATAAGTTTTATAAAAAAAACACTTCAAGAGCGCAGTTGGAGAAAAAAACTCCTCGACTATCCACTTGTCATGTACTAATTGATTCTTAGTTGCAAAATAAATTTGGCGCCCTTCTCCCATTGCAAGGTAGAGGGTGATTTTCTAAAGTATTTGGTTTGAAGTGTTTTTCTCTGAAATTTAATCTTATCAAGGTTTATATGTGAAAAGCCCAAACTTATTCTTTCTTGCTTATTCTAACATTTTATGGTCTCCAAAAGCAGGGAGGTGAAAAAGGATTCCCTGCAAATGAATTGAAATTACTAAAGTATCAACTTGATAAATTGTTTTATCCTTTCAAACATGCTTAAAATACACGGAACATTAATCAGATGTTAGATAGAATCACTTTATGGGGAATTAAATTTCATGTAGAAAATACTATTCAGTTGAACTCTTTACCCAATTCTGTTACATGGGGTGAAACCCATGTGTGAGTGTTAGACAAAAGGTTGACCTCTATAGCACCTTCAGTTTCATCCTTCAAGCTTTTTCTTATGACCTTTTTAATTTCTTTTCAGGCTTTGGAATGTCTTATTGAGAATCACATGCTTACATGCGAGGAAGGTTAGGGTCATTCAAATAAACTTTTCTTTTGTCACGTGAGTGTTATTCAAGGAATTAACATCATAGATTTTGATACTACCTTTTCAAATTAATTGATGAAATGTGTTCTAGGCCTCTGGCACTTTTATCTTTGTTGATCCATAGATTCCATCGGAGTGTTTCCTCTGCATTTCTTTTATCAATCATTTAACTATGGATGCGATGGTCCCCTACTTAAACCTTTTGATTTGCTGCTGAGTTTCAGAGGTGAGCCTACTTTCATCATTACAATTTGGTCCTGAAGATGGATGGCTCTCATCATTCTACTCATGTTTAATTAAAAAGGTAAACAGAAATGCAATTTCAATATGTCATCCTCAAGTGTCGAACATAGAGAAGACCTCTTACATCTGAACAATTTTTACTTTAAAATAAAGATTACCGTACAAAAAATCATGTAATAATATCTTTTGCTGTGTTCTCATCAGTCCTCCTTTTTGTGTTTTCCAGTATGACAAAGAAAATGTTGTAGAATCAAAATTCAGAGAATTTGAAAAAGAAAGTTGTAGTAGTAACAATGAGCAATCCTTCATTTGTACTCTGAAAACCAACACTGACCTTCTAGCCTGCAAAGCTGAATACTATCATGAGTGCGGTGAATATCAAAAATGCTTTGAGCTAACTTCTGTGTAAGTTGGAAACTGGTTTGGAACAAAATACAATAAAAGCTACATTTGAGATTTTATTTCCCCCCAAAATTTATCTGTGTTTTATTTGTGATTCAACAGACTACTTGAAAAAGACCCTTTCCATCTGAAAAGTACATTGGTGCATCTAGCAGCTGCTATGGAGCTTGGGCATTCGAATGAGCTTTATCTTATGGCATGCAATCTAGTGAAGGACTATCCTCAAAAGTGAGAGTGGTTGAAACCCTTATTACTCGAGTCACTACTGTCCAATTTGAAAATTGAATGTACATCCATAAATACATATGTATATACTATGGTGTACTGGGACTACCCATGAGACGAACATGGAATATGGTTTGCGGTTTCCAGGGGTTTTGGGGTATTTTGTAACTATGATTTGGGATGCCACTAGAAAGACAGACTTTGGATTTTCTAATGTTTTGTCGCTTTTGTGATTCATTTAGTTTTGTACTTTATCAGGTGTATTCTCTTTGCAGGGCTTTATCATGGTTTGCTGTTGGTTGTTACTATTATTGTATCAAAAAGTATGTTGAATCGCACCGTTATTTCAGGTAACTCCATCACAATTGGTAATTCTGTTAAACAAAATGTGTACATGTACTATATTTCGAGTTGCCTCATTTGCCGCATGTTGACTTGTGATTTTTTGGTTTAGAGCTTTCAATTTCTGCATTTACTGGTTTGAGATCCTTTGATTATGGCAGTATTTTGTGTTTATACTTTGAAGTGATAGCAGTTGAAAAGGAGGGGTTATTGTTGCTTATATGTTTCAATATTTTGAATCCTTACTGATTTCTTTTGCCTCGTTCTATACCGTAGCAAGGCTACCAGTCTAGATGGGATCTTCCCACCTGCTTGGATTGGATATGGGAACGCATATGCTGCTAAAGAAGAGGGTGATCAGGCCATGTCAGCTTACCGCACTGCTGCTCGTTTGTTTCCAGGGTAATTATGTATCTCTCAGTCTCTCCTGTGACCATTACCTTGATTTATTTATTTTTTTTAACTTCTGCCACTTGGGAATACTAGGAAGAAGATATGATCATGTTATTTAGGCAAATTTTAGAGATTATTATGGAAATTAATGGGAACTAAAGTCATTTAGCTGAAGATTTTTGTTTGATTAGAGGTGATATGGTAGGGCACTTAAAGATTTCTGTTATCCTAGTAGAAAGAACAAAATAATGGTACCATCACATATTTTATGTGTTTCCCTCTTTCCCCCTTTCTAGAATCTCTACCCACCTACCTGTGCCCATTGGTTAATGGTGTCAGAGTGAAAAGGTATAATAAGAAAAAGGTCAAGAACACAGCACAATCTTAGGTCTTGAGAATTGGAAAACTTAAAATGAATTTCTAATGATCTTACTTGAAGTATTATCATTAGTTTGTCCCTTATGCCCAATAGTCCATTGTTTAATTTCTCTTATTATGTATGAATTGTGTTTTACAGGTCTTGATCTTATTCCAGGTGTCATTTACCAACTTTGTACATTGGGATGGAGTACATGCGAACCCATAGCTTTAAGCTTGCTGAGCAGGTAACATAGAGTTCTATAAACCACTACAGATTGCTGTTTGTGTTCTTGGTGTTGAAGACATGTGAAATAATCCGCATCTATATCAATCATACAAGGAAAACCCTGAATGACATATTTACTTCATGACTTCCTACGTTTTCTTATACCCTTAAGTCACAGACAACTCTTTATATAAAAGATTAATCTATAAAAGTTTGAGAGCATGATGGGCAGTATGAGAAGTGGATAACTCCAGTAGGAGTTAGCTTTGTCTTAAGCACCTGCACTTGAAGAAAAACTAAAATTGTGAAGGAGAACTTTACATGTGAAGCGTGTGTGAATGGACTACTATTCTTAATGAATATTGTTTGTAGCTTTTGTAATACCTTGAGCATTCAGTTTAATCCTTAAAAATTTATATTTAAATCTAAACTTTCAGCTTCTAATATATTTGCAACGATTCAGCTTCTAATATATCTTACATATTTGTTGCATTATTTGGATGTAACTGGGTTTCACTTTGGAAATATGACAATGAACTGTTTTCCTTCTCTGAATTGATGTCCAGTCCACTCGTCAAAACATTGATTAGAATGTGAAAGTATAACATTGTTGCCCAGATATGTGTTAGATTGCTACAAGCTTAGAAGTAGCCCCTCATCAGTTTGTAGGCCTTAATGCATTTCCCATGTGCGTTCTCACCTGACAATAATGGATTCTGTAACCGGCTTGTTTCAATAGTGATTCTTTGTCTTACAATAAAGACTGATGTAAGCCTCTTTGATTTTGTAGTTTCTTATGCAGGCGAAGACCACTTGCCCATCAGATCCACTAGTATACAATGAACTTGGTGTTGTTGCTTATCATTTGAAGGAGTAAGTACTGTAACTGTATCATGAGAAATGCAACTTTGATAATGAATATAAGATAAGTTTGTAATGACATTCCAAAAGGCTGACCTTTTATTTCTAATGGTTTGTAAGTAAGGATCAAACATGCACAATTTTCTTATGTAACCAATAATATGTTATATTGAATCACAAAAAGTCAACTCTATTATTCTATAACAGTAGATTTGAGTAACTTTACATTTATAAGCATTTAACTGGCCCGGTGGTATATTTATCTGGTGAACGAGTGCTTTGTTTTTCTCACATTCATAATTGTTCTCTTACATTGTGGCTGTATGTAAATTGTAGATTGCAGAGTGATTATGGTTGGTAGGTTTTTATTTATTTATTTATTTATTTATTTATGTTTGTCATATCTACACTGTTTATTTTGGGGTCCAATCCTTTAATCAATTTCAAAGTGGTCTTATGATGGATTGACAACTAAGGGAAGGATGCTAACAATGAAAACTCTAGTTTCCCCAACCAAGATTACCAGAAGGAGAAGTAGTTGGTAATAATTTGAAGCAGGGGAAATAGTGTGCACTCACATAGTATCTTATGCTGTGAGAAATTTTATCATTTGGGGTCCTCATGCTGTATGATTATTATTTGGCTCATATAAAGTTGCTACTGCGTTAAGTTTATGGAAATTGTATTTGTATTCTGTCATTTATGTGGACTTTTACGACGTCTGATTAAATCTTTTGCATGTTTTCTTTCCTTTTTAGTCTGTTCTATTTGCTGGCTATTTGTCACAAATTTTCTTTTCAGCCACACCTCTCCGATTTGTACTAAGTGATTATATGAACATCTGTCTTTTTATACAGGTATACTAAGGCTGTGTGATGGTTTGAGAAAACCTTGGCTCAAATTCCTTCCCCTTGGGTGAAATGTGGGAACCAACTGTGGTTAATCTTGCTCATGCGTACAGAAAACTGAAGTACGTAATTTATGTGATCAGAGTTTTTAGCATTTTGTTTGTTAGCAATGTCTGTACTTCTTCCTTCCTGAATTGTCTATTTTTTTCTAGGAGATTTGGTACCTTTAATATGTGGGGTTGAGAGAGTGTTCTGTGGAAGTTTTTTTTCTTTGTAATTTTTTTGATATAGTGCAATTCGTTTTCCTCGTCAGTTTCTTTTTTTTTTACTGAATGTAGATTTGTGCCTCATTAAAATACAGATGTCTGCGGTTTTAGTCTTTAAGTGTAAAACTAATATTTCCTTTAGCCTAACTAGATAAATCTACTCGTCTCAGGATATATGAGGAAGCTGTTAAATTCTATGAGAAAGCACTTGCATTGTCGACAAGAAGTATGAGTACTTATCCAGGTCTTGCATATGCTTACCATTTGCAGGTGTGTAAAGTTAAAGATTTCGTCAAGTATTTTAAGAGAAGAATTGTATTTATTTTATCTTTTTGCTGGACATTTCTTCTTGTTCTTGAAATGTGTTAAAAACTTAGAATCTGTGTGATGGATAAATTCTAGCAAGGGCTTCCAAATTGATAGAAATGAGTAATTTCCACTGGTAAAAGTTTGTTGTAGACTTAATGCAGACCGTTACAAATAAACGTTCAGAGAATAAATCAAAATGGCTTTAGGTCTAGTTTTTGTTTGTCAGAAGAGTATGAGTACTATGTTGTTTGACGCATGATGTTCTGGACGTTTGTTCATTCGACAAATAATATGCTTGTTGCATGTTTCTCAAATGTTTTGTTCATATTTTGGAATTGTTGAAACTAGGATGGGTAAACAAACGCATTATGCAACACTAAAATGATAAACTTTGCTTGGAAAATGGCAGTATCCCTTAGAATCATGTGTCCAGATACTGACTTCAAAATTGAGTGCATATGTGCCTTTCGTCCCCGTCCAGTATGATGACAATACTTGTGTTGATTTTTTTTTTGGGTCGGAATACTTAATGTTGTTTTGTTCCTGTTTCACTGTTTGTGCAGGATAATCTTAATGCAGCAATTACATACTGTCGTGGTGAGTGATTGTATGAAATGCTTGTCATGGCAGGAAGATAGCATGATTATGACAGAGGTATGATTCTGTTTCTTTTGTTGTTTCCGTGCAGGCTCTATGGCTAAAACCAGACGACCAGTTTTGCACCGAAATGTTAAGCGTGGCTTTAGTAGATGATAGCCGTCGTGGTGTAGACTCCGGAACTGAATTTCTACGCTTAATTACGTTTGATGAACGCGTGTAGTCTTGTATGCGTGTTGTATTTTATGTGCAATAGATACCTCCATTCCTGGGCTTTGATCAGGTGCTGTAATATCATAGGACTACTTCTTGTATCAAAGTAATATGTCTGAACCTGTAAGTTTCAACGTTTCATTGTTGAAATAGAGGTACATGGTTTATTCATGGTTTTGGCCAAATCCGTCATTTTCACGAGTTTTCTTATTTAAGTTAACAGCGAGGATAATGAAGGATTAGGCGAGCATAACTATACACTAAGGTCATTAGAGTTCAACGGCTGCCATTCCCTTTCTTGCACCATGCAAATAAAACGAACCTACCCTGCAATACAAGAAATCCGTCTCAATCCAAACATTATACCAAGCACGACATTGTGAGTCTTGTGACTGCTAATGGTTACGCACGCACAAGACTAGACGCTATAGCTAAGCAAGTGGTCCTTTACCACAGTGGTGGGAAGAGTTGAGCCTTTGCATGATAGCATGAGTTCAAACCCCGTCAGTGGCTAATCTAACAAATCTATGTTTGACCAAAAAAAAAAAAAAAGTGCTAAACCCCAAGCAAACACTCTTAGTAATCACAAAAAAACTCACCACTCCACAACCAACCCTACCAAAATATGGGGATGTCACAAAACCTCTACAATTTTTGGCCAAGAAATCCCGCGTAAGAATCATGAACCTGATAAAATTAGACGTCCTTGGCAAGAAGATCGATGCCCGAATATTATTAACAATGATGCGACGAGTAGAATAAACCACAGGAACCAGTTTCTCAAACCGCCGTTTATTCCTTAAACCGTAAACAGAGAGGGAGCCCTGTGGAGGACAGGCTCCTAATTAGCCAAGTAGTATTACAAAAAGTTGTATAGAAAGTACAGTAAATCGAGCCTCTAAGCCTTCGTTTAATCCTGGTTATGCGCACAATTATCATGACATAGAGCCTATCTTGTACATCGTCTAAGAATTGAAAATATGCATATCTCCATGTCTTCATAATAATCAAAGAACCACACTCCCCAAAATCCCACAATAAACCCTAACGCAAGGAACACATAAAACCATGGAAATTGATGCTCATTGTCCGCGTCTTCATTGTTTTTATCATCTGCATCAATGTCCTTGTTATGCTGGCATTTATTCAGAAGCGGGAGGCCGCAAAGTTTTGGATTTCCCTCAAATGCAAAAGCGTCGAAGCTTTGGAACTGCGTGCTTGTTGGTATTGGATCTTCGAGATTATTGAATGAGATGTTAAAATCTTTCGAGAAAGTCAGGCTTGCCAATGACGATGGGATTTTTCCGGACAAATCATTTGCGGAGAGAATCAAAGTCTCTAGCTCTTTTAGGTTACTTATTTGGTTCGGAATAACACCAGAGAAGTTGTTCATGCCTAGAACCAACCCTTGGAGAAGCCTCAATTGACCGATCTCGGAAGGTATATTGCCACTGATTCTGTTGTCATTTAAGAATATCCCGACTGGAAAGCAAGACAATGTGCGCTCTAAAAGATTTGAATCTTTGGGCTGACCAGAATAGACAGGCAGATCAAGAGTGCAACGGCCTATATGTGCTGTAGTAGGTTCAGACACCAAACTTGGTAGTGTACAAAGTTCCTTTGGAAATTCACCTGTAATCAAGTTGCTGTCCAAGTATATATGAAAGAGTCTTGGAAGACTTCCCAACCAACTAGGAATTGGCTCTGTGATTCTATTATTATCCAGCTCCAAGACCTCCATATTCTTGAGCTTTGATAACCATTCAGGTATTCGACCAATGAGCTCACAAAAACCCAAGTATTGAAGATTTTGATGGACTTCAAAATCCGCCATGTCCTCATCAGATGGTATGGCCTCACCTTTAAAGGAACCTGTAAAGAGGAGAGTGTGAAGATATTTGCAACCATCAATATCCTCATAGATCCTGTAACATTTGTCAATCGGTTGTAACTAAGCGAGAGGAAGGACAATGATTTCAATGAAACGATATCCGATTGTATTTGTCCTTCCAAACGGTTTCGGCTCAATCCAATTGCTTCTAGGGACCTACATGAGTAAAGGCTTATTGGCAAAGTACCAGTGAGGTTATTGGCTCTTAGGTCAAGTCTAGTAAGATAACTAAGTCTCGAGAAATCAAGATTGGAGATATCTCCTTCCAAGTTGTTGTATAACATATGTAGTTCTACAAGGTCCGTGCATTTCATCAAAGATGGGGACAAAGAACCTTCGAGATAGTTCAAATCGAGGTTTACGAGTTTCAACTTGAAGAGCTTTCCAAAATGGTGAGGGAGCTCACCACTCAATTGATAAAAGGAGAGGTCAAGGATTACGAGGTTGGTGAGGTTGGCACTTCTCTCACTTATGGATCCATGGAGTGAATTGGAAGGCAATGCAATTTCTTTGAGTTTGGTGGTATTGTAGATGTCTTTGAGTAACCCTGAGAGGTTATTGTTACCAGCACGAAAAATTTGCAGTTTTGAACACTCACCTAGCCCAGAGAAATGTTGCTACTAAATTTATTGACCAAGAAATCCAGTAGCCTAATCATGGGAGAAGAATGGAGTCAAATAGAGGATGCGATATACCCTGAGAAAGTATTACTGCTCGCATCGAAATTGGTCAAATTCGAAGCATGCGTGAAGTATGAAGATGGAACTGCACCGTGGAAGCGATTGCGCTAGATAGTAGTGAAAATGGTAGCACTCCGAAAAAAAGGTTATAGCTCAAATCAAGAATCTCAAGACGATTCAAGGACAAGAAGACTTCAGTTACAAGTGATCCATAAAGGGAATTGTGAGAGAGATTCAAGTGGATGAGATGCGTAAGATTCCCAAGTGATGAGAGAAACATACTGCCATTGAGCCCCTTGGAGGGTAACAGCAGTTCGGTCACCCAACCATCTTGATTACTTGTGATGCCCTTCCAACGACAACAGTTAACCGAAGTCCAATTTAACGAAGGAGAAGATAAAGCGAGGGTGAACGACGGGAGGGAGCTGCGTTCAAATTGGGGGCATGCATTAGTATTTGTAGACATAATGGAAAAGAACAAAAGGATGGATGAGAAGGAAGCTATGCGCCATTAGGTTACGAGGCCGCATTAGCATGTATATGTATAGGAGCAATTAATTAAAGGCATAATTTCTTTCTGTTCTTATAGCTTTAAATTGTTGCTTCCTTCAACTCAAGTGGCACGCAAATTGAGAAAATTTGACAAACAACCATAACCACAAAATGTACACAATAATCAAAGGGCCCAAATCAAAAGCCACCAACAGCTCGCCACCATCGGTTATTGAGATATTGTGTTCAACTTAATCACCTACCAGGCTACTACTTAGAATGAAATTTTATCACATACCTCATCGATAATTAGTAGTGAACTTTTTTGTATATTATTTTGGTATATGTCTTATGTGGAACTTTATTGTCAAACAATTTTGACGTAAGAAGCCAAGCGAAGACCTAAGGCCATCTCCAATCAAAGGCTAGCCAGATGGCTCGTTTTAGCCCTTTGGTCCTCCAAGATATTAATATTTTAATGAACAGTACATGGCCATATTTGCCTCCATCTCCAACCGAGGGCCAAACATAATTTATTATTTAAATTTAATGTTATTTAATGTTGTTTCATATTGTCTAATGTTGTTTAATGTTACTTAATTTAATTTAATGTTGTATAATGACTTAGGAAGTTATAGGAAAAAAAATAGAATTTTAAAAAAAAAAAATTAAAAAATTTTGTTAAAAAAAAAGAAGGCCTACCATTCCTGTCGGTTATATCTGACAGCATTGCTCTTATTCTTGTTTGTTATATCCGATAGGAATGGTAGGCCAAAAATTCTAGCTGATGTCAGCTAGCCCTTTTTTTTTTTTTACAATTTTTTATTTATTTATTTATTTATTTTTACAAATTTTTTTTCCTATAACTTCTATTTTTAAATTCTATTTTTTTTTCCTATAACTTCTATTTTACAAAATTTGTTTCATATTTTTTTTAAATTCTATTTTTTTCCTATAACTTCTATTTTACAAAATTTGTTTCATATATTTCTTAAATTCTATTTTTTTCATATATGGATTGACCTGATGGACATCATGAAGTACACGCTCGAAGACATGACGCCTCATCCGGAAGCGATGTCTGAAATCATCTTTTGTGTACATCGAGTTGGGGTTGAAGTAGTTGTTCATTAGATTGGCATGCGTCATTGCTTTGTTTCGTGGTTTGTAAGAGCGACCAGCAACAGAGCCACCCCATTGAGGTTGTTCCTTAGTTGGCTGACACACCATGGTCGCAGCCATGGCTGCCACATATTGTGTGTTGTGTCATGCTTCATCTTCTTCATCAAACTCCTCATCTTCTCGTCTCATCTGCGCCCATTTTTCTTCCAATTCGGAATTGGATGAGGACCCCTAGTTGGAATTCGAAAAGGATCCAAAGTTGGAATTCATTGTAAATTTGAATTGAAAGAGATTGAAATGAAATAGATTGAATTCAAAGGTGTGTGAATTATAGCCCAATATCCATCCTATTTATAGCCAAAAAACATTCAAATCCAACGGCTAGCTGACGTCATGCTGACATCAACTAGCCGTTGGATTTGAATTTGAATTTTTTTCGGCCAAAATTTGTAAAAAAATATTAAAAAATTCTCATTTTTTTTCCTATAAATTTAAGTTGTTGTAGTTTTAAATTTAATTTGTAGTTTTTAAATTTAAGTTGTAGTTTTTAAGCATAAGTTGTAGTTTTTAAATTTAAGTTGTTGTAGTTTTTAAATTTAGATAATGAATTATGTTTGGCCCTATGGCCCTTTGGCTCTGTGTTGGAGACGGTTTTTTGTGACAAGACTAAAACAAGCCCTATGGCCCTTTAGCCCTCGATTGGAGATGAAGGCAAATATGACCCTGTACTGTTCATTAAAATATTAATATCTTGGAGGACCAGAAGGCTAAAACGAACCATCTGGCTAACCTTCGGTTGGAGATGACCTAAGTCTACATTGACTTCAAAGTAAATACTATCGTCAAAGCAGCATGCTAGCTAACACAGGTGGTGATTGTGATACCACAATGGAAGTGCATTGTATTAGACCATAGGAGTGGAAAGTCAAAATTCAAAGTTTCTCTTTCTTCTCGTTGATTTTTTTTTCAGAAAAATTGGGAGAGAGTAATTTTTCTAGGTAACTTAGCCCCCCATGGAGGCACATTCTTGAAAAAATGACTATCTTGCAGATCCACATTCATCCATATAAGATTCCCAATCTAATTATCCGCTAAATTCATAAATTTAAAAATATTATCAATAAGCAGTAATTGCTCATTTAGTTAATAAACTAGAAAGGATTGACCCGCGATGCTGCGGAATTGAAAACCATACAAAGACTTAGAATATAGTACTTTTATATGCAATGGATAATACTTAATGTGTATTACATACTATCCACATACAAAAGATTTGATAGATAGTCCTATTAAAAATCACACGAAATCTACAATCTGATTGAGATTCATACGCTTAATATGTGCGTACCCCTCTTGACTTTGAACTCCACTGCATATTTTACAAAAATGACAGGATTAAATTAAATAAAAAAATCCATAAGGAAAAAACGAAAACATAATCAATATTAAGATTACAAAACCATATTTGATGATTTGAAAATTAAAGAGCAAAGGCCTTTGGCCTTATGGCATATTAAATACCATAAGAAGACAAAAATGCAACTTATTAGTAATACACTAATAAACGCATATCGAAATAAATTGTAAGTTAAATAGAGAATTACATTGTCTGTTTTTCTGAAAATTGGCTTGACCTTTACTAATTTGATTTGAATTATCAAATGTAACGACATTGGCACTTGTTTGGACTGTGTTTACACTGTTGAAACACACATTGTCAGCAATTTTTGGTCTTTTGTTCTAATGTTCAAAGCTTGGTTTATAACAAACTTGTATGCCACTGGAAGAGCCAACAATATGGCCTTCTTATATTATTTGATAGTGTTGGCTAGTTCGACATCCTCTTAACATTCTTAACATGGCATAAAAAAGTTCAAACTCCAAACAACAGATAATTCACTGAGAATCCTTAAAAAAAAAATTAATTATTAAATACTTAATAATAAGTAAACTAAAATGAAGCAAAACACATAACAGTCACATTTGAAAACTAACACCGAATGCAGAAACCAATATCAATAACGATTCAAAGAACCTCAATTTACTATCTTTTACAATTGAAGCTATATTATAGGATGTTAAATCTTTAGGCTAATTTTTTATGACAGAAAATATACTATTTAGAAGCTAAATTGATTTAAGTGTTAAATTTTTAGGCATTACCAATATACCATATCAACATTCATCACTTAAAGTAACCTTTACAATTATGCTTTCATACAAAGTTCCTATTCAGCTGTTCATGATGAGCCATATTCTTCGTCTACTCAGGTTGTATAGTGTCACAATGCAACTGCAAAAAACTAAGAGAATGAAACTTCTAAGAGTTTAAACCCTACCGAAAGTTGGTTAGTAATTAGTTCCTGAGCAAATTACTATTCTTTAATTAATTGGTACTTTAATTTCTACATAACAAACCAATTTGAATGGCTTAAAACTCAAAAATTGCGAAATTTTATAGAAAAGTTTTGGTCAGACCTTATTTCAAACACATTGCTCTGTTATTCCTGAGGCTGCGGAACAACTCCTCCACCAACACTGATTTACATAATCTGTTTCAAGCCTAATGAGTATGAGTTAATCTGGAGATTTGATATAAGATCTCAAAAAATAAATGAATAATATTCAAATAAAATAAAATCATATCAAAAGAACCCACAACTTTAAAAGAAAAATTGTCCTAACTGGAAATTTAAACAATGAATACAAAAAAGAGAGTAAATCGATCTGATAAAGATGTGAGTAAATTAATTTCATAAATATGAAATCATAAGCATGCCATTCCAAATACTACTTTTCGTATGAACACAAACATAAGGATGGCTAATACAACCTTTCCAAAGTGCAGAAAGAGAGAGAATACAATTGGGGTAAATTTCGAAAATCCTCGTCAAAACCGTAATGAATCGAGACATGCAACATGTGTTTCTTGTTCCTAAGATTAAAGGGAGACTATTGGCAAAACATCAAAAACAACATAATTAACAAAACATCAAAAACTCCCACATAGATTCATTCATCAAACTCCCCTAAAAAATAAAAAAAACCACAAACATAAAGCAAAAAATGCAGAAAAACTTCATCAAAGCGACGACTAAAGACACCCAAAAAAAACCAAATCGGGAAATCAAAAGGGCAAGTATCAACAAAGAACTCACCCAAATGGAATCCAATGGAGAGAAAGAACCACTGGGAGATGAGGAAAGCGGCAAGCCAAGGAGAGGGGTGACGTGATTTTTGGGTTATGGGTCTCAGATTTCTCGCGAATGGAATTGAATTTAAGCCATATCTTTAACGTTGGAAGAAAATGGAGCAAGAAAATGGTCTTTGTGAGTGCGATTCCAGCTGTCGATAGGTGTTTTGATCAGTGGCAGACTTGAAACAATACAAACTAACTGGAGCAAAATAGAAAGCACACTGTGCTTATGAACAGTAATACAGTTGATTTTGAGTTTTAGTATAGATTGAAAATGGTCTATGAGATTTGCATAACACATCATTTTGGTCCCTGAGATTGAAAATAAATAGAAATGGTCCTTGAGATTGTCTACCATCCATCATTTTGGTCATTTCGTTAAAAACTCCGTTAAGCGTCCAGAAGCTCTTGGCAAGAAGTTTGGGCAATTTTCAAAGCTTCGTAACTCAATCGTTTCTTAACCAAATTTGATCCATAATATATCAAAATGGAAAGTGTAGAAAAAGATTATACCTATTTGGAAGCCCAATGGAGTGAGCCGTCAAGAAAAATACCATTCTCTTCGTCTCGTCGAGAAGTATGATTTTAGTTTTTGAATCACTCGATTTCGTTGAGTATTGAAGAAGTCTAAGTTTCCGGCGAGTTTTTCAGTTTTCCCACGGACTAGTCACTTTTCGGGCTATTTTCCGGCCATCGCTGGCAACCATTGGGCTTCCAAATAGGTATAATCTTGTTCTATACTTTTCTATCTTTATTTTTATATATTATGGGTCGAATTTAGTTAAGAAACGATTGACTTACGAAGCTTTGAAAATTGTTCAAACTTCCAACCAAGAGCTCCGGGACACTTAACAGAGTTTTTAACGGAATGACCAAAATGATGGATGGTGGACAATCTCAGAGACCATTTCTATTGATTTTCAATCTCAGAGACCAAAGTGATGTGTTATGCAAATCTTAGAGACTATTTTGACTAAAAAGTCTTAAAAGAAAATTAAATTTCAAAGGGTACAGTTCAAGTTCTTAGCTTTATTCTTTGTGTATTAAAGTCCACGACTCACATCTCGTAAACTACTATTTGAGGAAAATTAAACCTTACAATACAATATGTCGAAGAGAGATTTCCACTAATGAAACCAAAGCGAAGACCTAGTTTTTTTAAAGTCTACCACTCTACATTAACTCAAAATTAAGTACTTTGGTCCTCAAGCTTGCACAAATACAGAAATCATAGTATTGTGATATGGTAATGGAATTTGTACTGGGCCATATATCGGCTAATGTTCATCGGAGTTTAACAAGTACTAATCAGTTGTTTCCTTGTTGATGATTTTCTTTGCTTGGAAGATAATCACTCTAAAGACGCAGCTGTAGTCCTGATATTCAGGGCCAGCCCTAGTCCAGTGCAATCAGGGTGACTGCTCGGGACCCAAAAAAATGAGGGCAACCAAAAAAAATTATGTTCATTCATATACATATAGGGTTTTGTTTTGTTTGGAATATATAATAAACGTTCATGATAGTTATAAGTTTATCTTAAATCAAGGCAGTTTCTGAGATTTCGAGGGCCCTATGCGGAATTTATAAAAGGAGCCCTTCTTAAAACAATCTTAAAAAAAATTGAACTTCGTGGTTCTTTTTCTTTAACAAAGAACCCATCAACAACTCGTTTTTTAGACTGAGTCAATTGTTCAACTTTTTTTTTCTTTGGCGCTTCAAGTAGCCAAATGACTATTTTCTAGTAGGTGTCATCTTTTATTTCTCAAACAAGATCACAATTAAATTATAATAAGTATGAACCATAAAACCTGGTAGTCCGCAATGTGTGTGCGTGTAGTGGTTTTTTTTCTTACTGATCCCTCTTACTATGACGATTACATGATTAATTTTTATGAGTTTTGCCCTGAAAAGTACAAAAGGAAAAAAAATCATTACTAAAGAAATACATAAATCTTCCAATTCCAACTTAATATACTTGTACTAAATATCTTACTTTAGTCGAAGTCTGTATCACTTTGATCACTTGAATAGTCTTTGTGATTTAGCAAATTTTCTTCAATGGCATGAAATTATGAATTAGGGTTTAGTGGTTTATGTAGTGTTGTTGTGTTTTTTTTGGGGGGGGGGGGGGGGGGGGGGGAGGGGGGGGGGGGCCTTACTGATCCCTCTTACTATGACGATTACATGATTAATTTTTATGAGTTTTGCCCTGAAAAGTACAAAAGGAAAAAAAATCATTACTAAAGAAATACATAAATCTTCCAATTCCAACTTAATATACTTGTACTAAATATCTTACTTTAGTCGAAGTCTGTATCACTTTGATCACTTGAATAGTCTTTGTGATTTAGCAAATTTTCTTCAATGGCATGAAATTATGAATTAGGGTTTAGTGGTTTATGTAGTGTCGTTGTGTTTTTTGTTGGGGGGGGGGGGGGGGGCGGGGTTGGTTTGGGATACAGGAGAAGTAGCCGGATGAGGTATCCACCCGGATGAGGTATCCAGGTGAGAGAAAAGTGGCTCTGACCCTTGAAGTGAGAGCTGAGGAACAATGTGAGAGTTGCACCTTGTGGCTTATGGGCCCATTGATTCTGATTAGTATTTTTATATATACTGTTGCAATCATATTTAGAATAGAAATGTGATTGTGTAAATTCTAGTATATCTAGAGATATCTTGGAATATTCTCTTTAGTAGTTAATATCCTATTAGAGTTGTAATCCTAAGGGTAAGGATTTAACTTATTCTACTACTATAAATAAAGGCACAATGGGGTGATACAACACACACCTCACAATTAAATCTCTCTTCTCTCTCTCTTGCCGCCGGCCTCTCTCCTCTCTAGTCCTAAATATAGTTCAATCAAATAGGCATACAACACGTTATCAGCACGCTCTTGCCAAAAGCTAAGGAGCTGAAGGATCGTAGCAGGATGTTTTCTTCTACAACATTCAAAGGCTTTTATTTGTTTTCGGCCAATCAAGTACGCTTAATATAAATTAAGATATTTGAAACGTCCAAGAAGCATGAAAACATTCCTCATGATGCATGAACCCCTTATATTTATATATTCCTTTCGATGTATATATTGTATATGTTTCATATATTTGTCAATATATATATATATATATATATATATATATATATATATTTCATGCATTACGCAATTATTTTGCTATGTGGAATTTTGTGAGCCAAAGCATATAAATAAATTAGAAGCAATTTAAGGTTTTTCAAACCCTAAACACGTCGAATTTTTTTTTATGGGAATTTAATGAGGCTCGCCGTCGCACTGCCGTAGGCACCATTGTCGACCACTGTAGTTAGCCTGCAACCCAGTTGCGTGGAGCAAGCATGGGAACATCGTCGTTTGACACCTTGGACCACATGGCAGCAGCCTTTTAGGCTTTGCTGCTCATGCCAGACAACCAAGGCCCTCGGCCTGATAAGGTACTCACGGGCCTAAAGCCCCCAACTCAAACCAAGAAGGCCTGAAGCTTTCTTAGCCTTGTACCGTGCGTCTCTGGCCCAACTCCAGCAGCCCAGAGCTGCTGGGCCTTTCTATTGAATTAATTAAAAGAAACCTGCAGTCTATTAATCTGATAATTAATACAAAATTATTGACCTGAAGATTACTTTTGGACATTAATGATTCAATAATTTATTTCTCTACTGTGAACCATTGACATCCTTTCGTAGTCCCGAAGCTCTCACACTTGAGTTCCTAAAGCAACTTAAATCCACTACACTTAAATCAGCATATTGCATTTTGTGTTCTTGCATAAACCTCTCCTTTATGAACTAATCATTCATAAAACTAAATTGAACCTATAGTTTCATATTTTGTGCCTTTGAAACCCAAAGTTTTCATTCAAAACTTACCACATGAAACCTGTAGCTTTCATGCTTAAATTAAACCAATATGTGTCTATAGAACCCGAATGTTCTACGATGTATGTCTGTGGATTACCATATGACTAACCATGTTTTGTTGTACCCTCCATTTTAGGGACATGTTGAACTTGAACAAGCTTGATTTCGCCGCTCTAGAAGTCTTTGGAAGAAACTACCTGAAGTAGGTTTAAGACGTGAAGCTCCATTTTACTACAAAGGGTATTAAAGCCACCATCGAGGCACCTACTGATGCTACGCCTCGATGAAGCTCAAAAAGCTATTGCAATGATCTTCATTTGAAGACACATCCATGATGCACTGCAAACTGAGTACCTCGCTGAGGAGGACCCACTCATCATCTGGCTTGTTCTGGCCGACCGTTTTGATCACTAGAAAGACATTTACTTGCCTGAAGCAAGACGCGACTGGAAGTATCTACGCTTCAAAGACTTTAAGTCCGTGAATGAATACAACTCTAAAGTTTGTAGAATCCAATCACTGCTTAAGTTCCGTATAGTGGACTTAACAGAAGCAGATCTTCTGAAGAAGACCTATTCGACTTTCCATTCCACTAATATTGTCCTGCAACAACAATATAGGGCACATAAGTTCACCAAATTTTTGAATTTGATCTCTGTTTTACTTATCGCAGAAAAGTAGAACCAGTTTTTGATGAAAAATCATCAAGCTCGACCTATTGACTCGAATGTTACGCCTGAAGCGTATGCGACCAATTCTAGTAGTAAAAAATGACGAAAACATCGTCGTGGCCATGGTAATGGGCGGCAAACCCAACCACGGGCCCAAGGTCAACAGAGCCAAGGCCCACCCAATGGAGGAAATTTGACCCAGAAATGCCAACTCCTTGCCCCTAAGGCCATAAACTTCAAGAACAAGGGAAAAGCTATCGTTCAATCGGCTTCCATTGAAATGGACATGTGCTATCGTTGTGGATCAAAGGATCATTAGTCAAGCATATGCAGAGCTACCCCCGAGGCTATTGCCAAGTAGCATTCGTGTCGTGAGTTTAACTTTGCCCATGTGGAACATCCCGAATATGCTACTATATCCATGGAGATATCAGATTTTCAGGAAGTATCAGCTCCTATGAACGAATAAGTTTTATTCTTCTCGACATGTTTTTAGGGAGTTTTTAACCCACTAGGAATGGCCGAACCTATTAGGAGTGGCCGAAACCCAGCCTCTATTTTTTAGGTTTGTTGGAATAATTTGTTTGGTTTTGGTTTGTTTTGAATTATGGATATTATTTCTCGAATTGATTAATTGAATGAATGGAATTGTATTTATGCATGTGACCAATTCAATCAGTTTATTTCTAGGTATGTCTAGTGGGGAAGTTAGTTGTCTGGTTGATAGTGCTACTACGCATACCATATTGCGTGAGCGACACTATTTTACTAACTTCGTACCTAAGAAAACACCTTTGACAATCCTCTCAGGCTCATCCAACCTGATTGAAGGATACAGAAAGACCCGTATAATGTTGTTTAATGGTACTGAATTAACCATTAAAGAGGCATTCTTTTCTCTACGTTCCGGAAGAATATTGCTGAGTTTTAGAGATATTCGAGATAATCAATATCATATTGAAACCACTGAAGATAATGGATCTGAATTTCTTTGTATCACTTCTTACGAGTATGGCCAGAAGCATATTCATGTGAAGCTGGAACGTTTCCCACGTGGGTTGTACATCACAACCATTCGAGGCATAGAGACCCACCATGGGGTCGGCCCTGAGCTCGGGTTCCAGAGCACTTTGCTGCTTTGGCATAACCGTATGGGACATCCCGCATGTGACATGATGAGCAGTATCCTCAAATCATCACATGGGCATCATTTACCGCCCTACGTTGGATTCCCGCCATGCAAAGCTTGTTCTTTGGGGAAGTTGAATACTCAACCCTCAAGTTACAGAGATTATTCACAACTCTCCTAAGTTTCTTCAGAGGATTCAAGGGGATATTTGTGGACCTATCCAACCATCATGCGGACCATTTCGATACTTTATGGTGTTGGTTGATGCATCGACACGTTTGTCACATGTTTGCTTATTGTCCACACGCAACGCTGCATTTGCGAAACTCCCAGCACAAATTATTAAGCTTAGGGCTCACCACCCTGATTATCTGATTAAGTCGATTCGACTGGATAATGCTGGAGAGTTTACGTCATAGACTTTTAATTTGACGACTATTGCATGTCAATTGGGATTGAAGTCAAACATCATGTACCCCATGTTCACACACAAAACGGCCTGGCATAAGCTTTCATAAAGCGCCATCAATTGATAGTTCAGACTTTGGTTATGCGAACCAAACTGTCGGTATCTGTCTGGGGCTATGCAATATTGCACGCAGCTATGTTGGTCTGCCTAAGGCCCACCGCTACCCAACCTCATTCATCAGTTGGTTACTAGATACGAGCTTGACGTCTCGCATTTACGTGTGTTTGGGTGTGCAGTTTATGTGCCAATAGCGCTGCCACTACATATCAAAATGGGTCATCAGAGAAAAATAGGAATCTATGCGAAAAATAAGAATCTATGTCAGTTATGATTTGCCATCAGTTATTCGCTATTTAGAGCCCTTAACATGAGATCTCTTTACCACACGTTTTGCTGATTGTCACTTTGATGTGACAATCTTCCCGTTGTTAAGGGGAGATAAGCATGCTAACATTCCTGGATAATGCCGCGAATTGTCGTGGTATACTCCCACTATGTCTCATTTAGATCCCCGTATTACCCAGTTTGAAACTGAGGTGCAACGAGTTATAGTTCTTCAAAGCATTGCTTAAAGCATGCCAGATGCTTTTACTGATCTAGCAAAAGTGACAAGATCACATATACCCGTTGCAAACGAACTTGCAAGGATAGACGTACCTTGAGTATGCCATAATACCGCCTGGGAAGGCCGAACTGTCCCTGAAGGTAGGGAGGCCGCACCTTCCATGCGGTCCGGTACATTGGCAACTAACCAATCATCTACTTCGACCCTAAAGCGTGGCAGACCCCCTGGTTCAAAGGATTCACAACCCTGAAAAAAGAAAACGACACAAACTAATGACCCTAGTCTGAATCTGACCATCGCTCACACATATGTTCCAACGCATCTAGATTACGATAATGTCTTAGATGAGACAACCCGACCTTCCGAGATTTCAGTCAATTATGTAGTATTGGATGAGGTTTGAAATCAGAATGAGATGATCGTCGATGATGCATTTGCGCACACAGTAGCTACTGATATCATGCTTAGCGATGACATTGAACCACGTTTCGTTGATGAATGCTGACATAGAACAGATTGGTCAAACTGGAAACAAGCAATCCAGGTCGAATTTGATTTGCTTGTGAAACGTAAGGTGTTTGGACCTATAGATACTCCACCACATATGATGCCCATGGGCTACAAGTGAGTTTTTGTGAGGAAGCGTAATGAGAAGAATGAAATAGTGCGATACAAAGCACGCCTCGTAGTGCAAGGATTCTGCCATTGGGATTGATTACGAGGAGACGTATTCCCTTGTAATGGACGTCATAACGTTCCACTTCCTTATCAGTTCGGTAGTTTCTGAAAAACTAATATGCAACTTATGGACATGGTAACCGTGTATCTCTATAGGTATTTAGATACGGAAATCTATATGAAAGTTCCAGAAGGACTTCCATTGACTGGTTTAAATAGTTCTAGACTATGGAACACTCTCTTTATTAGATTTAGGAGATCACTCTACGGATTGAAATAATCTGGGCAGATGTGGTATAATCGTTTGAGTGAATATTTGACAAGTTAGGGTTATGTGAACAACGAATTATGCCCATGCATGTTCATAAAGAAGTCATAGTCCAGATTTGCGATCGTTGCAGTTTATGTCAAGGACATAAACCTTATCGGCACTCCCGCAGAGCTTGAGGAAATTGCCATTCACTTGAAATCATAAATTTGAGATGAAAAATCTTGGGAAAACTCAATATTGTCTCGGCTTGAAGATTGAGCATTGTTCGGATGGAATCCTAGTACATCAATTGAACTACACCCAAAAGGTGTTACGACGTTTTAATGAGGATAAAGCGAAGCCTTCAAGTACTCCTACGGTCGTTCGGACTTTAGATGCTAAACGAGATCCCTTACGTCCCAAAGAGGATGAGGAAGAGATTTTGGAGCCTGAAGTTCCATACCTAAGCGCAATTGGGGCTTTATTGTACTTGGCTCAATGCACTAGACCCGACTCTCATTCGCTGTTAATCTTTTGGTTAGATATAGCAATACGCCCACATGCAGACACTGGAATGGTGTTAAAGACATTTTTCACTACCTTAAGGGTATGATGGATTTGGGCTTGTTCTACACCCACGAATCCTTGAGAGGAGCCACCGCTCCCCTCGGTTCTCGGGTTGATTCTCGCCTTATTGGTTATCTGTCTGACCCACATATGGCATGTTCTCAAACGGGCTATGTCTTTAACAGTTGGAGACACCGCTATATCTTGGAAGTCTACCAAGCAAACGCTAGTTACGACTTCTTTGAAACATGTTGAGATCCTCACCCTGCATGAAGCATTGCGTGAGTGCTTTTGGTTGAGAGCAGTCATGGAACACATTCGAAGCACTAGTGGTCTTACTTTCGTCGTTGACCTTCCTATGACAATCTTTAAAGATAATGCAGCATGTATCGAGCAGATAAACAAAGGATACATCAAGGGAGACAACTCTAACCACATAGCACCAAAGTTCTTTTATCCTCACCCACAACAACAGCATCAGAACATTGAAGTCAAGCAAATCCGTTTCCAAGACAACCTGGTTGATCTCTTTACCAAATCATTGCCCAAGTCTACTTTTTAGAAGCTCGTCCAAGGAATCGGCATGCGTAAATTATCTGAGTTAAATAGCTTATAGTTCTCTTATTTGGAAGTTATGTCTAACTCAGGGGGAGTATCCTGAAGCATACTCACTTGATCTTAATGTATTCTTTTTCCTACGATTAGGAGCATTTTTCCCACTGGGTTTTTGCTACCTAACGAGGTTTTGATGAGGCACCTATCTTGGGATGATCATACTCCGTTGAGTTCACTACTTTCGTCCTGTTTGACGTTTGTTTTAGACATTATGTATACTTCTCACCTTTCTCCTTAGTGTATGAGTTTTCACTTGCCTTAGGTTTTACCATAGCAAGGTTTTGTGAGTTTTACTACCAATGCATACTTTCTTTAAATTTGAGACTCGCATTCGCCCGTTGTACCACCAACTTCATCAACTATTCTACCTTATTTGCTGAAGATCTGATGCGATGTTTTGTTTGAGTATTTACACACTCAAGGGGGAGTGTTGCAATCATATATAGAATAGGAATGTGATTGTGTAAATCCTAGTGTATCTAGGGATATCTTGGAATATTCCCCTTAGTAGTTAATGTCCTATTAGAGTTGTAATCCTAAAAGGGTAATGATTTAACCTATCCTAGTACTATAAATAAAGGCACAATGAGGTGATACAATACACACCTCACAATTAAATCTCTCTTCTCTCTCTCTTGCCGCTGACTTCTCTCCTCTCTAGTCCTAAATACAATTTAGTCAAATAGGCCTACAACATACCCTACATAATATTATTTCATATGTTGCCAGATTAAATAGAAAACTATTTTGGAGGCCCCTTAAATTTTGGGGCCCTGTGCCATGGAGCCAGTGACACTCCATTAATGTCGGGCCTGTCTTAAATGCTGAGTGGTCTTGCATTATTTTTGTTCCCGTGCCCACCCAAATTCAATTCCCTCCCTCAACGGAAAAAGGGGTAGTTTTGCTTTTTTAATTTTTAATTTTTTAATTTTTTTAATTTTTTTATGTCTACTTTAAATAATAAAGAAACAATAATTAGGTTATTAAATGTGGCATTTTCCGGTAGTGGGGTTTTTTTTTTCCAATTTACTTGCAAAATCAAGTTCAAGTTTGTCTAAATATAAATTAGGGTTTATTTATTTATTGATTGATAATCTTTTCATGTTTAAGTTAAATAAAATGTTGTTTGTTGTAGGCCTATTTGACTAACTCTATTTAGGACAGAGAGGGAGAGGGGCTAGCGGCAACAGAGAGAGAAGAAAGAGATTTAACTTTGAGGTGTGTTGTATCACCCCCTTATGTCTTTATTTATAGTAGTAGGATAGGTAGAATCCTTACCCTAATAGGATTACATCTCTAATAAGAATTAAACTACTAAAGGGAATATACAAGATACTCCTAGATACACTAGGATTTACACAATCACATTCCTAATCCAATAAGACTGCAACACTCCCCCTTGACTTAAATACTCAAACAAAACGTCGCATCAGATCTTCAACATATGAGGTAGAACAGTTGATGAAGTGGTCGGCATAACGGATGAGTGCGAGTCTCAAATATAAGTAAGTAAGTATGCATTGGTAGTAAAACTCACAAAACCTCGCTATGGTAAAACCCAAGGCATGGGGAAAACACATAGACTAAGGAGAAAAGTGAGAAGTATGCATAATGTCTAAAACAAACGTCAAACAGGACGAAAGTAGTGAACTCAACGGAGTATGATCATCCCAGGATGGGTAACTCGTTAAAACCTCGTTAGGTAGCAAAAACCCAGTGGGAAAAATGCTCCTAATCGTAAGAAAAAGAGTACATTAAGATCAAGTGAGTATACTTCAGGATACTCCCCCTGAGTTAGACATAACTTCTAAATAAGAGAACTACAAGCGATTCAACTCAGATAATTTACGCATACCGATTCCTTGGATGAGTTTATGAAAAGTAGACTTGGGCGATGACTTCGTGAAGTGATCGACCAGGTTGTCTTGGGAACGGATTTGCTTGACTTCAATATTCTGATGCTGTTGTTCCTGGTGAGAGTAAAAGAACTTCGGTGCTATGTGCTTGGTGTCATCTCCCTTGATGTATCCCTTCTTTAACTGCTCGATACATGCTGCATTGTCTTCAAAGATCGTCGTAGGAAGGTCAACGACGGAAGTAAGACCACTAGTGCTTCGAATATGTTCCATAACTATTCTCAACCAAAAGCACTCTCGCGAAGCTTCACGCAGGGCGAGAATGTCAGCATGGTTCAAAGAAGTTGCAACTACCGTTTCTTTGGTAGACCTCCAAGATATAGCGGTGTCTACAACGGTAAAGACATAACCTGTTTGAGAACGTGCCCTATGTGGGTCAGACAAATAACCAGCATCTGCGTAACCAATGAGGCGAGAATCAACGCGAGGACCGAGAGAGACGGCAGCTCCTCTCAAGGATTCATGGGTATAGAACTGGCCCAAATCCGTCGTACCTTTGAGGTAGTGAAAAGTGTCTTTAACACCATTCCAGTGTCTGTATCTAGCTAAAAGATTAATAGCGAAGGACATGTCGGGTCTAATGCATTGAGCCGAGTACAATAAAGTACCAATTACACTTAGGTATGGAACTTCAGGCTCCAAAATCTCTTCCTCATCATCTTTCGGACGGAAGAGATCTCGTTTAGCATCTAGAGTCCAAACGACTATAGGAGTACTCGAAGGCTTCGCTTTATCCTCATTAAAACGTCGCAACACCTTCTGGGTGTAGTTTAATTGATGTACTAGGATTCCATCCAAACAATTCTCGATCTCCAGGTTGAGACAATATCGAGTTTTCCTAAGATCTTTCATCTCAAACTTCGATTTCTAGTGCGCGGTAATTTCCTCAAGCTCTGCGGGAGTTCCGATGAGGTTCATGTCGTCGACATAAATTGCAACGATCAAAAATCCGGAATGTGACTTCTTAATGAACACGCATGTGCATAGTTTGTTGTTTACACAACCCTGATTTATCAAATATTCACTCAGACGGTTATACCATCCGCCCAGATTGCTTCAATCCATAGAGTGATCTCTTAAATCTAATTGAGAGAGTGTTCTGTGGTCTAGAACTATTTGAACCAGTCAATGGAAGTTCTTATGGAACTTTCATGTACATTTCCGTATCTAGATCCCCATAAAGATACGCGGTTACCACGTCCATAAGCTGCATATTTAATTTTTCAGAAACTACCAAACTAATAAGGTAGCGGTACGTTATGACGTCCATTATGGGGGGAATACGTCTCCTCGTAATCAATCCGAGGGCATTGAGAGAAGCTTTGCGCTACGAGGCGTGCTTTATATCGCACTATTTCATTCTTTTCATTACGCTTCCTCACGAAGACCCATTTCTAGCCAACGGGCTTCACATGTGGTGGAGTAGGAGCTCCAGGTCCAAACACTTTTTGTTTCACGAGCGAATCAAGTTCGACCTGAATTGTTTGTTTCCAGTTTGACCAATCAGTTCTATGTCGACATTCATCAACGGAACATGGTTCAATGTCATCACTAAGTATGATGTCCGAAGCAATGGTATACGTGAATGCATCGTCGCCAATCATCTCATTTCGATTCCAAACCTCATCCAAAACTGTGTAATGGATCGAAATCTCACGATTATTGGGAGACCGGTATGTTTCATCTAAAACATCACCGTAATCTAGAATAACCTCATGCGTTGGAACGAATGAGTAAGCAATGGTCGGATTCAGACTAGGGTAACTAATTTGTGCCGTTTTCCACTTCTGGGGTTGTGAATCCTTTGAACCAGGTGGCCTACCACTCTTCAGGGTAGGAGCATGTGATTGGCTAGCCGCCAAGGTACTATGCCATGTGGGAGGTGTGGCCACCCCACCCTTGGGGACGGTTTGGCCTTCCACGGCAATGTTACAGCATACGTTTAATACGTCAATCCTTGTAGGTGCGTTTGCAGTGGGTATATGTGATCTCATCACCTTTGCTAAATCAGTAAAAGCATCCAGCATGCTTTGAGCAATGCTTTGAAGATCTAGAATACGTCGCACTTCAGTTTCAGACTGAGGTGTGCAGGGATCTAAACAAGACATAGTGGGAGTAATCCACAACAATTTGCGGCGTTCTACAGGAACGTTAGTGATTTTATCTCCCCCTAACAACAGGAAGATTGTCTTATCGAAGTAACAATCCGCAAAACGTGTGGTGAAGAGATCTTTTTTCAAGGGCTCTAAGTAGCGTATAATTGATGGCGAATCATAACCGACATAGATTTTCATTTTTCTCTAATGACCCATTTTGGTACGTAGTGGTGGCGCCATTGGCACATAAACTGCGGACCTAAACACATGTAAATGGGAGACGTCAGGTTCGTATCCAATAACCAAATGTAACGGTGAATATGGTTGGGTAGAGGTGGGCCTCAAGTGGACCAACATAGCCACGTGCAATATTACATGGCCCCAGGCAGATACCGGCAAATTGGTTCTCATAACCAAAGTCTGAGCTATCGTTTGAAGACGCTTTATGAAAGCTTCTGCCATGCCGTTTTGGGTGTGAACATGGGGTACATTATGTTCAACTTCAATCCCAACAGACTTGCAATAATTGTCAAAAATCTATGACGTAAACTCTCCAGCATTATCCAGTCGAATCGACTTGATCGGATAATTAGGGTGGTGAGCCCTAAGCTTAATAATTTGTGGTAGGAGTTTCGCAAATACAGCATTACGTGTGGACAATAAGCAGACATGTGACTATCGCGTCGATGCATCAACCAACACCATGAAGTATCTAAATGGTCCGCATGTTGGTTGAATAGGTCCATATATATCCCCTTGAATCCTTTGAAGAAATTTAGGGGGGTCGTGAATAATCTTTGTAATTAACAGTTGAATGTTCAACTTCCCCAAGGAACATGCTTTACAAAGCGAATGGTTGGGATAAGATTTCAAGTGATGTCCATGAGATACTTTGAGGATACAGCGCATCATATCTCGTCCGAGGTGTCCCATTCGATCATGTCAAAGTAGCAAGGTGTCCTGGAACCCAGCCATAGGACCGGCCATATGGTGTGTCTCAAGAGCTCGAATGGTTGTTATGTACAACCCACTCGGGAAACATTTCAGCTTCTCGTGAATACGTTTCTGGCCATATTTGTAAGAAGTGATACAAAGATATTTAGAACCATTCTCTTAGGTGGTTTTCACATGATAATGATTATCTCGAATATCTCTAAAACTCAGCAGCGTTTTTCCAGAACATGGAGAATATAGTGCCTCTTTAATGGTTAATTTAGTACCATAGGACAACATTATATGGGCATTTCCGTATCCTTCTATCAGGTTGGATGGGCCTGAGAGGGTTGTCAGAGGTGCATTTTTAGGTACAAAGTTTGTAATATAGTGTTTCTCATGCAATATGGTGTGCATAGTTGCACTATCAGCCAGACAACTAACTTCCCCATTATTCATACCTAGAAATAAATTAATTGAATCGGTCACATGCATAAATATAATTCCATTCATTCAATTAATCAATTCGAGAAATAATATCCATAAAATAATTATCCAAAGTTCAAAACAAATCAAACAAATAATTCCAAATACTTAGAAAAATTGTTCGAAAATTAAAACCATAAGCCTAAAAAATAGGGAAGGGGTTCGGCCACTCATAGTAGGTTCGGCCACTAGGGGTTAAACACCCTAAAACATGTCTAAAATTCATTTTTCCATAGGAGCGGATACCTCCTGAAAATCTGAAACCTCCAGAGTTGTAGTAGTATATTCGGGAAGTTCTACAAGCGCAAAGTTAGACTCACGACGGGAATGATACTTGGCAATGGCCTCGGGGGTAGCTCGGCATATGTGTGACCAATGATCCTTTGATCCATAGTGGTAGCACATGTCTATTTCAGTGGAATTCGATTGAACGGTAGCTTTTCCCTTGTTCTTGAAGCTTGGGGCCTTCAAGGCAAGGGGTTGGCGCTTATGGGTCAAATTTCCTCCCTTGGATAGGCCTTTGTTCAGGGGACCTTGGGCCCATGGTGGGGCTTGCCGCCCTTTTCCACGGTCACGTCGGGGTTTCCGTCGGTTGTGGCTGCTAGAATTTGTCATGCGCTTTAGGCGCGGCGTTCGAGCCAGTAGGTCAAGCTTGATGATTCTTCATCAAAAGCTGGTTCTGCTTTTTAGCGAGAAGTAGAACAGATATCAAATCCAAAAATTTGTTGAACTTATGTGCCCTATATTGTTGCTGCAGGACAATATTTGTGGCATTGAAGGTCGAATAGGTCTTCTACATAAGATTCTGTTCGGTTAAGTCCTCTTTACAGAACTTAAGCAGTGATCAGATTTTACAAACTTCAGAGTTGTATTAATTAACAGACTTAAAGTCTTGGAAGCGTAAATGCTGCCAGTCGTGTCTTGCTTCAGGCAAGAAAATGTCTTTCTGGTGATCGAAGTGATCCCCCAGAGCGAGCCAAAGGGTAAGGGGATCCTCCTTTGCGAGGTACTCAGTCCGCAGTGCATCATGGATGTGCCTTCGGATGAAGATCATAGCAGTAGCTTTCTAAGCTTCGTCGATGGGTTCATCATCGATTGGTTCCTCGATAGTAGCTCTAGGACTCGTTGCAATAAGATGAAGCTTTATGTCTTGAACCCACTTCAAGTAGTTTCTTCCGAAGACTTCCATAACGGTGAAATCGAGCTTGTTCAAGTTCGACATGTCCTTAAACAGAGGGTACAACAAAACGTGGTTAGTCATATGGAAAGCCATAGACATACATCGTAGAACATGCGGGTTCTATATACATGTATTGGTTTAATTGATGCATGAAAGCTATAGGTTTCATGTGGTAAGTTTTGAATAAAAACTTCAGGTTTCAAAGGTACTAAATTCGAAACTACAGGTTCGATTTAGTTATGAACGTTTAGTTCGTATAGGGACACCTGCAAGAACATAGAATACAATATACAATAAAGTGTAGTGGATTTGTGGATTGCTTCAGGAACCCAAGTGTAAGTGCTTTGTGACTACGAAAGATAGTCTACGGTTCAAAGAGACAAAATAATTTATTGAATCGTTAATGCCAAAAAGTAAGCTTTAGGCCATTAATTTTGGATTAATTGTTAGATTAATGGACTGCTGGTCACTTTAATTAATTCAATAGATTGAGACCATTCGGGGTCGATTGTAGAAGCAAAAATAATTATAACATGCAGGTTAAAAATTATTTAAAATGCCAATAATTAGCATTGGATTCGAAAAACCATAGCCCAAACATGGTGGGCATGGGTGCCGTGAGTACGGCAAAGCCCTAAAGGCTTAATGGGCTCGGGTGGCTGCAACAAGTAGCCCAATGCATGGCTTCAGGCCACGGGTCGAGAGGTGGGAAGCCCAACAGCAAAGCTGCTGGTGTTTTAGGCCAGGGCAAGTGCACGGGGGCAAGCCCAATGGCTTGCGAGTGTGCGATGAAAGCCAAAGTTGAGTTTCAGTTTTGGGTCGCAGGGACAAGCCCAGCCATCTGGGCTGGTTTCTAGTGTCGCGGGCTGTGGCGAGGTCAAGCCCAGCAAGCTGCGGGCTGTGCTAGAATAGGCTTGAGTGGACTGGGGTTGTCAGATGTGCATTTACAAGCTTCTGGCATGCGGGTTTGGGCTCAGGTTGGACTGGGGCTGCAGGCCCGTTTAGCAGATAGTCCAAGCCGAAGCCTGGTTGGGTCTGATAGAGGCAGCAAGCCCAGATGGCTGCTCACATGATCCATGGTGTCAAACAACATCGTCCCCCATGCGGCTGGGCTTTAGGCCAGCGCGGTGGTCCATTGATGATGCCACGGTGGTGCCATAGTAGTGCCACAAAGAAAAAAAAAATCCCAATTTTCTTTAATTTTTTTTTTCGAATTCTAGGTTTAAAAACCCTAATTGCTTCTAAATTAATTTTGATTCTTTGACTCACAATTCCACATAGCATAAATGCGTAATGCATGAACAATTATATATATTGACAAAATATATGAACATATATACGATATATATAATTGGAAGGAAACTATAAATATAAGGGGTTCATGCATCATGGGGAATGTTTTCATGCTCCAAGGTTTTTTCAAATATCTTAATTTATTTTAGAAGAACCTGATTGGCAGAAAGCAATTGAAAGCTTTTGAATTTGTAGAAGATAGCCTCTTCCTACAATCCTTCAGTTCCTTAGCTTTTGGCAAAAACGTGCTAATAACATGTTGTAGGCCTATTTGACTGAACTGTATTTAGGACAGAGAGGGAGATGGGCCGGCGGCAACAGAGAGAGAAGAGAGATTTAATTCTGAGGTGTGTTTTGTATCACCCCCTTATGCTTTTATTTATGGTAGTAGGAAAGGTAGAATCCTTACGCTAATAGGATTACATCTCTAATAGGAATTAAACTACTAAAGGGAATATACAAGATACTCCTAGAAACATACACAATCACATTCCTAATCCAATAGGATTGCAACATTGTTATACTTTTTTTTTATATTGAATAAAGTGTTGTTATTGACAATGAAAAAATATCATTCTACACTTTTTTGTATAATTTTTCCTTTGTGATTTTATATATTATAGGAGTGAAGTGCAACCTTTCATGAGAGCTTGATGAAAAAGAAAACCATTAGTTATATTACTATATGTGGCCTTTGGTAGTAGTAGTTTTTCGTTTTCATTTATTGTTTGCGTGTAAAAATTAGAGATTTTAAATATGAAAAAAAATCATTCCAAAGGTTTTATAATGTGCAAGTGGTTTGTAGATCAGTTAGTTAAGAGTGTTCACCTTTGCTCTCTAGGTCTCGTGTTCAAATCCCCCTTCCTGTAGTTTTAATGAGTTTAGTGTAGATTATCCTATCATTTGTCAAAAAAAAGTACATAATGTCAAAAAGTCTATTTTCTTTAATATTTGATGTACATACGTATAAATACTAAAATAAATAATTATTTTATGTAAAGTTATGTTAAAGCATATTTTTAGGTGTCGCCCAGGTCCTCAAATGACTCAGGACCGGCAATGCTGATATTCACGTTTGGCAAAACAAGAATATGCCCACAAGTTATAAGTAATCATATGGTAAGGTGTTGACGCTAATGCATCTTTGTATTTTATGCCCCATTTAATGGTAATCAGTCTGCGTATCTTTTATAAAGACGTAGCTATAGTCTTGATATTCACGTTTGGATTTGGATAGTTTGTGCTATCCTATGTACATTATCTTGATGTTCAATAGAGCAATCTATTCAATAAAAAAATTTAAAAAAAAAACATGCAACGAGCAGAAGTAACTGCAGTAACCATTTCCTCAAACCACAATTTATTCCCTAAACCCAAATTAATCGAGTATTATTACAAAAGGAAACAGGTAGATGTGATATCCCACAAAGAAAAAATAATTGTAACAACAAACTGAGCCTCCAAACCCCTCTATGCGTCGAAGAGATATTTCCCACTTGAAGACATTGGTTCTGAATTAAGGAGGGGCCACCACGAAAGACCAAAGCTAATGTCAAAGTCTACGACTAACCAGTAATTTGCCCTAGAAGAAGGGGAAGAACTTTATACCTTTGTTTCTACGTGGTAATTGAAAAAAAAACACGGAGCATTGAATTTAGAGGAGGAGATTATGAAATCAACGTTTCGTATACAGCATGTCAAAACTTGAATTGACTCAACTGAACAACTACTTTAAATATATCTATAAAGCTGAAATGAACATGAACACCTCCAAGAACTCTCCCCACACCTTAAACCTTAACCCTAAACTTTCCCCACACACAGGAAAGCATGTTGAGAAAGAATATGACTTAGCATACTTGAATTAGACATTTAAAAATATAATATTTCAAATTTTAAAATATGAACCATAAGAAGAAAAATCATAAAGCATAAAAAAATCTTCAACTTAACCAGATTAATATTTAAGTCTCTGAGTTGGCTCAGTTCAACAGCTTCTTTGAACAACTTATACTGCACAATGTCATGTAGTCTTCCGTATCGTGCTATATAATTCTCTCTTTAGACTCTTTTTGTTCGAGCATATATTTGTAGAGAATGACTCTTTGTCATGCCATCGCGCTTCTATACCCATTCTTCGAGCCATCTGCAGGTCTTGAATGACATAATACTTCTTCATACACAAGGCTAGGGACATTCAAAATATAGATAAATGCCACAAACACGCACCCTTAACAGAATCACCTTTACAAGTGCCATTAGTATTAATTTTTACATAGAAAACATCAGAAATATACATATTCTTGCCGTCATCGGTATGAAAAGAAAACCAAAGATGTACGATAAAAGTACAATCTAGTCTCCTCTAAGCCTTCTTTTCATCATGGTCATACGCACTGTAATCATCGCATAGAGCCTATCTTGTACATGATCTAAGAATTGAAAATATGCATATCTCCATGTCTAACAATTAAAGAACCAAACACTCCCCAAAACCCTACAACGAAACCCAGTGCGGTGAAAATATACAACCATGGAAATTGATATCCATTGTTCACACCTTGGTTGTTACTATCTGCATCAATGCCCTTAATTGGTAGACACTCATTCGGAAGTGGAGCACCACACAGTTTTGAATTCCCCTCAAATGCAGAAGCATTGAAACTTTGGAGCTGAGTGCTTGTTGGGATTGGTCCTTCAAGATTATTGTATGAGACATTCAAAGATTTTAAGAAATTAAGGCTTGCCAAGGACAACGGGATGTTTCCAGACAAATGATTCATGGAGAGGCTCAAATTCTCTAGATTTTTTAGGTTGGATATTTGTTCTGGAATGTTCCCGAAAAAGTAGTTGCCACTAAGATCCAAGTTGTGGACAAGGTGTATTTGGCTTATTTCAGTAGGTATTCTGCCACGAATGTGATTGAGAGATAGGTCTACTGTTGGTGCAAAGTTGGACAATCTTCGTGGGTAAAAAATTGGATTTAGGTCTGCAGCGGTGAAGATAGGCAGGTCAATATAATCGTCTACTTGAGTTATGGTTGATTCATGTACCAAACTTGGAAGTCCATAAAGTTCTTTTGGACATTCACCGGAAATTTGGTTGTCTGCCAAGCTCAAGAAAAAGAGTTTGGGAAGAGTCCCCAACGATCTAGGAATTGGCCCTGTAATTCGACTACCTTTCAGAATCAAGATCTCTACATTCTTGAGTTTTGATAACCATAAAGGCATTTGACCAGCAAACTCACAATAATAAATACTCAAAAATCGAAGATTTTGAAACCCACCGACATCAAGCATGCCTTCATCAGTTGGAATTTCCTCATCTTTGAACGAATATGAAAGGAGGAGTGTTTGAAGGCTTTTGCAATGCATCAATATCTTCATTGCCCCAGTGATGTTGGTTAAGCCACCAAGAGAGAGAAGGGACAAAGATTTCAATGAAAGAATTTCAGGTTGTATTTGTCCCTCTAGATTATTTGCACTCAAACGAATAGCTTTTAGGGACTGGCATGAATAAAGGCTTGTTGGAAATGCACCAATAAAGTGGTTTCGAAGTAGGTCAAGTTTACTTAGGTGACTGAGTTTCGAGAAATTGAGCATGGAGATATCTCCTTCCAAGTTGTTGGCTGCCATATGTATTTCTACAAGGTTTGTGCAATTCATCAAGGATGGGGGCATAGAACCTTCAAAATGGTTGTAATCAAGAGCCAAGATTTTCAATTTGGAGAGCTTTCCAAAATGGAGAGGAAGCACGCCACTCAATTGATTAAAGGAGAGGTCAAGGATTGCGAGGTTGGTGAGGTTGAAAATTTTCTCGCTTATGGCTCCATGGAGTGAATTGGAAGGGAATGTAATTTCTTCGAGTTTCCTGGCATTGTAGATATCTTTCGGAATTAATCCTAAGAGGTTATTGTTACCAGCACGAAAAATTTGCAGTTTTGAACACCCCCCGAGTCCAGGAGAAAGGTTGCCACTGAATGCATTGAGGGAAAAATCCAACAGCCTAATCAAGGGAGAAGAATGAATACATATAGAGGATGGGATCAAACCCGAGAAGCTATTGTTGTGGATGTTGAAACTAGTTAAGTTTCGAGCTTTTTGGAAGAATGACGATGGAATTGCACCATGGAAGCGATTGCTTGACAAATCCAACGTTTGGATATTGTGTGATGGTAGAGAAAATGGTAGCTTTCCAGAAAGAAGATTAAAACTCAAATCAAGGATCTCAAGACGATACAAAGACAAGAAGAATTCAGTTCCAAGTGATTCGGAAATTGAATTGTGAGAGAGATTCATGTGGGTGAGGTGTGTGAGATTTCCAAGTGATGATGATGAGGGGAAAATAGCTCCTTTGAGACCTTTGTTGGATAAGAGCAAATGGGTGACCAAACCATCCTGATTACAAGTGATGCCCTTCCAACGACAACAGTTAACTGAAGTCCAATTTAAAGGACGAGAAGATAGGGTGGAGGCAAAGGACAAAAGAGAGGCGCGCTCAGTTTGGTTGCATGCATGAACATTTGTAGAGATGATGTGAGAGAATAAAAGGATGAGAAGGAAGCCATGAGCCATTGGGTTGGAAATTAAGCTGCTTTAGCATATATATGTTTCTTTACATTCGGAATTCTCAAAGTTTGAGTATATATAGAGCAACTAATTGCATACATAATCCAAAGTGAATCATTAAAGCTCGAACACTTGCGTTAGCGGCAAAAATCACTACAAATTGAGATATTGGAAAACAACCATAACCACACAGTACAAATGTTCCAAACCCCTCTATACGTCGAAGAGATATTTCCCACTTGAAAACATTGGTTCTGATTTTTAAGGTGGGGCCACCATGAAAGGACCAATGCTAATGGCAGACAACAACTCACTAGTACTTGTCCCTCGAAGAAGGGGAATAACTCATCCCTATGTTTCTACGTTGTAATTGAAAGAAAAAAAAAGATTCTTTAGAGAGAGAATATGAATTGACACCGAAAGCTAGTTTGTGTACGTATATGATGTTTAGTACTATCAACGTTTCGTATACGGCATGCCAAAACCTGAATTGTCTGAACGTGGTAATTGAAAAAAAAAATGATTCTTTAGAGATAGAATATGAATTGACACCGAAAGCTGATTTTTGTACATACATGTTGTATAGTACTATTAACGTTTCGTATACGACATTGCCAAAACCTGAATTGTCTCAATTGATATGAACCCAAACACCTCCAAGAACTTTCCCACACATTAAACCTTAAACCATAAACTTGCTAATGAGTCGATATTATACCATATATTTTATCCTATTCGTAGTTATAATTTATTGGTTATTTTTGTAGAATTTTGATACTTTGATTTATATCCTTAATGAAGGACTTTCGACTTCCTCTTGAGCAAAAAGTAGTCAAACATGAAATTTTTGAGTGATTTCAACTAGAGGATGTTTGTGAGTCTCTTAGCTTGTTTGTTTCAAAGTTTCACATTTTTCCACCAAGCTGTTTATTTATGGCGATGAAATAAAGGAGCAGAGCGCAATGCTGTCATAGTGACTTTCGGGCTTGATTGCAAATTTTGGAGCCCAAGATGGCCTATTTTGGATTCGGCTATTTCTGAAGTTGTGTTCAAATTGTTCTAATATTTAAAACAAGCTATCATGGGCCGCATATGGAGGAGATTTAGGTCTAAAACGTGGCTGGACAGACTCATGGTAGATACTCGTTAATTGGGATTTTGTTTCCTAGTTTATCTTAATTTATTTTGTTTCCTATTTTTATTATAAGACATTTTCTAGGTAGGATTTTATTTTGTAATAGTATAAATAAAGCTATTTAGCCATTAGGGTTCAAAACGCATCAATTTGGTGAATTTGGCTTAGAGAGCTTTTGATGATTGAAGTTTATTTTCAAGGTGTTTTCTTTCCATGTTCTTCATGATATTTTGTTTTATGATTGTTCGTAACAAATTTCTTTTGCTAGGGCGCGGCCACGAGCCTTTGCAAGAATATGTAGTTTATTTTCAAGTTACTTATGATATTATGCATGCACTGTTTGAATTATTAATCACTGTGTTTAAACTACCTAATTGTCTTGATGATTGGCCGTCATTATGATATTTAGAAAAGTAATTTGATGCAATTTTGGTCGGAAGGTTCCCTGAAATTTGGCGATGGCTTCGTGTGGTTGATAATTGTAATTTCAAAAGCTATTGTTTAGGTTATAAACATAGAATTGCTAAAACTATGACACTTGTTTCCTATAAAACTTGCCTTATTTGGAATCCTGCAAAATAACTTTTGATAGATCAAACGAGTATGTCATCCTCCAGTGAATCTAAATTTATTTCACCTCCTAATTACCAGGTCATTGCAGTCTTCTACATAGTTATCACCATATTTCTGTGGAATTGATTGTCTCTCAGTATCTACAAGTTATAAGTCATCATGGCCACTGTTATTCAAATTTTCACTACAAAAAAACTGGGCACTGCACACAATAAATTATCTGTGCTCTTTGAGGCCAAAAAGTACCAACAATTGTGCCCATAAACCAATAGCAACAGTGCAGCAACCAAATTTCTATATGTGCCCTCTATAGGCGTTACCTTTGCTTATAGCGCACAAAGGGGCTCTTTGTGCTCAATGAGGAAGCACAAATAGTGGTTTTATTGTGTCTCTGACACCCGTGTCAGATGATTTTCACATCATGTTAGCACAAATTTTGTAATTGTGCCATAACAATTAACAATTAAAAACAAAATATAAAAACAAAAAAAATCAAAACACCCTACAAAGTACAAACCCAAATTGAAGCTAACAAAAAATTAATTTTCTTTTCATAAAATCAAATCAAAACTGCACCTACCACAAGCATCTAGAATATTACAAGTTACAAACATTCAAACCATCCATCAAATATATATTCAAACTACTATAATTTTACACATTTTATCCCTGATTAAAAAAACACTTTAAAACGAACATTTTTGGCCAATTGCATCTTCCCCGGAAAGCTTTGATGCATCTTCCCCGGAAAGATTTGCTGCTCCACAAATAAATTCATCAGGATCGTCTGTATGTGGGATCGGGACTTCTTTCTACCTTCAGTGATCGCTAACCCCTATATGGCTCAACAAAACGATCCAACCTCCTAATTAATCTTGAGAAATACTCTGACAAACAACAAAGTCCTTAATTTGTTCCTGCTCATTTCACATAAAACAACACTAACACTTACATCCACCAATGCAGACACAAGTCATCATGCCCACAAGCAGAGCTCCATCAAGCTTGTACTTCTACAATAGGGCTCAAACATATGAATCTATGGGCATGAAGTAAAAAAAATACGCCAATCGGAATCGAAATGAAAATTTTCGCATATTATTTTTTTTTTCCGGTGGAGAATCAGCAACGGAATGGGAGTTTTACTTTTTCTTTGTGGATCCAAGAGATTGTAGACCTTTTCCTTCCTGTTGTTCATCGATCAGAGACCCGATCCCATCATTTCATCACCATCATCTCATATCGGAAACCTACATAAAGAATCAAACACACGCATCAAAAAGTTTTTCTTTTTTTGATTCACACTTTGAAATTGAGAACTAACACACAGAAGGGGAACATGGTTACCTTTTTTTAGCATCGGGATTTGTAATCGCAGTTTTGACCTTGGTCTGGAGCAAGAGTATGGCCTGGGTTTGAAAACGAAGACAATTATGAGGTTTGAAGGCAGAGTTTATATATATGGCTTTGCTAATTGGAATGAAGGCCTTGAGGTGTTTAAAAGCAGAGAACTCTCGAGTATTTGAGAAAGAAATTAGGGTAGAGACGTTTGGGTTTGAAGTGGTGTTGCTAGGGTGATCAGAGAGAGAGGAAGTGGAGCGGCTGCTAGGGTTGAGAAATTACCAAATGAAGCTGTAGATCACTTATATAATAACAGCTGCTAGGTTTCTTTGCACACATGTGGCGAGCACGTGCATGCCCTATGCCTTTCACTGCTCCCAGGTCATGAGTTCGAAACCAGGTGGTTTATGTCCCTTCTCTTTTCATTTTTGTTCTGCTGCTTTTATTTTACGTGAAAAAAGAAAATTAAAAAACTAATAGAGAGAGCAAGAGGGGGGGCATGAAAAGATTTTTTTATTTAAATGTATTAAATTAGAGAGCACGAGAATTTTTATTGTGCTTTTGTATATTAATAAAAAAAAATGTAATTTCTGACATGAAAATGACATACACAAACTAGGCACAATAGTTTTGTGCTCAAATTTTTGTAGGCACAAATAAACTTTTCTTTTTTTCTTTTTCGGCACAAACTAATGTGCCCTTTGTTTAGAGGGCACATTTGAGATTGTTTTGGTGCTCATTGATATTTAAAAAGCACAAATATGTATTTGTGCTCAATGATAATGAAAAGGGCACAAATGAATTGTGTTCTTAGCCCATTTTTCTTGTAGTGTTTGACTTATATATATATATTTTTCACATATTTCATGCCAAACGAAGTGGAAATATTTTCGCAAATAACAAATGATAGTTTGAACACCCCATACAGGGTTCTCATTCGACTATACGACAGACAAGCTTGTAGAACTGCTCATAAAGGGACTTATGATACTGCAAGATAACAAAACAATAGTTCATGGGACTTATGATACTGCAAGATAACAGAACAATAGTTCATTGCTATTTGGACTCCATACGACTTTTTTTTTCTCATAAACAACAATTCTAGGCTTGGCTGTGGGTCTAAACCTTCACGAAAAATTCTAGATATAGGCTAATGTTTCCTAATTTACCACAAAAAACACAAAAGAATGTCTTTTCACATCCAGATACTAATGTTAAATTGCAAGATCCGTAAAGCTTTAAAAACACAAATCTGTTGACTATGGAGGAATTGAAGAAGCTTAGGGAAGAAGAAAGTAATGAGAGAGAAAGCTAGAGAGAGAATCTGAAATATAGATTTGTATTAGACAATGACTTAATGAGTCTATTACATCAACAGGTTATATAGTAAAAACCCTCATTTGCCTATTACAAAATTACCCTTAGCAATCTTTGCTTATTACAACAATACCCTCAACAGATTTAACAAACTCTCAACCAAGGAACAAAATGCCGATAATATCGGCGAAATATCGCCGATATTATCGGTTTTTCACGGTACCGATATTTTAATTACTACCCAACTGGTTTTCATCAAAATATCGCGATATTATCGATATTATCGATAATATCGCGATATTGTCGATATTATCGATAATATCGCGATATTGTCGAAATTATCGCGATATTCTGCAAGGAAAAGGAAGGACACGGAGAAGTGGGGGGAAGAACATGGGAAGGCACCCCAGAGGAGACCCCATCTGTGCGTTTGGGGGTGCGAAAAGGGGCTTTGAAAATGTCCCACTGCAGAGGAAGGCGTCATTCTCTGTAGATGAAGGCGTTCTGGGGGGGAGGAAAGGGAAGGGAAGGAAGAATCTGGGGGGGGGAGGATCCGCCGCGTCCCAGGAAGGAAGGATCTGTTTTGTGCGGGGGGGAAGGGAGGGATCTGCTTCTTCTTCTTCTTTTGGGTGGTGTGTTGGGGGGGAAGAAGAGGGGGGGAGGATGGATCTTCTGGACGTGCGCCGGGGGGGGATGGATCTTCTGGCGTTCTGAAGATTTTTTTTTTTTGGGGGGGGGGGGGGAAGAAGAATCTGAGGACAGATAGGTTGGGGAGAAAGGGTCCTGGGTAACGGGGAGCGGAGAAGAGAGGGTGGGGTCTTGCGTCTGACTGTGGCACACAGCCACATACGGTTTTGGGACATGGTTTCGTAGGAAACCACGGTTTTGGCACATGGTTTTGTGTACAGTTTTGTGCAAGTGTGCGTACGATTTTTTCTGACTGATCTGATTGGCAGCCACCAGCAAGTTTGCATCACCAGTTTCAGTTTTCAAATACCTTATTTCTATGTCTGTCAGAGCCATTCCAAACATATATTCTTTCACATTTGTATCAAAGCCATTCAGAGTATTTTCGTTTCTACTTCTTCCCTTACCCCTTTCAAAGCCATTCCAGATATATTACAGAGCTTGAACACAAAGGGTTCCATATTTAAGGTAAGTTTAAAAACTTATATTTATATTATTGTAATTTACACAACAACAAAAAAAATTTTGTATGTTAATTTTTGTTAATACTTGCATGTTAATTTTTGTAATTAATTAAGTAATGTTAATTTTTGTATGTTACTTTTTGTTAATACTTGCATGTTAATTTTTGTAACTAATTAAGTAATGTTAATTTTTGTATGTTAATTTATACAACAACAAAAATATTATTGCAAGTATTAAGTAATTAATACTTGCATGTTAATTTTTGTAACTAATTAAGTAATGTTAGTTTTTGTATGTTAATTTATACAACAACAAAAATATTATTGCAAGTATTAAGTAATTAATACTTGCATGTTAATTTTTGTAACTAATTAAGTAATGTTAACAATTACATGTTAATTTTTGTAAGTAATTAAGTAATGTTGTATAATTATTCCCTAGGATATTTTTAATATGTTTAATGTTATTTATTATTTTATTAATATTAGGTTTTATTATCAAATTAGATTATTATTCATTAATATTAGGTTTTTTTTATTATCAAATTGGATTATTATCAAATTGGATTATTCATTAAATTGGATTATTATTAAATTGGATTATTATCAAATTGGATTATTATTCATCACTATGTTTTATATTAGGATTATTTTTTTTTATCAAATTGGATTATTATTCATTAATATTAGGTTTTATTATTCCATATTATTTTTATAATTACTTAAATTTTTACAATCATTTTCTTTACTTCGTATTTAATTCTTCTGTAGAATAACTTTATTATTTAGGTTCTCTTATATAACCGTCATCACTACTATATTTTTTGGCCAAATAAAAATTGTCTAATTTTCATGAAAAATAAATATAGGTACGTTTAAGATGTCCAGTGGAGTTACTAAACGTGATCCAGCTTGGGAACATGGAGACCCAATAGACGGAAACAAACATGGCACAATTTGCAAATATTGTCATTGGGTAATGAAGAGTGGCGGAGTGACATGACTTAAGTACCATCTTAGTGGATTAGATCCAGCAAAAAATGTCCAACGATGCGATAATGTCCCCCCAAAAGTGAAGGCATTCATCAGCACATTATTAAAAAATAAAAAACAGCAGAAGGAAAAGATAACACATGGAATGGAAAATATTCGAGCTGGGCTACGAGGAGAAGTCATTGGCGAAGCGGTTGACAGTGATGATGATGACGATGAGGACGAATGTGATGATGACATGGGACCTGAAGAACAACGCAGTTTGAAACAAGCATTACGTGCCTCCAAACAGTCAGCATGGGAAAGAGAACACCTTCATAAAATTCCTAATAGAGCACAAGGTTCCGGGACAAGTGGTGGTGCACAAATGAGACGGGGAGGCAGTCTTAGAGAATCACAACCAACACCACCAATAGCCCCAAGTTTATATAAATCATCCAAAGCACGTCAAAAGAGTGTTTGGAGTTATTTCACTAGAGGTAATGTGAATGAGGGAATGGGGCGTCTAATTAGCAAGTTCTTTATCTATGAAAATGTCCCTGCTGAGAAAGCATCATCACATCATTTCAAAAATATGGTAGTGGGATGTCAACAAGCCGGTGTTCGAGTACAACCTCCCACTCCCTATGAGATAAGAAACAAATATTTGGATATGGAGTATAAAGACATTGGCGAGTATGTTAACAAGTTGAAGTCAAAGTGGGAAACTAATGGTTGCACAATCATGTGTGACGGATGGACTGGCCCGACCAGATTGTCTATCATAAACTTCATGGTATACTCCAAGGGAAAGACAATTTTTTTGAAGTCTGTTGATGCTTCAGACCATATAAAGAACTACAAGTATATTTACAAATTATTGAGGGATGTAATCATGGAGGTTGGAAAGCATAATGTTGACCAAGTCGTGACCGACAACGGTTCTGCATTTGTCAAAGCTGGAAAAAAGTTACTAAAGCATCATAATGTGTTTTAGACATCATGTGCAGCACATTGTATTGATCTCATGTTTGAGGCAATGGGGAAGAGAGAGAATGTTGTTACTGTGGTAAAAAGAGCTAGAACGATCACAAATTATATTTACAATCACGGTTGGTTGTTGGCAAAGATGCGTGAATTTTGCAAAGGAGAAATTATTCGTCCAGCTACCACTCGATTCGCCACCAACTATATTGCATTAGACAGCCTACTTAAGAAGAAAGCAGGGTTGAAACATCTATTCACTAGTGACGATTGGGCCAACCATAATTTGAGCCGCTCAAATGCAGGTCGTATGGTGGAAAGTATAATGCTTGATCATGCTTTTTGGACTCAATCAGAACATGTGTGCCAAGTGTTTGAACCTCTTTACAAAGTTTTACGGATCGTTGACACAGAAGTGTATCCTACTATGGGGGCAATATATGAGTTGATGCGTGTAGTGAAGGATGAATTGGAAAGAAAACATGGTGCAAGGTGGGTCATAAAGATAATTGAAGATCGATGGTATAAAACATTATACCACGATTTGCATGCAGCAGGTATAAATTATGTCATAATTTGCAATTCATTTCTTTAGTTGCATAAGTATTATTTCTCTTATTAGAGTATGTGTTTCTTTGAACAGCATATTATTTGAATCCTCGATACCAATACAGACCCGATGTTGGAGATGATGGTACCCTTATACGTGCTGTACATAATGTATACTCTAAATTAAACCCTGCATCACCAACAATTGGCCAATTTGGAAATGAGGTACACAATTACTTAAATTATAATAATTACTTTGTTGGATTAAACTAACACGATTTATTGAATTCAGCTAACATGGTTTAAAGATGCAAGAAGAACTTTTGGAGAACCAACATCAGTTGCTGCTCGAACAAAAATGTCTCCTAGTGAGTGTAAACATATTTCACTATAAGTTTATAATAGAATTTGTTGGAGTTATTAGGCTTATCAACATTGTTTTTCATTGTAGCTGAATGGTGGATCATGTATGGGACCGATGCACCAACTGTGAGAAAGTTAGCAATCAAAGTATTATCACAAACAGCTTCCTCATCTGCTTGTGAAAGAAATTGGAGCACATTTGCACTCATACACACAAAGCAAAGAAATAGGTTGGCTCATAGTAGGTTGGAAAAATTAGTTTATTGCTACTACAACATGAAGCTTCAAGTTCGAGATAAGGAAGCAGAAATAGATCATGTCGACCGTGGTGACCCACTAGATGTGTTTGATTTTGTTGCTGAAGATGATGATACAGAGGGTAACCAACTTTATCAGTGGATTAGGCCTCTTCATTTAGATGATGATGAAGGCAACCCAGCTCCCAGAGTTGCTGAAGAAGCACGTAATGAAGGGATAAATGTAGAAAGAGTATTAGAGGAGGAGGTGGGATCTAGCAGCGCTGACTCTTTGGAAGAACTTTTGCGCCCCAGACCAAGAAACACTGGAATTCCACATTCTTCCAATCCTACACAACCACAACATCGTGTTGATACTAATGATAGCTCTAGTACAAGATCAGGAGACTCACCTACCACCGGAGGTGGGAATGATGAAGGATATAGTGGAGCTGGAGGTAGTGGTGGTGGATATGGAAACTATTATGGACCACCTCCCGGATTTATGAGCCCCTTCACTGGTGAGGCAAACTTCTCGCATGCAACACAGGATGATGACCATGGCAGTAGGCGGGCAGGACCAGGAATTGGTGCCATAGGGAATGACTATACTCGTAGAGAAAGAGGCAAGGGGATTTTGTCAAGTCAAGAAGATGACTCGTTATCTAGAACTTCAGACTCTGTTGGAGTGGGAGGTAGTAACTATGGTTATACTCATAACCAACCATTTCCCTACCCTTCATATCCCATTCCTGTTGGGATGGAATCGAGCGACTCATGGAAAGAATCCGAGACTCAATCTTCAAATGATTTTGCTTGTGGACAACGTCAACCAATCTCGGATCCATATGGGTGGCATGTTAACAATTACATGCAAAACTATTTTGGGGATTTATCATTTGATGACTACTCTTCACAATACACTCACTCTACACATAGAGATGATGAAGATAGTGAAAAATTTGAACCTCATAGGAACTCTATGTGGTACTAAGTCACTATGTATCTTACCATGCAATGTATAAAGTGTAAAATATTGTACTAATTCATTATATATAAATGATTATGGTGTGTTTAAACTTCTTTCATTAATTACTACATATTTTCTACACTCACAATATTTGTCAGCTCGCTATATAATCAACTTGATAATGTTAAATCCATCATGCAATGCATTTCCTTCCAATTTTTTGTGATAAACTAATAGATAATTGACTAAATAAACATTCTGCAAAGTTTCAACAAAAATTTCCAAGTTTTTCTTACAATTTCCGTGGTTTCCATATAATTTTTATCGATATCGATATTATCCCGATATTTCCATCGATATTTCCGTGTTTTCGGACTACCGATATTTCCGATATTACCGATATTTAATACCTTGCTCTCAACTAACTCAACCAATACACTAATGACAAATGCTAGATGAGCATTACTTCTATTACTCCCCCCTTAAATACAGCTGAGTAAGAAGTGTGAAGCTGTGTTTGTGGGCAAACTGATAAAAGGACACAATCAGGAATTAGTAATGTATAATGCAGCACCATGGTTGACAGATCCCAATCCAAGATTGTGACAGTGTTTGATGAACACAGGGCTGTGTAAACCCTTAGCAAAGACATATGCAACTTGTTTTTCAATGGGAATGTATTGGACTAGAAGATCACCATTTTGAACAATTTCTCTTACAAAGTGGTAATCTGTAACAAGATGCTTAATCTTAGAATGAAAAACAGGATAAGAACAAATTGCAAGTGCAGATAAATTGTCACATTGCAGGCAAGGAGGGGAGGGCAAAAACTGACGTATATCTCTAAGCAAAGACCTAACCCAAAAAACATCTGCAGCACAATGAGCTAAGGCTTTATAGTCTGCCTTTGTTGAACTTCTAGATACAATAGATTGTTTCTTAGACTGCCATGATATAGGATTAGAACCTAGGAAAACCACATATCCTATAATTGATCTCCTAGTGTTAATATTTGCAGGCCAATCAGAGTCAGAATAAGCATTTATTGATAATTCTGCATACTTTGTGTACATCAACCCACAAGTAATTGTCCCTTGCAAATATCGAAGAATCATTTTCACTAAATGAAAATGAAGATAAGTAGGCTTGGTCATGAACTGGCACACCATGTTAACAGAATATGCAACATCTGGTCTTGCGAAAGTCAGGAATTTCAAAGCCCCAACTATACTTTTGTATTGAGTAGGATCACTGACAAGAGTACCTTCTGCATCAAGTAACTGAGTATGTGGTTTAGAGGGTATGGAGTAGGATCACTGAGAGGAGTACGTTCGGAATTTATTCCGTTGGATCTATGGGATTTTAACTTACCCAAGATGGTTAAATAAATTAGAGAAAACACCCTAATAACAACTATAAGTTTTATATAAAAAAAACTAAAAAAACACTTCAATAGCGCAGTTGGAGGAAAAAACTCACACTTCAATAGAGCAGTTGGAGGAAAAAACTCCTCGACTATCCACTTGTCATGTACTAATTGATTCTTAGTTGCAAAATAAATTTGGTGCCCTTCTCCCATTGCAAGGTAGAAGGGTGTTTTTCTAAAGTATGTGGTTTGAAGTGATTTTCTCTGAAATTTAATCTTATCAAGGTTTATATGTGAAAAGCCCAAACTTATTCTTTCTTGCCTATTCTAACATTTTATGGTGTCCAAAAGCAGGGAGGGGAAATAGCATTCCCTGCAAAAGAATTGAAATTACTAAAGTATCAACTTGATAAATTGATTTATCCTTTCAAACATGCTTAAAATACACGGAACATTAATCAGATGTTAGATAGAATCACTTTACAGGGAATTAAATTTCATGTAGAAAATACTATTCAGTTGAACTCCTTACCCAATTCTGTTACATGGGGTGAAACCCATGTGAGTGTCAGACAAAAGGTTGGCCTCTATAGCACCTTCAGTTTCATCCTTCAAGCTTTTTCTTATGGCCTTTTTAATTTCTTTTCAGGCTTTGGAATGTCTTATTGAGAATCACATGCTAACATGCGAGGAAGGCTAGGGTCATTCAAATAAACTTTTCTTTTGTCACGTGAGTGTTATTCAAGGAATTAACATAATAGATTGTGATACTACCTTTCCAAATTAATTGATGAAATGTGTTCTAGGCCTCTGCCACTTTTATCTTTGTTGATCCATAGATTCCATCGGAGTGTTTCCTCTGCGTTTCTTTTATCAATCATTTAACTATGGATGCGATGGTCCACTTCTTAAACCTTTTGATTTGCTGCTGAGTTTCAGAGGCGAGCCTATTGTCATCATTACAATTTGGTCCTGAAGATGGATGGCTCTCGTCATTCTACTCATGCTTAATTAAAAAGGTAAACAGAAATGCAATTTCAATATGTCATCCTCAAATGTCGAACATAGAGGAGACCTCTTACATCTGAACAATTTTTACTTTATAATAAAGATTACTGTACAAAAGATCATGTAATAGACATGGTATAAACACTCCAAGCTTATAGGCCTAAACAATTATTCACTTTCCTTGATTTTGTCTGATCGGGAAGGTAAGGCTTGGCAATTCCTGACACAACCCGATAACCCAACACGACACGACACAAAATTAATAGGTGTTCAGATCGACACGATAACGAATCAGGTTGTTATCAGGTAACCCGATAAGCACCTGTTAAGATAACGGGTTGGTTTAGGTATACACGTGGGTAACACGATACACGATAAGCAAAATATTAATTTAATACTTTTATAACCCTAAAAAAATACTATAATAATTATATATATATATATATTAATTTAACAATTTTATACCCCTAAAAACTATAATATATATATATATATATATATATATATTAAATTAAATTTTAAAAATTGGTGACCATTGGATCGGCTTAAATATACATACTATTCAATTTCTTAAGTGTTATACGTATAAAATAAATAAATTTAAATCTACTTAATAAATATATATATATACCATTGAACTTGATAGGATTCGAATTCTACGAAACTAATATCAACGATCCAACCGTCAAACTTGTTTGTATATATTTCGAGATCGCATCAGCAAAAAATAAACATTCAGAGATCAAGTAATGGGACAAAACTTTAGACGGTTATAAAATGAACAATCACGATTTAACGGTTATTTTAACTCCGATTTTGATTATTTTTTATTGTTACACTCCTTGATCCTATATGAATACAATGAATGAATTCGATTTCAATTTAAAATATTTACACTAGTGGATATCACAAAATCTTATGTTATACTTAATGAAAGTATAAATAAACTCTAAGTGTTAGTGAATCTATCGTTTTGATGGAATACGCATCCTACGAAACTAATTTCAATGATCCAACCGTCAAACTTATTTGTATATGCTTCGAGATCGCATACGCCAAAAATCGCAAAAAACAAACATTCAGAGATCAAGTAATGTGACTAAACAAAAAATCACGATTTAACGGTTATTATTTTGATGATTTTTTTACAGCTACACTTAGACCTGGCATTTTAGACCCAACCCGTTAATATTGGTATTTGGGTGGATGCTTAACGGGTCGGGTCATTAACGGGTGAACCCGTTAAATAACGGGTCACTTTGGGTCAACCCGTTAGCACACGTTAGTTGAGGATATTTGAGTAATTTCAGTAAAGCCTTAACAACAAAAAATAAACTCTTAGCTGCTAGTTGCACCGTGGTCACCAAACCTGCTGAGCAAACACCTCTATCTGCATTATACACTCTGCTCATCTGGCTAAGTTGGTAAGCTCAGTCATTCTCTACGGAGCTCTGGCGTCATGTGGAGGTCGCTGGACATTTTGTCGACGGTTGTCGACCTCGCTTGGTGAGATTATAAATTAGAATTTGAGGAGCGGAGTCGATTGTAATTTGGTAAATTAATAAACAAATTCAAACCCCAGAAATTGTGGATTTTGTATTTTGGGGAGGAGGAGGAGCGCGTGAGTTTTAACAGCAAGTTTTGCTCTTTGTTTTACTGGACTTTTTCACTATGAGCTGAGGTTACAAGATTGAATGGCTTTCTGCAGTAAATATGGCTGCTGATCTTGCTCTCTTGGGAATCCTTTTCAATCAGGTGAAGTTCATAATTTCCGTAGTTAATATGTGTAAGTGTATTGGCATGCATAAAAATAAAAAATAAAAAAGTTAACGGGTGAAACGGCTGACCTATTAGATTAATGGGTTGGATTCGAGTGATCCGTTAGCTTAACGGGTTGGGTTCGGATGACCTATTAGCTTAACGGATCGGATTGAACCCGACCCAAACCCAATAAACCCGACCCGTTTACAGGTCTAGCTACATTCCTTGACCGTATATAAATACAATGAATGAATTCGATCTTCAATTTAAAATATTTACACTAGTGGATACCACAAAATCTTATGTTATGCTTAATGACAGTATAAATAAACTCTAAGTATTAGTGAATTTATCGTTTTGATGGGATACACATTCTACGAAACTAATTTCAACGATCCAACCATCAAACTTGTTGGTATATGCTTCAAGATCGCATACGCCAAAAATTGCAAAAAAAAACATTCAGATATCAAGTAACGGGAAAAAACTTTTCGACAGTTATCAACGAAAAATCACGATTTAATGGTTATTTTAACTCGAATTTTGATGATTTTTTACATATACACTCCTTGACCCTATATGAATACAATGAATGAACTCGATCTTCAATTTAAATATTTACAATAGTGGGTACCACAAAATCTTATGTTATACTTAATGAAAATATGAATAAACTCTTAAGTGTTAGTGTATTTATTGTTTTGATAGGATACGCATTCTACGAAACTAGTTTCAACGATCCAACCGTCAAACATATTTGTATATACTTCGAGATCGCATACGCCAAAAATTGCAGAAAACAAAAATTCAGAGATCAAGTAACAGGACAAAACATTTCGATGGTTATAAAACAAAAAATCACGATTTAACGGTTATTTTAACTCCGATTTTGATTATTTTTGTATAGCTACACTCCTTGATCTTATATGAATACGAAGAATGAATTCGATTTTCAATTTAAAATATTTACACTAGTGGATACCATAAAATCTTATGTTATATTTAATGAAAGTATAAATAAACTCTAAGTGTTAGTGAATCTATCGTTTTGATGGGATACGCATCCTACGAAACTAATTTCAACAATCCAACCGTCAAACTTGTTTGTATATGCCTCGAGATTGCATACGCCACAAATCGCAAAAAACAAACATTCAATGATCAAGTAACGGGACAAAAAATTTCAATGGCTATAAAGAAAAATTCACGATTTAACGGTTATTTTAACTCCGATTTTGATAATTTTTTTACAGCTACACTCCTTGACCCTATATGAATACAATGAATGAATTCGATCTTCAATTTAAAACATTTACACCAGTGGATACCACAAAATCTTATGTTATATTTAATGAAAGTATAAATAAATTCTAAGTGTTAGTGAATCTATCGTTTTGATGGGATACGCATTCTACGAAACTAATTTCAACGATCCAAAGGTCAAACTTCTTTGTATATGCTTTGAGATCGCATACGCCAAAAATCGCAAAAAACAAACATTCAGAGATCAAGTAACGGGACAAAACTTTTCGACGGTTATCAACTAAAAATCACGATTTAACGGTTATTTTAACTCCGATTTTGACGATGTTTTTACAGATACACTCATTGACCCTATATGAATACAATGAATGAACTCGATCTTCAATTTAAAATATTTACACTAGTGGATATCACAAAAATGTATGTTATACTTAATGAAAGTATGAATAAACTCTTTAAGTGTTAGTAAATCTATTGTTTTGATGGGATACGCATTCTACGAAACTAGTTTCAATGATCCAACCGTCAAACATGTTTGTATATACTTCTAGATCGTATATACCAAAAATTACAAAAAACAAACATTCAGAGATCAAGTAACGAGACAAAACTTTTCAACGGTTATAAATGAAAAATCACGATTTAACGGTTATTTTAACTCCGATTTTAATGATTTTTTACAGCTACACTCCTTGACCCTATATGAATGTAATGAATGAATTCGATCTTCAATTTAAAATATTTACACTAGTGGATACCACAAAATCTTATGTTATACTTAATGAAAGTATAAATAAACTCTAAGTGTTAGTGAATCTATTGTTTTGATGGGATACGCATTCTACGAAACTAATTTCAACGATCCAACCGTTAAACTTATTTGTATATGCTTCGAGATCGCATACGCCAAAAATTGCAAAAAAAAAACATTCAGAGATCAAGTAACGGGAAAAAACTTTTTGACGGTTATCAGCGAAAAATTACGATTTAACGGTTATTGTAACTCCGATTTTGATGATTTTTTACAGCTACACTTCTTGACCCTATATGAATACAATGAATGAACTCGATCTTCAATTTAAAATATTTACACTAGTGGATACCACAAAATCTTATGTTATACTTAATGAAAGTATGAATAAACTCGTAAGTGTTAGTGAATCCATTGTTTTGATGGGATGTGCATTATACGAAACTAGTTTCAATGATCCAACAGTCAAACATGTTTGCAGTTTATTTTGAGAAATGATTGACGGATTTGCAGTTCATTTTACCATTTCTAGAATATTTGCAGTTTATTTTGGGGGTTTACACTAAAATTGAGAAAGCACATATGAACGCAAAGGCTCAAGGATGTACGACAACTTGGAAAAGGTAACTCTCGAACATGTCAGGTTTGAGAAGGGAAAAGGTAAAGTTTCGTACTTTAGTGTTTGATCCTGAAATTAATTTGTGTGTGAGTCATGATCTCTGTAATTTTGTGTAAAATTCAATGACTTTACCTTTTCTAATGCCTTTTTTCTATTTTTCTATTTCCCAGTCCACTGGAAATATTGAGGGGAGGGAGAGAGAAATTGCTCTGCTATAACTACGCTTCTATATTTCTTACGGGTTGGTATATTTGATAATTAGAAATGACAGCTTTACTTGATTGATGTTTTATTTTTCTATATTCAATTTAAGGTACTATGAATTGGGACTCGACAATCGACTATACGTTGCCAAGTTCTACAACTGTTGTGGGGTTGCACTACCAGTTTCCATGTTTCGTGTGATGACGATAAATCCATGTAATATCTCTCTTTTAAGTTTCCTCATTTCATTTAGTCTTGCTCTTGCACTCTAACCAAGCTTCTGTATCTCCAATAATTTCATCTCTTTTATATAAAAATGAAGTTGATGCGTAATTGGGTTTTTTTTTTTCTTAAGGTATGTTTTTTTTTCATTATCGAATTAATATTTCCTGCTGTTGTTTATATAATTATGAGGGGAGAGAGTTAATGGAATGGGGGTAAAAAAAACAGGGGAAGGAAAGGGAAAGATGAGTGCATGGGTTGGCTTGAGTTTTTTTAATTGGTTTGAGATTTTGTTTACGTTTGGGGTTCTTTTGCCTAACATTGTTCTGAATTCATATAGAATTTTGTTTATGTTTGGGGTTGTCATGTTCGTGTATTTAATTTGGTGTTTAGAAGTTTACGTTACAGTTGTCGTCGGTTTTCTTAAAGGATAAATCCAAGCGATAACGCCCTTTCTGATGTATGTGCAAATGTTAACACTTTGTAGTCATCAATTCTTCGTTGTATTTATGTATTCTTTGAGTTGGTTGATACAATTAAATTTATCTTTGAATCAGTTTTGATAAATGTTTGCCAGATGCTCGAAATGCTTGAGAAAAAAATGAGAGTACTACAGAAGGCTGCTGCAAAAGGGTAAGAGTAGCTGCCCAGAGCTACTACAATTTTTGTTAATTAAGGGTCGGCAACTTACTTTGGCATTTGTAATCATCAATTCTTGACTCAAGCATTACTTATGAAGAGTGAAGTTGTATAACTTTTGGGGTTAACATTTTGAGAAATAGCTTTAAATTTAAGGAAAACCAACGATAAGGGTTCCAAAATTTGGAATCTTAACCAAAAATCACCTTATAGTTTTATTTAAAGGAAAACTAATGAAAATGGCTTGAAAACTTTGAGTTTAACTATAATGACAAAATAAAGGGTAAAGTGAATAGTACCAGGATTAACCTTTTTAGTGTAAAAATGTGGTTTTTCGTTAAAGTGAACAGTATCGGGAGTTTTTTGTTAAAATTCCATTTATTTAATGGTTAGAACAAAGCCCAACATTAAATGAGTCCAAGTAAGATTGGCCCAAGCACGAATTTCCAATTTAACCTTTACGGCAAACGTTGCTCCGTTTATTTAGTTTGTTTCATTCCAGATGAAGAGAGAAAGCTTTTGTACAGTTTCTACAAGATTCTACAGATCTGATATTAATTTTCTCTCAGCTATTTTCTCATTTCATGAGCCCAGTCACTGATCTTTTTCTCTATTAAATCAACATGATTCTCCGATCCACCTCTTCCTCCGTCATGGGAAGCGAAGCCCAAGCTTCGACCTCCGCTTTGGGTATGCAAGTGTGTGTGTATAATAAATGTCATCAGTGAAGTGCTTGAATAATAAAAAAATAGGATTTAGCGTTTTGTTAGAATTGATAACTGGTATTGGATGGAAAAAAATATCAATAATTGTAAGGTTTCCGGCCCAATTTCAGTAAAAAAAATATTGCATTTCTTTGTTTTCAATCTCCAGTAACTACTATTAAAAGAAAATTAATCTTCAAAGGGTACAGTTCAAATTCTTAGCTTTGTTCTTCGTGTATTAAAGTCCACGACTCACATCTCGTAAACTACTATTTAAGGAAAATTAAACCCTACAAATTACAATACAATATGTCGAAGAGAGATTTCCACTAATGAAACCAAAGCGAAGAGCTAGTTTTTTTAAACTCTACCACGCTACATTAACTCAAAATTAAGTACTTTGGTCCTCAAGCTAACACAAATACTGAAATCATATTATTGTGATATGGTAATGGAATTTGTATTGGGCCATATATCATCGGAGTTTAAGTTACAAGTACTAATCAGCTGTTTCCTTGTTGATGATTTTCTTTGCTTGGAAGATATTCACTCTAAAGACGCAGCTATGGTCTTGATTTTCAGGGCCGGCCTTGGCCTAGTGAAATTAGGGTGACTGCTCGGGGCCCAAAAAAACGAGAGCAACCAAAACAAATTATGTTGATTCATATACGTATAAGGTTTTGTTTTGTTTGGAATATATTATAAACGTTCATGATAGTTATTAGTGTCTTAAATCAGGGCCGTCTCTGAGATTTCTAGGACTGTGCGAAATTTATAAAAGGACCAAATCTTAAGACAATTTTTAAAAAATTGAACTTCATGGTTCTTTTTCTTTAACAAAGAACCCATCAACAGCTTGTTTTTTAGACTGAGTTAGTTGTTTAACCTTTTTTTTTTTTCCTTTGGCGCTTCAAGTAGCCAAATGACTAACTTCTAGTAGGTGTCATCTTTTATATCTCAAACAAGATTACAAGTAAATTATAGTAAGTATGAACAATAAAACCTAATAGTGCGCAATGCTTGTGCGTCTTGTTTTTTTTTTCTTGCTGATCCTTCTTACTTTGACAATTACTTGATTAATTTTTATGAGTTTTGCCCTGAAAAATACAAAAGGAAAAAAAATCATTATCAAAGAAATACCTAAATCTTCCAATTCCAATGTAATATACTTGAATCTCACTTTATTCGAGGTCTGTATCACTCTGATCACTTGAATTGTCTTCGTGATTTAGAAAATTTCCTTCAATGACATGAAATTATGAATTAGGGTTTAATAGTTTATGTGTTAAAAGAGCAGTGGGGAGGGTGGTGTTGTGTTTTGGGGGGTTGTTCCAGTAGTGGGTTTTTTGTTCAAGTTTGTCTAAATATAAATGAGTGTTTTTATTTATTTATTGATAATCTTTTCATGTTTGAGTTAAAGAAAGTGTTGCTATTATTTTTTTTATTATTAAATAAAGTGTTGTTATTGACAATCCAAAAATATCATTCTACACTTTTTTGTATAATTTTTCTCTTGTGATTTTATATATTATTAGAGTGAAGTGCAACCTTTCATGAGAGCTCGAAAATAAAAAAACATTAGTTAAATTACTATATATGGCCTTTTGTAGTAGTAGTTTTTCGTTTTCATTTATTGTTTACGTATAAAAATTAGAGATTTTAAATATGAAAAAAATCATTTCAAAGGTCTCATAATGTGCAAGTGGCTTGTAGATTAGTTAGTTAAGAGTGTTTGCCTTTGCTCTCAAGGTCTCGTGTTTGAATCCCCATTCCCGTAGTTTTAATGAGTTTAGTGTAGATTATCATATCATTTGTCAAAAAAGGTCCACAATGTGAAAAAGTCTATTTTCTTTAATATTCAATGTATATATGTCATGTTAGGACATATTTTTCGGTGTCGCTCAGGGCCTCAAAAAACTCAGGACCCCATGTTGATATTCACGTTTGGCAAAAGAAGAATATGCCTGTAAGTTATAAGTAATCATGCAACGCGTAGTTTATGCCCCGTGATGGTAAGGTGTTGATGCTAATGCATCTTTGTATTTTATGCCCCATATAATGGTAATCAGTCTGCGTGTCTTTTATAAAGACGCAGCTATAATCCTGATATTCACGTTTGAATTTAGACAGTTTGTGTTGTTCTATGTACATTATCTTGATGTTTAATAGAGCAATCTTTTTAATAAAAAAACATGCAACGCGCAAAAGTAACTGCATTAACCATTTCCTCAAACCACAATTTATTCCCTAATTAAATCCCAAATTAACCAAGTATTATTACAAAAGGAAACATGTAGATATGATATCCCAAGAATATATAATTATAACAAGAAACTGAGCCTCCAAACCCCTCTGTACGTCGAAGAGATATTTCATTTCCCACTTGAAGACATTGGTTCTGAATTAAGGCGGGGCCACCACAAAAGGACCAGGGCTAATGTCAAAGTCTACGACTCACCGGTACTTGGACGGGGATTGTCTGCCCTCCCACTTCTCATTTCCTTCTATTTGAGCGGTCACGGTTAAGCCACGTCAACATTTTATATTTTTATTGCTTTTTATCATATTATCTCTATAAAAAAATCAATAAAAAATATTGACGTGACTTAACCGTGACCGCTCAAATAGAAAAAGGATGGGAAGTGGGAGGGCAGACAATCTCCATCCCCGGTACTTTGCCCTAAAAGAAGGGGAAAAACTTTATACCTTTGTTTCTACGCGGTAATTGAAAAAAAAAAAAAAAAAAAAAAAAAACGGAGTATTGAATTTAGAGGAGGAGAAGAATATGAAATCAACGTTTAGTATACGGCATGCCAAAACTTGAATTGACTCAACTGAACAACTACTTTAAACATATCCATCAAGCTGAAATAAATCTGAATACCTCCAAGAACTTTCTCTACACACAGGAAAGCATGTTGAGAAAGAATATGACCTAGCATACTCGAATTAGACATTTAAAAATGTAAAATATAAAATTTTAAAATATGAACCATAATTAAGAAGAAAAATCATAAAGCATAAGAAAATCTCCATAACGTCATGTAGTCTTCTGTTTCGGGCTATATAATTCTCTCTTTAGACTTTTTTGTTCTAACATATATTTGTAGAGAATGACTCTTTGTCATGCCATCACGCTTCTATACGCATTCTCTGAGCCATCTGCACGTCTTGAATGACATAATATTTCTTCATACACAAAGACTAGGGACATTCAAAATATAGATAAATGCCCCAAGCACCCACCCTTAACAGAATCACCTTTAGAAGTGCCATCAGTAATAATTTTTATAGAGAAAACATCAGAAATATACATATTCTTGCCGTCATCAGTATGAAAAAAAACCCAATGATGTACGATAAAAGTACAATCTAGTCTCCTCTAAGCCTTCTTTTCATCGTGGTCATACGCACTGTAATCATCACATAGAGCCGGTAGTGGGTTTTTTTATTTTTATGTTTGTTCAAGTTTGTCTAAATATAAATTAGGGTTTTTATTTATTTATTTATTGAAAATCTTTTCATGTTTAAGTTAAATAAAGTGTTGCTATTCTTTTTTTTATTATTAAATAAAGTGTTGTTATTGACAATCCAAACATATCATTCTACACTTTTTTTGTATAATTTTTCTCTTGTGATTTTATATATTATAGGAGTGAAGTGCAACCTTCCATGAGAGCTCGAAAAAAAAAACATTAGTTAAATTACAATATATGGCCTTATGTAGTAGTAGTTTTTCGTTTTCATTTATTGTTTACGTATAAAAATTAGAGATTTTAAATATGAAAAAAAATCATTTCAAAGGTCTCATAATGTGCAAGTGGTTTGTAGATCAGTTAGTTAAGAGTGTTTGCCTTTGCTCTCAAGGTCTCGTGTTTGAACCCCTCGTCGTAGTTTTAATGAGTTTAGTGTAGATTATCATATTATTTGTTAAAAAAGGTCCATAATGTGAAAATGTCTATTTTCTTTAATATTCAATGTATATATGTCATGTTAGGACCTCAAAAAACTCAGGACCCCATGCTGATATTCACGTTTGGCAAATGAAGAATATGCCCGTAAGTTATAAGTAATCATGCAACGAGCAGTTTATGCCCCGTGATGGTAAGGTGTTGATGCTAATGCATCTTTGTATTTTATGCCCCATATAATGGTAATCAGTTTGTGTCTTTTATAAAGACGCAACTATAATCCTAATATGTTTGAATTTGGATACTTTGTGATGTCCTATGTACATTATCATGATGTTTAATAGAGCAATCTTTTTAATAAAAAAACATGCAACGACCATAAGTAACTGCAGTAACCATTTCCTCAAACCACAATTTATTCCCTAATTAAATCCCAAATTAACCAAGTATTATTACAAAAGGTAACATGTAGATATGGTATCCCAAGAATATATAATTATAACAACAAACTGAGCCTCCAAACCCCTCTATACGTCGAAGAGATATTTCATTTCCCACTTGAAGACATTGGTTCTGAATTAAGGAGGGCCACCACGAAAGGACCAGAGCTAATGTCAAAGTCTACGACTCACCGGTACTTTGCCCTAAAAGAAGGGGAAGAACTTTATACATTTGTTTCTACGCGGTAATTGAAAAAAAAAAAAAAAAAAACACGGAGCATTGAATTTAGAGGAGGAGAAGAATATGAAATCAACGTCTAGTATACGGCATGCCAAAACTTGAATTGACTCAACTGAACAACTACTTTAAACATATCTATCAAGCTGAAATAAATCTGAATACCTCCAAGAACTTTCCCCACACTCAGGAAAGCATGTTGAGAAAGAATATGACTCAGCATACTCGAATTAGACGTTTAAAAATATAAAATTTCAAATTTTAAAATATGAACCATAATTAAGAAGAAAAAATCATAAAGCATAAGAAAATCTTCAACTTAACCAGATTAATATTTGTGTCTCTGAGTTGGCTCAGTTGAACAACTTCTTTGAACAACTTATACTGCATAATGGTCATATGCACTGTAATCATCACATAGAGCCTATCTTGTACATGATCTAAGAATTGAAAATATGCATATCTTCATGTCTTCTTAACAATTAAAGAACCAAACACTCCCCAAATCCTTACAATGAAACTCAGTGCAGTGAAAATATACAACCATGGAAATTGATGTCCATTGTCCACACCTTGGTTGTTGTTACTATCTGCATCAATGCCCTTAATTGGTAGACACTTATTAGGAAGTGGAGCGCCACACAGTTTTGAATTCCCCTCAAACGCAGAAGCATTGAAACTTTGGAGCTAAGTGCTTGTTGGGATTGGTCCTTCAAGATTATTGTACGAGACATTCAAAGATTTTTAAGAAATTGAGGCTTGACAAGGACAACGGGATGTTTCCAGACAAATGATTCATGGAGAGGATCAAATTCTCTAGATTTTTGAGGTTGGATATTTGTTTTGGAATGTTCCTAGAAAAGTAGTTGCCACTAAGATCCAAGTTGTGGACAAGGTGTATTCGGCCTATCTCAGTAGGTATTCTACCATGAATGTGATTGAGAGATAGGTCTACTATTGGTGCAAAGTTGGACAATCTTCACGGGTAATTTACGCCTTCAAGGTTGATGATAGGCAGGTCAATATAATCGTCTGCTTGAGTTGTGGTCGGTCCATCTACCAACCTTGGTAGTCCACAAAGTTCTTTTGGAAATTCACCGGAAATTTGATTGTCTGCCAAGCTCAAGTATAAGAGTTTGGGAAGAGTCCACAACGATCTAGGAATTGGCCCTGTAATTCTACTACCTACCAAAGCCAAGATCTCTACATTCTTGAGTTTTGATAACCATAAAGGTATTTGACCAGTGAAATCACAATAATAATAACTCAAATATCGAAGATTTTGGAAACCATCAAAACCAACCATGCTTTCATCAGATGGCATTTCCTCGCCCTTGAACGAATACGTAAAGAGGATAATTTAAAGACTTTTGCAATGCATTAATATTTTCATTGCCCCAGTAATGTTGGTTAAGCCACTTAGTGAGAGAAATGACAAAGATTTTAATGAAAGAATTTGAAGTTGTATTTGTCCCTCTAAATTATTTCCAACCAAACGAATAGCTTTGAGGGACTGACATGAATAAAGGCTTGTTGGAAATGTACCAGTAAAGTTGTTTCTACGTAGGTCAAGTTTATTGAGGTGACTAAGTTTCGAGAAATTGAGCATGAAGATATCTCCTTCCAAGTTGTTGACTCCCATATGTATTTCTACAAGGTTCGTGCAATTCATCAACGATGGGGGCAAAGAACCTTCAAAATGGTTGTAATCAAGTGCCAAGAGTTTCAGAGTGGAGAGCTTTCCAAAATAGAGAGTGAGCACGCCACTTAACTGATTAAAGGAGAGGTCAAGGATTGCGAGGTTGGTGAGGTTGAAAATTTTCTCACTTATGGCTCCATGGAGTGAATTGGAAGGGAATGCAATTTCTTCAAGTTTGGTGGCATTGTAGATATCGTTCGGAAGTAACCCTGAGAGGTTATTGTTACTAGCACGAAAAATTTGTAGTTTTGAACACTCCCCGAGTCCAGGAGAAATGTTGCCACTAAATTCATTGTGGGAAAAATCCAACAGCCTAATCAAAGGAGAAGAATGAAGGCATATAGAGGATGGGATCAAACCTGAGAAGGTATTGTTGGTGATGTTGAAACTAGTTAAATTCCGAGCTTGTTGACAGAATGATGTTGGAATTGCACCCTAGAAGCGATTGCTTGACAAATCCAGCGTCTGGATATTGTGGGATGGCCGAGAAAACGGTAGCTTTCCATAAAGAAGATTAAAGCTTAAATCAAGGATCTCAAGACGATTCAAAGACAACAAGAATTCAGTTTCAAGTGATCCGGAAAGTGAATTGTGAGAGAGATTCAAATGGGTGAGGTGTATGAGATTTCCTAGTGATGGTGATGAAGGGAAAATTGCTCCTCTGAGACCTTTGGAGGATAAGAGCAAATGGGTGACCAAACTATCTTGATTACAAGTGATGCCCTCCCAACAACAACAGTTAACTGAACTCCACTTTAAAGGGGGAGAAGATAGGGTGGAGGCGAAGGACAAAAGAGAGGCGCGCTCAGTTTGGTTGCATGCATGAACATTTGTAGAGATGATATGAGAGAATAAGAGGATGAGAAGGAAGCCATGAGCCATTGGGTTGGAAGGTAAGCTGCTCTAGCTTAGATATGTTTCTTTACATTCGGAATTCTCAAAGTTATATATAGAGCAATTAATTGCATAAATAATCCGAATATATTTTCTTTCTTCTTCCTTTTAGCCCAAAAATGAAGAATCATAAAGGAGGGGCCACCATGAAGGGACCAGAGCTTATGGCTTTTTTACTACGGCCGTAATTGGAAAACAAAACGGAGCATTTAATTTAGAGGAGCAGAAGAGTATGAAGTGACACCAAACGTGGTTTTCGTACATAGTACTATCAACTATTTTAAACATATCTATTTTAAAATGCAAAATAGAGGTTATCTAGTTTCTGTTTAAGTTAGCATCACCTAAGAGGTGTAGACTGGTGCCTAGGCGAGCCTAGGTAGATCTAGGCGTCATTTCTTATTTTTAAACACTTATGAATTAATCATTACGGTACCCAGCCACCTAGCGCCTAAGCAGGCTAAGGAGGCCCTAAGTGCGGCCCTTTTAAAATAGGGTTTCAAGGTCTACGACGGGCCATGTTTAGCAAATTAGACGAAGACAACAATATTTAAAAGCACTAATGCCTTTCCTGCTAGGTAATTGAAAAAAATAACAGAACTTTCGAATTTTGGGGAGTATAGCTAAAATACAGTGACATGTTAGTCATGCAGTCTTCCGCATCGTGCTATGTTAATTCCCTCTTTAGTCTCTTTTGGTCCAAGCAACATCAACAACGAATTGATTCAATTGAATGACTCTGTGACGTGCTGTCGTGCTTCTACACCCATTCTCTGAGCCATCTGCGGGTCTGTTATGAGTTTAGCCATAGCCTCCAGAGGTACAATGCCAAAGTGCTCATCCTGCATTTTTGAATCTCATATCAATTTCATTTTTCCCCCACAATATCTGACCAATGGAACAAAATTATGTATTTTTCACCTTTGGCGTATAAACGACGCATAGGCATTGGGAAAGAAGTGCATTTCTTTCTGCTGTCGAGCAAGAGGTGATGAAATTAACTTGATAGGACACTCCTTCCCTTTCTGCTAGACTTCTGAGCTCCTCTAAGTACTCAACATTTTCTCTCAAACGATTATCAAAGCCACCTAAAACGTCGGACCTGTAATATATTTATATGTGCAGAACATATGCAGATTGTATATGGGTATATCAATGTTAAATTAAAGTCAACCAGTACGCCATTGGAGTAGAATTGATTCCTCTTGGTACATGGCCCAGACAAGGGCTGACACCAAACCTAAGGAACTTCTCCTGCTAGCTCATTTCTTTGGACTTGATCACCCTGTATATATATTTTCACATATTTCATGCAGAATGAAGTGGAAATATCTTCGCAAAAAACAAAGGAAAATTTGAACACCCCATACAAGGTTCTGATTCGGCTGTACGTCAGACCAGCTTATAGAACTGCTCATAAAGGGACATAAGATACTCTAAGATAATAGCCCAATAGTTCATTGCTATTTCAATTACATATGGTTTTTTTCTTCTTCTCATAAATAACAATTCTAGGCTTGGCTATGGGTCTAAGCCTTCACTAAAAATTCTAGATATAAGCTAATGTTTCATAATTTACCAAGAAAAACACAAAAGAATGTCTTTCCACATCCAGATGCAAATGTTAAATTGCAAGATCCGTGAAGCTCTCAACAGGCAAATGAACAAAAGGAAAGCTTAATCACACAACCAAGGTGATTACTGCATGCTTCTACTTGGTTATTCATAGCCTAACTAATAGATAAACAGTCTTCAACAGCAACATAAGGTAATGAAGGAACATGCATTTCCTGTGTAGAATCATTAAGATTAGTAGAGTACTCATGGGAGATAATAAGTCGGAACTTGCCTGCAATTGTCAAGGAAGCTTCAGCGAGATCAGGACCTTGAAGCATATCCCCTTCGAGTGTATGAAGCAAAGCAAAAGCTGAAATTGCCAGGTCTATATTCTTTGTCCTCTCAAAACGATTGATAACAGAAAATTTGGCCTGGAATGAGAAAACTAAAGCAGGAAAAAAAAATAGTAAACCACCAGAAGAAATTCGGAGAAGAAATTCGGCTGATGTACTTAATACGAAGACGCTCGTGAGAATAAATGCCTTGTATGCTTGTTATGTTCCTCTTATAGCGGATTTGAGATCTACTGGAGTAAAGTTGGAAATAGAAGAACGAGATGAAACCTCGCTTACTAGTTTTCAAGTTAGGCCTATTCTGATTGATCATATACTCGATGCCCAGAGGATTGATTAAGAAACCAGGAATTAATTGATACAAAGAATATCGAGAAAAGAAAGACTTCAGAGTTCGAAAATCAGATGGCGTACTTATTCTTGAGACCTGGATGTAGGTGCCTAATGAGATGGAATTAAAGGAAATAATTTTGGACAAAGTGCACTGTTCAGCTTATGCAATGCATCCTGGAAGTACTAAGATGTATCATACTATTCGATCATTTTACCATTGGTTGGGTATAAAAAGAGAAATTGCTGAGTAGGTAAGTATGTGTATCATTGGTCAGCAGGTTGAAGTGGAAAGAAAGAAGTCTTTTGGATTGATACAGTCACTTTCCGTTCTTCAGTGGAAATGGGAAAAACATTACTATGGATTATGTGTACAACTTCCTCGTACACGAGATGGTTATGATGGAATTTGAAGTGGTAGATGATCGGCTTACTAAGTCAGAACATTTTACTCTAGTGAAGAACAACAACCTTTCCAGACAAGTGCAACAACTAATTATTTGTTTTATGGAAATGGGATTTTGGCTTACGGATACGTTGAGCTTTTTGGGTATGTTGGTTAATTCTAAGTTTTGGTTAGCGTTGCACGAAGCTTTGGATACAAGATTACTCAATAGTACATCCTATCATTCTCAGACAGATAGTCAATCAGAGATGACCATTCAGATTTTGGAGGATATGCTGAGATCCTCAGTATTGCAGTTTGGTGACGCTTGAATTAAGCGGGTGGATATGATGGAGATTGCCTACAACTACAGCTTTCAGTTGAGCATTGGTATGTCACCGTTTGAGGCACTTTATGAGAAAAGCTTGTCGTACACCTTGATATTAGTCTAAAGTAGACGAAAGAATTTCTGTGGGTCTTAAGATTTTGGATGAGTCTACTCGGATTGTTCAGGTGATTAAGTCTAACCTGAAAGTAGCCCAGGAGCGGTAAAAGAGATTAGCAGATGGATGTGCCATTAATCGAGTGTATGATGTGGATGATTTCGTATTTTTGACGTTCTCTCCTTAGAAAAGTGTGATTCGATTTGGGAAGGAAGGTAAATTAAGTCCTAAGTGCATCAGACCTTATGTGATCACCGAGGGAGTCGGTGAAGTGGCTTACAGGCTTGAGTTGCCTCTAGAGTTGTCGTAAGTGCACGATGTGTTTCGATGATTCGACATTATGTTTTAAATCCTTCACGTGTGAGATATCCTTAACCATTGGAAATTTATCCGGATTTGACTTAGGATGAGGAACCAGTGACTATTTTGGATTGGAAAGAGAAAGTTCTGAGAAATGAGATTGTGCGTTTGGTTAAAGTTTTATGGAGGAATCATTCAGTGGAAGAAGCTACTTGGAAGTCATGCGATTGGATGAGAGAGATGTAACCAAGTTGTTCTATGATTTTTTTAATGGATTGTTTGGTTGTTTGAATTTCGAGGATGAAATTCTATAAGGTGGGTAGATTGTGACAGCCCGTCCCGGAAAATATTGATTTTATAATTTATTAAGTGATTTTACGAAAATGCCCTTTGAGGCACGCACATTGTTCGAGATTAATCGTTGTGTCGTGCCATCTAAGATTTGTTTCCTTAGCATATCCTCGTAGTATTCGTCGCTACGGACGCGTGGGCGCAAGCGGTTCGTGATTTGGAGTTATAACGAAAAAGATATTAAAGTTTGAAGTTTGGGCATTTTGGGAATTATAAGAATAAAATATGGAATTCTTTTATGGAAATGGACGGCCCAGATTTAATAAAGAAATTAATGTATGGCTAGGATGAAAATGAATGAGATTATGTGTGTGTGTGTGTGTATGGCTGGCGGAAGAGGAAAGGAAGAAGAAGAGGATTGGGCAAATCTGCCCAACCAGAGGAAGAAGAAGAGAGCTCCGGGAGAGAAAAGGAGAGAGAGCTGGCGAATGGGGAGAGGAGAGAGGAAGAGAATGACCAATCAGAGAAGGGGAAAGGAGGAAAAGAGAGAGGGCGAGAAGCGGAGGAAGAAGAACAAAAATGGGTCTTCAACCCGCGACCCGCGCGACCCGTGGGTTTTCCACCCTTGTTCGTCCAAATTTCTTCATTTTTCCGATGAGTTACTTCAAACCATCACTTGGAAAACCCTCTATGATCTTCCCTCTTCCTATTACACCCCAAAAATCAAAGAATTTGGCTTGAAATTGGATGAAACCGTAAGGTGTGTGTGCGGTGGCTTAGTGTACAAATTCTTCAAATCTTGAAACGTTTTCTTTCAATTCCTAACACCATTAGCATTCCCTTAGGACCTGGAACAAAGCTCAAGCATTAGTTGGAGCATCGGAGTAGTTTTGGAGGTCGAATTGAAAACACCCATTTCTAGGGTTCTTCACGGTTTTGGCAAAATTGGAGCCTTTCCAGGCCGAATTGGTCTTGGTCACAGGTATGAAAGTTGTTATACTCTTTGAGATCTTCAATTATACAAATTTTGGTAATTTTTGGATAAAGTTGAATTTTCCGGCGAGCCGGGGCGGCCGACCGCCACCCACGGCGGCGCGTGGCCAGTGGGCCGCCAATGTTATTTTTAAGCTGTATTGGATGTCCTGAGTTCAGTTTTGATAGTGGCTTAACGTTGGTTGATCATTTGGACTTAATTTCGATACGATTCATGGTTAGGCCAAAAGATGAATCGACGATCCAACCGTCGGATCGTCACCAAACTTTGATACGTAGTAGTACGTAATATTTGAAGAATGTAGGAACTTACGGATCGGGAATTCAATGGACGGATCTTCCCGAATTGGATTTGTAAGTTCATAAAATAAAAAGTTAACCGCCATTCGGTTTTGGAAATGGGCGGAGATCCAACCGTCGGATCATAACGAAATTTTAGGATGTTGTTCTAGAGATTTATTGTGGACCTCTGGAAGTTACGGATTGGAAATCTGAGTTGCAGATCTTCCGGATCGAACTTCATAGTGACGTGTTTTATATAAGTGATATATTCTATCGATATGATTCTGAGGCATAATTTGATGATTGTTCTAGGCGCCGATCGTCATGACGCCTTGATGTGTTGTGCTAGGGAGTTGTAGGGCGAAATCCAGGTGAGTGGCCAGTTTATTTCAGTATATATATATATATATATACACACACTTAACGTTTTCCCAGAAATCGATTTTTGAATGAAAGTATGTTTAAAAATGCCATGCATAGATTTATATGAATATGTGATTGAAATGCCATGCATAGAAATTACATGAATTATGTGAATTGATATATGATGCATATATGTGAATTGGTGCTGTGGACGCACAGGTGAGTATCAGGTGAGTTATATTTGGTTCATTGAATTGTTTGATGAGATTTATGTTGATAGCTCATAACCTGCACCCCTGGTGTTAGTGCTTATGTTATTCACCCGCATCACACGCTCACCTTGGATCCAAGTAGATGCTAGTCGTACAGACCACTGGAGGTGGTTCCGACATGCTAGTCGTACAGACCATTAGAGACGGTTTCGACTAGTAGGTGACATTAGATTATGTGCACAGATGATTGATGAGAGAAGCACTAGAGCGTATTATTACACCATCCGAGTCGTACAGACTACTACAGGTAGTTCCGACTCATGTGCAGCGTAGTGTCGTACAGGTCGCAGTTGGCGACTCCGGCAGTGCCGTACATGTCATAATTGGTGACTCCGGCTGGATTGGATATTGAGCTCTAGAATCAGCCGTACAGGACCACTGCAGGGTCTCCGGTTGATTTATTATTTCACCTGATTTATGTTGATGCATCCATATTATGTTTTTGGCGCATGGCATGACATATTTTCTGAAAAGTGATAAAGAATGGTGTTTTGAGAATTTTGAAGCTATATATATTTATAAATGCTATTTTCTGGGAAAGTATACAGGTTTTACAGTGAGGGGTTAGAACTTTGATAAATAAAAGTTTTGAAAAGACTTGTTTTACTGACCCACTCAATTTTGTTTTGCGCCCCTCCAGGTTCGAGTTAGAGCAGAGCTTTGGGGGCCACGAGGAATCCAACGGTATTCTGACAGAATTCACAATTGTATTTTTAAGCTTCCGAACTGTGTAAATGGTTACGTCACTCTCACGTGACGGCCAGCACGCCCTCCTTCGGGACGGGGTGTGTCAGCAACCTTTCATGAGAGCTCGGAAAAAAAAACATTAGTTAAATTACTATATATGGCCTTTTGTAGTAGTAGTTTTTCGTTTTCATTTATTGTTTACGTATAAAAATTAGAGATTTTAAATATGAAAAAAATCATTTCAAAGGTCTCATAATGTGCAAGTGGCTTGTAGATTAGTTAGTTAAGAGTGTTTGCCTTTGCTCTCAAGGTCTCGTGTTTGAATCCCCATTCCCGTAGTTTTAATGAGTTTAGTGTAGATTATCATATCATTTGTCAAAAAAGGTCCATAATGTGAAAAAGTCTATTTTCTTTAATATTCAATGTATATATGTCATGTTAGAACATATTTTTCGGTGTCGCTCAGGGCCTCAAAAAACTCAGGACCCCATGCTGATATTCACGTTTGGCAAAAGAAGAATATGCATGTGAGTTATAAGTAATCATGCAACGCGTAGTTTATGCCCCGTAATGGTAAGGTGTTGATGCTAATGCATCTTTGTATTTTATGCCCCATATAATGGTAATCAGTCTGCGTGTCTTTTATAAAGACGCAGCTATAATCATGATATTCACGTTTGAATTTAGATAGTTTGTGCTATTCTATGTACATTAGCTTGATGTTTAATGGAGCAATCTTTTTAATAAAAAAACATGCAACGAGCAGAAGTAACTGCATTAACCATTTCCTCAAACCACAATTTATTCCCTAATTAAATCCCAAATTAACCAAGTATTATTACAAAAGGAAACATGTAGATATGATATCCCAAGAATATATAATTATAACAACAAACTGAGCCTCCAAACCCCTCTATACGTCGAAGAGATATTTCATTTCCCACTTGAAGACATTGGTTCTGAATTAAGGCGGGGCCACCACGAAAGGACCAGAGCTAATGTCAAAGTCTACGACTCATCGGTACTTGGATGAGGATTGTCTGCCCTCCCATTTCTCATCCTCTTCTATTTGAGCGGTCACGGTTAAGCCACGTCAACATTTTATATTCCTATTATTTTTTATCTTATTATTTCTATAAAAAAATCAATAAAAAATGTTGACGTGACTTAAACGTGACCGCTCAAATAGAAAAGGATGGGAGGTGGGAGGGCAGACAATCCCCATCCCCGGTACTTTGCCCTAAAAGAAGGGGAAGAACTTTATACCTTTGTTTCTACGCGGTAATTGAAAAAAAGAAAAAAGAAAAACGGAGTATTGAATTTAGAGGAGGAGAAGAGTATGAAATCAACGTTTAGTATACGGCATGCCAAAACTTGAATTGACTCAACTGAACAACTACTTTAAACATATCTATCAAGCTGAAATAAATCTGAATACCTCCAAGAACTTTCTCCACACACAGGAAAGCATGTTGAGAAAGAATATGACTCAGCATACTCGAATTAGACATTTAAAAATATAAAATATAAAATTTTAAAATATGAACCATAATTAAGAAGAAAAATCATAAAGCATAAGAGAATCTTCAACTTAACCAGATTAATATTTAAGTCTCTGAGTTGGCTTAGTTGAACAACTTATACTGCATAACGTCATGTAGTCTTCTGTTTCGGGCTATATAATTCTCTCTTTAGACTTTTTTGTTCTAACATATATTTGTAGAGAATGACTCTTTGTCATGCCATCACGCTTCTATACCCATTCTCTGAGCCATCTGCAGGTCTTGAATGACATAATATTTCTTCATACACAAAGGCTAGGGACATTCAAAATATAGATAAATGGCCCAAGCACCCACCCTTAACAGAATCACCTTTAGAAGTGCCATTAGTAATAATTTTTACAGAGAAAACATCAGAAATATACATATTCTTGCCGTCATCAGTATGAAAAAAAACCCAAAGATGTACGATAAAAGTACAATCTAGTCTCCTCTAAGCATCACATAGAGCCGGTAGTGGGTTTTTTTATTTTTATGTTTGTTCAAGTTTGTCTAAATATAAATTAGGGTTTTTATTTATTTATTTATTGATAATCTTTTCATGTTTAAGTTAAATAAAGTGTTGCTATTCTTTTTTTATTATTAAATAAAGTGTTGTTATTGACAATCCAAAAATATCATTCTACACTTTTTTTGTATAATTTTTCTCTTGTGATTTTATATATTATAGGAGTGAAGTGCAACCTTCCATGAGAGCTCGAAAAAAAAAAAACATTAGTTAAATTACAATATATGGCCTTTTGTAGTAGTAGTTTTTCGTTTTCATTTATTGTTTACGTATAAAAATTAGAGATTTTAAATATGAAAAAAAAAATCATTTCAAAGGTCTCATAATGTGTAAGTGGCTTGTAGATCAGTTAGTTAAGAGTGTTTGCCTTTGCTCTCAAGGTCTCGTGTTTGAACCCCCTCCCCGTAGTTTTAATGAGTTTAGTGTAGATTATCATATCATTTGTTAAAAAAGGTCCATAATGTGAAAATGTCTATTTTCTTTAATATTCAATGTATACATGTCATGTTAGGACATATTTTTCGGTGTCGCCCAGGGCCTCAAAAAACTCAAGACCCCATGCTGATATTCACGTTTGGCAAATGAAGAATATGCCCGTAAGTTATAAGTAATCATGCAACGAGCAGTTTATGCCCCGTGATGGTAAGGTGTTGATGCTAATGCATCTTTGTATTTTATGCCCCATATAATGGTAATCAGTTTGCGTGTCTTTTATAAAGACGCAACTATAATCCTAATATGTTTGAATTTGGATACTTTGTGATGTCCTATGTACATTGTCATGATGTTTAATAGAGCAATCTTTTTAATAAAAAAAACATGCAACGAGCATAAGTAACTGCAGTAACCATTTCCTCAAACCACAATTTATTCCCTAATTAAATCCCAAATTAACCAAGTATTATTACAAAAGGTAACATGTAGATATGGTACCCCAAGAATATATAATTATAACAACAAACTGAGCCTCCAAACCCCTCTATACGTCGAAGAGATATTTCATTTCCCACTTGAAGACATTGGTTCTGAATTAAGGAGGGGCCACCACGAAAGGACCAGAGCTAATGTCAAAGTCTACGACTCACCGGTACTTTGCCCTAAAAGAAGGGGAAGAACTTTATACATTTGTTTCTACGCGGTAATTGAAAAAAAAAAAAAAAAACACGGAGCATTGAATTTAGAGGAGGAGAAGAATATGAAATCAACGTTTAGTATACGGCATGCCAAAACTTGAATTGACTCAACTGAACAACTACTTTAAACATATCTATCGAGCTGAAATAAATCTGAATACCTCCAAGAACTTTCCCCACACCTTAAACCTTAAACCTTAACCCTAAACTTTACCCACACTCAGGAAAGCATGTTGAGAAAGAATATGACTCAGCATACTCGAATTAGACGTTTAAAAATATAAAATATAAAATTTTAAAATATGAACCATAATTAAGAAGAAAAAATCGTAAAGCATAAGAAAATCTTCAACTTAACCAGATTAATATTTGTGTCTCTGAGTTGGCTCAGTTGAACAACTTCTTTGAACAACTTATACTGCATAATGGTCATATGCACTGTAATCATCACATAGAGCCTATCTTGTACATGATCTAAGAATTGAAAATATGCATATCTTCATGTCTTCTTAACAATTAAAGAACCAAACACTCCCCAAATCCCTACAATGAAACCCAGTGCAGTGAAAATATACAACCATGAAAATTGATGTCCATTGTCCACACCTTGGTTGTTGTTACTATCTGCATCAATTCCCTTAATTGGTAGACACTTATTAGGAAGTGGAGCGCCACACAGTTTTGAATTCCCCTCAAACGCAGAAGCATTGGAACTTTGGAGCTAAGTGCTTGTTGGGATTGGTCCTTCAAGATTATTGTACGAGACATTCAAAGATTTTAAGAAATTAAGGCTTGCCAAGGACAACGGGATGTTTCCAGACAAATGATTCATGGAGAGGATCAAATTCTCTAGATTTTTGAGGTTGGATATTTGTTCTAGAATGTTCCTAGAAAAGTAGTTGCCACTAAGATCCAAGTTGTGGACAAGGTGTATTTGGCCTATCTCAGTAGGTATTCTGCCATGAATGTGATTGAGAGATAGGTCTACTGTTGGTGCAAAGTTGGACAATCTTCACGGGTCATTTACGCCTTAAAGGTTGATGATAGGCAGGTCAATATAATCGTCTGCTTGAGTTGTGGTCGGTCCATCTACCAACCTTGGTAGTCCACAAAGTTCTTTTGGAAATTCACCGGAAATTTGATTGTCTGCCAAACTCAAGTATAAGAGTTTGGGAAGAGTCCCCAACAATCTAGGAATTGGCCCTGTAATTCTACTACCTACCAAAGCCAAGATCTCTACATTCTTGAGTTTTGATAACCATAAAAGTATTTGACCAGTGAAATCACAATAATAATAACTCAAATATCGAAGATTTTGGAAACCATCAAAACCAACCATGCTTTCATCAGATGGCATTTCCTCGCCCTTGAACGAATACGTAAAGAGGATAATTTGAAGACTTTTGCAATGCATTAATATTTTCATTGCCCCAGTAATGTTGGTTAAGCCACTTAGTGAGAGAAATGACAAAGATTTTAATGAAAGAATTTCAGGTTGTATTTGTCCCTCTAAATTATTTCCAACCAAACGAATAGCTTTTAGGGACTGACATGAATAAAGGCTTGTTGGAAATGTACCAGTAAGTTGTTTCTACGTAGGTCAAGTTTATTGAGGTGACTAAGTTTCGAGAAATTGAGCATGGAGATATCTCCTTCCAAGTTGTTGTCTCCCATATGTATTTCTACAAGGTTCGTGCAATTCATCAACGATGGGGGCAAAGAACATTCAAAATGGTTGTAATCAAGAGCCAAGAGTTTCAAAGTGGAGAGCTTTCCAAAATAGAGAGGGAGCACGCCACTCAACTGATTAAAGGAGAGGTCAAGGATTGCGAGGTTGGTGAGGTTGAAAATTTTCTCACTTATGGCTCCATGGAGTGAATTGGAAGGGAATGCAATTTCTTCAAGTTTGGTGGCATTGTAGATATCTTTCGGAAGTAACCCTGAGAGGTTATTGTTACTAGCATGAAAAATTTGCAGTTTTGAACACTCCCCGAGTCCAGGAGAAATGTTGCCACTAAATTCATTGTGGGAAAAATCCAACAACCTAATCAAGGGAGAAGAATGAAGGCATATAGAGGATGGGATCAAACCTGAGAAGGTATTGTTGGTGATGTTGAAACTAGTTAAATTCCGAGCTTGTTGACAGAATGATGTTGGAATTGCACCCTAGAAGCGATTGCTTGACAAATCCAACATCTGGATATTGTAGGATGGCCGAGAAAACGGTAGCTTTCCAGAAAGAAGATTAAAGCTTAAATCAAGGATCTCAAGACGATTCAAAGACAACAAGAATTCAGTTTCAAGTGATCTGGAAAGTGAATTGTGAGAGAGATTCAAGTGGGTGAGGTGTGTGAGATTTCCTAGTGATGATGATAAAGGGAAAATTGCTCCTCTAAGACCTTTGGAGGATAAGAGCAAATGGGTGACCAAACCATCCTGATTACAAGTGATGCCCTCCCAACAACAACAGTTAACCGAACTCCACTTTAAAAGGGGAGAAGATAGGGTGGAGGCGAAGGACAAAAGAGAGGCGCGCTCAATTTGGTTGCATGCATGAACATTTGTAGAGATGATATGAGAGAATAAGAGGATGAGAAGGAAGCCATGAGCCATTGGGTTGGAAGGTAAGCTGCTCTAGCTTAGATATGTTTCTTTACATTCGGAATTCTCAAAGTTATATATAGAGCAATTAATTGCATAAATAATCCGAATATATTTTCTGTCTTCTTCCTTTTAGCCCAAAAACAAAGAATCATAAAGGAGGGGCCACCATGAAGGGACCAGAGCTTATGGCTTTTTTACTACGGCCGTAATTGGAAAACAAAACGGAGCATTTAATTTAGAGGAGCTGAAGAATATGAAGTGACACCAAACGTGGTTTTCGTACATAGTACTATCAACTATTTTAAACATATCTATTTTAAAATGTAAAATAGAGGTTATCTAGTTTCTGTTTAAGTTAGCATTACCTACGAGGTGTAGACTGGTGCCTAGGCGAGCCTAGGTAGATCTAGGCGTGATTTCTTATTTTTAAACGCTTAGAAATTAATCATTACGATACCCAGCCACCTAGCGCCTAAGCGGGCTAAGGAGGCCCTAAGTGCGGCCCTTTTAACATAGGGTTTCAAGGTCTACGACGGGCCATGTTTAGCAAATTAGACGAAGACAACAATATTTAAAAGCACTAATGCCTTTCCTGCTGGGTAATTGAAAAAAAATAACAGAACTTTCGAATTTTGGGGAGTATAGCTAAAATACAGTTACATGTTAGTCATGCAGTCTTCCGCATCGTGCTATGTTAATTCCCTCTTTAGTCTCTTTTGGTCCAAGCAACATCAACAACGAATTGATTCAATTGAATGACTCTGTGACGTGCTGTCGTGCTTCTACACCCATTCTCTGAGCCATCTGCGGGTCTGTTATGAGTTTAGCCATAGCCTCCAGAGGTACAATGCCAAAGTGCTCATCCTGCATTTTTGAATCTCATATCAATTTCATTTTTCCCCCACAATATCTGATCAATGGAACAAAATTATGTATTTTTCACCTTTGGCGTATAAAGGACGCATAGGCATTGGGAAAGAAGTGCATTTCTTTCTGCTGTCGAGCAAGAGGTGATGAAGTTAACTTGATAGGACACTCCTTCCCTTTCTGCTAGACTTCTGAGCTCCTCTAAGTACTCAACATTTTCTCTCAAACGATTATCAAAGCCACCTAAAACGTCGGACCTGTAATATATTTATATGTGCAGAACATATGCAGATGATATATGGGTATATCAATGTTAAATTAAAGTCAACCAGTACGCCATTGGAGTAGAATTGATTCCTCTTGGTACATGGCCCAGACAAGGGCTGACACCAAACCTAAGGAACTTCTCCTGCTAGCTCATTTCTTTGGACTTGATCACCCTGTATATATATTTTCACATATTTCATGCAGAATGAAGTGGAAATATCTTCGCAAAAAACAAAGGAAAATTTGAACACCCCATACAAGGTTCTGATTCGGCTGTACATCAGACCAGCTTATAAAACTGCTCATAAAGGGACATAAGATACTCTAAGATAACAGCCCAATAGTTCATTGCTATTTCAATTACATATGGTTTTTTTCTTCTTCTCCTAAATAACAATTCTAGGCTTGGCTATGGGTCTAAGCCTTCACTAAAAATTCTAGATATAAGCTAATGTTTCATAATTTACCAAGAAAAACACAAAAGAATGTCTTTCCTCATCCAGATGCAAATGTTAAATTGCAAGATCCGTGAAGCTCTCAACAGGCAAATGAACAAAGGGAAAGCTTAAACACACAACCAAGGTGATTACTGCATGCTTCTACTTGGTTATTCATAGCCTAACTAATAGATAAACAGTCTTCAACAGCGACATAAGGTAATGAAGGAACATGCATTTCACGTGTAGAATCATTAAGATTAGTAGAGTACTCATGGGAGATAATAAGTCGGAACTTGCCTGCAATTGTCAAGGAAGCTTCAGCGAGATCAGGACCTTGAAGCATATCCCCTTCGAGCGTATGAAGCAAAGCAAAAGCTGAAATTGCCAGGTCTATATTCTTTGTCCTCTCAAAACGATTGATAGACAGAAAATTTGGCCTGGAATGAGAAAACTAAAGCAGGAAAAAAAATAGTAAACCACCAGAAGAAATTCGGAGAAGAAATTCTTCAAAGTTATGGCTAGATATAGAATCATAAAGGTAGTGTAAATGTAAAACCAAGAGGCACCAGCAGATATACAAGCATGTTTGTTACTTGTAAGAATTGGCTGGTTCATTAAACTGATTCACATTGACAGCTGGATAAAGAACAGCTGGCTTAATCCCTCGCTCGTCAAGATGCTTAAATGTCTTTGTAAACATAGATGATGTGAACTTGCTGTTAGCAAGAATCTGATCTGCCATTTCTGCAGCAGTATTTATCAAAAAGAAAAAGGAAATCTAGTAAGAAATAGTAGTATATCCACAACAAAATAACACTGAAAAGATGCACAAGAAAAATTAGATGAATGTCATAAAGCGGAGATATGGAATCAGACCAGTTGTCATTTCTTCTATGAAGCCTTTGGGTTTTCTATATATCCTCCTCAAAACAGTTGTGTGCTGAGCCAGCAATAAATCCGGAAAATGACAATAAAACAAAACCTGGACAGAAAGATGTAATGCATTAAACAACTCTACTACCAGAAGTTACCAGATAACAATTCACACGAAATAGGTGCAAATACCTTTGTTGCCTTCTTAAGCTTCAGCAGTGGGATGACAACAGAAACCTGATCTGCTAGTATTACATCAAACAATGGCCACGTGACCAGCATACAGAGAGCAACAAAAAGGCACCGTATATATGTAAACAAAGCATGGAGTCGATAGAATATATGTCGGGGTAGGAAGGCACCATATACAGCAACTGGAAAGATACCTGTGAAAAACCAAATGACAGCAAAACATCAAACTATGCAGTGATCTGAAATGACAGTTGATTAATGTGAAACTGATAAAAATAAAAACGAAAGAAAGGAAAATATGTTCTATTTGTTCCAACTTTTATACATTCCCAAAGGGCCTAAAGAAATCGAAACGTATAAACCACCTTCTAACCCCAAGGCCTAATATCCATCTACGTACGTAGTACCCTATTTGATGAAGCTCCCATTTACCATAGTAGGATGTGAGCATTCAACCCAAAAACAATTTGCGACAGGTGGAGAGGCCCAAGATAATGAAAACATTTATACAAGGCTTTCATTCCCCGACGTGGGATTCACACCCTCAGAAGGCACGTATGTATTTTTAATCATTTTTCTCATAGATTACACACACCAGGACCATCTAGTGTGAAATTATTTCTCCCTAAAACCATCCATACTATTTTCTGTACACACAAACAAAAAAGTATTGTTTTCTTCTCGTCTATGTAAACTAGGGCATCATCTCTCTCTTCCAATAAAACTCAAAAACGAAAATTATAATTTCCTTTCTCCAACTTCATTTATTTATTTAAGGTTTGTCTTCAGTATTCCGGACTAGTGGGTATTCTGACTTTTTATCCATTAGATTGGCAATTATGAAAAAAATAGTTTTTCCCTCAACTCAATCACGACCTTTCATTTCTCGTACTACTAATACTATTGAAGAAAAATTGATTTAGTTGATCAAAGCATAAAATTGAAGTAGAGAAAGCCACACACACCAGCAACGGTCTCCTCAAAGCATCGATTTTTGTCGTGGTGGGAAGTGAAAACGTGAACTTTATGGCCATGCGATGCAAGTTTGACAGACACTACTCTCTCCTGGTTTTACTAATTCCAAATCAGATTGTTCTTTGTTTGTGCATACCTCTCCTCATCGAGTGATTGTCTTGGTGTATGTGGATGACATTATAGTCACCGGTCCAAATGCATCTCATTTTCAAGCATTTATTCACAAGCTCAGTTCCTTGTTTCCTGTCAAAGACCTCGGGCCTCTCCACTATTTTCTTGGACTTGAAGTTCATCGCTCTTTTGAAGGCATTTTCTTATCACAAGGAAAATATGCCATGGATCTTCTTGTTAAGACAAAAATGGAAGGGTGTAAACCTTGTGCTACTCCACTTGGCACTGCAAAATTAGATCATCTTGGTAATTTGTTGTCTGATCCAAAGGGGTACCGGTCCATCGTTGGTGCTCTTCAATACCTCACATGGACACGGCCAGATCTTGTTTTTGTTGTGAACCAAGTTTGTCAATTTCTTCATTGTCCTCGAGATACTCACTTTCAAGCAGTCAAACGCATTCTACGGTTTCTCAAAGGTTCAGTTGATCAAGGACTCTGGTTTAAAAAGGGTTCTATGCAGCTTACAGCCTTCTCGGATGCTGATTGGGCTGGATGTGTTTTTGATAGACGCTCTACATCTGGTTATTGTGTCTACTTGGGTCCAAATCTCATCAGTTGGAGTGCTAAAAAGCAGCCAACAGTTGCCCGATCTTCAATTGAGGCTGAGTATCGCTCCCTTGCTCTTACTGCTGCAGAAATCACATGGATTTGTAAAGATTTTCAAAGATATCACTTTTCCACTTCCTCATACTCCAACTTTGTGGTGTGACAATGTTTATGCCATCTCTTTGGCTTCAAATCCCGTGTTTCACGCACGTACGAAACATATTGAGATTGATTATCACTATATCAGGGAGCTTGTTCTTGTAGATTTGGTCAAAGTTTTGTATGTTAACACTGAGCACCAGATTGCAGATATTCATACAAAGTCCCTATCCAAGGCACGGTTCAAGTATCTTCAGTCCAAGCTTTCTTTGGGTTCTCCTCCGATTAGCTTGAGGGGGTGTAAAGGGATAACTCATAGTTAACAGCTTTGTAACTAATCTCTGTGTTAAGAGATTTAATTAAGTATAATTAGTTACTAAGCTTAACTAGAAAAATGTATATATACTGTGTTGTATTTATGTATTCCTTACTCATTAAGAAAGAAATAATACAAAGAGACTTCTTATTTTACAGCATCGACGATCATTCTTTCAGCTACCCATCACATTCGCAGCATCATAAAAGTCAATCCCAAAAACTCCTTCACAATTTTCAAAAACAACAGAAGGAAAAGAGAAGAAGAAGAAGTTACCGATGCCCAGATCGGGATGCATGATTGCAACGTTCAACTTGGAGCCTCCTTTCTTCTCCGCTATTTTTTCAGCTCCTTTCTCCCCAATTCTCTGCACATTCTAATTCAAAATCTCAAAAAGGCGAAACAATTTCTGCTATATTGGGCCCAAAGGGGTCGGGTGTGGCCCAAATTGTATAATTATAAAACTATTTGAAACTGGTATTTGCATATATGGCAGAAGCACCTGAGTTAGCTCTTCGGCAACGTGCCCCAAAAGGCTGAATAAACAAATAAGTAATCATGCAACTAGCAATTTATGCTTCGTGATACCAAGATGTTGATACTAATCAGGCCGCGTGTATTATAAAAAGACGGAGTTATAAGTTCTAATATTCATGTTTGAATTCAAATATTTTGTGTTATTCTATTTATATTATCTTGTACAGTAATATAACGTGAGTTGTAACAATTCCATTCAAATTTCGCCATACGTCTTTATTTTTATGGCCCTGGAATTTAATTTCATTTTAACCTTTTAAAAAAAATTAAAAAGAAGAAAAAAAGAAGAGAGGAGATGGATGGTCTCCTTCCCCCTCCAACCCAACCCCCTCCCTCGCCGACGAGGAGAAATTATACAATAGTACACTATCACCAGCTGGCGTTGTTGAGTGGTGATACATTCCACTGGAATATTGCCATCTGTAATTAATAATTAGGTTTTCATAACAAATTTTTTTTTTTTTTTTTTTTTTTTTTTTTTTTTTGAAAACTAGAATAGAATACCAGGGCAAAGAAGCCAGAAAGCAACACAGAAAGCCAACAGCAAGGCTAACAAGAAACAAAATAACAACCCAAGCAGGAAAAGGGATGAAGAGACAGACAGAAGAACCAAGTTCCACTGTCACCCCACACCTGCCAACAAATCAAAGGGGACAAGGCAAACCGTCTTTATCAAGTACATGAACCAATGAAGATGGAGGCCCATTAACCCAACATAAACTGCACATCTCCGTACAATGGCGCGACGCCAACAGATCCGCCGCTCTATTAGCTGACCTTGGAACCCAAGCCCAGTGACAGTCCTGAAAGGACTCCCCTAACCGTTTAACAACTGTTAAGGTAGGAAAGGCCTCCCATCTGCCAGTCTCCAACGAAGACGATAATGCAGAAATAGAATCCTTAGAATCAGACTCCACAATAATGCAACTAAGTCCCAAATCCGCAGCTAGCTCACAACCCCGAACCAAAGCAAAGGCTTCGGCAGCGGCAGCACTTGGAGCCATGATGGGCTCCTGCCTCGCAGCAACAAAATTACCCTTCTCCGCCCTGATCACCACCCCAACATATCCCGTCAAAGATGAAAGAGACTAGCTAGCCTCAACATTCACTTTAAGGAAAGGGGATGGAGGAGGGGACCATCGAACTTCTTGCCTTACCTGAGGCAATAAAGCCGTGGCCGTAGGGGCAGGAACACCATTAGCCTAAAAAAATAGTCCACTTGCAGTGCGAATGGCCATAAGAACATGAGTAGGGTTGATAGGAGATTGATTAAACAAGAACTTACATTAAGCTTTTCAAATATGTCAACATGACAAAGCGATGTAAGAAAGAATTACACATCGCTCCTCATTCGACCCAAAACGCCGGGAAGCAATGGAAAGAAACCAATTCATCAAGGAAGAAATGGTAGACCGATCAATTCTGCAATTAAGAATGCCACCAAACCAAATAGGCTCCACCCAATGGCACAACAAGAAAAGATGTTCCAGAGATTCCTCCTGCTGTTGACATATCGGACAAAGAGGGGACGAAGCCATCTTCCGCACAAATAGATTCTCCAACGTAGCCAAGGCACAATGGGCAATACGCCACATAAAATGACGAACTTTAGGAGGAGTTTTTAACCTCCAAAAAGTCTGCCAAACATGCGAAGAAACCGTGGATGACGAGGAATCATTGGGTAGTCACCAAGGAAGGCCGTGAAGATCTAGCCCAATGGTACCTAGACCGCACCACATACATCCTATTTCTAGTGGAAGGCCAAACAAGACGGTCCGACTGCAAAGCATCTCCTATCAGAGTTTCTAAAATCGCATGCCTCTCCTCCTCCGATAGAAATGGTTAAAGAAACTCGATATTCCACGAACGGAGAGAGGACGTCAAAAGAGAAGCCACCCTAGTATCTCTTGTAACGGACACCAGCCCTGGCCGTGGATGACCCAAAGGAAGTGAAGGTAACTAATGATCAATCCACATGCGAACAGACCTCCCATCCATAATTTGCCAGTGAGACCCTTGCAGTAAGAGATCTCTGCCCACCAATAGACTATGCCAAGCCCAAGAAGCCCTACTGCCTCTCTGAACATCAAGAAACGAGCAATGAGGAAAATACCGGGCCTTGAGAACCAGAGCCCATAACGAGTCCGGGTTATGAATCAATCTTCAGCATTGTTTCGCAAGTAAAGCATCATTAAAATCAGAAAAGTTTCTGAATCCCATACCCCCTTCCTTTTTCGAGAGGCCCAGAGTTTGCTTAGACACCCAGTGGGTTTTCCGATGCTCACCCACGGCACCCCACCAAAACCCAGCAATCATAGAATCTAACTCATGACAAACAACCACAGGAAATTTAAAAACACTCATAGGGTACGCAGGAATCGTTCTTCTTGCTCATTCTCGTCATCTGCACCAGAGGAGAGGGAACCGAATTATTTCTGCACGGAGGCGTGGATGAGCAGACTGAGGTGCTTGTTGAGCTGAAGATTGAGGGAGCGGAGATGAACATTCTGGCGATGGAGCACGTCGGACTCCTCGGAGGTTTCCTGGAGGCGCTTGAGGCAGCGGATGTGGCGGTTCACCATCTCCTGATGAACTTGAACGAGGAGCGAATGGTAGAGTTGGCGGTGGCGTCGTCTGCGCGAGATCGCTATTTTGTTTAAGATTGCGACATTAAAGATGTAGCGTGTCTGCGATAGGCGGTGGAGGAGGCCGTATCGTTTTTGCGTCTCCACTGCCGTCGTTTTGCTGCACCTGAATTACAGAGCCAACACATAAAAGCCTTAAATTCAATTCGCTAGTTTTTGGGGTCAGTCAATGCAATTTGCTAATATAAATTACATGTCGTTAAACCAACAGGTTAATTGTTAGTTTGCGACTAAACCTGTTGAATTAAGATTTGAAGTATTGCTAATGAGTAATGAGGAGTAGTGCTCTGAATTCTGAAGCAATCTAATTAATCAGCGCGCAGGTGATAAACGGCGGAAACAGCGAGTTCCCCGAATCCAAAATCTAGAACCCAAAACCCAGAATCCAAAACTCACAACCCATGAACGGAGACGACGAACTGCGATTTGGTGCTGGAGGCAGCGAAGTTGTCCTCCGGCGACTACTCGATTGCTGTGATTCCGGTGACTAATAATTAAATATTTTTTATTAATTGTTGACCACTTGGCACAAGTTTGATAATCATGTCAGCACAAATGTCGAACCCACTATTACCACGTTATTACTTAACGATTAACTTAGCAGATTTTTGAACGGATATATGAAATTGAAATGAAATATAACAAAATGTGTATGTGATTGAAATGTTGTAAAACGTTTATGTTAGGTTGCGTTTTTGTTAGGTAACTTACTAGTAATTTTCTAGACCGTATTGACTATTTTAGTCAGAAAGAATAATTTGTCATTGAATAATACTAAATTAATCAGGCTTTTGATGCAGTACCGGACTAATAATCGTATTATTTATAGAGGTGGATTGTCTGCCCTCCCCTTCCCATACCCTTCCCATCCTTTCCTGTGTTGTGCTGTCACAGTTAAAACACGTCAATATTTTATATTCTTATTTCTTTTTGTCTTATTATTTTTATAAACAAATCAATATAAAATGTTGACATGGCTTAACCGTGACCTGCACAAATATGAGGTGATGAGAAGGGTATGGGAATGGGAGGGCAGACAATCCACCTCCATTATTTATAGAATGTCTGTACTGTACCAGATAAGGGAAACTATTATTTTTTAAGAGAAAAAATTGGTGATAAATGAAAATAAATAAAAAACAAAAATTGTCATCTACCATCAAGTTGAAGATGAACAAAGTTGTCAAAAGTAAAAACAACCCAGACAGTGGCCGCCACCTTTGGCTTCCTCATATTCCGATGTGGTTTCTAATCCATTAAGACCTTGATCCACATCAGAAATACATTCTTTGAAAACCAACAACCATTACACTATTTCCTACATGAAATTTCTCCTAATTTTAAATTTAATCCCCTCACATCAACAAAATCAATTAGCATTTAAGCCACAAACCCAGATACTCGAACTGCCACCATAGATGTCAAAACAAAAACCAAAGTCACGATACCCAGAAGCAGAGGTTGCCATGACCAGGAGCGGAGGTCGTGATGACCAGGAGCGGAGGTCGCGATGCCTACTTGGTTTTGATCAACCATCTCTGGTTCTCTGTTCGTATCAGCTTGGTGTGGATCGATCGATCTGCTACCTCTGGATCTCTGTTCGTATCTACTTGGTGTTGATCGGAGGTCGCGATGCGCCTACACCCATGGCAGGATAGGTCGAAGAAAAGGCGAGCGTGATTTTTCTTTGGCGTGAGTCTGACTAATAATACCAAGGTTTTGGAGGGGATAGTTAAGCGGATGGGAGGGGTATTAAAATGGTGGGGCCAGATTAAATAATCCGATGCTTATTTAATACGAGACTTATCAAACATCCGTTTCGTATTATTAGTATTATCCGATGGTCTTATACGACATGCCAGACAAGGCCTATATGGCTCATTTTAACGATACAAAATTATGTTACACAATAATTTAAGAAGGGAATTAATATTAGCATTCCAAAAATTTCATTTAGCACTCCAAACTTTATATAATTAGAAAGAAAAATACACTTATGAGGAGTGTAAAATAAGATTTTTTGAGTGCTAATAACAATTCATTTTAAGAAAGCCAAAATAGTTACTAACCCATTCAACTTCTTTATATATTAGCATCACATGTAAGAAAGAATATATATTGAATCCTACTGTATATATTAAGCATATGTCTATTTCTCCATTTGTTTTCTTATATATCCAAATTTTTTGACCAAAAGTTAACAAATCATCTACACTAACAGATTTTTTTTTCAAAATTTATAATAACAGTGGAAGCTCCTGTAGAGAAAAATCTAAAGGAAAAAAATTGAATTTTTTTCGAAAACCACTGAAACAAGTTACGAGCCCAAGAATGGTGGAATAGAAAATTAAGCCATGAGAAAGAGAGCAAGCGATTCATTTTTTATACAGACTAAACTTAGTAGAATGTAGATACAAACTGAGACGGATGAATGTGGGCGCTACTTTGAAATCGTATATAGTCAGGACTTAGAAATATGCCCTTTTTGTTGTACGCAAGCTCTTAATGTAAAGTCAGTCAAGTGTAGACACAAAATGAGAGTGAATGAAATTGTGTATATACCTTTTTAGTTGTACATAGGAGCTTATTATGAAGTCAATACAACTCTGCATGTGCATATTCTACTCTTCAGTAATGAAAAAAACTATACTCAATGTTTCCAACTATTCATTTGTCATCTATAATCGTTATCTATAAGCATTAGTTGCCCATCCAGTTAATAAATATGCATATAATACGCATATTATTACTCGTGACTAGTTTTTTTATTCACATCACGTAAATATCTACTATTTAAAGACAATTAAATTTCAAAGGGCACATGCCAAGTTCTAAGTTTTATTCTTCGTGTATTTAAAATTCACGACTCACATCTTGTAAACTACTATTTAAGGAAGGGTGGTGTTATACACACCCTTATTTATCTTCCATACTCTCCTTTCAATTTTAGGCCGTCAGATTGAATGAATTGAAAAAAATCAATTAACAGAAATTAACAAGGGTATGTGAAAGATAAAGATAAGTGTGTGGATAGCCCTTTTAAGAAATATATATATAGGGATGTGATATCCACACACCCCATTTTACTTCTCACACATCTTTTTAATTTTCGGCAGTCGGATCGGATAAATTGAAAAAGATTAACGGACAGAAATTATCAAGGGGTGTGTGAGAAGTAAAATGGGGTATGTGGATAGCACACCCCTACACACACACACACACAAAACCACAAAAGTTATTGTTCCTAAGCACATGAATTGACCATATATAGTAAAACCACACTAGATATAAGTATGAAGAACCAAATCAAATAATATAATAAACATGCAATTATTTCGAGAATACGGATAAATCACATAAATCTCAATAATAATAATATGTAGTATAATATGATATGCTCATCAACAATGTATGCAGTCACACAAACCATGCAAAGATATTTTAACATGAACAAGCTATGTATATAAATTTAAGCTCTAGTACTGCAATTACCTGAAGCTCGTGCTAAGCGCATCACACCTGGATCCTAGAATGCCTAATGAGCGTAAGTGCAAGTGCAATATGAACATACACGTGAAGCATGCCCTGACCGTAGGATAGGTATAACACAAGTGAAAGCATATGTAGATGAGCAGATAACGGTACATGTATGATCATGCCATATTTGGATTCACAAACTCATAAATCACAACAACATTATCTATAATATTTCTATTTTTTCTAGATTAAAGTCACGGCATGATATACCATTGTGCCGGCATGTTCTCTGAAATTCTCGGGGTAAGTCTCCCCTATATAAAAAATCATTATACGGGTTTTTACTTTTTACAGCGAGGGGTTATTATATTCCGAAAAGCAAGGTTTTAAAAAGCTTTTATTTCCGCCCGCTCACACCATTTGTTTTGCGCTTCTCCAAGACATAGTAGCTATACTCTGGTAGAGACAAGGATCACTGGTAGTTTCTTACGTTCACTTCCGATAATGTAGGAAGTTATTTTTGTGTAAATATTCTTTACATTTCTGCACTTCTATTTATGCCCTTATACTACATGCATTGTAATAAGGGTTCATCCCACACTACACACTCTTAGTTTAATTTAATTTTGATATTTAAAAAAAATAAAAAAATAAAAAAAAATAAAATAGAACTTAAATGTCACATCCCGGCCCGGGGTGGATCACTTCCCGGGCCCGCTCCACCACCGTAGCACGATATTGTCCGCTTTGGGCTTACCATTCCCTCACGCTTTTGTTTCTGGGAACTCACGAGCAACTTCCCAGTGGGTCACCCATCATGGGAGTGCTCTAGCCCCCTTCTCGCTTAACTTCAGAGTTCCTACGGAACCCGAAGCCAGTGAGCTCCCAAAAGGCCTCGTGCTAGGAAGAGGTGGGAATATACATATAAGGATCACTCCCCTGGGCGATGTGGGATGTTACAATCCACCCCCCTAAGGGGCCCGACGTCCTCGTCGGCACACTTCCGGCCAGGGATTGGCTCTGATACCAATTTGTCACATCCCGGCCCGGGGTGGATCACTTCCCGGGCCCGCTCCACCACCGTAGCACGATATTGTCCGCTTTGGGCTTACCATTCCCTCACGGTTTTGTTTCTGGGAACTCACGAGCAACTTCCCAGTGGGTCACCCATCATGGGAGTGCTCTAGCCCCCTTCTCGCTTAACTTCAGAGTTCCTACGGAACCCGTAGCCAGTGAGCTCCCAAAAGGCCTCGTGCTAGGAAGAGGTGGGAATATACATATAAGGATCACTCCCCTGGGCGATGTGGGATGTTACATAAACCTTACCCCTTTTAAAAAATAAAATACAAAAAAAGAGGAGATATAGGCCAAAACCCTCTAAAATAAAACTTAAAATAAGAACTGGTATCAGAAATATACATATCCTCGCAGTTTCAGTATGAAAAGAAAACCAAAGATGTACGATAAAAAGTACAATCTAGTCTCCACTAAGCCTTCTTTTCATCATGGTCATAAGCATTGTAATCTTGACAAGAAGCCTATCTTGTACATTGTCTAAGAAATTAAAATATGCATATCTTCATGTCTTCTTACCAATTAAAGAACCACACACTCCCACAAAATCCGACGATGAAACCTAGTGTGGAGAAAATATACAACCATGGAAATTGATGCTCATTGTCCACACCTTGACTGTTCTTACTATCTGCATCAATGCCCTTAGTTGGTATACACTCATTCAGAAGTGGAGAGCCACATAGTTTTGAATTCCCCTCAAATGCAGAAGCACTGAAAGTTTAGAGCTGAGTGCTTGTTGGGATTAGTCTTTCAAGATTATTGTATGAGACACTGAAGGATTTTAAGAAAGTAAGGCTTGCCAATGACAACGGGATGTTTCCAGACAAATGATTCATAGAGAGGCGCAAAGTCTCTAGATTTTTTAGGTTGGATATTTGTTCTGGAATGTTGCCAGAAAAGTTGTTGCCACTAAGTTCCAAGTTGTGAACAAGGTATATTTGGCCGATCTCAGTAGGTATTCTGCCATGAATATAATTGAGGGATAGGTTTATCGTTGGTGGAAAGGCGGACAATCTTTGCGGGTAAATTAGGTCTACAGGGGTGAAGATAGGCAGGTCAATATAATCGTCAACTTGAGTTGTGGTCGGTTCATGTACCAACCTTGGCAGTCCACAAAGTTCTTTTGGAAATTCACCGGAAATTTGGTTGTCTGCCAAGCTCAAGTAAAAGAGCTTGGGAAGAGTCCCCAACGATCTAGGAATTGGACCTGTAATTCTACTACCTTTCAAAATCAACATCTCTAGATTCTTGAGTTTTGATAACCATAAAGGTATTTGACCAGTGAACTCACAATAGAAAAAAGTCAACACTCGAAGATTTTCAAACCCACCAAAATCAAGCATGCCTTCATCAGCTAGCATTTCCTCGCCTTTGAACGAACGCGTAAGGAGGAGCACTTGAAGACTTTTGCAATGGATTAATATCTTCATTGCCCCAGTGATGTTGGTTAAGCCACTCAGTGAGAGAAAGGACAAAGACTTCAATGAAAGAATTTCAGGTTGTATTTGTCCCTTTAGATTATTTGCAGTCAAACGAATAGCTTTTAGGGATTGGCATGAATAAAGGCTTGTTGGAATTGTACCAGTAAAGTGGTTTCCAACTAGGTCAAGTTTATTGAGGTGACTAAGCTTTGAGAAATTGAGCATGGAGATATCTCCTTCCAAGTTGTTTTTTGCCATATGTATTTCTACAAGGTTGGTGCAATTCATCAACGATGTGGGCAAATAACCTTTGAAATGGTTGTAATCAAGAGCCAAGAGTTTCAATTTGGAGAGCTTTCCAAAATGGAGAGGGAGCACTCCACTCAACTGATTAAAGGAGATGTCAAGGATTGCGAGGTTGGTGAGGTTGAAAATTTTCTCACTTATGGCTCCATGGAGTGAATTGGAAGGGAGTGCAATTTCTTCGAGTTTGGTGGCATTGTAGATATCCTTGGGGAGTGGCCCTGAGAGCATGTTGTTACCAGCACGAAGAATTTGCAGTTTTGAACACTCCCCGAGTCCAGGTGAAATGCTACCATTGAATGCATTGAGGGAAAAATCCAACAACCTAATCAAGGGAGAAGAATGAAGACATACAGAGGATGGGATCAAACCTATGAATCTATTGTTGTGGACGTTGAAACTAGTTAAATTTCGAGCTTGTTGAAAGAATGTTGATAGAATTGCACCATGGAAGCGATTGCTTGACAAATCGAACGTCTGGATATTGTGGGATGGCAGAGAAAACGGTAGCTTTCCAAAAAGAAGATTAAAGCTTAAATCAAGGATCTCAAGACGATTCAAAAACAAGAAGAATTCAGTTTCAAGTGATCCGGAAAGTGAATTGTGAGAGAGATTCAAGTGGGTAAGGTGTGTGAGATTTCCTAGTGATGATGATGAGGGGAAAATAGCTCGTTTGAGACCTTTGGAGGATAAGAGCAAATGGGTGACCAAACCATCCTGATTACAAGTGATGCCGTTCCAACGACAACAGTTAACTGAATTCCAATTTAAAGGATGAGAAGATAGGGTAGAGGTGAAGGATAGAAGAGAGGCGCGCTCAGTTTGGTTGCATGCATGAACATTTGTAGAGATGATGTGAGAGAATAAGAGGACGAGAAGGAAGCCATGAGCCATTGGTTTAGAAACTAAGATGCTCTAGCGTAGATATGTTTCTTTACATTCGGAATTCTCAAAGGTATATATAGAGCAACTGATTGCATACAGTTATTTTCTGTCTTCTTCCTTTTAGTCTGCCAACGATGAATCATTAAAGCTCGAAAACGCTAGTGGCAAACATCACTGCAATTTGAAAAATTGGCAAACAAACATAACCATACAAATGTTTTGAATTAAGGAGGGGCCACCACGAAGGGATAAGGGCTTATGCCTTTTTTTCTACGGGGTAATTGGAAAACAAAATGGAGCATTTAATTTAGAGGAGTAGAAGAATATGAAGTGACACCAAACGCTGAGCATTGAATTTAGAGGAGCAGAAGAATATGAAGTGACACCAAACGCTCGTTTTTGTACGTAAGTGTCATTTAATACTATCAATATTTCATATTTGGCGCGCCAAAATTTGAATTGACTGAACTGAACAACTATTTTAAACATATGTATTTTAAAATGCAAACTATAAGTTATCTAATTTCTTTCTAAGTAAGCGTCTCCTAAGCAATGTAGACACCAGCCTAGGCAAGTGCCTAGATAGGTCTAGGCGCCGTTTCTTATTTTTAAACGTCTAGAAATTAATCGTGGCGATGACTAACCACCTAGCACCTAGGCGGGCTAAGACGGCCCTAAACGGGGCTTTTTAACATAGCGTTTCAAGTCTACGACGGGCCATGTTTAGCAAATTAGACAAAGACAAACAACATTCAAAAGCACTAATGCCTTTCCTGTTAGGTAGTTGAAAAAAAGAACATTTGAATTTTGGGGAGTATAGCTAAAATACAGTGATAGCTATCGATGGTTACCTATAACTGTTAACAATATCAAAGTGTCGTACACAGAAAATGCATGGCCTGAATAGCCTCACAATAGTCATACAAAATATCAAATATTGAAATATGTACCAAAAGAACAAAATATAAAAACATAAGAAAATCCTAAAACTAACCAGATTATACTTCGGTCAATCAGTTGACTCAATTGAATTCCCTCTTCAGTCTTTTTTGGTCCGAGCAACATCAACAATGTATTGATTCAAGTGCTATGTTAATTCCCTCTTCAGTAAATTTGACCACCGCCTGAGGTGGTATGCCGGTGGATAAAACTGAAATTGCAGATGGTTGATAGAATCATTGATTCACCGCTGAAGATTAAGAATTTCTCGAAGAAAATTTGAGGAGGAATTTAGGCGAAAGTGAGGAAGAGGAAACAAGAACGAACGATGGAGGCGCAATCAAAGGCTGTTTGGTTGAGTGAGAAATCAGATCGACAAAATCCACGGGCCTTCAACTCAAGAGGTGGCTTGGCTTCCAACAACCTTCGTCATCGCCAATTATCCCATCTTCTTGGTGCCTACAGGTCTTTCCCAAATCATCCAATGTTAAAAATATAATTGCACAAATAAAAAAATAAAGTATTTGGTCACTAGACTCGCCGTCGCCGGTCCGGCAAGCTTTTGGGTGGTGTTGCCATCAGTGGCGAAGCCAGAAATTCTCGAGAGGAGGGGCGAAATTTAAAAAGTTTAGGGTTCCCAAAAAATGTGAACATTCATTCGAGGTCTAAGTCTATGATTTGTAAGAAGCTTATTTGCACTACCCGTAATATTCATAAGAGAATTTGCACTAACCAAAATATTCAAAAGAGGATTTGGACAACTCAAAATAGTTGAAATAGGGTTTGAACAACAATATTATTTGAATGATGATTTAGCACCGTTTCTTGTTGTATCGTCCTATTATTTAATTGTATAATTAGCAAAGTTTTAAAAGATGCTAAGCTCTAGTCAAGTGGTGAACATGACTTTACACTTTGACGAGGACCTAGGCAAATTTGAATAAATTTTATTATATACCGTATGAATAATTGTCTATTTATTATATACCATATAATATCCAAAAAACATTAATTATAATACATATAATATAAAAATATTGACAAATTTTCTTTATTACTTTGTTGAATTTGATGGTAAGAGAAAGAAAAAAAACAAATAATTACGAGTTCGTAATATTTTACAAATTATTTTTTGAACTCTTATAAATTTATAGTGAATTTTAAGATAAATAACAGTGTCAAACAAGTAACTTAAAAAATATTGAAAGATTGGTCAAATTAATTGGATAATAATTAAAAAACAAAACAAATTCTAATATAAATAAGTAATAGCAAGTGAGGTGGCACAAATTGATTGGCCAATAGTTAAAAAAAATTAATTGCACGTGGGTGGGATGGGAGAGAGAGAAAGTCTCTCTCTTTCTCCTTTCTCTTCTTCTTCGTACAAAACCATTTGCAGAAGCTGCGAATTGCAGATCTTTGTTCCTCCCTTCTTTGGCCTAGGTTTTTTTTTTTCTTGGAAAAAAGAGAGCTCGCGATCAGCCTGTGGTGCGATAGAGCAGGGAAACTCAAAACGCCAGAAACCACACGAACAGAGGCGGAGGGACCTAAGAACCACAGTAGTCCTAGGCCTACCCTAACAAAAAAGAACCCGTCCGGCCCTCTTCCCAGTCCAACTTTTGTAATTCAAAACCTATATCCTATTTATAGCATAGTGGCTTATACCATTTTCTGTGCAATTTCCAATCAAATTGGCCCCCTTTCAATATTAAAATAATTAATGTTATAGACTTTTACTCAATTGGCCTTCTTTTCAATATTAAAATATTTAATTGATATAAACTTTTACACAATCTGATCACCTTCATTCCTTTTCCCAATAATAAAATAAATATTTTATTTGAAACAAAAAGATTTCACTCGTCCCATTATATAACTCGTTTTTTGTTCTCTCACATTGTCTCACCAGAGCAGCAACTACAGCGGAGCATGAACTCCAAATCTCCATAGGTTCTTATCTTTAATTCTTTGCAATTTGTCAATTTTATATAGATTGTCATCTCTATATATAAATTAATTCAACAAATAATATTCGTTTTGTAGAGTAGAAGATTGCTTCCATTATTCCAACAAAGAAAAAGAAATTGAAGTTTAGTTAGTTGACCTACAACCCAAGGTATGCATTTTACTCTCAATTCCTCTTGCAATTTTTGTTTCTAAATTACGATTATTTTCTTACTAAATTGATGTCTTGCAATTTCTTTTAATTAATTGCCTAATTTGTTTTAGTTTGTAAAATTTAGTATATATGTTCATATTTCTTATAATTTAAAGTTAGTCAATTTATATTTTTCAGTTTTCAGTTATGGAAAGGTATTTCAAAATAAAATCACAGCCTGAGATATTAGAGTCGTCGTCTCCAAAGAGAACAATGAAAGTAGTTTTATCAATTTATATATTATGATGTTTTCGTTAATAGTTTTGCAAATACTATTCGTTTAATTTTTTTTTTCCTAACATTTGCGGGAGGCCTTTCCTCAGTCGAAATCTTGGCTCCGCCACTGCACACGAAATTTCATCACTTCCGACGAGACCGGAGGGGCGGAACCACCGCTTCTGGGCTTGATTTCTGGCAAAGGGAGTGGCGGCCGCCACTCCTTGCCCTCACATAGCTTCGCCACTGGTTGCCATGGCAGAGGATCAGTAAAACCCCCGTTTTGGTTTATAACGTCGGAATAAACGGCTTTTTGGTGTGTAACGTCGAAATAAACAGCTTAAGCTTATGTGTATTTGTTGTACACTTGGCAAAATTTTAGTGGAGCCATACTACCACTCAGCAATAGCAGCTGGTGGTACTGTATCACTGTATAATTTCTCGCCGATGAGAGATTTTTCAATGTAACAGAAACACAGAATGGTACAATACATATCACCACACTACTTATACAAAAACACGTTATATACCACACCTGTATTTCGATCATAATGAAAAATTTCTCCTCCCGACGTTTTCCTAGCCATTCCTTCTCCCCCAAAACCCAGCCTTCCTTTTTGTGGGGCCAATTTATATGCCACATCAGCACTTAACGGAATTTTTAACAGAATTATGACGGAAAGACCATATTGATTTGCGACACCTATTTTCAGGAACTACATTGATTGATTTTCAATTTCAAGAAACATCTTCATGATGAACACTAATTTCAGAGACTATTTGTGATAAAAACCTTTGTTTTTTTCTTCTTGACGATTTTATGGAAGAGAGTCAATCTTCTAGGTAATTTAGCCCCACATGGAGGCACGTCCCTTGATAAAATGACCATCTTGCATATCCACGTACATCTACGTAAGATTTCATATCTAATTATCCGCTAAATTCATAAATTTAAAAATTATACATATATTAAAATCCAGTTCTCTGACACTGTTTTGCACTGTTAATGAACAGTGGAATGGCGGAAATGCCCTCTTCTTCTCCTTGCTTTACCGTTGCCTTGCCCTTTTTTCACAGTAAAAAGACGCTTATACCATTCCTCTCCACCTGTTGATCATCGTTGCATCTTCTGGCTTTGCTCGCTGCCCACGAGTCCATCATCGTTGAAGATACCTCTTCTCGACTCTTCTGCTTCATTCCGCTTCTCTCATCCAAAAAATTAATCGCTGCTTCTCAAACTCTCTCTCTGTCTCGCACCGCCACCACCAGGCGCTGCAGCCGCTCAAAGGCTGGGTCTCCAAAGGCGTCGTTTTGTAAAACCCTCTCTACTCAAGGCAAGTAATTTCATGCCCAATTTGGAATTTAAATCTATTTACTTTTTTAAGTTGATTTGGGGTTACTGAAATCAACTATGGAAAATCTGCCATCGTCTCAGAAATCTCAAGATTCCAGTATTCAAATTTTGGGTTCTCTTCAGACTTCACAATTGTGAACTGGGCAGCCAGTGCAACTGGTTACAGAGCTTCCAGTGAGTTAAAGTTTTAAAATTTTGTTTCAATTTTTTTAGAGTTTTTATCATTTTTGTTATCTCTGATGCTGCTTTGGATTTTTTTTTATTTATGATTTTTATGCGATGTTTATGTGTAGCCATTTGAATTAGTGTTTCTATGTTGATCACTTGATTGTAGCGACAATCTTAGATTTTGATTAGGCAGCTTGAAGAATTTGGTAAATAGGGTTAAAAGCAATCTGATTTGAATGTTGATAGCATTCGTTTTGTTTTAGAACTCAAAGCCATCAACAACTTATTGGCCCTTGAGGTTGGATTAAAGCAAAAGAAAAGTGTGAACAGGATTGTAAAGAAGGTACAATTGTTTCTTAACCCGTTGTTTAGTTTCTTCTATCTTTGAATCCACCAGTTCACCTAGACGATTGCCACCACCAGTTCACCCAAATCCGATGAATCGCGCCGCACCACCAATAGGTAAGCAATTTATCCTACTCTAGATTTCAAATATTTCTTTTTAGGTCTGTATATGTGTGTGTGACAATTCATTTAAATGTTATACCTAATCCTTTGCATTTAGGAACATAAAAGGGAAATTAGGTGAGGGTTATTTTCTTCAAATGGGTTCATACTTTTGGCCTGAAAGTATTAAATGCCTTCTAGGGAATCTTGAACACGGTTTGGGCGAGTGATAGTTGTCTAACGCTTGGAAGTCAGCTCTCTAAAATTTAAATTATCTTTCTGAGTTTTCTTTTCTTCTAATTACATAAAATTGATATTGTCATGTAGTTATTTGTTTGTGCTTTGTTCATCGATTTCTTTCTTCTCAAAATTTTCGCTTCGTTTTATATAATGCACAGAAAGAAGGGGGAACGTCCGAACTGGAGAAAGGTGCAGTTAAGGCTGTTCAAGATCTTTATGACGTTGTGCACCATGACATCCTTTCTATGGACCTGAGGTCAGTTAAACATGTGTTATGCGTATGGGTAGAGTTTCCATTGCTTGATTCTCCTCTACTTATATCACTTTATTGGCTGCCAAGTTTAGGAAAAACTATGAGACATGGAAATTGTTGTCAAATGCAAGGACATAAGGTCGTGTATTTGCAAAGTTGAAGTGGCCCAAGGACCGAGTTGGTATGTTTGAGTAGATTACCTGATCTCCTTAGTTGGATTTAGGTTTAACGCTCAGTAGTATGTTGTGCTTCTGCTGCTTTTTAGTTATCGAGGATATGCAGGGAGCGCAAGTGAAAAGATTGTATTCACTGTGTTAATGCATTATTGAACGAGAGACCCAAAAGGAAGGACAGATTCAATCTCAAGGTCTGTCAGCTTTCACTTCTTCATTTTGATTGCTCTTTGAAATTTGAATGCATGAGTTTTTTTATTTTATTGGGATTAGTTTACCTGAGATGGGTTTTGGTAATCATCTGTTATTTTATGACTTGGTTATAGTATGCGAATCATTGCTTCTTTAGAAAAGATTAAGGAAGGTGAGCAATTTCAGAAAAAATGCGATTATCATTTTCTAGAGATCATGGCATGCCCTTCCATTATTTTTTGGTGGTTGTAAAATTATGACCTGACATGGAAGTGGGTTCGGACAAGATTTTTTCTTTTTTTTTACATCTGTAGTGTCATGTTGGCATTATTGCTCACGTATAAATGCGAGTGTATTTTACATCTATCTAATGACTTTAATTTTAATCTCCGCATTTTCAATGTTCACTAATGCCTTTAATTGTCCTCTGTTTTACATCTCAGTGATGACACAAAAGCTCCATAGAAAACGTATCAGCTTTTGACTCAAATTTCGACGGTGCCCCTATCATCTCTCCGAAAACCAAAGCAACCCAAAGCAATTCCAGAATCATTTTTACGTCTCCCAAAATACAGTATGTATATCTTCATCTCAAATTTATTCATCTCACAAACGTTCATATCAAGTTCGTAGTTTTTCATTGTTCGAAATTCCACACTACTCAATGTTTAATAACACTTTTATTTTCCTCTATTTACTTTTTTATTAGTGATGTTGCAGCAAAGGAAATATCAGACACAACTCTTACTCAAAAGGCTCCAACCAGAAATGTATAAGATTCCCCAAGCATTTCTGAAACCATATTTATGGCTGCAAAACAGAGTACGTATACCCTTTCATTGTTCTACATTTTTTGAATTATTAACTACCTATTAAACATTATTTCTTTATCCCATTCCCTAAAAACTCAAATAGTTCACTAGATTTCTTTATCATAGTATCTTTCGACCATCTTTTGTATGTAAATAGGACAATTTGGTAAATCTTTTGTATGTAAATATTATATACATATGCATCAAGCATTCTCTTTTGTATTTAAATAGGATTATCTACCAAATCTTTTGCATGTAAAATAGTATGTACATATAGATCAAGTATTTTTTTATGTAAATAGTGCTATACACAAAATTCCATATAATTTTCAATCCCGCAGCATCGCGCGGGCATCTCTTACTAGTATTATCTATAAGCATTAATTGCCCATCTAGTTCATAAATTTGCATATAAACCCATATTATACCCGTGACTAGTTTTTTATTATTCACATCTCGTAAATAACTACTATTTAAAGAAAATTAAATTTCAAAAGGCACAGTCCAAGTTCTTAATTTTATTCTTCATGAAAATATTTTTTTTTTTTTGACAAACGATATTATCTAAGAGGAGGATGGTGGATTTAGCCTCACAATGGACTAGCAATAATGTGGTTCAAATTCGCCTTTGGCAAGAATCAAACCTAAGACCTCTTACTTACAAGTAAAAAAAAATATCACTAAACCGTAATCCAAAAAAATTATTATTTAAGGAAAATTACAATTTAACGTCCACGACTCACATCTCACATCTCACATCTCATAAACTACTATTTCAGGAAAATTATATATACTAAAAGCCAATCCAAAAGTCACAATGAATTGGCTAATATATATATTGAAATCATACTACATAAAAGTATGAAGAACCAAAGCAAATAATATTAAAGCAGTTACTTCAAGAATACGGGTAAATCATATAAATTTTGAGAACACGGTTTAGGTTTAAACCCCGTTGGCTCCCTAATCTAACATCTAATTATGTAACAAATTTATCGTTTGACGGAAAAAGAATCATAGAACTTTCAATAATAAAGAAGTATAGTATAATATGATATGCTTATCAACAATAAATGCAGTCACACAAGTTCATGCAGAGATATATTAACATGAACAAACTTTGTATATAAATTTACACTCGAATACCGTAATTATGTGAAGCTCGCACTAAGCACATCACACATGAGCCCTAGAATGCCTAGTGAGTTGAAGTGCATTGTGAACATACACATGAAGCATGTCCCGGCAGCAAAACAAGTACAACATAAGTGAAAGCTTATGTAGATGAGTAAATGAAGTTAAGTGTATGATCATGTCGTACTTGGATTCACAAACTCATAAATCGCAACAACAACTATATATAAAATATTTTTATTTTCCTCGATAAAAGTCATGGCTTGATTTACGAACATCTCATAAAAACAGTTATGGAAACCATATATATAATATCTTGTTTGAAAACAAAAGTCCACTCACTAATACGTCGTCGGATGGTAAACAGTCATGTCATGTCTGCCCTCTGAATCCTCAGCGTAAGTCTCTCTTATTTGGAAAGCCAATATACAAATCTGTACTGCGAGGGGTTACTATATTCCAAAAGGCAAGGTTAGAGAAAAATTTTACTTTTGGCCAGTCACACCTTTTTGTTTTGCACCCCTCCATGAGTTAGTAGTTGTACTCCGGTGAAGACGAGGATCATTGGCAGTTTCTGACGTTCACTTCTGGTAATGTAGGAAGTTTTTGTTGGAGTAAAATCCGGTTCTCACAAGATTTTGTGGTCTCACAATCATTGTAAGTTACTTGAGGATCAAGTTAGGATTAGGAAATTAACTTGGACTTTACCGGCCGGTTGCAAAAGGAATGTAATATTAAGTTGTTATTATTGCTGAAGGGGTTCCTAATCCTGATTGGTTAAGGAGATATAGACATATTCAGTTACCTATTACCTATTAGGTCTCAATGATGGGCTAAGCCTATTAGGTTAACACGCCTATATAAGTGAAGGTCCATGCGTTTGCTGATACACGCAATATTCACAAACTCCCTATACGGTTTGATTGCTAAGGATCAGTACAACGTAGAAGACTCTTTGCGCACCAAGCTTTCGTCCATGTCATCTCCATGTTAGTTACTTACATGTGTTTTAATCTATATAGGCTAATAAAGTTTTACATGTGGTATCAGAGCGTAGCTTGTATGATTAAGACCTTAAAAGAAAATTAAAATTAGAAAACTCAGTACAGTTCTTTTCTCTGTCGTTCATCATGTTATAGTTTATAGTTTTCTGGTTCAGTTTTTGCCTTCAAATAATTACGCATGATGGCTGCTATGTTTTCAATTGTTTGGCATGCAAGTATATTGATGTTCATGGATGTGTTAATTATTAACATATTGCCAATATAAGGACTAATTGAAAGACATTGAAACTGGACATATGTTTGCATGATGGATTGTTTTCCAGGTTCTAGTAAGACATGTATGATATAAAGATTAATAATCCGACATGCATAAAGTAATATCTGATCAAGTTTTTAGGTATCGCTTGTTTGATATCGATTAAGCAAGTCGTAGCGGCTTAATTGATTTGAGTGGACTATAAATCCAAAGTCCTATTGATCAAATTGTGTTGTTTTAATTATAACGATTACAATAATCTTCTTGCTCGTAAGTGTGGATTATTTTAATTGGTTCAATTAGACAATAGCATGGCATGGAATATATACTGTAAGAATTTGTGGAAGGTTTTCTTCTTGCTCGTAAGTGTGGAAATTTTTTCATGAAAGTAATTCTTATAACTATGTATTTTAGTGCCACATACATATTAACTTTCTTGCCCGTAGGTGTAAGTTAATTATGTTTTGAAGTTTATGGGGGTTAAGTATGTATTGGTTGTTTTCAGCAGTCAATGCTTCTTTGAATTTCAATTCGATCCAAGCTTCAACTGGGACCAACTATAAAAAGTGGAAACAAGACATAGAGATTGTTCTAGGTCTTATAGACTTAGATGTTGCTTTGAGAGAGGAAGAACCAGATGTTCCTGAAGAGGACGACTCGACTAAGATTAAAAACAAGTATGAGAAGTGGCATAAGGCAAATAGGATGGCAATTCTCATTATGAAAAGGGCAATGTCTGACACTGTGAGAGGTGGTATTGCTGATACGGATGGTGCTAAGGAATTTTTGGCATCAATTGAAGCTAAGTTCAAGGAATCCGACAAAGCTGAAACCGGAAACCTTATGAACTCATTGATGACAACCAAGTTTTTGATGGAAGTGTAAAGGAGCACATATTGGGGCTGATTGATATTGCTACTAAGTTGAATGCTTTGGATGTTGCAATTAGTGATCATGTGGCTCTCAACTCTTTGCCTTCGGAGTATTCTCAATTGAAAAGCACCTACAATGCTCAAAAGGAAAAGTGTGATCTCAATGAGCTTATAGCTATTTGTGTTCACGAAGAGCAGAACATAAGACGAGAGAAGCAAGGTTGCTAATTTAGTCCACACCCATGCTAAGAATTCAGTCAAAGAAATTTCCAAAAATCCCTCCTACAAACCTAAAGGGTCTAACAACTTCAAGGCAGCAACCAAGCCAAATGGTTTGAAGCGTTTTTTCTGTAAGAAATTTGCTGGGCATTTGAAGAAGGATTGCCCAAAGTATAGGCCTTGGTATGAGAAACAAAAGGCTAAAGGTAAGAACATTGTGTTTGTTTGCTTTGAAACTAGTTTGGTTGATGTTCCTTCTGATACATGGTGGCTTGATAGTGGTGCTTCTGTGCATATTACAAATACCTTGTAGGGGTTCATAAGCAAGAGGGTGCCAAACAAGGATGAAGTAAGCAAGTTCGTAGGCAATGGAGAAAGAGTACCGGTGGAGTTCATTGGAGTAGTTCGACTTGTTTTGGATTCTGGTTTTATTTTAATGAAGATGGCTTCGATATTAATCATAAGTTGAATTCTGTTGGAACTGGTCTGTTTGTTGATGGTTTATTTAAGCTAAATTGCAAGGTTCCATTTGTCTCCATGAACACTGTAGGAATTAAGAGAAGGATTTCAACCAATGAAACTTCATCCAAGTTATGGCACAAACGGTTAGGACATATATCAAAGGAACGAATGCAAACTTTAACAAAAACTGAAATTTTGCCACCACTTGATTATCAAAACATGGATGTTTGTGTTGAATGTATAAAAGGAAAAATGGTTAACACAAAAAAAAAGGGTCTAATTAGAAGCCAAAATATGCTGGAACTTATTCACACCGACATTTGCGGTCCGTTTCCCACACCAACACATGATGGTTTTAAATATTTCATCACCTTCATTGATGACTATTCAAGGTATGGCTACATATATCTTTTGGCTGAAAAATCTGCTGCGTTTGAAGCTTTTAAAATATATAAAGCTGAAGTGGAAAACAAATTGGACTTAAAGATCAAAGTTGTTAGATCTGATAGAGGCGGGGAATACTATGGCAAGTATGATGAAGCTGGTCGTCGTCCTGGACCTTTTGCATAGTTTTTGGAAAAGAATGGCCGCATAGTACACTAATCCTGGAACACCTGAACAGAACGGAGTTTCGGAAAGACGAAATAGAACTCTTAAAGATATGGTGATGCCAATGTTTTTGTGGGGTGAGGCTATAAAGACAGCGAACTACATCTTAAATAGAGCTCCTAGCAAATATGTTCCAAACACTCCACATGAATTATGGTGCAAGAAGAAACCGAGTGTATTCCATCTAAAAGTTTGGGGTTGCAAGGCAGAAGCAAGAGCTTATAATCCATTGGAGAAAAAGTTAGACCCAAGAACCATTAGTTGTTTCTTCATTGGATATCCCGAAATGAGCAAAGGTTATCAGTTTTATTGTCCAAATCTCACCACAAGAATTATTGAAACCAGGGGAGCTAAGTTTATATAAGAGTCGGTTGGTGATTTAGAGGTTGAAAGCTTCATCTCTGAAGAGGAAAAATAAGTAAATAATGAACAAGGACCTGTTGAACAAGAAGATATTGTGGTTGACCCCACCATGGCAGGAAGTGAAGAAAGTCCACTTCCTAATGCTCACGTGGAAAGTGAGCAGCAAGAGATTGCACATGATGACCATGATATGCCAATCCAAGTGAATGAGCCATAGTCCATGCTAATAATTTCGATGACCAAAACCAAGTCATTTTAAGAAAATCCCAAAGAATTAGAAGGCATGCAATATCGGATGATTTTATTTGTTATCTTCAAGAATCTGAATCTAATATGGGAGAGTTTGATGATCCAATTACATTCAAGGAGGCCGTGACTAGTTCTCAAAATGAAGAGTGGTTGAAAGCCATGAAGTCTGAGCTTGAACCAATGAGTAAGAATGGAGTTTGGGAGTTAGTACAATTACCAAAGGGGTGCAAGGCTATAGGATGTAAGTGGGTATTCAAAACCAAAAGAGATTCTAAGGGAGACATAGAGTGATATAAGGCTAGATTAGTAGCCAAGGGGTTCACTCAAAAGGAAGGAATTGACTACAATGAGACATTTTCTCCGGTTTCTACCAAAGATTCATTTACGGTCATAATGGCACTTGTAGCTCACTTTGACTTGTTTCTACACCAAATGGATGTAAAAACCGCATTCTTGAATGGTGATTTGGATGAAGAAATTTTCATGAAGCAACCGGAAGGGTTCATTCAAGAAGGGAGAAAGAATTTGGTGTGTAAGCTCAAGAAATCCATTTATGGTTTGAAACAAGCCTCAAGACAATAGTACTTGAAATTTGATCAAGTTATACAAGATTATGATTTCATTGAGAATTCGTCCGATGAATGCATATATCTCAAATTCAGTGGGAGGAATTTTGTAATCTTGGTCCTTTATGTAGATAACATCGTACTAGCTAGTACAAATCTTACCCTACTCCATGAGACAGCTTTTCTTGTCTAATAAATTTGAGACGAAAGACATGGGAGAGCCATCTTATGTCTTAGGGATAGAAATTACCAGAGATAGGAAGAATAAAATACTTGGCTTATCTCAAAAGACTTACGTTGAACGAATTCTGAAAAGGTTCGACATGCAGGATTGCAATGGTTGTGACATTCCCATGGCAAAGGCAGACAAGCTAAGTAAATCCCAATGTCCTCAAACTGAAACTGAAAGGGCAGAGATGGCTGGAAGACCTTATCCTTCTCTTATTGGCAGTCTCATATACGCACAAGTGTGCACTAGACCCGACATCGCTCAATCAATTGGTGTTTTGTCTAGATATCAATCTAATCCAGGTTTTACTCATTGGATGGTTGGAAAGAGAGTCATGAGGTATTTGAAAATGACTAAGACTTATGGGAGCAGTGTCTTGGAAAAGTGCAAAACAAAGAGAAGTTACAACGTCTACAATGCAGGCTGAATATGTAGCTTGCTAAGAGGCCACTTCACAAGCTGTGTGGTTGAAGAACTTCATATCTAGCATGAATGTTGTCGAATCGATTGCTAGACCCATTCAGTTATGATGTGATAACAAAGCTGCTGTTTTCCCTGCTCGGAATAACAAAAGGTCTAATGGAACTAGACATTTGGATCTCAAGTATAAGATGATTCGCAAGGAAGTCAAGAAGTAGCAAGTTAAAATTGATTACATTGATACTAAGTCAATGTTGGAGGATCCACTCAATAAAGCTCTTCCTAATACAGCGTTCCATGTGCATGTGAAAAACATGGGCTTAGTTTTCGATTTTGATGCACTGAATTAGTGGGAGATTCATGTTTTAGTTAGTTTCCTTGCATTGATTCTGGAGTTAAGTCACTAAGACTATTAGTTTTGGTTGGTTCATGAGTTTGGATTATAAAGTTTGAAGCATTTTTAGTTATTTTTATTATGAACTTGTTGATTGTTTTATATATTTGTGTGGCTGTTTGAATGCAGTTATCAAGTAAAAGGTTAAGTTAATGCTTTAAAGTCACAAGCATTTACAATATGATATGAAGAATGTTTTCAGAAACTGTTTTCATTAAAGGTAGAAAACTAAGGTATTCTGATACAGTTACACCAGTCATCATGCTAACACTGACTGGGTTTTTTGGACATAAGGTTTCAGTCATTATTCTTCATTATTTTAACATTTTTTGGAGGGCTTCATTAAAAGCATTAAGCAGACTTACATGGTCTGATCAATGAGGACCTTAGAGATTAAAATATCAATATATTACATCAAGTCTAATATTTATATTTCGATTGTCTCACTTATTGATGTTTCATGTGATTAACCATGCTCACATATGTGATTATGAAGACTATGGACGTTACCCTTGTCTAATAGACTTGTTAGTTCTATGTGATTGTGCTAATTGACAGAAGCTATAAGGAACGTTGAGTTTAAGTGATTCCCATGGCCACTAAAGTAATCCTGATTTGGTTTCTCTTAAGTTAAGTTTCATACAACGCTTGTTTCGACCAAGTGGGAGAATGTTGGAGTAAAATCCGGTTCTCACAAGATTTTGTGGTCTCACAATCATTGTAAGTTACTTGAGGATCAAGTTAGGATTAGGGAATTAACTTGGGCTTTACCGGTTGCAAAAGGAATGTAATATTAAGTTGTTATTTTTGCTAAAGGGGTTCCTAATCCTGATTGGTTAAGGAGATATAGACATATTCAGTTACCTATTAGGTCTCAATGATGGGCTAAGCCTATTAGGTCAAAATGCCTATATAAGTGAAGGTCCCTGCGTTTGCTAATACACACAATATTCACAAACTCCCTATACAATTTGATTGCTAAGGATCAGTACAACGTAGAAGACTCTTTGCGCACCAAGCTTTCGTCCATGGCGTCTCCAGGTTAGTTACTTACATGTGTTTTAATCTATATAGGCTAATAAAGTTTTATAGTTTTTTCTGTTATTTTTGAATAAATATTCTTTACATTTATGCACATTTGTCAATGCTCTGACATTGCATGCACTCATAGTTTAATTTACTCATAAAGCAAGAAAAACAAAATACAGGAAAAGAGGAGAGACATAAACCTTACCCTTCTTTAAAAAAAATACAAAAAAAAAAAAAAAGAAAAAAAAAAGAGGGGACTTAGAACTAAACCCCTCTAAAGTAAAACCTAAAGCTAAAGTAGTCTCCTCTAAGCCTTCTTTTCATCATGGTCACACGCACTGTAATCATGACATAGAGCCTATCTTCTACATTGTCTAACAATTTAAAATATGCATATCTTCATGTCTTCTTACCAATTAAAAATCCAAACACTCCCCAAAATCCTACAATGAAACCTAGTGCCGTGAAAATATACAACCATGGAAATTCATGCTCATTGTCGACACCTTGGTTGTTCTTACTATCTACATCAATGCCCTTAATTGGTAGACACTTATTCGGAAGTGGAGAGCCACACAGTTTTGAATTCCCCTCAAACGCAGAAGCATTGAAACTTTGGAGCTGAGTGCTTGTTGGGATTGGTCCTTCGAGATTATTGTATGAGACATTGAAAGATTTTAAGAAATAAAGGCTTACCAATGACAATGGGATGTTTCCAGACAAATCATTCATGGAGAGACGCAACTTCTCTAGATTTTTGAGGTTGGATATTTGTTCTGGAATGTTGCCAGAAAAATAGTTGCCGCTAAGATCCAAGCTTTGGACAAGGTGTATTTGGCCGATCTCAGTAGGTATTTTGCCATGAATGTGATTGAGAGATAGGTTTATTGTTGGTGCAACGTTGGACAATCTTCGCGGGTACAATAGGATAGGCAGGTCAACATAATCGTCTACTTGAGTTGTGGTTGGTTCATGTACCAACCTTGGAAGTCCACAAAGTTCTTTTGGAAATTCACCTGAAATTTGGTTGTTTGCCAAGAACAAGTAAAAGAGTTTGGGAAGAGTCCCCAACGATCTAGGAATTGGCCCTGTAATTCTACTACTTGTCAAAATCAAGATCTCTACATTCTTGAGTTTTGATAACCATAAAGGCATTTGACCAGTGAACTCACAATAATAAAAACTCAAAAGTCGAAGATTTTGGAGCCCACCGAACTCACCCATGCCTTCATCCGCTGGCATTTCCTCACCCTTGAACGAATATGAAAGGATGAGTGTTTGAAGACTTTTGCAATGCATTAATATCTTCATTGCCCCAGTGATGTTGGTTAAGCCACTTAGTGAGAGAAAGGACAAAGATTTCAAAGAAAGAATTTCAGGTTGTATTTGTCCCCCTAGATTATTTCTACTCAAACGAATAGCTTTCAGGGACTGGCATGAATAAAGGCTTGTTGGAAACATACCAATAAAGTGGTTTAGAATTAGGTCAAGTTTACTGAGGTGACCAAGTTTCGAAAAATTGAGCATGGTGATATCTCCTTCCAAGTTGTTGGCTGCCATATGTATTTCTACAAGGTTCGTGCAATTCATCAAGGATGGGGGCAAATAACCTTCGAAATGGTTGTAATCAAGAGCCAAGAGCTTCAGTTTGGAGAGCTTCCCAAAATGGAGAGGAAGCGCGCCACTCAACTGATTAAATGAGAGGTCAAGGATTGCGAGGTTGGTGAGGTTGAAAATCTTCTCACTTATGGCTCCATGGAGTGAATTGGAAGGGAATGCAATTTCTTCAAGTTTGGTGGCATTGTAGATATCTTTCGGAAGTAACCCTGAGAGATTATTGTTACCAGCACGAAAAATTTGCAGTTTTGAACACTCCCCGAGTCCAGGAGAAACGTTACCACTGAATGCATTGAGGGAAAAATCCAACAGCCTAATCAAGGGAGAAGAATGAAGACATATGGAGGATGGGATCAAACTTGAGAAGCTATTGTTGTGGACGTTGAAACTAGCTAAATTCCGAGTTTGTTGAAAGAATGATGGTGCAATTACACCATGGAAGCAATTGCTTGACAAATCTAATGTCTGGATATTGTGGGATGGTAGAGAAAATGGTAGCTTTCCAGAAAGGAGATTAAAGCTCAAATCAAGGATTTCAAGACGATTCAATGACAAGAAGAATTCAGCTTCAAGTAATCCGGAAAGTGAATTGTGAGAAAGATTCAAGTGGGTGAGGTGTGTGAGATTTCCAAGTGATGATGATGAGGGGAAAATAGCTCCTTTGAGACCTTTGGAGGATAAGAGCAAGTGGGTGACCAAACCATCCTTATTACAAGTGATGCCCTTCCAACGACAACAGTTAACCAAAGTCCAATTTAAAGGACGAGAAGATAGGGTGGGGGCGAAGGACAGAAGAGAGGCGCGCTCAGTTTGGTTGCATGCATGAACATTTGTAGATATGATGTGAGAGAATAAAAGGATGAGAAGGAAGCCATGAGCCATTGGGTTGGAAAGTAAGCTGCTCTAGCTTAGATATGTTTCTTTACATTCGGAATCCTCAAAGTTTGGGTATATATAGAGCAACTAAATGCATACATAATTTGAAGTTCTTTTCTGTCTTCCTTTTAGCTTGAAAACGAAGAAACGCTAAAGCTCCAAAACACTAGCGGCAAACATCACATCAAACTAAAAAATTGGCAAACAACCATAGCCGTACAAATGTTCCAAACCCCTCTGTGAAGCAACACCGAATGTTGGTTTTCGTACACATGTGCTGTTTAGTACTATCAACATTTCGTGTTTGGCGTACCAAAACTTGAATTAACTGAACTGAATGACTATTTTAAACATATCTATTTACAACTATTTTAAAATGCAAATAGAAATTATCTTCTTTTTTTTCTTTCTAAGTGAGCGTCACCTAGTTAAGTTTAGGCATTGTTTCTTATTTTTTAAATGCCTAGGAATTAACCTTGGAGGTTGTCAGCCGCCTAACGTCTAAGCGGCGCCACGGCAGCCCTAAGCAGGGCCCTTTAAAAAAGCGTTTCAAAGTCTACAACGGGCCATGTTTTGCAAATTTGCCCTAGATGAAGACAACAACATTCAAAAGAACTAATGTCTTTCCTTCTAGGTAATTGAAAAAAGAACATAACATTTGAATTTGGGGGAGTATGGCTAAAATACAGTCGCAAATTTGCCCTAGATGAAGACAACAACTTTCAAAAGAACTAATGCCTTTCCTGTTAGGTAATTGAAAAAAGAACATAACATTTGAATTTTGGGGAGTATAGCTAAAATACTGTGACAGTGACGCCTAGAAATCTAGAGTACTTGACCAAAAAAACAAGTTGTTTTTTCCCTAAAATTATTATTTTTTATCGTTAGTCAAATCAATCCCTTTAGAAGAAATTATAGTCATGGTTCCTCAATTTTAATTCAAAGTAATGATCACTTAACTAAAAATTCATGACCAATAGTCCCTTAAATCCTCAAAACGTGCAGTTATGATCATTTTCATCAAATCCGTCAGAACTTCCGTTAAAACGAGTCATGTTGAAAAAATCATTGCTACAATTAGGTTAAAGTTGAGGGACCAATGTTCCAATTGGGTTAAAATTGAGGGACCATTGCTCCAATTAGGTGAAAGTTGAGAGACCATTTCTCCAATTGGGTTAAAGTTAAGGGACCATTTGTACAATTTTTCATTTAGTTTCCCATATTTTCTCCTTGATTATGACCTCACGTGCTTGGCACGTGACTCATTTTGACGGAAGTTTTAATGGAGTTGACGAAAATGACCATAGCTACACATTTTGATGAGTTAAGGGACCAATGGTCATGAATTTTTAGTTGAGGGACCATTGCTCTAATTAGGTTAAAGTTGAGGGACAATTGCTACAATTTTCTCATCCCTTTATTAGACCACAATATTTGATTATTTACTAATTCAATCACTTTTATAATTTTATTATTTATTATGAATCAACATCTTTAAAGTAAGTGACAAGTTTCTAGAACCCACGGGTTTCATCAGCATCATTTTCTAATTTTTAGGGTAATGTACCGATTTAGTCTTTAAATTATCACTTCAATGAAAATTAGGTTCCTGAATTATTTTTTCAAAAAAATAAGTTCCTAAATTCATTAAAAATTGCTAATTTCATTCATACTATTATATTCAAAGCTATTTTATTCAATTTTTTGTCAACTTAAGTCACTTGACATACATTAGAGTGTAATACCATCATTTTCTCGCCAATAAGCCCTTAACATTTCATATTGATTGTGAATCTAACGTCTAATTTACCCTCCAAAGTTAACTCCACACACTATTTCGTTATGAAAAATTACCAATTTACCCTCCAATGTGTATCACATGCAATTAGCGTGACTTAAATTGACAGAAAATTGAATATAGTAGCTTCGAGTCTAATATTAGGGATGTAATTGGTAGATTTTTATAATTTAAGGATTGATTTTTTTGAAAAAAATAGTTTAGGAACCTAATTTTCATTCAGGTGATAATTCAGGAACTAAATTGGCAATTCACTCCTTTTTTTTCATTCCGTTCTCTCTAAAAGAATGCAGTTATTTCGAGAATACGAGTAAATCACATAAGTTTCAATAATAATTATTAAGTGTAGTATAATATGATATGCTTATCTATCTATCTATCTATTATATATATATATATATATATATATATATAAAGTGAGAGCCCAAAACGGTGAAGCTTTCCAAAATGCCAAAAATGTCCCTTTATTTCCTTCACAATCAAAACTCAAAAAAAAAAAATTCTCAACAAATTCAAAAAAGAGGATAGACAGGTGAAAAACCATCACCGCACAAAAAAAATTATATTGAAAAAAAAACAAAAACATCTAAATAGTGAGAGAAACAAATAAAATATATATATACAAAAAGAAAAAGATAAATAATAAATAATAAAAACAGCGCAAACGGAAAAGTTGGAAAAGAAATCGAAAATAATAAAAATGTTTTAAAAGTAAAAAAAAAAAATGAAAAGAGAACGCCTACGTGTTGAACCCTCAAAACGACGGAGAAAATAGGGTCCAACCGTTAGCAGTTTTCTCTGAATAACGCACACGATTTGATCTGATTTTTAGTGGAAAGTTCAACAATAATGCAGAGCAAAAAATAATCAAGAAAATTATGGAGGTGAGACGTGGACTTTTGGGTAAAAATACCAAAATTATTCTCAAGACACACCGAGATTCCCACGCTCATGCAACGGACAATAACGGAAATCAAGAAAGAGATAAAGGTGATCAAAATAGTATTTATTCAAATCCCTCTGATCACTCCTCATCAAATCCTTATTCAAAAAGTAACTCCCAATTTTCCTATTTAATTTAGGATTAATTGTCATGCTAATTGCAAGATATTATTTCACGTAATATCTTGCAATATTCACACAATTTCACCATATATGGCCGGCCACTATTCTTCAAATAGGGTCGGCCACTCCCCTATAAATAGCATTATTCTCCCATTAAAAAGCTAATTCATTTGCTACCCACAAATTCCTAAACACATTCTTTTTCAGAATTCTAACTTTGGCATTGGAGATTTTTCGACCAAAGCCCTCCCATTCATCGTGGGCGCATAAGGTTTTTGGCCTTAATCTTACGTGTTATTATTTTGCAGGTGCATTTTCATCAAAGGAGAAGATGGCGGAAATTTGCATCCACAAATAACTGCCCATATTTCATCAGTATTTAGAGATGAATAATCGGAAGTTTGCTTCTCCCTTCCTCCTACGTCTAATGGTTTGGGAAAAAGGGGTTCTTTGATTAGGATCAGTTTTCCTTTTTCGTTTTGTTGCTTCTTGCATTCATTTTCAACTCTTAGTTTTATGGTTTTTCAAGAATAATTTCTTGAACTAGGCACAGATTACAAAAAAATATAGGAAGGGTCCTTGAAGCCCATTTACGGAGATTGATTCGTGTAAATTGAAAACCCATGCGGAGATATTTCATAACTTTCCTTCAGAGTGTGGTACCAAGCTTCGATTGGCTATATTTCTCAACTCATGTTTTATGTTCCTTAGCATACAAAGTTATTTTGCTACAGGTTGGGTTTCTGTTTTATGGTAATGGTTGTTTCATTGTTTGAGGATGTCAAGATAGAATGAAAACATTACTTTTTTTGCATTTTATTCTTGCTAACCTCTCTGCAAAGAAAGAGAACCAGTGATCATCCGAAACTCTGGGGGAGCAGAAACCCCACGAGACAATCAATAATAAATTACTATATTCAATCCATAATTAAAATATTTGTTTAAGTTTATTCATTTCGACTGAAGCACAAATATCACAGCCTTTCTCAGATAAATAGAGAATAATTTGATTTTCTCTACATGGAACCTGTTGAAAATTTTAAGGGTATTTCAAAATACAAGTGTTTAATATCATATAACTGATATAGATATTTTCCTCTTCTTAACTGTTATTCCAAATGGTGTTTATATTGACTCTTTATTATCAAATTCAAGGTCTAATTTTTATTGGACCGTTTCATTCCAACACTCATATTGCATCCGATAATTCACTTTATAACGTTATTGATTAGTATTGAAATTTGAGGGTTTGATTTCCTAACGTTTTCAACCTTATATATATACTTGTTAATCTCTATTGCCTAGAATGAAGATTACAATCATCTCCCCTTCTTTCTTCTTCTTCTATCCTTTTGGTCCATCATTCTTGAAAGCTTTATTATATTCTCACTCTCTCCATACTAAAGGAAAGAATCGAGTTGTTCACTTGATCCATGTATTGTGAGTGTACGCTTACAAGGATCATAAGTTATTGTATTCTGGATGGTAGGAAGCCATAACCTACTACACCGAGACATTGTCTTAGAGGGGCGAAATCTACTCTTAAGGACAATGATTACACGCATCAACCTAAAATCTTGTTCTAATCAAGTATCAACGAAGAACGGCTTCTACCATATAAAAGATAAGTATTTTGTTATTATTACATCATTTTATATAATTTACCATGTCAACATAAATTATCATTTACTAATATTTATCTTTTGTGATTTGTTGAAGTAGAATCCATATCGTCAATATTTCCAACAATCATCTAGTATGCAGTTTTCAGGAATGAAATCTGAACTAGATATAATTATATTCATGTAAAAAAAAAACTCTTTTGGCTTTTATAGATGTGTGTGGAAAGGCTTCCTTTCTCTGTACGTAGAGAAATTAAGGTTTTTGGCTCTTATATATACCTAGCTATTTAGCGATTTATTCATATCATTGCTTTGTTCGTATAACTATTACATGTTTTATGCACTGAATTTACTAAATCATTTTGGGTTTGGTTCTTATTTTGCCTAAATAAATTAGATTCATTCTAGAGCATATTAAGGGCTGGTTTGGTATTGCTGTGCTTTGAAAAAAAGCTGTTTCTGCTGTGCTGTGAGAATAAGCAGCTGTGAAATAAAGCAGCAGAGTGTTTGGTAAACTTTTTTGTAAAAGTACTTTTGAAAGAAAAAAAAAACAGTATTATAGTGTTTGGTAAACTTTTATGTAAAACAGATGTGAAAAAAAGCCGGTTTTTCAAAGCTGGGTTTTGCAGCTTCTTGTTTTTGGCTTTTTTCACCCAAAACTGTGAAAAAAAGCTGAAGCTGAATGTTTACCACACACCAAAAACTGTCCCAACTTTTTTTCATAGCAGCTTTTTTTAAAATCACCTCAACCCCAAACTGGGACTAAGCAATATATAAATCATCACCAAGTAAAAAATATGTGGTATGGGTTAAGTGTACAATTTATAAATTTATTTTTTATTTTTTTTACGGTGGGTGGGTGGAAAAAGTCTAAAAGTTGTTCATGGCATTTAGACAAGGGCAGGTTTGAACCATTTTTAATCTTCAACAATTTTTTTTTTTCAGTTTTTAATGTTAGGATGATCTTTGTTTGCCATGAATAGTGGGACTCCATGATCTTGTTGCACCACTGTTTACCTGATGAAGACAAAATATTTTCATACGAAGATATCCACCGAGATGTTTTTTGAAGAGTGTTTTTCTTTACAAACCCGAGTTGAATAAGCCTCGGTTATGTGGGTAATTAGAAAGCATGTACTAGCTTGTAACACAATTGTAGAAAAATTTATCGCAAGAAGATGATTGGAAAAGAAAAGCATAAGAAAATTTTAATGCCTAATATGATAGGGAAAGGTCCTCACATGCACAATTCATAAAACAATTTCTTTCGAAATAACAATGTTAAACAATTAGAAAAATAACTAAATCAAACCCAACTTTAAGGGGTGTGTAGCGCTCGTGATAAAAAAAATGTCTCTCGCATGCACTCACGTGCATGTGGAGAGGCTAGTCAACAATGAATGCAGTCACACAAGTCCATGCAAATTTTGTGACCGCAAAGATATTTTAACATGAACAGGTTATGTGTATAAATTGACATTCTAGTGCTGCAATCACATGAAATTTGCGCTAAGCGCATCATACCTAGTTTTGGCATTCGTGTCGTGTTTTTCATGTTCGTGTCATTTTCGTGTCAAGCCCAATATCTTAACGAGTCGTGTCGTGTAACACCCATTAAAATCAGTGGGTAAAACGATCGGACCCGAAATCGACCGGTTAATACTAATGGGTAATATGACCTGACCCATTACTCGTTAAAGAAAATATATTTTAAACCAGTAAATAATCGAATGAAAACATAATACTAAATTAGTATGTCGCATTCAAAACATAAAAACACATTTGTCTTTCAAGTAGTACATACCCAAAATACCAGTGATTGCATATTTTTTTACATTTTTTACACTTTTACAATAATTATTATGAATTTTATTAATTTTGCACTCAAATAGAAAACACTACTTATAAGGGTTTGGAGGGTTTTGAAAATCTAAACGACAATGAAGTGTAACCATTGTCTACTCGTGGAGGAGAATACAATCACGAGTGTTTATATATTCTTTCATATTTTTCACATTTATAGGTCTGTCTTCTTGCCTATACTTATACTATATTAGTTGATGTTAATTTTGGACAACATATTAAGTATTTATCCTAGTAATGATAATAAGACACTATCATAATAAAAACAAGCTTAAGTAGGCAAGCGATTGTACTTGACGCATGGGACAAAATCGTTTTTGTCAACTTAATTTTTTTTATTTAATAATTATGCACTGAAAATAGATATCTTAATTATAATTTTTATTCCCTCTCTTATCTAAAAACTAAATTGATTACTAAAATTTTTTTGGTAAAAATAAATTTTACTTTTCATCACAAGAAAAAGTGAAAGGATAGTTCTCTCATAAAATAGTTTGTGAAATGAGCTCAGGCGATTGTCCATTTTTGAAACAAAAGTGGAAGCATGTGCGATGGTTGGAATCATAATGTTACACTTCCGGCGTATGACTGCATCAGACAAAAAAACAAGTCAAACAAACAAACATACAAGATTGTTCCTCACTCTCCGCGATGATCAGTTTGTACACTAGTATAGGTTTATTGTGTCTATTGTTCTTGTGACAAATCTATATTGGTGCGATTGTGCTTGCTGTATTGTTGGTAAAAATTTGCCCTAGATGAAGACAACAACTTTCAAAAGAACGAATGCCTTTCCTGTTGGGTAATTGAGAACAGAACATAACATTTGAATTTTGGGGAGTATAGCTAAAATACAGTGACAGTGGTGCCTAGAAATTCAGCGTACTTGACCCAAAAATTTTTCCATTAAAATTATTATTTTTTACCCTAAAATTATTATTTTTTATCGTTGGTCAAATCAATCCATTTAGAGGAAATTATAGTCATGGTCCCTCAACTTTAACATAAAATAATAGTTCCTCAACTAAAAATTCATGACCAATGATCCCCTTAACTCCTCAAAATATGCAGTTATGGTATTTTTCATCAATTTCGTCAGAACTTCCGTTAAAACAAGTCTTGTTGGAAGAATCATTGCTACAATTGGGTTAAAGTTGAGGGACCATTGCTCTAATTGGGTTAAAGTTGAGGGACCATTTGTACAATTTTTCCATTTAGTTTTCCATATTTTCTCCTTGATTCTGACCTCACGTGCTTGGAACGTGACTTATTTTGACGGAACTTTTAACAGAGTTGACAAAAATGACCATAGCTACACGTTTTGATGAGTTAAGGGACCAATGATCATGAATTTTTAGTTGATGGATCATTGCTCAAATTGGGTTAAAGTTAATGGACAATTACTACAATTTTCTCATCCCTTTATTAGACTACAATATTTTATTATTTACTAATTCAACCACTTTTATAATTTTATTATTTATTATGAATCAACATCGATAAAGTAAATGACAAGTTTCTAGAACCCACGGGTTCTTTACAGCAACATCATTTTCCAATATTTTAGGGTGAAGTACCGATTTAATCCTTGAATTCATTAAAAATTGCTAATTTCATCCTTACTATTATATTCAAAACTATTTTATCCAATTTTTCGTCAACTTAAGTCTCTTGACACATATTAGAGTGTAATACCGTCATTTTCTCGCTTAGAAGCCCTTAACATTTCATATAGATTGTGAATGTAACATCTAATTTACCCCCCAAAGTTAACTCCATAAACTACTTCGTTATGAAAAATTACTAATCTACCATCAAATGTGTATCACATGCAAGTAGTGTGACTTAAATTGACGGAAAATGAAATATAGTAGCTTCAAATCTAATATTAGGGATGTAATTGGCAAATTTTTAATAATTCAATGATTGATTTTTCTGAAAAAAATTGTTTAGGAACCTAATTTTCACTTAGGTGATAATTCAGGGACTAAATTGGTAATTCATCATTTTTTTTTTCACTTCGTTCTCTCTAGAAGCATGCAATTATTTAGAGAACACGGGTAAATCACATAAGTTTCAATAATAATTACTAGCAGAGAGCACACACTTTGTGTGTGTGAACAATTTCTCTTAATAAGTGCATATTTTTTTTAATATTACATAATTACTGTTTTATTCTCCTTATATAAATATTGTGTATCAAAAGTGAGGGTAAAATTGAAAAAATAAGTATATGATTGTCATTTTGTCAAAAGGTACAAAATTACTATTTTGCCCTCCTTTTTGTTAATAGTGTATCAAAAGTGAGGGCAAAATAAGAAAAAAAGGGAAAGAAGTTGACAAGAAGGGTTATCTTAATATAATAGATTAAGTGTAGTATAATATGGTATGCTTATCTATCCATCTATCTACTCTCTCTCTCTCTCTCTCTCTCTCTCTCTCTCTCTCTCTCTCTCTCTATGTGAGAGCCCAAAACGGTGAAGCTTTCCAAAATTCCAAAAATGTCCCTTTATTTCCTTCACAATCAAAACTCAAAATAAAAAAATAAAAAACTCAAAAAATTCAAACAAAGGATAAACTGGTGAAAAAACATAACTGCACAAAAAACTGTATTGAAAAAATAAATAAAAACAAAAACATTTAAATAGTGAGAGAAACAAATAAAACATATATATACAAGAAGACAAATAAAATTAAAAATTAAAAAAATAATAATAAAAACAGCGCAAACGGAGAAATTGGAAGAAAAAAAAACACGAAAATAATAAAAATGTTTTAAAAGTTTAAAAAAAAAGAAAAAAAGAAAAGAAAAGAGAACGCCTACCTGAACCCTCAAAACAACGGAGAAAATGGGGTCCAACCATTAGCAGTTTTCTCTGAATAATGCACACGATTTGATCTGATTTTTAATGGAAAGTTCAACAATAACTGCCCATATTTCATCAGTATTTAGAGATGAATAATAGGAAGTTTGCTTCTCCCTTCCTCCTACATCTAATGGTTTGGGAAAAAGGGGGTCTTTGATTAGGATCAGTTTTCCTTTTTCGTTTTGTTTCTTATTGCATTCTTTTTCAACTCTTAGTTTTATGGTTTTTCAAGAATAATTTTTTGAACTATGCGCAGATTACAAAAAATATAGCAAGGGTCTTAGAAGCCCATTTACGGAGATTGATTCGTGTGTTAGATGTGTAAATTGAAAACCCCTGCAAATATATTTCATAATTTTCCTTCAGAGTGTGGTACTAAGCTTCGATTGGCTATATTTCTCAACTCATGTTTTATGTTCCTTAGCATACAAAGTTATTTTGCTACAGGTTGGGTTTCTGTTTTATGGTAATGGTTGTTTCATTGTTTGAGATGTCAAGATAGAATGAAAACATTATTTTTTGCATTTTCAATTATTATTTTTTTTAGAAGGCCTCGACGGTACAAGGGAAATTTTATTGATAATGAAAAAAGAGGTACACCTAGTCGGATGAGACATAAACCTAACCCCTCATAATACAAGAAAGAAGGATAAAAAATACATGAAAAAGAAGGGGGACATAAACTTTACCCTTCTAGAAACAAAAACAACAAAGATACAAGGAAATGAGGGTGGGGAATGAAACCTAACCCCTCTAAAGCGGAACCTAAAGGTCGAAACCTGCAAAATAGAGCAATCCACATCACAAGGTTATGAAAGAAAAAAAATCAGAAAATGAGACAAACCTGTACGTCGAGATGCACATTAAGTTGAGAAGTGGAACCCAGGAAAGCCAAAATAATCCTAAAACAAAGTAGCTCAAATCGTCAACGGAGGGTAATCATGCCATACCAAAGTTAGAGAAGACAAGCCCATGTTAGCAAAATTGTCCGCAACCACATTGCCTTCGCGATATATGTGAGAGGTGTAAAAAGTCATTTTCCGAGTATAGTCCAAACAAATAGATCATTGCATGGATCAAAATCAATCGATTTGAGACCAGAAATAACACTAGAAAAGTCATCTTCCAGCCAAAGACAAAGTCAACCCCACTGATATGCAAACTCTACACCAATAATAACTATTGATAATTCATCAACAAAAAAAATTTGGGATGACCAATCCCTTGGCAGAAACCACCAAGAAACTGACCACGGCTATCCCGGAAAGCTCTTCCACAAGCAGCAAGACCTGGATTTCCTTTAGACAATCCATCTGTAAGTTTACTAAGGAAACCGAGGAGAAGATCAAAGCACAAAAAGAATACTTGGCGTCTTGCGAATGATAGGTTGGATCCCCAAAGAAGAAATGATACAAGTTCAAAACCGTGAGAGTAACCAGGAATAAATTTTCCACCATGAACGATCCTAGAATTGATAGACATGCACATACGATGAAATTACATTGGGCGACCCTCTAAAATAAACTTATTTCGAGCTTTCAAAATAGCCGAAATAGTAGAAAGACCCGCAAAGATCCAGAGATTATACAATTGTAGAGAAAGGGCTTACGTGTGTCGGCATCCCAAAAAACAGCAGGGAATCTGAAAAAGGCAAAGAGGTACCTAATTGACATGCTAACCACCTCCAAAGCTGCCTAGCGATCCGACACCCGAAGAAAAGATGAAAAGTGATTCTTCAGAACTATGACATAACCAACAAATAGATGCCAAAGAAATACCATGTCGTCGTAATGCACATTCGGTAGGAAGTTTGTCATGAAAAAAGTTGCCACGCTAAAATAGACAGTCGTGGCGGAATAAAATGTCGCCAAATAACCTTAACCCAAGAACAATCACTATGTTTTTTTTCCGAAGAAGATGATAACTAGAAGAAAAGGAAAATTTTCCAGTAGACGAAGGATCCCATATCAATTTGTCATCCTCTATATTTAAAGGTAAAGGTAAACGAATAATCTGTTGCACTACAGAAGGGAATAAATCCACAAATAATCTGTAAAGACCACCTTTGAGCTTCAATAGCATTGGAAACCCAAGGAAGAACTGTAGGTGAAATCACCGAAGATAATGACGGGTCATCCAACCATATGTTGAACCAAAAAGAAGCTGACCACCCATCACTAATAATCCAACGAGTATTATTATTCAGAATAGGCAAATCACACTTCAAACCATGCCACACAAAAGAATGTAAATAAATATTTTGTTTTTTGTAAGGCGCAAGAGGAAAACGCTGACGAGCGAAAGAACCCCACAAAGAAGAAGATTGTAAAGCATCGCAGCCAAAACTAAGCAATGTCGTCAAGTTCAAGGTAGCCAAATCACGAATACCAAGCTCACCTTCATTCTTCGTTGGACCAAAAAAATATATATTCAATCACGTTGCTTTTACTTTATATAGAGACGAAGTTTCTTTTGTTCAAATTTCAAAGGAATTTATTGTTTCTATTAATCTATTTTTCCCATTCTTTTGGGAGATAAAACAGATACATTTCTGCTGGGAGGGAAGCAGGTAAAAGGCGTTGTGTTGTGCGGCACGTCATGCACATAACTTCACTTTTACGTTGGCCCACATTTTTTACTGTCAAAGGTGTGTTGTTGGATATTACTTTAGTTTCATAGTTGTAGGGAAAATTTGGTTTGAAATACAACAAAAACGAAAGACAAAAATATTACGATATAACTTTTCTATGTCCAGTTAATTTTACAGCATATTAAGCAATATATAAATCATCAGCAAGTAAAAAATATGTGGGATGTTAAGTGTGCAATTTATAAATTTTTTTTTTTTTTTTTTTTGTACAATGGACGGATGAAAAAAGACTATGTTGTTCATTTAGACAAGGGCGGATTTGAACCATTTTTAATTTTCAAAAGACTTTTTTTTCAGTTTTTAATCTTAGGGATGATCTTTGTTAGCCATGAATGGTGGGACACCATGATCTTGCTGCACCACTGTTTACCTTTGAGAAATGATCAAAACAAAATATTTTCTTTATAAACCCGAGTTGAATAAGCCTCGATTACGTGGGTAATTAGAAAGCATGTAATAGTTTGTAACACAATTGTAGAAAAATTTATCGCGAGAAGATGATTGGAAAAGAAAAGCTTAAGATAAAGAAAGGTCCTCTCATGCACAATTCATAAAACAATTTATTTCGAAATAACAATGTTAAACAATTAGAAAAATAACTAAAGAAAACCCATCTTTAAGCGTAACGCCCGTGATTAAAAAAAGCCTCTCACATGTGCGTGAGCGCGTGCGAAGAGGCTAGTCAACAATAAATGCAGTCACACAAGTCCATACAAATTGTGTGACTGCAAAGATATTTTAACATGAACAGGTTATGTGTATAAATTTACGCTCTAATGCCGCAATCACGTGAAATTCGCGCTAAGAGCATCACACCTACACATGGCATTCGTGTCGTGTTTTCCGTGTTTGTGTCGTTTTCGTTTAATGCCCGATATCTTAACGAGTCATGTCATATAACACCCGTTAAAATAAGCCGGTAAAATGACCGAACTCGAAATCGACTGGTTAATATTAACGGGTAATATGACCCGATCCATTACCCGTTAGAGAAATTCACATTCAAAACATAAAAACACATTTGTCTTTCAAGTATTACATACCCAAAATACGAGTGATTGCATATTTATTTTACATTTTTTACACTTCTACAATAATTATTATTAATTTTATTAATTTTGCACCCAAATAAAAAACACTATTTATGAGGAAATCTAAACGACGATGTAAGTATAACTATTGTCTACTCGTGGAGAAATGATGCAATTACGAGTGTTTATATATTCTTTCACATTGTTCATACTTGTAGGTCTGTCTTCTTGCCTATACTAATACTATACTAGTTGATTTTAATTTTGGACAACATGTTAAGTAAAAGTTATGCTAGTAATGATAATAAGACACTCTCATAATATAATAAATAAATTAAACTCAATTTTTTTTTAACTTATATAGAATAACGATACAAAAATACATATTCAATATATACACTATGGTTACTCTAATTTATATTAAGTTTTTACTAATTAGACTTTAAAATTATCAAAATAATTTATTTCTTAACATGACAAAACAGGTTACCCACGTTTTACCCGCTTGTATAACGGGTTCTTAGCAGGTCACCTGATAACGACCAATTAGTTATCGTGTTGACCCGAAACCTGTTATTTTCGTGTCGTGTTACCATGTCGTGTAAGAAATTATCAAGTCTATTCACACATGAGTCCTAGAATGCCTAATGAGAGTAAGTGCAGTATGAACATATACATGAAGCATGTCTCAACCACAGAACAGGTACAACACAAGTGAAAGCTTAAGCTTATGTAGATGAGCAGATAAAGATATATATATATATATATATATGTGGGATAGGATCAAGGGACAAATATTTTTACAAGTACTTTTACATTCTCTTTAAGCCTTTTGATTACATGACATCCAATGGTTCTTATTTATTCATTAAATGACATGGATGCTTATGTGGATTTTGACTAATATTAAAGATAAAATAAAACTGAAAAAAAACATAAAATCTGGAAAATTAAAACTAAAATTAAAAAAGGAAGAAATCCTAGTTGTACGCAGTCCTCCGTCTCCCCCCTTTGCTGATGTGGTTTTGCAACTTCATGTCTTGGATTGATACGAAATTATGATGCCTTCTACAAGGAGTCAAGTTATTATTCTCTTCAATCTTCATTAGGTAAGCAAAACGAAACCCTAAATTCTATATTATTGTTTATATGTGCGGGGTGATTAAATTAGGTTTTGCAAAAAAAAAAAAAAAAATTAGTTTTGTCAGTTCATGTGTTTCAATTGAACTTGAACTTATGTTCTAGGGTTTTAAGTAAGAAAGCAACAATTCCAGAGAAGTCTGACTGATCGCTATTGTTAGTGCAAGTCTTGGTAGATTGAATTTGAGGAGCGTATAATGTTTTGCTAACCGAACTGGGTCTCTGCTTGCAGGTTGAGCAGCGGGGGTAGTTGCGATTTCTGCAGCGGGGGTAGTTGCAATTTCTGCAGCTCTGATTTATGCAGGTCTCGTTTCAATTTTCCAACCATCTTGCCGACCCCAACCTGCAGCAGAACCTGCTCGACAGTTGAAACAGGTATTACTTTCCATAAGCAAGCTAGCAACTAAAAAGGAACCCTAAGGCCAACATTTATCGTATTCAGTGCAAAATATAAAACAAGTATTAGTTTCCATACAGCATTAAGATCCTATGTATTTTAAAGGAAGAAGATTTATCAGAACCTGATAGGAAGAGTTGATGAGCAACAATCGATATATGAAGTGGAATTTTTCGAACTGAACAATCTTGAGAAACAACTCCCTGTAGACGGTTAGAATATTAGTACGCTGATAACCACTTATTATTATAATTGTAACTTGTTTCCGCTCAAAAAATGCATGAGTGAATGTATTTAATTTTAGTTATAGTTTGCGATTTCTGCAGCTCTCGTTTCAATTTTCCAACCATTTTTTTTCTAGTATACAGGCCAATCTCTAATCTTTCTAGCGAGCTTACTGTGGAAATAGGAGCATCAAGCTTTACACTTCACAAGGTGAGTGCAACTAGTTCAGAGTAATTGATTAAGACATAATGTTTGGTATTTTATTTTTAAGTAACAGGATGGTAGTATTTTCATGTTTATTTTTCTAGCCTTAATGGATCCTCAACATGAGGATGTCGAGAAATAAGTGACACAGGCAATCGTCACACTCCAAAGAGAACTATCAAGCTTTAGAAATGCCATATGTGGGTATGGTTTTTGAAACAATGGAAGCGGCAAGAAATTATTATGAAGATTATGGCCAACAAGAAGGGTTTTGGATTCGTATTCGAACTTCATCAAAGTCTAGACGACGTTCAAATGAGGTGACAAATGCATAATTTGTTTGTTCACATCAAGGAAAATACAACATGCAGTCTGAAAATGAAGATGACATGAATTATAATGATGAAGAAGAGGTATGTGACATGAAAAAAGGGAAGAAAAGACAGAGAAGTTGTTCGACAGTTAAATGTGGGTGTGAGGCTACCATGCGTGTTGTTCATGATAAATGGACTAACAAGTGGAAAGTGTCAGTTTTTAGTGACATTCACAATCACAAACCAGTTACTCCATCTCGAAGGATAATGATGAAGTCCAATCGACATATGCCTAATGCAGTTAAGGAGTTGACAAAAGCATTTCACAGAGAAAATTTACAGATTGGTAAAGTTCCATCCATTTTCGGCGGTGCTCAAAATGTCGGTTTCGATAATAGGGATTGTTACAACCATTTAAGAAATGTCAGGCATAGAAAGCTAGAAAGAGAAGATGCGCAATCAGTTCTCAATTACTTTAGAAAAAAACAAGCAGAAAACCCACAATTTTTTTACGCAATCCAATGTGATGAAAATGGAAGGGCCACCAATTTTTTTTGGGTGGATTCTAGGTCATGAATGGCATATCATTATTTTTTAGATGTAGTTAGTTTTGATACAACATATAGAACAAACAAATATGAAATGCCGTTTGCACCGTTTACTGGAGTAAATCATCACTTTTAGTCAATACAATTTGGATGTGCCCTTTTACAAGATGAGACAGAGAAAACATTTTTATGGTTATTTGAGACATGGTTGGAAGCTATGGGAGGTCGTCATCAAGTATCTATACTCACAGATCAAGATTTGCAATGGGAGCAACAATTTCACAGGTATTTCCCAATACTCACAATCGCCTTTGCCTTTGGCATATTAAGAAAAAATTTGCTGAAAATTGTCGCATATATATTATAAAAAATCAAGTTTTAGATTGCAATGAAAAAGTGTATTAGGTTCACATACAGAATAGAGGAATTTGAACAACAATGGAAAAACTTGATAAAGGAGTATGAATTGGAAGAAAATGAATGGCTTGCCCAACTCTGAAATACGTGAGTCGTGGGTGCCAGTTTTTAATCGTGGCACATTTTTTGCTGGGATGAATACAATTGGACATAGTGAGGGTATCAATGCATTTTTCGATGATTTTGTTACATCAACGACAAATCTTAAAGAATTTGTTGTCAAGTATGAGCAAGCTATTAATAAGATTGTGACAATGAAAGTGTTGAAGTACCGTATTGTGGATGATGATGACTTCCTTTTGAAGCATGCGGCTAAAGTTAATACTCGAAAAATGTTTGAAAAGTTCAAGGAAGAATGGATAAATGTCAATCGGCTTAAAGTTGAAGATATGGGAAGTGTCAAACAATTTCATATGTATGTGGTCAGGAAAAAAATTGGTGAAGTTGAAGAATTTTTAGTCAAGTTCAATCTACAAACCTACGAGGGAACCTACGAATGCCAAAATTTTGAGTTCATTGGAATTCTTTGTCGACATATTATTAAATTTCTTGTTCGTCTAGACATTGATGTCATACCATCCCACTTCATTATGGAAAGATGGAAGCATGGAGCAAACAAGTTTAGGGTTATGGATTCAGAAGAATTGGTAAGAAATGATAGTCAAGAACAAGCAGAGGCATTGAGACTCAGCCATATGTGTCGTAGAGCTACTAAATTAGCTTGTTGTGCAACATTTTCAAATGAGCCATATACAATTTACATGGAAGTTTTAGATGAATTCTCAAAAAAACTATCTCAAGTTGAAGTCAATATTGCATCGAATGAAGAAGCTTCTAAGATTCCAACCAATGATTTACAAAATTCTAGTGATTTGCCCAATCAGTCTATTGACAACACTTCTCAAACATTGCTTTTGGATCCAAATATCTCAAAGACCAAGGGTAGAAAAAAGGATGATAATAGTCGAGGAAAATCCAGTAGTTCCACAAGAATAAAAAGCAGTCTTGAGTTATCCCAAGAGAAAAGAGGCAGGCAGTGTCAAACATGTAAGATGATTGGGAGTGGACATGATACAAGAAACTGTCCAAAGAGCAAAAAAGATTGGTTCAGCAAATTAAACCAAGGCAAGTGAACTTATTTACTTTGAATTAGTTTTTGTTTACTGGATACACTATTTTTAATACTTTTCATGTTTTTGTCCAACTCATATTATCTTTTTTCGATATCTTATAGTTTCTTTACACCATGATGAAGAATGTTGCTAATCAGAGGATTCGGAGAATGACAACCATGAAGAATGATGCTAATTTTCTGTCACGATCGAGATAATAATCAAGTTTTTAATTTGTATGGCAATTACATGAAGTTGAATATATTACCCTTGTTCATGTTATTTCAGTTTGAATTATGTTTCGGTTGTTGAAAGATTCAGTTTTGTTTTCTTGGAAGGTACTTGAATATTTGAATGATTATTTTGCAAAATTACTTATTTAAAAAACTGTCTATAAATATACACTCGAACATGTTTTTATCAGACCAATTCGAAAACAAGATGATAATTAAATACGATAAAAGCTCCAAGGAAGGAAAAGAGTATGTTGTTTTGTTATTTTAGGGTTTATTTTTGATAAAAATAAAAACTCAATCCTTGTTTACGCTGGGTATTACCTATGCCTGGTATCACATTTTTTTAATTTAAAAAGTATGTTGTTTTGTTATCATTAGGGTTTCTTTTTGATAAAATGAAAGAAGAGATTCCATCAAGCTTCCTCATCGGCAAAGAAGAAGTTTCATGATCTTTTATACGAAAACTAATGAAAATAGCTTCAAAAGTTTACATTTTAACCAAAAACCACCTTATAGTTTTATAATGATAAGGAGGAAAAAAAGAAAATAATAAAAAAACAAAAAATAACCTCACAAAAGCGCGTGCATTGCAAATTCTATAAACTTACCATATATATTGCAGCAGCCCACACCTTTTATTATTATTTTCTTTAGTAGCTTCAAACCTTAGCCTCATAGCCCCACGTGCCTCCTTCCTCTTTCTTTATTTCATGTTTAGGAGCTTTAATGATGATAGTTAGTACTTTTCCAAGTTTATTTTTCAAACCATTGGCCACTAATTTCTTGGCCCCCAAAACCATGGATGCTAGTGTGCATTTTCCAGTTGAGCTTCATCTGTTGTCCATTGTTTTCTCTGCCATGGTTAATGAACTAGTGATAGTACTAGTGTTCAGTTTAAGAAATAGTCAGTGTTTAGTTTACGAAATAGTGATAATATTAGTGTTTAGTTTAAGATATAGTCAATATTCAGTTTACGAAATAATGATAGTGTTAGTGTTCAGTTTAAGAAATAGCCAATTTTCAGTTTAAGAAATAGTGATAATACTAGTGTTTGATTTAAGAAATAGTTAGTGTTTTGTTTACGAAATAGTGATAGTATAAGTGTTCGGTTTAAGAAATAGTTAGTGTTTAATTTACGAAATAGTGATAGTACTAGTTTACGAATTAGTGATAGTAATAATGTTTGGTTTAAGAAATAGTCAATGTTTAGTTTACGAAAAAGTGATAGTATTAGTGTTCTGTTTAAGAAATAGTCAATATTCAGTTTACGAAATAGTTAGTATTCAATTTACGAAATAATCAATGCTCTGTTTAAGAAATAGTGATAGTACTAGTGTTCGGTTTAAGAGTTAGTCATTATTTGGTTTGAGAAATAGTTAGTGTTAAGTTCTAAATATCAGTGCTCGATTATAGAAATAATCAATGTTCAGTTGTAAAAATAAGTGGTGTTAACCTGACATGACACAAACTTAAAAAATTGTCCAAACTAACGATAAAATCACTATTTTGAAATTAAAATAAGCATTGTTTATCAAACTAAAAAATGAAAAATTTTCTTTAGTTTTTGTCTTGTAATGTTATTACTTAGTTTGTTCCAAAAAAAATTATGAAACAATGATCAAATAAACATACAATAAAATAAAAAATGAGAAATGTAATATTTATGGAGTGAGAGTAGAGTGATATGAGAGATGAGAGAAAATAAAAAAAAGTTGATGTGAATAGATGAGGTGAGAGGAGAGAGAAATTTGATAGGAATATGTGAAAGAGGAGAGAGAGAGATGAGCTAATAATGATGGAGGGAGAAAGAGATAGGGAGGGAAAATATGTGTGACTGAGTGATGTGACGTATGCGTCAGATTTTGTTTTTGATTTTTTGTTTTTTTAATTATTATGGTAAATTTTTATCATTTTTATTAAAGCTTAAGACTTTTTTATTAAAATTTAAACCATTTTTATTAAATAAAGTTAGTTGATGGTTTTTGGTTAATAAAAAGTTTAAAGAAGCCATTTTCATTAAAACTCTCTAGTTAAAATCCACATAAGCATCAATGTCAATTAATGAATAAATAAGAATCATTGGATGTCATGTAATCAAAAGGCTTAAAAAGAGTGTAAAAGTATTTGTAAAAATATTTGTCCCTTAATCCTATCCCTATATATATCTATTATATATAAAGAGAGAAGAAAAGATGAATAGTGTTTTGGTGTCACCAAGCTTCAACAAAATAATTGGACAAAAATGCCCCCAAAACAAAAAACTTCAAAGGCAAAGAGAGAAGAAACAGTGAATAGTATTTTGGTGTCACCAAGCTTCAACAAAAAAAAATGGATAAAAATGCCCCCAAAACAAAAAACTTCAAAGGCATCCCAAAATAATGCATCAAATAAGGTATACTTAAATTATTTTGTGGTTTTTTTTTTGTTTTTTTTAATTAGTACCTCACAATAGGTTAGCAATAATTTGATTCAATTTATCTATTTCTAAACACGTTCAAAACATCTTAAGAGATTTGTAATGCCGGTTATAAAAAAAGATATTCACATGCGGATAATAATATGATTAAATTAGTTGTCAAATGATTGTTTTTTTTTTTTTTTGTAACAAACGATATTATCTATACTAAGGGGGAGGGAGGTGGGTTTAGCCTCACGATGGACTAGCAACAATGTGATTCAATCAATTGTTTATTAAATATTATTTTCTCTATTTTAAACACGTTCAAAACATCTTAAGAGGCGTGTAAAGCCGGTTATAAAAAAAGTCTTTCGCACGCGGCTAATAATGTGATTAAAATAGTTGTTAAATTATTATTTTTTAACAAATGATATTATCTACACCAAGGGGGAGGGGGTGAGCTTAGTCTCACAATGGGCTAATAATAATGTGATTCAATCAATTGTTTATTAAATATTATTTTCTCTATTCTTACTGTAAATTCTATAGAGACTGATTTTATTATGTGAATTCAGCTGCTTTAATTGGTTTATAAGGGGTTTCTTCTAGCATGATCTAAGATTATTCATTTACTTCAAATATTTGACTTTCCTTTTGTCAATTTACACATATATATACATTTAAAACGTGTAAGTCGCGCATAGGTCGTAACCGTCGTGCCCTTCCTGTCCTCTGAAATTCTCTAGATAAGTTTTTCTTATGGGGTGTGCTATCCACACACCCCATTTTATTTCTCACGCATCCCTTGATAATTTTTGTCCGTTGATCTTCTTCAATTCATCCGATCATCCGTTGATCTTCTTTAATTTTCGACTGTCGGATCGGATGAATTGAAGAATATCAACGGACATAAATTATCAAGGGGTGTGTGAGAAGTAAAATGGGGTGTGTGGATATCACACCCCTTTCTTATATGGAAAACCATTACATGGGTATTTATAGGGGTAAACCGTCATTTGACCCTTGAACTGTTACTCCAGTTGAAATTGACCCCTTGAACTATTTGAAATCAGTCAATTGACATCTTGTCAGTACATTCCATCAACTATTTCGTCAAACTCAAAGGAAAATTAGTTTTTCCTTCATCAATTCTTACTTGTCAACTATAACCATCAATGAATTTAGGACATTTGAAAACAAAATATGTGTAATGACACTGTGAGTTGGTCCATTATGTAAACATTTGGTTTTTTTTATGTTTTCTCATCATGCTATATGTTTTTGAATTATTCTGTGTCCATGTGTCAAAATTTTATTGGTGGTTATAGCTGACAAGTAACAATTTATGATGAAATGACTAATTTGCCTTTGAATTTGACGGAATTGATTCCGCAATCTAACAGCAAGGGGTTAATTGACTGATTTTAAATAGTTCAGGGGGTTAATTTACCAAAAAAAGTTTAGGAATTCAATTTCAACTGGGGTGATAGTTCAGGGGGTCAAACCGTAAATAGGGAGGGGTTATTATACTCTGAAAAGCAAGGTTTTAAAAATCTTTCATTTTTGCCTGCTCACACCATTTGTTTTGCACCTCTCTAGGACTTAGCAGTTGTACACTAGTGGAGACGAGGATCAGACCATTATTTATATTCCAATCTAACGGTTTGGACCTATGTCCCCTCTTTTTCTCCTTAAGCAATCTGTATATATATCTGCTCATCTACATATGCTTTCACTCGTGTTGTACCTGTTCTGCGGTCGGGACATGCTTCATGTGTATGTTCACACTGCACTTGTGCTGCATCTCGCGCCACTTGTTGATTCCAACAGTGCAAATAACTACAGACACAAAAATCAGCCAAAACTTCAAATTACAACGCTCACTCACTCTCTCTCTCTAAAGTTGTAGTTTTTATAGGATTAAAGACTCCTACAAAATTCGTATGGATTTTAAAGAAGTGAACTTTAACGAAAAACTTCCGGTACTGTTCACTTTAACGAAAAACCATATTTTTACACTAAAAAGTCAATCCTGGTACTATTCACTTTACCCTTTATTTTGTCCTTATCGTTAAAACTCAAAGTTTTTAAGTATTTTTCATTAGTTTTCCTTTTAAAGAATTTGAATGGATTGTGGTGGAAGGATTTGAAATCCTAGGGGGTGAGGTTGGATTCTTTTTAATCTTGGTTATATATACTTTTTGCTCTCAAATCCCACCAAATCCACAACTTATTGAAATCCTTCAAAATCTTAATTTTTTGAATACATTTAGATTTGAATGGATTTTAAAATCCTTTAAAATCTTTTAATTGACTACACCTAAATTTGAATGAATTCTAAAATCATTTAATTAACTATACCTAGATTTGAATGGATTTTAAAATCCTTTAAAATCTTTTAATTAATTACACTAAAATTTTAAAGTCTTTTAAAATCCTCTCAAATCTGAGTTTGACTACACCCAAATTAAATTGTGAGATCTGAAAGATTATGACTTACATCCGGCGCCGACGAAATAGAGGAGACGGAGGACCTTCGGGGCTGGTAGGCCCGCTATTTCTTCTCCACCCATTTTCCTTCGTCACAAACTCTCTCTTCTGTTCTGTGTGGGAGAATCAGAGGGGAGAAATCGAGAAAGACGACAGCTTTGGCCCGAAACTGTATACGGGTCGAATCCTATCGAATCAACTTAGGTGCTTTATTTATGCAGAAACCCATTTCAAATAGTTTTATTACAGTTAGGGTCAGACCCGACCCGTTTCGGCTCAATATATTTGAAAAGGTTACTCTAGGGACTCCGAATTCTGCAGAAAATTGGGGAGAAAGGAGGAGCTGAAAAAATGGTGGAGAAGAAAGCAGGCTCCAAGTTGAACGTTGCAATCATTCATCCCGATCTGGGCATCGGTAACTTCTTCTTCTTCTCTTTTCCTTCTGTTGTTTATGAAAATTGTGGAGGAGTTTTTGGGATTGAGTTTTTGATGTTGTGAATGTGATGGGTAGGTGGAGCTGAAAGACTGATCGTCGACGCGGCTGTCGAACTTGCATCCCCTGGCATAAAGTTCTCGTTTTCACTTCCCACCACGATAAAAATCGATGCTTTGAGGAGACCGTTTCTGGTGTGTGGCTTTCTCTACTTCAATTTTATGCTTTGATCAAATAAATCATTTTTTCATTAATAGTATCATTAGTACGAGAAATGAAAGGTCGTGATTGAATTGAGGAAAGAACTATTTTTTCTTACTTGCCAATCTAATGGATAAAAAGGCGGACTACCAGTAGTTCGGAATACTGAAGACAAACCTTAAATAAATAAATGAAGTTGCAGAAAGGAGATTGTAATTTCTGTTTTTGAGTTTTAATGGAAGATTTAGATGATGCCCCAGTTTACATATACGAGAAGAAAACAATACTTTTTTGTTTCTGTGTGCAGAAAATAGTATGGATTGTTTTAGGGAGAAATAATTTCACACCAGGTAGTCCTGGTATGTGTAATCTATGAGGAAAATGATTAAAAGTACATACGTGCCAGTTGAGGGTGTGAATCCCATGTCGGGGAATGAAAGCCGTGCATAACTGTTTTCATTATCTTGGGCCTCTCCACCTCGCAAATTGTTTTTGGGTTGAATGCTCACATTCTAATATGGTAAATGGGAGTTTCATCAAATAGGGTACTACGTATGTAGATGGGTGTTAGGCCTTTGGGTTAGAAGGTGGTTTATACGTTTCACTTTTTTTAGGCCCTTTGGGAATGTATAGAAGTTGGAACAAATAGAACATGTTTTCCTTTCTTTCGTTTTTATTTTTATCAGTTTCGCGTTGATCAACCGTCATTCAAGATCACTGCATGCATAGTTTGATGTTTTACTGTCATTTGGTTTCACAGGTATCTTTCCAGTTACTGTATATGGTGCCTTCCTACCCCGATATATATTCTATTGACTCCATGCTTTGTGTGCATATATACGGTGCCTTTTTGTTGCTCTCTGCATGCTGGTCATGTGGCCATCGTTTGATGTAATACTAACAGATCAGGTTTCTGTTGTCATCCCACTGCTGAAGCTTAAGAAGGCAACAAAGGTATTTGCACCTATTTCGTATGAATTGTTATCCGGTAGCTTCTGGTAGTAGAGTTGTTAAAGCTTTACATTCTTCTGTCCAGGTTTTGTTTTATTGTCATTTTCCGGATTTATTGCTGGCTCAACACACAACTGTTTTGAGGAGGATATATAGAAAACCCATAGACTTCATAGAAGAAATGACAACTGGTCTGATTCCATATCTCGGCCTTTTGACATTTATCTAATTTTTCTTGTGCATCTTTTCAGTGTTATTTTGTTGTGGATGACTACTATTTCTTACTAGATTTCCTTTTTCTTTTTGATAAATACTCCTGCAGGAATGGCAGATAAGATTCTTGTTAACAGCAAATTCACAGCATCTATGTTTGCGAAGACATTTAAGCATCTTGACGCACGAGGGATTAAGCCAGCTGTTCTTTATCCAGCTGTCAACGTGAATCGGTTCAATGAACCAGCCAATTCTTACAATTAACAAACATGGTTGTATATCTGCTGGTGCCCTTTGGTTTTACATTTATACTACCTTTATGATTCTATATCTAGCCATAACTTTGAAAATTTTCTTCTCAGAATTTCATCTGGTGGTTTACTACTTTTTTCCTGCTTTGGTTTTCTCATCCAGGCTAAATTTTCTGTCTATCAATCGTTTTGAGAGGCAAAATGAATATTGACCTGGAAAAAAGAATATAAACATAGGTCCCCACCGTTAGATTGGCTTTAATGAAATTGTGTGGTTGAGATTAAAACACAGGCTACACAATCTCAACCACACAATTTCATTAAAGTTAAATCCAAGGGGGCATGCTTCCCACCGTTGGATTTAACTTTAATGAAATTGTGTGGTTGAGATTAAAACACAGGCCACACAATCTCAACCACACAATTTCATTAAAGTTAAATCCAACGGTGGGAAGCGTGTCCCTATTTTTTAAAAAAAATGGGGATCCCTCCCCTTAAGCAATCTCTCTCTCTCTCTCTCTCTCTCTCTCTCTCTCTCTCTATATATATATATAATGCCATATTTGGATTCACAAACTCATAAATCACAACAACAATATATATAATATTTCTATTTTTTCTAGATTAAAGTCATGGCATGATATACAAACATCTCATAAAAACAGTTATGGTAACCGATTATATAATAAATAGTTTAAAAACAAAAGCCCACTCATTAATATCTCGTCGGTCTAGGGGGAAGTAACCATTCAAAGTGGTGTATGGTAAGAGGACTAACAATAAGGTGGGAGCGCAACGATCAAAGCTTTGGTTTGTAACTGTCGTGCCCTGCTTGTCTTATGAAATTCTCGAGAAAAGTCTCTTTTATATGGAAAAACATTATACAGGTATTTATAGCGAGGGGCTACTATACTCCGAAAAGCAAGGTTTTAAAAATCTTTTATTTTTGCCAGCTCACACCATTTGTTTTGCACCTCTCCAGAACTTAGTAGTTGTACTCTGGTGCAGACGAAGATCACACCATTTGTTTTGCACCTCTACATGACAGTACTTGTACTCTAGTGGAGAAAAGGATCACTGGCAGTTTCTGATGTTCACTTCCGATAATGTAGGAAGTTATTTCTATTATTTTTTATCAATATTCTTTATAGGCTTAATCTCTGTTTACTCTCATGTTTCGTGGTTTTCAACATTTAGTACATCAAGTTTTTTTCGTCCCAGAGTCATACTTAAAGTGTAAATTTTGGGACAGTCTCATACATCCGTTAGTCAAACTGTTAAGTCTCCCGCTAATTGATGATGTGGCGCCCATATGGACAATGACTGGGCACCACGTGGAAATTAAAGGTCCACGTGGAAATTAAAAATTCAAAAAAAAAAAAAAAAAAAAAAACATAAAACCTACCTGTCTTCTACCTGCCCCATCCCTTTTTTGCCCTGCAACCTCTACCCCCATCCCCCAACCTAGAAGAAGAAGCCCCACAAAAACCCATCCCCCGACCCAAAAGAAGAAGGAGGAGAAGGAAAAAAAACAAAACAAAACCAGTGCGTCATTTCCCCCCAACCCAAAACCAGTTCGTCCCCCCCTCCCCCCCCCCCCCCACACAAAAACCCATCCCCCCAGAAGCAGCAGAAGAAGAAGAAGAAGGAGGAGGAAAAAAAAAACCAGTTCGTCCTTTCCCCCCCCGCCCCCCAACCCAACCAAACTCTCTCGATTTCTCCACCACACCCTCCTCATCTGCCTTCACCCTCTGCACTGAGATAAGAGATCGAAAACCAACCCAGTTGAGAATTTCAAATATTTGATCAGGAACAAATAGAACCACTTCTAGAATTGGGGAAAGAAAAGAGAACCCAGATAATAATTACCTGAGAAGAAGGGGGTACCGAGGCCACGGCGGCGGGAGAGAGACTTGGCTGACGGATTGCAGAAGAGGATGGAGGAAAGGACAAACTGGGTTTGGTTTTTTTTTTCTTTTTCTTTTCCTTCTTCTTCTTCTTCTGCTTCTGGGTTGGGGGATGGGTTTTTTTTTGGGGGGGGGGGATGGGTTTTTTTTTGGGGGGGGGGGGGGGGGGGTGGGGGGGTGGGTGGACGAACTGGTTTTGGGTTGGGGGGAAAGGACGCACGGTTTTGTTTTTTTTTCCCTACTCCTTCTTTTTCTTCTTCTGGGTTGGGTTGGGGGACGGGTAGGTTTTCGGTTTGTTTTTTTTTTTTTTTTTTTTTTTTTGAATATTTAATTTCCACACGGCACTCAGTCATTGTCTACATGGGCGCCACGTCATCAGTTAACGGGAGACTTAACAGTTTGACTAACAGATGTATGAGACTGTCCCAAAATTTACATTTTAGGTATGACTCTCAGACAAAAAAAACTTGATGTACTAAATGTTGAAAATCACGAAACATGAGGGTAGTAAACAGAGATTAACCCTTCTTTATATTTCTGCACTTTTATTTATACTCTGACACTGCTTGCATTGTAATAAGGGTTCATCCCACACTGTGCACTCTTAGTTTAATTTTATTTTGATATGAACAAAAGAAGCTACACTTAGTAAGGGGCATAAACCTTACCCCTTTTTGAAAAAGAAAATACGAGAAAAAGAGGGGACATAGGTCCAGACCTCTCTAAAATAAAACTCAAAAAGTAAAACTGGTATAAGAAATATACATATCCTCGCAGTCTTCTGTATGAAAAGAAAACTGAAGATGTACGATAAAAAGCACAATCTAGTCTCCTCTAAGCCTTCTTTTCATCATGGTCATGAGCACTGTAATCTTGACATGAAGCTTATATTGTACATTGTCTAAGAATTTAAAATATGCATATCTCTATGTCTTCTTAACAATTAAAGAACCACACACTCCCCAAAATCCTACGATGAAACCGAGTGCAGTGAAAATATACAACCATGGAAATTGATGCCCATTGTCCACACCTTGGCTGTTCTTAATATCTGCATCAATATTCTTAATTGGTAGACACTCATTCGGAAGTGGAAAGCCACACAGTTTTGAATTTCCCTCAAACGCCGAAGCATTGAAACTTTGGAGCTGAGTGCTTGTTGGGATTGGTCCTTCGAGATTATTGTACGAGACATTGAAAGATTTTAAGAAATTAAGGCTTGCCAATGGCAACAGGATGAATGATTCATGGAGAGGTACAAATTCTCTAGATTTTTGAGGTTGGATATTTGTTCTGGAATGTTGTCGGAAAAGTAGTTGCCACCAAGATCCAAGGTTTGGACAAGGTGTATTTGGCCGATCTCAGTAGGTATTCTGCAATGAATGTGAATGAGAGACAGGTAATTTATGCCTTCAACGGTGAAGAGAGGCAGGTCAATATAATCGTCTACTTGAGTTGTGGTTGATTCATGTACCAACCTTGGTAGTCGACAAAGTTCTTTTGGAAATTCACTGGAAATTTGATTGTCTGCCAAGCTCAAGAATAAGAGTTTGGGAAGAATCCCCAACGATCTAGAAATTGGCCCTGTAATTCTACTACCTACCAAACCCAAGATCTCTACAGTCTTGCGTTTTGATAACCATAAAGGCATTTGACCAATGAAATCACAATAAAAAAAAAAACTCAAATATCGAAGATTTTGGAAACCACCGAAACCAACCATGCCTTCATCAGTTGGCATTTCCTCGCCTTTGAACGAATACAAAAATAGGAGCGTTTGAAGAGTTTTGCAATGCATTAATATCTTCATTGCCCCAGTAATGTTGGTTAAGCCATTTAGTGAGAGAAAGGACAAAGATTTTAATGAAAGAATTTCAGGTTGTATTTGTCCCTCTAAATTATTTGCAGCCAAACGAATAACTTTTATGGACTGACATGAATAAAGGCTGGTTGGAAATGTACCAGTAACATTGTTTCGACGTGGGTCAAGTTTATTGAGGTGACTAAGTTTCGAGAAATTGAGCATAGAGATATCTCCTTCCAAGTTGTTGGCTGCCATATGTATTTCTACAAGGTTCGTGCAATTCATCAACAATGCATGGGGGCAAAGAACCTACGAAATGGTTGTAATCAAGAGCCAAGAGTTTCAATTTGGAGAGCTTTCCAAAATGGAGAGGTAGCACGCCACTCAACTGATTAAAGGAGAGGTGAAGGATTGCGAGGTTGGTGAGGTTGAAGATTTTCTCACTTAGTGAATTGGAAGGAAATGCAATTTCTTCAAGTTTGGTGGCATTGTAGATATCTTTCGGAAGTAACCCTGAGAGGTTATTTTTACTAGCACGAAAAATTTGCATTTGTAAATATTCTTTACATTTATGCACGTTTATCAATGCTCTGACACTGCATGCATTGTAAAAAGAGTGTATCCCACATTGCGCACTCTTAGTTTAATATATTTTGATATGAAAAAGGACAGTTACATTTAGTAAGGGGAATAAAACATTACCCCTCACAAAACAAGAAAAACAAAATAAGAATAAAATACAGGAAATGAGGGGGGACATAAACCTTACCCTTCTTGCAAAAGAAAATACAAGAAAAAAAAAAGAAGGGACAAGTAGGGGGATAAACATTACCCCTCATAAAACAATAAAAATAAAATACAGGAAATAAGGGGGGACATAAGCCTTACCCTTCTTATAAAAGAAAATACAAGGAAAAAAAAAGGGACATAGACCTAAAGCAAAAGGTAATATACATATCAGAAGAGAATGCTTTGAATGATGATTTTATTCTTCTCAATGAGAGGTATTTATACAAGGTATACAACCCTAATGTAATAGGAAGAAAACTAATTACATGAGATTACAGGAGATTACACGGAATTGATATCAATTAGGAATCCTACCTAAAATACAAAGTCAACACTCCCTCTCAAGTTGGTGCATATATGTTACTCATGCCCAACTTGTGTAAGAAACTTGAAAACTTATGACTTGAAACAGCTTTTGTGAGGATATCTGCCAACTAATATTATGTTCTTATTGTCGATAGCTCAATTATTTTTTCTTCTAATTTTTCTTTGATGAAGAACCGATCAACTTCAACATGTTTTGTTCTATCGTGTTGTACCGGATTATGTGCAATGTCTCGGGCAGCTTTATTATCACAAAATAATTTCATGGGTTGATCATGTAGTATATCCAAATCGCGAAGCAGGAGCCTAAGCCACAGAATTTCCCAAATCCCCAAAGCCATACCTTTATATTCAGCTTCTGCACTGGAACGGGCAACCATATTCTGTTTCTTACTTCTCCATGTAACCAAGTTACCCCCAACGAATGTAAAGTAACCTGATGTTGAGCACCTATCGTCAATCGAACCTACCCGATCTGCATCAGTATAACCTTCAACTCTAAGATGATGATTCCTTTTAAACAAAATTCCTTTGCCGAGACTTCCTTTCAAATATCTCAAAATTATCATCACTGCATTCATATGTTGTTCTCCGGGATCATGCATGTATTGACTCACTACACTTAAGGCATAAGCAAGGTCCGGTCTTATGTGTGCCAAGTACATTAAACGACCCACTAACCTTTGGTATCTCCCTTTGTCAACTGGTACTTGATTAGGACCAACACTAAGCTTTAATCCTTCCTCTAATGGTGTAGCTACTGGTTGACAAGCTGACATGCCGGTTTCGTGCAACAAATCAATAATATACTTCCTATGTGATAAGAAAATTCCCGAACTGCTTCTCGATACCTCAATCCCCAAAAAATATTTCAAGGATCCAAGGTCCTTCATCTCAAATTCTGTAGACAAATATCTTTGCAAAGTCGCACATTCTTCTAGGTCATTACCTGTTACCACCATATCATCTACATACACAATAAGTGCAATAAGTTTCCCATTTCGTCTTTTCAGGAACAGAGTATGATCGGAGTTACTTTGTTTGCAGCCAAATGCTCTCATAGATTTTGTGAATCTTCCAAACCATGCTGATGTGAAAATTAACTTGACACACAAATTAAACCCTATTGTTGACAATTGTAGTAAAGATGCAAGTATGGATCGTTCTAGACCAGGGATTAACTAGGGATGCTAATCAACACATATAAGACTTAAAAACACTAAATTAGACTCTATAGACTCAAAACTGACTCAAAACAGCAACAAGCAATCAAAAAGACTCAATTCTAGACCTAACAAGTGATTCCAACGAAAATCAAACTTAACTTGACTCAAAAAACTAAAAGAAAACAGATTTTGACCCAAATAACAAGACTTAATGAAAGGGGGATTGTTTTTGACGAATTTAAAACTTAAAACAGAAACTTTGCATAAAACACTTTATAAAACGAATTTGATGAATTGAAAAGGGTGAAAGGCTAGTTAGAGGGTCCTTCTCCACACATGACATATGCATACAAACCAATTTCCCAATTATTATTCCTTTAGACTATGAATGACAACACCCCGAATTAACTGTATTGCACTAATTAATTCTCAGATTTTCCTAAGTTCATTGAATTGAATGGATAACGCATCACAACCAAATTATTCTTATCAAGTTCCCTAACTATGAAAAGCATGATAAAGATACATGTCAAAGATCATTAAGTTCTTTGAAAATCATAAGCATTGACGAGGCATTCGTAATTATGAAAAGCATGATACTCCTGCCTAGGATTTACTTAACACAATCATGACTAGTGACTTCCACTACTTGTGAATATAAGTTCATAACGATTAGGTGAAACTCACTTATACTCTAGCATCAAGTTCATGCATACAAATTAAGTGTCGACCCTCAACCCACATACATAAACAAGTTTTGATAACTCAGATAAGCAAATCACATTCAAGACTCAAGAAACAATAACTGAATGTAATCAGTTCATATAAAACATATAATCATGGCTTCGAATTCACCTCTAACTAAAAAGAAATTAGTTCCACATGTCTAACTTAGTTGAAAAGCAATCTAAAATAAACATTGAACCAAAGCTAAGGATAGAATAAACCCAGAAACGCTCCAGCCCTCCAATGGCCTTGGATGGCATGCACGGCTCAAAGCTCATCTTCTCATTCCTTCCTTGCTGCGGCACTTGATGAATTTCTGTGTATATAGTGTGAATTTGGTGGTGGATGGATGTAGGTGATTTGTGGTGAAGGATGGGTGGTTATTTATGCGGCATAAAGGGTTGTATTTATAGGGAGAAGGGAAGGCACGAAATTGGGTGAGAAAAGGACTAGGGTGCACCAAAATCTGAAGGGAAAAGGATTGCACAATCCTAGGAGGAAAGGGATTGCAGGTTCTAGAGCTTCTAGAAGAGGGAGAGGCGCCCGATTTATAGGACAAGGGATAAGTCTTCTAGAAAGCATGTTTTGTGGCTGATTTCTAGAAGAACAAGGGATAAGGTGCAGCACCTTTTTAGGAACAGGTAAACCTTCTAGAAATCAAGTATTTAGGTCCCCTTGCAGCTGGAATTAAGGTAGGATAAGATTAGGATAGGATAAGATAAGACAAGGTTAGTTTGGATAATGTTGGATAAGATAAGGTTGGATAATGTTTTGGATAATGTTTCCTTCTTTTGAGCTAATTCCTTATCTTCTTTGTCTTGGATTAATTTCTCCATATGTTTTGCACATTTCTAGCCTCTCTTGAACTTCAATTTCGTCCATCCATCTTACTCCCTGCATGTGATGTCCACTCCAACCCCAAAATTGCTCTAAAATGCTCCAAATTGCACTTTCTTGCCAACTTTGTCATTTGAACCTACAAACACACGAAAATAGCTTAAAACACTTTAATAAATAGAAACTAACTAAATAAATGCAAGAAAACATGCTAACTAAGTCACATAAATATGCTCCTATCACATGCCCGAGGGGACTGCTTTAAACCATATAAAGATTTCTTCAACCTGCACACTTTTCTTTTGTATTTATCTGGAGCATTACATCCCGGTGGAAGATCCATATAAATCTCTTATGTTAAGTCTCCATGCAAGAAGGCGTTCTTCACATCGAACTGTTGTAAGAGCTAACTAAGATTTGCAGCCAAGGATAACAAAACACGAACTATGTTGATCTTGGCTACAGGTGCAAATGTATCTGTGTAGTCTATTCCATATTTTTGAGTGTATCTTTTTACTATCAGTCTTGCCTTGAAACGATCCACCGTCTCATCTGTTTTGTATTTCACAATATAGACCCATTTGCATCCCACAGGTTTCTTGCTAGCTGGCAAATCTATGATCTCCCAGGTAGCATTCTTCTTCAAAGGCTTCAACTCTTCATTCATTGCTGCTTGCCAACGTGGATCAGCTAAAGCCTCTTGTACACTGTTAGGAATAAATACAGTAGATAATTGATGCACAAACGACTTATTTGATTCTGACAGGTGACTGGTAGACACATAATTACTTAACGAGTATAACACATTAGACTCAGGGTTGGGCTTACTCACCAGATACCTAGTTTTTCATTTAGGGTCGGCTTCATAAGTAAGTTTAGGAATACCTCGATTGACGCGATCAGGGGGACGACGTGGTGGTGGTGCATTTGGGATCGAAGACAATTGATTATGGTTATTGGGACTCAAGATCGACTGTGAGGTAGCTGGCGACACAGAGCTGTCCTGTGGTGAGGAAACTGGTAGTGAGCTATCAGGCAGTGAGTTATCTAGCGATGTATCTGGCGATGTCGACTCGTCCCTTTCAAGGTTTTCAACATTGTTTCCATGTGAATGGTCACCACTGGTCTCCAAGACATTACCACTTAATTCCAATTCATTCACATCATTGTTTTCGTGTGAATGATCACCACTTATTTCCAAGACATCACCACTTAAATCCAAATTATTCACTCTATCTATATCTGGAATAGTATAATCAAGAGTTTGAACTTCTTCCTGATTCTCCCCCTGAAGTGAAGACTTGGGATTGGCAAAATACATATCATTCTCATGAAATGCAACATCCATAGTGACAAACAACTTATTCGTTAGAGGGTGATAACAACGGTATCCTTTCTGCCTTAATGCATACCCTCACAAACACACATCGTAAGGCCCGAGGTTCAAGCTTACTTCGCTGTTGTTTGTGAAGATGAACGAAGGCCACACAACCAAACACATAAGGTGGAAGATTAGGGACTATAGGAGCATCAACATGTGAAGAAAGTGCCTGAAGAGGTGTCTGAAAATCAACTGATCAGGATGGAACACGATTAATGAGATACACAGCTGATGTGAGAGCTTATCCCCAATAAGATAACGGGAGACGCGCCTTGAGTAAAGAAGCACGAACAACCTCCAGAAGCTGACGGTTCTTGCATTCGGTAACCCCATTTTGTTGTGGAGTATATGGACATGTAGTTTGATGAACAATCCCATGATGATCAAGAAAGGCACGAAGTTCTGAGTTAACATATTCGCCACCATTATCACTCCTGAGAACCTGTATTTGTGACTTATATTGTACTTATACCATTTTGTAACACTACTGAAATAAAGAAGTAACTTCACTTTTGGATTTCATCAAACAATCCCAAGACATACGTGTGCAGTCATCAATAAAAGTAACGAACCAATCAGCACCACCAAATGTAGAAGATTTAGATGGACCCCAAACATCAGAATGAATTATCATAAATGGAACAGAACTTTTATTCAAACTGGATGAAAACGAAGCACGATGACTTTTAGCTAGTTCACAAACACCACATTTAAAGTTAGAAACATCATGTTTAACAAATAGGCTACGAAACAACCTCCGTAAATAACCGAAAGAAGCATGTCCAAGTCGACGATGCCACAGCCAAATCTTTGAAGCTTTATTCATATCCCTCTGATTTCCTTTCACTGCAAGAGCTTGAGTCAACATGCGGGAACTGTTCGATGTCAGCTTCAAGTAGTAGATCTCCCCTTCCTAATACCATAACCAATCGTCTTGCGAGTCCGAATGTCCTTAAAAACACAAAAAGAAGGCCAAAAAATCATAAGACAATGTAGGGCGACAGTTATTTGAGCAACAGATAATAAATTATAGTCAAGAGAAGGAACAATGAGTACAGAATCAAGATTCAGGGTATCAGAAAGTGAGACATCGCCTTCTCCGATAATGGGGGCAACATTACCATTGGCAACATTCACGACAGTTTTGGGTGATGATTTTAGGGTTTGTACTTGTCTAGAATCACAAGTCATATGTTCAGTAGCACCTAAATCAATTATCCATGTATTATTCGTAGCAGATGCAGAAACCTTTAAAGCCTTACCATCATTACATGTATCATTAAGAAAGGCCAACGTTTTCTCGGCTATATGTTCATAGTCTACCTTCACTTCAGCAATGGAGGTACAACAAGAAAAAACTGAAGAACAATTGGACCGATCACAATTGATCCCAGTAGAAGTGTTTCGAGGTTTACCGTCATCACTGGCCACGGTACTCAAGGCCGATGCCTTGTCATTTATACGATCTAATTTACTTTTGGATTTGGCAATGGATTCATATGCTCCAACTTCCATAGTGGTGGGCTCGGTTATGTCAGGGTCACCCTTCGTGGGCAAATAAAAAAAAAAATAGATATGTTGACAATTCTAGGCAGCAAGTCTGAGCAGCAACAACATAGTAAGATGTTCGCTACTTGAGAATCAGGACACTGCAGCAACAACACAAACGTTGCTCGCTGATCACGAATCAGAACGGTACACCAAAGCCCTCGGCGGTGGTGCTGATCAAGGGAACACAAGGACAAGGGAACAAGGGAACACGGGGCTGCATAGAATTCTGGGCTCCGGGAATGTTTGCACAGGTTCCTGAACAGCAACGATGGAGTAATCACTCGCTGTGATTCGAGGACAGTAACGACAATTCGTCGCTTGCTGTGGTTTTCTTTCGAGGGACAGCAACGGTACGAAGCACCGCTCACTGATCAAAGGTCGACGCACCAAACACGGCTAAGCTGCAACAGTGCTATCACAGCTAGGGGTTTTTTCCCTTTTTTTTCGGCCTAGCTCTGATGCCAAGAAGAGAATGCTTTGAATGATGATTTTATTCTTCTCAATGAGAGGTATTTATACAAGGTATACAACCCTAATGTAATAGGAAGAAAACTAATTGCACAAGATTACAGGAGATTACACAGAATTAATATCAATTAGGAATCCTACCTAAAATACAAAGTCAACAATATCCTCATAGTCTTTGGTATGAAAAGAAAACCAATAAAAAGCACAATCTAGTCCCCTCTAAGCCTTCTTTTCATCATGTTCATATGCACTGTAATCATGAAATAGAGCCTATCTTTTACATTGTCAAAGAATTTAAAATATGCATATCTCTATGTCTTCTTAACAATTAAAGAACCACACACTCCCCAAAATCCTACGATGAAACCTAGTGCGATAAAAATATACAACCATGGAAATTCATGCTCATTGTCCACACCTTGGTTGTTCTTGCTATCTGCATCAATGCCCTTAATTGGTAGACACTCATTCGGAAGGGCCACACAGTTTTGAATTCCCCTCAAACGCAAAAGCATCGAAACTTTGGAGCTGAGTGCTTGTTGGGATTGGTCCTTCGAGATTATTGTACGAGACATTGAAGGATTTTAAGAAATTAAGGCTTGCCAATGACAACGGGATGTTTCCAGACAAATGATTCATGGAGAGGCGCAAATTCTCTATATTTTTTAGGTTGGATATTTGTTCTGGAATGTTGCCGAAAAAGTGGTTGCCACTAAGATCCAATGATTGGACAAGGTATATTTGGCCAATCTCAGTAGGTATTCTACCATGAATATAATTGTTGGATAGGTCTATTGTTCGTGGAAAGTTGGACAATCTTCGCGGGTAATTGATGCCTTCAACGGTGAAGATAGGCAGGTTAATATAATCGTCTGCTTGAGTTGTGGTCGGTTCATGTACCAACCTTGGTAGTCCACAAAGTTCTTTTGGAAATTCACCAGAAATTTGATTGTCTGAGAAGCTCAAGAATAAGAGTTTGGGAAGAGTCCCCAATGATCTAGGAATTGGCCCTGTAATTCTACTACCTGTCAAAACCAAGAACTCTAGATTCTTGAGTTTTGATAACCATAAAGGTATTTGACCAGTGAAACCACAATAAAAAATACTCAAATATCGAAGATTTTGGAAACCACCGAAACCAAGCATGCCTTCATCAGTTGGAATTTCCTCACCTTTGAACGAATATGAAATGGAGAGTGTTTGAAGACTTTTGCAATGCATCAATATCTTCATTGCCCCAGTGATGTTGGTTAAGCCACCAAGTGAGAGATGAGACAAAGATTTCAATGAAAGAATTTCAGGTTGTATTTGTCCCTCTAGATTACTTACAGGCAAACGAATAGCTTTTAGGGATTGGCATGAATAAAGGCTTGTTGGAAATGTACCAGTAAAGTTGTTTCCACGTAGGTCAAGTTTATTGAGGTGACTAAGTTTCGAGAAATTGAGCATGGAGATATCTCCTTCCAAGTTGTTGGCTCCCATATGTATTTCTACAAGATTTGTGCAATTCATCAACGATGGGGGCAAAGAACCTTCAAAATGGTTGTAATCAAGAGCCAAGAGTTTCAAATTGGAGAGCTTTCCAAAATGGAGAGGGAGCACGCCACTCAACTGATTAAAGGAGAGGTCAAGGATTGCGAGGTTGGTGAGGTTGAAAATTTTCTCACTTATGGCTCCATGGAGTGAATTGGAAGGGAATGCAATTTCTTCAAGTTTGGTGGCATTGTAGATATCTTTCGGAAGTAACCCTGAGAGGTTATTGTTACTAGCATGAAAAATTTGCAGTTTTGAACACTGCCCGAGTCCAGGAGAAATGTTGCCACTGAATTCATTGTGGGAAAAATCCAACAGCCTAATCAAGGGAGAAGAATGAAGGCATATAGAGGATGGGATCAAACCTGAGAAGGTATTGTTGGTGATGTTGAAACTGGTTAAATTATGAGCTTGTTGAAAGAATGATGTTGGAATTGCACCCTGGAAGCGATTGCTTGACAAATCCAACATCTGGATATTGTGGGATGGTAGAGAAAAAGGTAGCTTTCCAGAAACAAGATTAAAGCTTAAATCAAGGATCTCAAGACGATTCAAAGACGAGAAGAATTCGGTTTCAAGTGATCCGGAAAGTGAATTGTGAGAGAGATTCAAGTAGGTGAGGTGTGTGAGATTTCCTAGTGATGATGATGAGGGGAAAATAGCTCCTTTGAGACCTTTGGAGGATAAGAGCAAATGGGTGACCAAACCATCCTGATTACAAGTGATGCCCTCCCAACAACAACAGTTAAGTGAAGTCCACTTTAAAGGGGGAGAAGATAGGGTGGAGGTGAAGGCCAGAAGAGAGGCGCGCTCAGTTTGGTTGCACGCATGAACATTTGTAGAGATGATGTGAGAGAATAAGAGGATGAGAAGAAAGCCATGAGCCATTGGGTTAGAAAGTAAGCTGGTCTAGCATAGATATGTTTCTTTACATTCGGAATTCTCAAAGGTATATATAGAGTAACTAATTGCATGCATAATCCGAAGTTCTTTTCTGTCTTCTTCCTTTTAGCCTGTAAACGATGAATCATTAAAGCTCGAAAACGCTAGCCGCAAACATCACTGCAATCTGAAAAATTGGCAAACAACCATAACCATACAAATGTTCTGAATTAAGGAGGGGCCACCATGAAGGGACCATAACTTATGCCTTTGTTTCTACGGGGTAATTAGAAAACCAAATGGAGCATTTAATTTAGAGGAGCAGGAGAATATGAAGTGACACCGAATGCGGTTTTCAAACATACGTGTTGTTTAGTATTATCAACATTTCGTATTTGGCGTGCCAAAACTTGATTGACTCAACTAATAGAAGTTGTCTAGTTTATGTCTAAGTGAGTCGTCACCTAAGCAGTGTAGACAGGTGCCTAGGCAAGTGCTTAGGTAGGTGTAGGTGCCGTTTCTTATTTTTAGACGCCTAGGAACTAATCGTGTCAGTGGCCAACCGCCTAACGCTTGTGCAAACTATAGCGGCTCTAAGCGGGGCCTTTTAACATAGCATTTCAAAGTCTACGACGGGCCATGTTTAGCAAATTAGTTGAAGACAACAACATTCAAAAGCACTAATGCCTTTCCTGTTAGGTAATTGAAAAAAGAGAACAGAACATTTGAATTTTGGGGAGTATAGCTAAAATACAGCGACGCCTATTGATGGCTATGTATAACTGTTAACAATATCAAAGTGTCGTACATAGAAAATGCATGGCCTGAATTGCCTTACAGTGGTCATACAAAATATCAAATATTAAAATATGAACCAAAAGAACAAAATCTTAAAACATAAGAAAATCCTAAAACTAACCAGATTATACTTCGGTCTATGAGTTGACTCAATTGAACAACTTAGTGATATAGTCTTCCATATCGTGCTATGTTAACTCCCTCTTCAGTCTCTTTTGGTCCGAGCAACATCAACAATGTATTGATTCAAGTGCTGACCAAATATTTTCGTAGAGAATGACTCTGTGACATGCCGTCGTGCTTCTATACCCCTTCTCTGAGCCATCTGCGGGTCTGTTATGAGTTTAGCCATAGCCAAATAGAACTCTCTCGGGGCACAGTCACACAGAAATCCCGTCTCACCATTCTTCACTGTCTCTACAGGGCCCCCACTGTTGCACGCAATGACAGGTTTATGAGCAGCCATTGCCTCCAGAGGTACAATGCCAAAGTGCTCATCCTGCATTTTTGAATATGTCATATCAATTTCATTTTCCCCACAATATCTTATCAACGGAACAAAATTATGTAATTTCATAGGACGCTCCTTCCCTTTCTGCTAGACTTCTGAGCTCCTCTAAGTACTCAACATTTTCTCTCAAACGATTATCAAAGCCACCTAAAACATCGGACCTGTATTATATTTATCATTCCCGTATGTGCAGAACATATGCAGATGATATATGGCTATATCAATGTTAAATTCAAGTCAACCAGTACACCATTGGAGTAGAATTGATATATGGGTATGCAGATGATATATGGGTATATCAATGTTAAATTAAAGTCTGATTTGGCTGTACGTCAGACAAGCTTATAAAACCGGTCATAAAGGGACATAAGATACTGCAACATAACAGCACAATAGGTCATTGCAGTTTCGCCTACATATGATTTTTTTTCTTTCTCATAAATTACAATTCTAGGCTTGGCTATGGGTCTAAGCCTTCACTAAAAATTCTAGATATAGGCTATTGTTTCATAATTTACCAAGAAAAACACAAAAGAATGTCTTTCCACATCCAGATGCAAATGTTAAATTGCAAGATCCGTAAAGCTCTCAACACGTAAATGAACTAAGGGAAAGCTTAATCACCAGGGTGATTTGCATGCTTCTACTTGGTTATTCATAGCCTAACTAATAGATAAACAGTCTTCAATAGCAACATAAGGTAATGAAGGAACACGCATTTCCATGTAGAATCATTAAGATTAGTAGAGTACTCAGGGGAGATAATAAGTAGGAACTTGCCTGCAATTGTCAAGGAAGCTTCAGCCAGATCAGGACCTTGAAGCATATCCCCTTCGAGCGTATGAAGCAAAGCAAAAGCTGAAATTGCCAGGTCTATATTCTTTTTCCTCTCAAAATGATTGATAGACAGAAAATTTAGCCTGGAATGAGAAAACCAAAGCAGGAAAAGAAATAGTAAACTACCCGATGAAATCCTGAAAAGAAAATCTTCAAAGTTCTGGTTAGATATTGAATCATAAAGGTAGTATAAATTAAAACCAAAAGGCACCAGCAGATATACAAACATGTTCGTTACTTGTAAGAATTGGCTGGTTCATTAAACTGATTCACGTTGACAGCTGGATAAAGAACAGCTGGCTCAATCCCTCGTGCGTCAAGATGCTTAAATGTCTTCGCAAACATAGATGCTGTGAATTTGCTGTTAACAAGAATCTTATCTGCCATTCCTGCAGCAGTATTTATCAAAAAGAAAAAGGAAATCTAGTAAGAAATGGTAGTATATCCACAACAAAATAACACTGAAAAGATGCACAAGAAAAATTAGATGAATGTCAAAAAGCCGAGATATGGAATCAGACCAGTTGTCATTTCTTCTATGAAGTCTACTGGTTTTCTATATATCCTCCTCAAAACAGTTGTGTGTTGAGCCAGCAATAAATCTGGAAAATGACAATAAAACAAAATCTGGACAGAAAGATGTAATGCTTTAACAACTCTACCAACAGAAGCTACCGGATAAAAGTTCATACGAAATAGGTGCAAATACCTTTGTTGCCTTCTTAAGCTTCAGCAGTGGGATGACAACAGAAACCTGATCTGCTAGTGTTACATCAAACGATGGCCACATGACCAGCATGCAGAGAGCAACAAAAAGGCACCGTATATATGCACACAAAGCATGGAGTCCATAGAATATATGTCGGGGAAGGAAGGCACCATATACAGCAACTGGAAAGATGCCTGTGAAACCAAATGACAGTAAAACATCAAACTATGCAGTGATCTTGAATAACAGTTGATCAAAGCGAAACTGATAAAAATAAAAACAAAAAGAAAGGAAACATGTTCTATTTATTCCAACTTTTATACATTCCCAAAGGGCCTAAAGGATGCGAAACGTATAAACCACCTTCTAACCCCCAGGCCTAACATCCATCTGAAGCTCCCATTTACCATATTAGAATATGAGCATTCAACCCAAAACCAATTTGCGACATGTGGGGAGGCCCAAGATAATGAAAACATTTATGCAAGGCTTTCATTCTCCGACGTGGGATTCACACCCTCACAGACAGGTATGTATTTTTAATCATTTTTCTCATAGATTACACACACCAGGACTACCTGGTGTGAAATTATTTCTCCCTACAACAATCCATACTATTTTCTGTACATAGAAACAGAAAAAGTATTGTTTTCTTCTCGTATATGCAAACTGGGACATCATCTAAATCTTCCGTTAAAACTCCAAAACAGAAATTACAATATCCTTTCTGCAACTTCATTTATTTATTTAAGGTTTGTCTTCAGTATTCCGGACTAGTGGGGAGTCCAACGTTTTATTTCTTCAATTCAATTCAATTCAATTCAATCACGATTTTGTAGCCGCCATTTTTGTAGGCGGGGATTTTTAGATTGGCAATTATAAAAAAATAGTATTTCTTCAATTCAATCACGGCCTTTCAATTCTCGTACTACTGATACTATTGAAGAAATTGAAGTAGAGAAAGCCCCACACACCAGAAACGGTCTCCTCAAAGCATCGATTTTTATCGTGGTGGGAAGTAAAAACGTGAACTTTATGGCCATGCGATGCAAGTTCCACAGCCGCGTCGACGATCAGTCTTTCAGCTCCACCTACCCATCACATTCACAACATCAAAAACTCAATCCCAAAAACTCCTTCACAATTTTCATAAACAACAGAAGGAAAATAAAGTTACCAATGCCCAGATCGGGATGAATGATTGCAACGTTCAACTTGGAGCCTCCTTTCTTCTCCGCCATTTTTTCAGCTCCTCCTTTATCCCGGAATTCAGAGTATTTATCCCTAACAGTCAAAATTTATCACCTAATTTCATCATTGTTCTAAAAATCTCTGCCTAGCAATGTCTAGGCCCCGCTTAGACGCTAGACGGTTGGCTACCATTCCGATTAATGTCTAGGCGTTTGAAAATTTAGAAATGGCGCCCGCCTAGACCACCTAGACACCCGCCTAGACACGCTAGACACCCCGCTAGATTGCGACTCACTTAGACAGAAAATAAATAACTTTGATTTTGCATTATTATTTTTTAAATAAATTGTAAGAAACTTGTTGAATACCAAAATGAACCCAAATTATATGCTTGTTCCCCATGTTTTCACTATGTTTCAATACTTATGTCATTCTATCTTGTAATTTATGATGTAATTATATATATTTTAAGTATAAACATACACTTATTTACACGAAATATAACAGATTTACTTAAATCCGCTTAGTCCACCTAGGCCCCGCTAGCCGTCTAGGCGCTATGCCCCAGTCCACCGCCCGACCAGCCTCTAGCGTCTTTTAGAACCCCAAATTTCATAAATGTAATTTTTATAAGAACTTTCAAATAAAAAACCCATGTGAATATATCTAAATGCCCAAATAATTCAAAACCCATTTACATAAAAAAAGCCAAAACCCTTGAATAATCATCTCCACTACATCTTTGTTTAAAGTTCAAGGACACGAGGGGAGTTAATAAACGTCGGGGAGTAATGGCGGATGTTGTTCAACAACTAACTAATTGAGTACAGACTTTAAAATTTATTGCTCATATCTGAAACTCAGTCGTTATCGTTGATATTGTATCGTCTCGAAAGAGTACGTTTTGTACAATTATATTAGAGACATAATATTTGTTGAGGTTTCTAACTCATTGGAATCAAATTCCAATCTAATTCACAAGAGATCATTCCACTCAATTCTTTCTTCTCTTACCCACCAATTCCATGTTCTGAATTGTACCAGACGTCACAACCCAATTAAAACTAAATAATGGGGTGTGGGTGTGCGAAAATCTTGATCTCGACTTGTACCACTTCTTATACCCAAAGCAAATGGGTACTATGAATCGATCATACTCTTCATTGTACAAATTCTCATTATTCTGATTATGTTGGAAATTCAATTTTAGTCTTGGACTTCTTTGTAACGATCGAACCCTTCCCAGTAATTTTCACTTACAATCTCCTCTTTCCACGATTTTGTAGCCTCTCATTTTCCTAAATTCTAATCTAATACATTTTTCTGTCTTATGTTTATTTGGTTTTAATTTTGAAAGTATTTATCTATTCAAATGATTTTTTTTTTGCTGTATTTGAAATTATTTATAAAAAATGACATTTATAAAATTAGATATTAAATTTTGTCTATTATTGATAAATACTCAGAATTCAATCTCAAAAGGAGAATCCTTTTCAAATATATTGGGCCGAAACGGGTCGGATCTGACCCAAACAGTGGGTTTTACGATAAATAAGTGTTCTTCTTCCTTTTTTAGAGAGAGAGAGAGTGTTGTAATTTGAAGTTTTGGCTGATTTTTGTGTGTGTAGTTATTTGCACCGTTGGAATCAACAAGTGGCGCGAGATGCAGCGCAAGTCCATGGCTTTACAGCAACAGCAGCTGCAGCAGCAGCTCCCCGAAAATGCTGCAAATGCCCTCGAGTGATGTCAGGTTTTTGTTTGAAATTCTTGCTGAACGTGTGTATAACAGTAACAATTTGAGTGATTTGTTCTGAAATTTTGCATAAATATGAAATTGCTGTGTTTTGAGCTGGATTTTCGAATTTCACCGCGCAATTTGGCAATTTGTCTCAGCTTTTAAGTTTATATGTGCTGCTCCTTGTGAACTCTAGTTAGAATGATCGAGCTTTAGTAGTTTGGTTGTTGAATTTCACGGCCGAATAGTAAACGAATTCGTATCCTTCGATGTATAAAATGATACCGAATATGAATAATTCTCGGCATAATGTAAGAGCCCTGGTGACCAAAAATCAAGTTTTTGGTTGTTGAGAAGTTACCTACCAAACATGTTTTTGAGTTTTAAAAATTTAAAGTTTGGTGCTTTTTTTTGCTGGTGGGAGAAATCTGGTGCCAAATCAGCAAGAGTTCTAGGGTTCGTGAAGTCTGTGCATAGTAAATTTTCCTCACTTTGTTCGAATTCCAAGTCTTATTCTCTCTAATTTTCCTTACTCTGTTCGAATTCTAAGTCTTATTTTCTGTTATTCTCTATAATTTTTTGCTGTGCATAGTGTACCAATCCAAAGCTGCTTGGTATGGTATCATTCTGGACATATAGATGAACGCCGCCGCTGTGAGAAACAGTAGGAATCGAAAATCGCAAGGACTTTTCTTCATTATACTTGATGAGTAAACTGCCAATTCCCCTTGAACATTCACCTAACTTTCGATTTACCCCTTAGTCTTTCAAATTGGAAAATCAAGGACTTAAACTAAGTTTTCCATATATTTCATCCAAATTAACGTTAACTCTTATCACGTGCACATCACATGACTTTCTTTTGAGAACAAAAACGTCACTTCACTATACCTCTAGACAAAAACTATAGACTTACATAGATTTGCACAAGTAAACATTTTAGAAATCTAGGGTTTTCCCTTCCTATGTTGTGCACATGTTTTCATTTAATAGAAATTTGGATGGAAAAAATCGCTCAAAAGATTAGTTTAAGTATTTGATTTTCCAATTTAAAAGTTCAAGGGTAAATTGAAAGTTAGGTGAAAATTCAAGGGAAGATCGGCAATTTATCCTTTATTTAATTTTGGTGCGAAAAAAATTACGGGAGCTTCCGATCTCATATAAATTTGAATCGGATGGAATTATAAAGATTAAGGAAATGCATAAAATTTTCTACATTTTTTTTTGGTGTTTGGGGAATTCTAATCGCATTTACTTTACTGCCAGTCAAGTTTCATGATTTGCTAACTTGCGCAATCCAAGATGACAAACTCCTATTCTCTCTAATTTTTTAAAGAGCAATCGAAGATGCAGAATTGGTAATTGAATTTCAGGACAAGAAAAAGGAAAAGCAAAGGATTTTACACCCACTGTTCTAAATGTTACGCAATGGAGTCATATTTTCTGCCGTAAGAATACTTTTGTTTGGAATATAACATAGATATGTTTTACACAGTCTGTTTTTTGGGGATTGGCTGAGTTGAGATGTGCATTTTCTTGATTCATATAATTGAAAATGCATACCGGAATCAGAACCCACAGCAGGGGGTGGGCAATTTTTCTAGTATTGTCTAGTTTGAAAAGAAAAGCCCACTTACTAATACGTCATTAGGTCGTAAGCGGTCATGCCCTGCTGCTCTCTGAATTCGTCAGGATAAGTCTCTCCTATTTAGAAAACCACTGTACAGGTTTGTACAAAGACAGCTTACTATATTCCAAAAACCAAGGTTTTAGATGTATAAATATTCTTTTATTTTCGATAATGTAGGAAGTTGTTTCTTTTATTTTTGTATAAATATTCTTGACATTTCTGCACTTCTATTAATGCTTGCTCTAACACATCATGCATTGTAATAAGATTGTATCCCACATTGAACACTCTTACTTTAATTTATTTTGATATGAAAAAAAAGAGTTACACTTAGTAAGGAAATAAACATTGTCACTCATAAAACAAGAAAAACAAAATAAAAATAAAATATAGGAAATGAGGGGGGACATAAACCTTACCCTTCTTACAAAGAAAATACAAGAAAAAAAGAAGGGACATAGACCTAAAGCAAAAGGTATCTTTGGTATGAAAAGAAAACCGACAAAAAAAGTACAGTTTAGCCTCCTCTAAGCCTTCTTTTCATCATGTTCATACGCACTGTAATCATGAAATAGAGTCTAACTTGTACATTGTCAAAGAATTTAAAATATGCATATCTCCATGTCTTCTTAACAATTAAAGAACCACACACTCCCCAAAATCCTACGATGAAACCTAGTGCAGTGAATATATACAACCATGGAAAATCATGCTCATTGTCCACACCTTGGTTGTTCTTGCTATCTGCATCAATGCCCTTAATTGGTAGACAATCATTGGGAAGTCGAGAGCCACACAATTCTGAGTTCGCCTCAAACGCAGAAGCATTGAAACTTTGGAGCTGAGTGCTTGTGGGGATTGGTCCTTCGAGATTAATGTATGAGACATTTAAATATTTTAAGAAATTAAGGCTTGCCAATGACAATGGGATGTTTCCAGACAAATGATTCATGGAGAGGATCAAATTCTCTAGATTTTTGAGGTTGGATATTTGTTCTGGAATGTTGCCGGAAAAGTAATTGCCAGCAATATCCAAGTTGTGGAGAAGGTGCATTTGGCCGATCTCAGTCGGTATTTTACCATGAATGTGATTGAAAGTTACGGATATTGTTGGTGGCCAGTTGGACAATCTTCGCTCGTAAGTTAAGCATGCATCGGTGTAGATAGGCATGTCAATATAATCGTCTACTTGATTTGTGGTTGGTTCATGTACCAACCTTGGTAGTCCACAACATTCTTTTGGAAATTCACCGGAAATTTGGTTGTCTACCAAGAACAAGAGTTTGGGAAGAGTCCCCAACGATCTAGGAATTGGCCCTGTAAGTCTACAACCTTCCAAAACCAAGATCTCTCCATTCTTGAGTTTTGATAACCATAAAGGCATTTGACCAGCTGTGAACTCACAATAATTAAAAAAAAACACAACAATCGAAGATTTTGGAACCCACCGAAATCAACCATGCCTTCACCAACTGGCATTTCCTCGTCTTTAAATGAATACGAAATGATGAGTACTTGAAGACTTTTGCAATGCATTAATATCTCCATTGCCCTAGTGATGTTGGTTAAGCCACCAAATGAGAGAAAGGACAAAGATTTTAATGAAAGAATTTCAGGATGGATTTGTCCCCCTGAATTATTATTTGCACTCAAACAAATAGCTTTTAGGGACTGACATGAATAAAGGCTTGTTGGAAATGTCGGACTAAGTCAAGTTTACTGAGGTGACTAAGTTTCCAGAAATTGAGCATGGAGATATCTTCTTCCAAGTTGTTGGCTGCCATATGTATTTCTACAAGGTTCGTGCAATTCATCAACGATAGGGGCAAAGAACCTTCGAAATGGTTAAAACCAAGAGCCAAGAGTTTCAATTTGGAGAGCTTTCCAAAATGGAGAGGGACCACGCCACTCATTTGGTTAAAGGAGAGGTCAAGGATTGCAAGGTTGGTGAGGTTGAAAATTTTCTCACTTATGACTCCATGGAGTGAATTGGAAGGGAATGCATTTTCTTCAAGTTTGGTGGCATTGTAGATATCTCTCGAAAGTAACCCTGAGAGGTCATTGTAACTAGCACGAAAAATTTGCAGTTTTGAACACTCCCCGAGCCCAGGAGAAATGTTGCCACTGAATGCATTAAAGAAAAAAAATCCAACAACTTAATCAAGGGAGAAGAATGAAGACATATAAAGTATGGGATCAAACCTGAGAAGGTATTATTGTCGACGTTGAAACTAGTTAAATTCCAAGCATGTTGAAAGAATGATGATGGAATTGCACCATTGAAGCAATTGCTTGACAAATCTAGTGTCTGGATATTTTGGGATGGCAAAGAAAATGGTAGCTTTCTAGAAAGAAGATTAAATCTCACATCTAGGATCTCAAGACGAGTCAAAGGCAAAAAGAATTCAGTTTCATGTGATTCAAAAAGTGAATTGTGAGAGAGATTCAATTGGAAGAGGTATCCAAGTAACGATGATGAGTGGAAAATAGCTCCTTTGAGACCTTTGGAGGATAAGAGCAAATTGCTTGACAAATCACAGTCTTAGTAAGGGGATAAACACCCTCATAAAACAACAAAAATAAAATACAAGAAACTACCGTACCCTTCTTATAAAAGAAAATACAAGGAAAAAAAAAAGGGGACATAGACCTAAATCAAAAGGTAATATACATATCCTCGTAGTCTTCGGTATGAAAAGAAAACCGATAAAAAGCACAATCTAGTCTCCTATCAGCCTTCTTTTCATCACGTTCACACGCACTGTAATCATGAAATAGAGCCAATCTTGTACATTGTCAAAGAATTTAAAATATGCATATCTCCATGTCTTCTTAACAATTAAAGAGCCAATCTTGTACAGTTGTGTGTTGAGCCAGCAATAAATCTGGAAAATGACAATAAAACAAAATCTGGACAGAAAGATGTAATGCTTTAACAACTCTACCAACAGAAGCTACCGGATAAAAGTTCATACGAAATAGGTGCAAATACCTTTGTTGCCTTCTTAAGCTTCAGCAGTGGGATGACAACAGAAACTTGATCTGCTAGTGTTACATCAAACGATGGCCACATGACCAGCATGCAGAGAGCAACAAAAAGGCACCGTATATATGCATACAAAGCATGGAGTCGATAGAATATATGTCGGGGTAGGAAGGCACCATATACAGCAACTGGAAAGATGCCTGTGAAACCAAATGACAGTAAAACATCAAACTATGCAGTGATCTTGAATGACAGTTGATCAAAGCGAAACTGATAAAAATAAAAACAAAAGGAAAGGAAACATGTTCTATTTATTCCAACTTTTATACATTCCCAAAGGGCCTAAAGGAAGCGAAACGTATAAACCACCTTCTAACCCCCAGGCCTAACATCCATCTACATACGTAGTACCCTATTTGATGAAGCTCCCATTTACCATATTAGAATAGGAGCATTCAACCCAAAACCAATTTGTGACATGTGGAGAGGCCCAAGATAATGAAAACATTTATGCAAGGCTTTCTTTCTCCGACGTGGGATTCACACCCTCACAGACAGGTATGTATTTTTAATCATTTTTCTCATAGATTACACGCACCAGGACTACCTGGTGTGAAATTATTTCTCCCTACAACAATCCATACTATTTTCTGTACACAGAAACAAAAAAAGTATTGTTTTCTTCTCGTATATGCAAACTGGGATCATCTAAATCTTCCATTAAAACTCAAAAACAGAAATTACAATATCCTTTCTGCAACTTCATTTATTTATTTAAGGTTTGTCTTCAGTATTCCGGACTAGTGGGGAGTCCAACGTTTTATCCTTTAGATTGGCAATTATAAAAAAATAGTATTTCTTCAATTCAATCACGACCTTTCAATTCTCGTACTACTGATACTATTGAAGAAATTGAAGTAGAGAAAGCCCCACACACCAGAAACGGTCTCCTCAAAGCATCGATTTTTATCGTGGTGGGAAGTAAAAACGTGAACTTTATGGCCATGCGATGCAAGTTCCACAGCCGCGTCGACGATCAGTCTTTCAGCTCCACCTACCCATCACATTCACAACATCAAAAACTCAATCCCAAAAACTCCTTCACAATTTTCATAAACAACAGAAGGAAAATAAAGTTACCAATGCCCAGATCGGGATGAATGATTGCAACGTTCAACTTGGAGCCTCCTTTCTTCTCCGCCATTTTTTCAGCTCCTCCTTTCTCCCGGAATTCAGAGTATTTTCAAAATTTATCACCTAATTTCATAAATGTTATTTTTATAAGAACTTTCAAATAAAAAAACTCACGTAAATATACCTACATATCCTAAATATTCAAAACCCTTGAATAGATCTCCACTGCATCTTTGTTTAAAGCTCGAGGTCGCGCGGGGAGTTAATAAACGTCGTGAAGCAATTGCAGATGTTGTTCAGCGACTAACTAATTGAGCATAGACTTTAAAATTTATTGTTCATATCTGAAACTCAATCGTTATCGTTAATATTGTATCATCTCAAAAGAGTATGTTTTGTACAATTATATTAGAGACATAATATTTGTTGAGGTTTCTAACTCATTGGAATCAAATTCCAATCTAATTCACAAGAGATCATTCCACTTAATTCTTTCTTCTCTTACCCACCAATACCATGTTCTGAATTGTACCAGACGTCACAACCCAATTAAAACTAAATAATGGGGTGTGGGTGTGCGAAAATCTTGATCTTGGCTTGTACCACTTCTTATACCCAAAGCAAATGGGTACTATGAATCGATCATACTCTTTATTGTACAAATTCTCGTTATTCTGATTATGTTGGAAATTCAATTTTAGTCTTAAACTTCTTTGGAACGATTGAACTCTTCTCAGTAATTTTCACGTACAATCTCCTCTTTCCACGATATTGTAGCCTCTCATTTTCTTAAATTATGGTCTAAACTGTTTTATGTCTTATGTTTATTTAGTTTTAATTTTGAAAGTAATTAGATCTATTTAAATGATTTTTTTTTTTTTGCTGCATTTGAAATTATTTATAAAAATGACATTTATAAAATTAGATATTAAATTTTGTCTATTATTGATAAATACTCAGAATTCAATCTCAAAAGGAGAATTCTTTTCAAATATATTGGGCCGAAACGGGTCGGATCTGACCCAAACAGTGGGTTTTACGATAAATAAAGCACCTAAGTTGATTCGATAGGATGCGACCCGTTTACAGTTTCGGGCCGAAGCAGTCGTCTTTCTCGGTTTCTCCCATCTGATTCTTCCGTACAGAACAGAAGAGAGAGTTTGTGACGAAGGAAGAATAGTGGGTGGAGAAGAAATAGCGGGCCCACCAGCCCCGAAGGTCCTCCTTCTACTCTATTTCGTCGGCGCTGGATGTAAGTCATAATCTTTCAGATTTCAAAGTATAATTTGGTTTCTAGAGAGAGAAATTGTTCTTCTATTTTTAGAGAGAGAAAGAGAGTGTTGTTATTTGAAGTTTTGGTTGATTTTTTTGTGTGTAGTTATTTGCACCGTTGGAATCAACAAGTGGCGCGAGATGCAGCGCAAGTCCATGGCTTTACAGCAACAGCAGCTCCCCGAAAATGCTGCAAATGCCCTCGAGTGATGTCAGGTTTTTGTTTGAAATTCTTGCTGAATGTGTGTAAAACAGTAACAATTTGAGTGATTTGATCTGAAATTTTGCATAAATATGAAATCTTGCTGTTTTTTTAGCTGGATTTTAGAATTTCACCTCGGAATTTGGCAATTAGTCTGAGCTTCTAGGTGATAAAGTTGTTGGAACTTCCTAGCCGTTAGGGATAGGGTTCCTTGTTTTTAGCGTGTAGTTTTAGTCATCCAAATAATCTCTCCTATACTTGAGGGACAAGATTTCATTTTCTGTTTCTGACTTAGTCATGCACCACAATCCTAGGCCATGTAATCGTGGGTTGTTGTTTCCTTTCTTATTTTCATTGTAAGGCTATTTAACAGCCACAAGAGTTATTCAATTTAATAAGAATTCTCCAGTTTTCTAGTGTAATCATGTTTTGCGTTCACAAAAGCTTTCTGCTATTCTTTTGGTTCTAACATCTGGTATCAGAGCCCCACCATGGGGCCTGATCAAAGCCTGCAACACAGTCACCAACGTGAAGGAACGAAGATATGGCGTCTGAAAGCAACTTCGTGCAACTTGCCATTCCAAGGTTTGATGGACACTATGATCACTGGAGTATGCTAATGGAAAACTTTCTACGTTCCAAAGAATATTGGAACTTGGTGGAGACAGGGACCACTACAGCAGCAGCAGGAGTTGATCCAACTGATACACAGAAGAAAGTGATTGAAGATCTAAGTTGAAGGATAGAAGTGCAAGAACTACTTGTTCCAAGCCATCGATCGTTCGATCTTGGAGACAATATTGAAGAAGGACACGGTGAAGGACATCTGGGACTCTTTGAAGCAAAAATATCAAGGAACAGTACATGTAAAACGTGCCCAATTGCAGGCTCTTCAAAAAGAGTTTGAAGTGCTACACATGAAGGCTGGAGAATCAGTCAACGACTATTTTGGAAGAACTCTCATCATTGCTAATAAGATGAGGATTCATGGGGAGCACATGGAGGATGTGGTGATCATAGAGAAGATCTTGAGGTATATGACTACGTTGTATGTTCTATTGAGGAATCCAATGATTTGGATACGTTGTCCATCGATGAGCTTCAAAGTAGTATGTTGGTTCATGAACAAAGAATTAGTCGCCATGTTTTAGTGGAAGAACAAGCACTGCAAGTCACTTCTGGAGCACAGTAAAGAGGACGAGGCGGAGGTCGAAGTACCTATCGTGGAAGAGGACGAGGAAGGGGCAGATTTGGGTTCGACAAATCAACCCTAGAATGTTATAATTATCATGAGCTGGGGCATTTTCAGTGGGAATGCCCAAAGAAAACAAGGGATCAAAAGGCAAACTACGCAGAGACAAAAGAAGAAATGTTGTTGATGGCGCATGTTGATTTCAAGGAAGCTGAAACGGAGCACATTTGGTTCCTTGATTCTGGGTGTAGCAACCATATGTGTGGCAAGAGGGATATATTTATTCACTTTGATAGCAGTTTCAGAGAATCAGTAAAGATGGGGAATGACTCGAGTCTTACTGTACAAGGCAAAGGCAGGGTTCGAATGGAGGTGAATGGAATTATTCATGTGATCACGGATGTTTTCTTTGTACCAGAACTGAAGAACAACCTACTAAGCATCGGACAACTGCAAGAAAATGGACTCGCTGTGCTCATTCAACAAGGAAAATGTAAGATCTTTCATCCTGAGAAAGGTCTAATCATTGAAACCGAGATGACGCATAATAGAATGTTTGTTGTGTTCGCTCACTGCCCACCACCAAGAGAGCAAAAGTGTCTCTCCTCTCTGACCACGGACCAGGCCATTCTTTGGCATTGTCGATATGGACACCTCAGCTAGAATGGACTCAAGGTACTCCAACAAAAGAAGATGGTGGAAGGGTTACCACGGTTCAAAGCTATTCAACGAGTATGTGAAGGCTATCTGGTAGGGAGATAGCACCGTGATCCATTCCCAAAGTTGAAGGCAGCTAAAGATACTTTGACGTGGCACCATATTAGGCATTGTTGCCATGCAAGCGGACACCTGTGCTTTTGCATGGATGTTACTTGTCATGCCAATGTAATGCCAAGTAAGGCATAAATTTAGATCACTAATCGATAACAAATTGCTTACGCCAACCAATCGATAACAAATGCTTGTGCATGATTTTTTTTTTTTTTTTTTGTAAGATTAGGTAGACTAATTCAACATTTAAGTAATAGCTGAATTATCAACAACTAAGTAATACGATTTATAAAATATAGTTCAAATAAAGAGTAATGTTAGGTAGACTAATTTTTTAGACCAATTAATTTGTAAACCATATAATAAGTTACTAACAAGAAATAAACACGTTAATCAACACGTAAATAATAGTTTAATCATCAACAATTACATCGTATCTTTTTCAAAATTTGGTCTAAATATTTAATTTCTCTGATATTACTCTTAAATAGATGGTTTTCTTAATATTATTTGTTGTTGTTGTTGTTGAATTATGCATGCAGTTATGGATGTATATGTATGGTGTACGATCGACATGTGTAATTTGCTACCTCTCAAATATCCAAAACCAGTACTGTTAACATTTTTTTTTGGAATATTAGATTGTTTTTCCATTAAAAACACTATAAAATAGTACAAATAGGATAGCCAAAACAGACACTCAAAACTTAAACTGAGGCTGAGAAGTATTACAGGGAATAAGAATAAAAGCACCACACATAACATAAACCAAATATCAGAAGAAAACTCCTAGGCTTCTTCCATCAGCACTTCACATATTTTTGCTTACTGTTGCACCATTCTCTACAACAAAACAATAAAATAAAATTAGAGATATAAAAACTTAAAAAAAGCAAGTAACAAAATAAGTTAAGACGATCAAAATAATGAGTCAAATCAAAATAAAGAAAAAGTATACACGTACTAAAACACTAATTAAAAAAGGAACTGTTATTCAAAAATCTCATTTGGCACTCCTCACAAGTGTATTTTTCTTTCTAAATATAGAAAGTTTAGAGTACCAAAGGAGATTTTTGAAATGCCAATAACAATTCTCTTAAAAAAAGCTTGATAAAATGATAATACAAAAAACAAAGTGTATAAAACTTATATCTTTTAGTAGTTTCCATCCCTTCCCACGCCAAATTGCCCATGTGCTGTAGTTGCCCACAAAGCTTCACCTCACATTATGTGACACTCATTTTGATTTTTATCGCTGAACAACGTGAAGGAATCCAACGGCGGTGGTGAATAATACGGTGGTAATATGGTCAAACCTAATGAAGGTGGCAGCACACCGGCTAAAAGAAGATTAAAGGAACAGAAGAAATAGTGTAAGAAGGGGACAAGGAATGCGTTGTGAGGGGAAATAAACAGAAAAGACTTGATCAACTAAACGCAGAGCAGCCAAGTTCAAGTTTGACACATATGAACGCCCAGACTATAGAAAAAAAATACGTAGAGCCGTAAGGCATTAGCAACTAATCCTTCTTGCACTACAAAGTCTGCATATACCTGATGCAAACTTCCGTCACCAAGATCATTTGGAAAGGGTGCACAACCACAACTTGGAGAGTTGCCCCAATGCGCTTCCCACAAAATTAACATGCATGGGAAGGATTGAACGAAAAAGCAATAGACTAACCACAACTTTTAGGTAGGAAGGATCAAATGCAAAAAATTATCCATAACGCTACCCATGAATGGAGAGGACCAATCACCATTGATTTAAAACTCTCTGCCTTCGTATTTCTTCTGCAATCTCCTGTGATTTTCATCATTGATGAGTAACGTTATTTAGATGCATCAAACTGACAGGTTATAGACACCAAACTTACATATTGTAGACACACCAATCTGAAATGTTAGCGGACATGTACTCAAAACTGAAACGCTCGCAGAAACATTCTCCAGTTGATATTGTCACATATACACATCCTCTAATGCAAGCCTTAATGGGGCTACTATTATTGTTGACTCACTTGCTAGTGTTATTTCACAAAAGCGGAAAAAGAAGGAAAAAAAAATTCCTAAAATTAAAAAATGAGCTTTAATGATGGTTCTAGCTAGGTAGGATCAATTCGACCTTAATTTCAAATCAATGAATATTGTATGAACAAATTTTTTAGCTTTAATTAATTCGTCCATCTATCAAATTTGGAGAGAGTATTTGCATTCATTCTTCGTGACTATGATATGGTCAAATTAGCATGACTGGTATAGTCATTGTGTTTATCCACGTACTTTTAGATGCATAATAAACCAAGGAGGGAAAAAAAGTGTGTCAACAAAAAATATATAAGAAAAATAAGAGAGAAGAAACAAGTGAATTATAAAGATTTAGAGCTGCACGAGAGTGAATTTTAAAAAGTAAACACTGAGAGATATTGGAGAAAACTATATTAGTCACATGTTACGTAACGTGCCTAATATAAAAGACTTTCAAAGGATCTTTTATCATTTGGTTTTCAATCTTCTATATATAATTTATCTTTGGTTGTCATAAAAAATTCTCATCTTACATTGATGTAAATGATATTTTTGGTGGTTCGTAACTCTCGTGTGGGGCCATAATAAGGCGTCCATAATAAAGATGTTTATTGTCTGCTCTTTATTCAAGACACTTTCACCGTAGTATCCGAGTAAATACTGTTACTTTCTCTCGAACCGTAGTATATTATTTGATCAAATCATTGAATTATTTATTTCTCTTTAAATCTCTTCAATGTTTATTTTTATACACGTCTTTTTTTAGGAGGCCTACAACCATTACGTGGCATAGGAGTTACATCCGTGTGAAACTTAATATTATAACATTTCTACGAATAGCTCTTAATGCCGCATCTCTTCCGAGACCCAGGCCTTTATCATAACTTATGCTTGTTGCATACCTAGCATTTCCTGCTGCGGTTTGAGCGGCATATGGTGTACCCCTTCTTGTACCCTTGAATCCAGAAGCCTCGGTAGAGGATCAAGAAATTACTCGACTCTGTACATCTGTAACAGTTACAATGGTAGTGTTGAAACTTGCTTGAACATGAATAACTCCCTTGGGGATTCTACGTGTATTCTTACGTGAACCAATATACGTCTATTGCTATATCATCAATTCAATATAGATCGCATAACATATATATTATAGTATAATATATATTTATTATACTTATATATGCCCCTATTTCTACCGTTTTTAGCGTGCAATTTAAAATACTTGAATGGTTGATTCCTTTTTCTTTTCTTTTTATTGTCTTAGCTTTAATCTTTCCGAATGAAACCAGATGAGTGTTTCATTATGATCTAGATTGCGCTTTTATCTTTCATGTTATTCTTAAGGCAGGCCTTCTATAACATTATGACATAACAAAACAAACGAAAAGGAAGATTTGAGTATTATTAATTTTAAATTAAAGAAGATTTGAGTATTATTAATTTTAAATTAAATTAATAGCCATAACTAAAACTAATAAAATGGCTATAACTAATCATTCCGTTAATTTAGAATTAGAAGATAATTCTAAATAAAATTATTTATTAATTAAATATGAAATTATTAATTAAATATGAAATTATTTCAAATTATATATAATAAATAATATTATTATAAGATTGTAATATACAATAAATATAGAAATAGAATAAGATTCTAAACTTAATTACATTACTCGATTTTATTTAAAATGAAATATTAAAATATATTTTCAAATTAAATGAAAATGAAATATATATATATATATATATATATATATATATATATATATATGAAATATAATAAAATTATTTAATGTAATAAAAAATAGTAAACATAGAATAGTAAAAAAAATCTTACCATCTAATTAAGCTAATTAAGATATTTATTATTGATAAACATATATTTGAGAAATAGATCAAAATTTTATATCGCGATATTATTTAATATTTGACACATCCCGTCCTAAGGAGGGCGTGCTGGCCGTTACATGAGAGTGACGTAACCATGTGCACAGTGCAGAAGCTAATAAGATGAATAGAAATATGAATAAATAAAAACCAACTACTAGCCGTACTATTCAAATAACATGCTAGTGAGAGTCTAAGTGTATAAATACACATTCAGAGCAATAAGAACGTCTAGTTGCAGTCAAGGACAATTGCTAAGATATAACACGCAAAGGTGAATCCTACTTTTGTGAATTTTGTCAGAACACCGTTGGATCTCTCGTGGCCACCAAAGCACTGCTACCTAGAACCTGAAGGGGCGAAAAAAAAAACGCTTGAGTGGGCAAAAACAAATCTTTTCAAAACCTTTTCTCTTTTCAAATGTTCCAACCCCTCGCCGTAAAACCTGTATAATTTCCTAAAAAAATAGCATATATACATATATACTCATCTCAACTCATAAAAATTCTGCCAAAAGTAGTGATATGCAAGGTATATACCATGCCAAATATATCTCATCAAATCACATAAATATATCAGGTGAAATAAACTCATCATAGATAACAACATGTCCACCGAGTGATCAGCTCGGCTGAACTATAGCTCATAATCAATCTCATCATATCTCAACATCATATATATATATATATCCTGCACACGAGTCGGAACCACCTCACGTGGTCTCACCGACAAGACTGGGTGTAAATAAATACGCTTTAGTGCTACGATCACGTGAAGACTGTGCGCTAATCGCGGGTCACCTACGAGTCGGAACCACCTATAGTGGTCTGTACGACAAGACTATGCACCTAACTTGGATCCAAGGTGAGCGTATGGCGCGGGAGGTGAACATCACGTGAAGGACTATGCCCTGGCCCTGGGCAGGAGCACTAACACCAGGGTGCAGGTTTATGAGCTTTCAATACATCTCACATAATCATCATTTCATATTAATCATTCTTTATCATCAATATATACTCACCTGATACTTACATGTGCATCCACAGCACCAATTACCATTATATACAGCTACTAATGCATGAATAAAATAGATATATACTTTGCATGACATATCATATCACATTTCATATCACATTTCACTTAAATTGATTTTCTGGGAAAAATCTCATTTATATAGGTATATACGGAAAAAAAAAGCCCACTCATAGATAAGTCGAAGGGTCATAACCCCCGAGCCTCGATTGATGGTGCTCGTCCTCAGGATAGGCCTCACCTATATGCGTAATAACCGAATAAACGTTATTTAACGCACTTAACCAATAATAGGTAATAACTTCTCATACAATGCTCAAATTGGGTATATGAATATATCACAGTGACCTACACAATCTCAGGATCATCCCCATATTTTTAGAAAAATTTTCCGATCACCCGCGCGCCGCCATGCACCGGCAAGGGCACGGCTCTACGTGGCCCCACGCGCGGCCACGTGCCTGGCACACTGACGGCGTCAATTAACGCCGTCAGGAATATTCTGTCAAAAAGTAGCATATTCCGTTAAAACTAACCTGGCACCGTTAGAATATTCCGTCAGACTTGACGGAATATTCTCCTTCGTCTTCCTTGGTTCGCCGGCGCTGCTGCAACTTGCCGGTTTCTGGAAAAACTTTAAACCTTAATATCTCTTCCATTTCTCAACCAAAATTCACAAATCTTATACCAAATTGAAGCTTATGACAAGTAGAACATATCCTTACCACTTTTAAGCTCCAAAAATCACGGGATCTCGCTGGAGAATTTCCATGAAAACCGACCAACTATGAAACTTGCTATCCCGACGTCCAAAACATGTCAACGTTGCTCCCCGAGCTTCGTGGAGACGTCTAGAAGCTCCCTATGATCTTAAAATCTTCTAAAACCTTCACGATCATAAGTGTATGAACAGTACCTTCGACGAAGCCCACGGGTTCTTAGGGTTTTCGAAGGTTTCAATCCCAAGAAATGGTACGGATCGACTCCTGGACTCACAAGGATGATGATGATGGTAACTAATCCGTGAAGAAATGGTTCGGTTTGGTGTTGCCCGTACGGTTGTACGGATAATGGCAGAAATCCGAGAGAGGGATGAGAGAGAGTCACGGGAGAGTGAGAAAGAGAAGATGTGTGGTCCAGATTTTGGGTCACCAATCACTACAAACCATTTTCTAAGTTCTTATTGGGTCCAAAACATTAGGAAGAAAATGGATTTGCCCAATTCCAAGGCCCAAAACACCAACACACGACCAACGCTTAAGGGCATTTTCGTCTTTTCATACTATCGATAAAAAATATTTCGGGACAGGTTGTTACAATATTGCTATATTAATAGGTATTTTCTATAATATTCAAATATCCAATATGTTTGGAAATTATAAAATTCTATTTTTTTCTTTCTTTCTATATATCATATTTCTTATGAAATAGCTAAGAATGAACAGTTAATATCTCAGTAGTTTACTAAATTAGTATACGTGTACAATTTCAAGGAGGTAGGGGTGCATAGACAGCCAGGAGGTTTGCTTAGAAACAGCCACCCTTGAAAGAGTGCATAATAGCTCACTGATCGAGCGCTCTTTGCGTCGAAGATGAATGGGGCTAAACTGCAAACAAATGATATTTTGTTTTGTTTTCATATAGCTAGAATCCACATTTAAATTTTCTATTTTTTAATAGGGTTTAAGATTTTGATTTGAAGTTTACATTTTTTTGAAGTTGAGGTTTAAGTTGTGATTTTTTTTGCAAACTTGAATTGATGCCGTGCTTGTAGCTTGCAATTCCACTTTCTAGATTCAATGAAAACAATATGTACTCGTTTGGCACGTTGTATAAGACCATCGGATAGTAATAATAATACGAAACAGGTGTTTGGTAAATTTTGTATTAAATAAGCACTGGATTATTTAATTCGGCCCCACCATTTTAATACCCCTCCCACCCGCTTAATTATCCCCTCCAAAACCTTGGTATTATTAGTCGGACCTAGCCAAAGGAAAATCACGCCCACTTTTCTCTGACCTATCCCGACTTCTACTCTGCTCTTGGGCATCGAGACCTCCGATCAACACTAAGCAGATACGAAAAAAGATCCAAAGATATCAAATCGACCTATCCACACCAAGCAGATACGAACAGAGAACGAAAGGTAGTAGATCGAACTCAGGGCATCGTGACCTCTGTTCCTGGGCATGGCGACCTCCGTTCTTGGGCGTCACGATTTCCATTTCTGTTCTGACATCTATGGTGGCGGTTTGAATTGTTGGAGCAATATTAGAAAATATGAAAAATAGCAATACAATTCCAATGATAATAGTCATAAAGAAATTCACAACATCAACTATATATAAGATTAATATAAACAACTAGAGAGAAAGTTAGAAATACTAACAAACTTAGAGATTGAGGCTTGCATAAATGCAATGTCCTAAAGACAGAATTTCGCCCCTACTCTTGTGCTTGTAGTTCGGTAGGCGTCCGTCTCCCAGGATTCAACAATCTATAATCCGAAGTCAAAACACTTCAATCTTTGACTCTGGCGAACTTTATATATTTCGTACTCTCAAGACACGACTCGAAAGACAAACGAAGAATGAGAGAGAAATAGAGTGGGAAAACCCTATTTCTCAAGAGTAATTAATTCTGTTATTTTCTACTACTCTCATGGCTTAGTGTTACTGGGTTTATATAGAACCCAAGTGCCTTTTTCTAAACAGCATGACTAACTCTATACAGATGCTTTGCGGTTCGCACCACTTCTATAACCATAACAACCAATTAGCTATGACATAACCGTAAGTAAATTAGAGAAAGGTTACAACTATTATGTTTTGAAAACTACACGGGAAGTGTTGCATTCTCTGCATGAAACACTTCACAAACTATTTATTTTCATTCAAACTAATATTAAATATCCAACAGGTTCGAATATCTGGGTTTGTTGCTTAATTGCGAATTGATTTTGTTGATGTGAAGGAATTAAATTCAAAATCAGGAGAGATTTCATGTGGGTAAGGTGTAATGGCTGGTGGGTTTTCAAGTATTTCTGATGTGGATTAAGGTCTCAAAGGATTAAAGACCACAACGGGATATGAGGAAGCAAACGGTGGTGGTGCCACCGACTGGGTTTTGTTTTGCATTTGACAACTTTGTTATGCATCTCCAACTTGATGGCAGATGACAACTTTTTTTTTATTTTTTATTTTTATTCTTGTTCTTTTTATTTTCTATTAATCATCAATTTTTCTCTTAAAAAATAAAAGTTTGAAGTTCTCTTATCTGGTACAATATAAATAATATAACTATTAGTTCGATACTACATCAAACGTCTGATAGTCAGTATTGTCCGAGCTGCCAAACGAGGCCATATGTTTTTAAGAACCAAACATAAGAGATGAATATATCCAAAACTTGCAAAATTAAAAAATTCAAATTAAATGAACATCAAATTCTAACACAAGCAACAATGTTGTATGGGAATTAAGTGCTGGGTAGTTTTTGGGTGGATGAGAGACAGAGATAGATGCAGACAGAGATTGAGAGGTGGTGGTGGCTGGTGATTTTTCTTTCTTAATTTATTTTCTGAAAGAGGTTGGAGTTTTTATGATAGTTTCTATAGAGGTGTGCTACCCACACACCTTATTTTAATTCGCACGTACCTCGTTAATTTCTATCCGTTGATCTTCTTCAATTCATCTGATCCGATGACCGAAAATTAGAAGGGTGTGTGAGAAGTAAAATGAGATGTGTGGATGTCACACCCATTTCCTATAGGAATGTGCTATCCACACACCCCATATTACTTCTCACACACCCCTTGTTAATTTCTGTCCGTTGATCTTCTTCAATTCATCAGATCCGACAATCGAAAATTAGAAGGGTGTGTGAGAAGTAAAATAGGGAAAATAGGGTGTGGATTTCACACCCCTTCCTATATTGCAGCATTGTAGACGCATATTCTATTTGATTGTATTGTAGGCTGGTATGTGTTGTTGTATTTGAAGATGTGTTTGTACCAAGACATAGGTTTATAAATTCAAATTTGAAAACATGCAGAGTTTTTGGATGATTTATCCCCACAATTTTAGAACTTGATAGATGATAATTATCATGAATTTTCATACCACGATATATTTACACCAAGGAGTGTAAGAATAAATTGGTTATAAACCAGCCTTCTACGAAATTCGAACATATAACCTTTCATTTATATGTATTATAATGAATTTTAGGATTACGAAATGTGTGACAATTCAAACCTAGAACCTTTCACTCATGCATATTATCATGAATTTTAATATTAAGAAGTTTGAGAAAATTCAATATGATTATAGCATGAAATTGTACACATAAGTACACGTGGTTTTCTTTGGGAATGGTTCTTTTCACCAAAGCCCACTGCACTAGCTATTGTATTGCCTTGAAGTTTATTTGTAGAACTGTTATGAAAATCTTTGCCTAACACCGCTTAGGCCCTGCTTGGGCGCTAAGCAGTTAGCGATCGCTTTGATTAGTTCTTTGGCGTTTGAACATTAAGAAAGTATGCCTATACATTAAGAAAGTATGCCTATACCCTCTTAGACGTCCGCCTAACCCGCCTAGGCACCCGTCTAGGCCGCGACTTTCACTTAGACAAAAAATCAATAACTTTCATTTTGCATTTTATATTTTCAATAAAATGTAAGAGACTTGTTGAATACTTGGATGAACATCATTATATGCTTGTTTCCAATGTTTTCAATATGTTATAATAATCTATAGGCCATTTTATTTTATCATTTATGTATTCCAATAAAATTATGTGTTTTTAAAGTATAAATAAACACTTATTTACAAAATAGACACTTATTTTATCATTTATGCTAGCCGCCTAGGCTTTGAGCCCCAGCCTGCTGCCCGACTAGCCCCTAACATATTTTAGACCTTGATTTGTAAAGTTGATGTTTGCCCTATTAGAGACGATTTTATTTTATTTATATTTTGTGTCGCGTGATTATTTTTCATCAACTCATCTTTTAATTAGAACTAGTCGTATGTCCACATGTTATACGTGTGTAATTGAATTTGTCCATCATTTGTTATGAAATATATTTATCACTTTTTTAAGAAAAAAATAAAATAAAATTGGGCGCGGAACTTGGAAGGTGTGGTTTTGAAGGGGGAGAAGTGGGTAAAAAAAAAAAGCCTTCTCGATTTTTTTATTTAATTTTGTTGGGTGTATTATGTTTATATGGCTATGAAATTTATGTAAAGAACAATAAAATTTGTGTTGCATGTGATTACTAAATTGTTAATTTTTTCATTTTTGTTTAGTTTTGATGAGAGTTAGAATAATAATTTTTTGGAGTTTTGGTTGACAAATAGAATGTTATTAACAAATAGTTTAAGTTATACATTTGTCCCTGATTTTTACGTTTGAATTACTATCCATTACCATGATCATTCAATAAAATGCCATATATTTTGTTCATAAAATAAAATAAAATGCCATATATCAATTAAAAAAAAATTTGTTAAGTGGCAAACTGTAGAGAATTTCGTCTTTCGATAAGAAAAATAGTAAAAAAAAGGTCCGAACCCACAGTTTTCCAATTATTAAAAAAAAAAGAGTAAATTTGAGAGAAAAGTAAAAAATCACAAGTTGATGATCCAACGGTAAAAAACGAATTGTAAGATTTCCTTCAATCATTATAAAAATTGTGTGGAGGTCTCGGGTTCGAAACCAAACTTATGGCCATGGAGAAACTGCTTCTGTGAATCTTTTCGACCTCTGAAAACAGTGGATAACCGTGACTTATCACTCGTGTCCCTTTTAAAATTAAAAAAAGAAAAAAAAGAAAGAAAAACAAGACACAGGTAAACAAAGTCCAAGCAATAACTGGCCGTCACTGGTTACTGACTCACAGTATTCTGCCGCTACCGGCTTTCAGCAGTTACGTTTAAAAGCTCCAGTCAAACGCACACCACGCGTTCACAACACCGCTAGCCTCACCTCCTGTCACTCAACGCCCCTTTACATCCATTTCCACATCTCGCCACGCGTCCAATCCTCGCTTTCAACTGGCCTCTCATACCTCACCCGTCACGGCCGCGTCGCTATATCAAAATTCAGTTTCTCTCGTTCACCATCGACCCCCTGCCAATCTCGCTCTCTCTCTCTCCAAACCAAAAAAACTGCTTCTCTTTTGCAATGAGTTCGAGATCGGAACCCTAACCCTAACCCTAGAGCCCCAATTCGAAGCTATGTCTCTGCGGAAAGCCTTTCTCTCCCGGAAATTCTCCAAATCGTTCCGGGAATTGTTCCGCGACGAGGATCAGGCTCGTGGGGGGGACGGCCGAGTCGTCCGAGACTCGGCCGACTTGGACCGCGTCGCGGGCTGTCCCGACTCGTCGTCGTCTTCGTGGTCGGCTATGCTTCCGGAGCTCCTCGGCGAGATCATACGGAGAGTGGAGGCTAGCGAGGACAAATGGCCTCACCGCCAAAACGTGGTCGCTTGTGCCTGTGTCTGCAAGCGGTGGAGGGATATCACCAAGGAGATCGCGCGGTCGCCGTCGTACAGTGGAAAAATCACCTTCCCTTCGTGCCTTAAACAGGTATTCCCTTTGGCGATGTAGTTTTCGATTTGTTTATTCACTTTTTAGGAGAATTTAGGTTAACCAAGTTTGTGTAATCTGGAATTTGAATAGTTCTGAGGAGATCGATCAGGATTGTTTGGAAAATTGTTATTTTGATGGAAGATTTGCATCCTGCAGTTTTCGAAAGACGTGTGTTGAAATTCGCTGTAGAAATCTGAAACTTTAATGGGTTGCATAGTCATATTGGGGTTCATCTGTGATCAGATCCAAAAAAAACTACTGACTTTCAAAGAATGTGCATTTTTAAGAAGGTGCATCCTTCGAAATACACCGCATTTGTATTCTTTTGCGGGATTAGCTCAACATTTTCCCCCTTTTGAGAATGATATCGTGATTGGTTTCAAAATGACATTTACGATTGAAGTCTGAAATTATAAACGATTTTATTGGATGATCGCAAGATCCAGGACTAGGTAGTTTAAAAACTTTAATGGTTTGCAAAGTTATAGCGGGGTTCGCCTGTGATCAGAGCGAATTGGCATAGTTATGAACGAAGTGAGTAAATTTTGAAGTGCATTGTATGCGCCTTGAAATATACCATAAAATTGGAAGTTATATATGCTCTTGCCAATAAGTACCCAGCCATTTGTATTTCGTATATTGTTTTGAATCTTGTGTTTTGTCTGAAAAGCAATAAATTTTATGAAATCTACCATAAAGTTATGTCTCCATTTAGTAGAACTAAAATCTAAACCGGTAATGTTGTTAATGAAGAAATTATGGATTTTCTGGCGGATTATTGTTATACTTCAATGACAGGGAAAAGAGAATGATATATGAAGATTGTTTCTTTTCTGCTTCTGGTATAGCTTGTTTTCAATCATCTCTTGAAGAGAGATTGAAGTTTTAATATTAAGTTGCTTCCGGTTTATCGTTGACAATAATAATGTGTTCAATGGTTTAAATGTAGTGGTGTTTAATAAATTGAACTGAAACTGATGATCTTACACTTCTTTTATTCTTGCAGCCAGGGCCACGCGACTTTACCCACCAATGTCTAATAAAACGAAACAAGAAGACCTCAACGTTTTACCTTTATCTAGCACTTACCCCATGTGAGTATGTATATGAGAACAACTTCCGAATGACTTCCTCCTCCTATGTGTCTTCAAAAGCTGTTTTACTGTACTATATGAAAATTTTGACCAGTATGTCACCGAAGTCAATACCTGAAAGGGGCAAATTTCTTGGGCCAAACCTGTTTAAGTTGACTTTAATGTGCTGGAAGAAATGGAGGAATTTTTCTGGCGATTGAATTGCTAAGTTGACTTGACTCAGCAGGATCTGGGCAATCTCAGAATTGTCAAACAAAACCTTTGATTTCCTGGTCTTAAATAGTTTTTGACTTGATATAAATTTGGTTCGCAGCCTGACCCAACCTAATTACATGTGAAAGGACAGGTCATAGCTCTAACAATTAGAGAGATAGGTTTTAAACTGTTATCATTTGCCTGAAGAAGAAATTTTTGAGGGGCACTTAGTCGATGCTGAAAAAAACTTTGTAAAATAGACCTTTAAGTTTGAGATGTTTAACTTACTGTGAACTTTAAGTTTGCAGAAGATCAGGGCTATAGTGACTCTTGCTGCCTTCTTAATTCTCATTCTCCTATTGTATACAATGCAGTTGATCTTTTGTGTTACTTGATACTTTTTTTAGTGGTTCTTGACAGCTTGCGTGATGCTTATTGTTGAATGGTTTCTTATTCTCATGTGATTTTTTTCCTCTCTTCATCCAGCGTTCACCGATAAGGGAAAGTTTCTTTTAGCTGCACGGAGATATAGGCATGGCTCTCACACCGAGTATATAATATCACTTGATGCTGATGACATATCCCAAGGAAGCAATGCTTATGTGGGAAAATTAAGGTAAGACTTTTTTGTGAAAGGAAGTAAAGTTAGAGGACCATTTTCGGCATGTCAGTGAGAGGTTTTATACCAAGTTAGGCTGACATGTTATCCTCATTTTGTAGAATTCAGAACCAGCTTGGCAGTGAGTTTTTAGTATTTTGCATTCCATTGGATTACAAGAACAAATTTGAATGTTAAACAGGATTTCTTGAACTTTTGCAGCTCAGATTTTCTGGGCACCAATTTTACAATATATGATAGCCAGCCACCGCATAGTGGTGCAAAGCCTGCAAGCAGTAGGTCTACCCGTCGATTTGCAAGCAAGCAAATAAGCCCCCAAGTTCCGGCAGGCAACTTTGAAGTTGGGCAGGTCTCTTACAAATTCAACCTTCTAAAATCAAGAGGTCCAAGAAGGATGATTTGCCCGGTTAATTGCCCACCATCAGATGAAACTGCCATTGAAAAACCCATGGACAAATGTAAGTTGAAGAAAACAGCTTCTACCAGTTATGGCTACACCGTCTTGAGGAACAAAGCTCCAAGATGGCATGATCAGTTGCAGTGCTGGTGTTTGAATTTCCATGGTCGGGTCACGGTGGCATCAGTAAAGAACTTTCAACTGGTTGCAACTGGGGACCCAAGCCAGCCAGGAGGGAAAGGAGATGAAGAAACGGTTCTCCAGTTCGGGAAAGTGGGTGATGATACATTTACCATGGATTATAGGCAGCCCTTGTCAGCCTTCCAGGCATTTGCTATTTGCCTTACCAGCTTTGGCACCAAACTGGCTTGTGAGTAGAGGTTATTTCTTTTGTATTGATTTTTTCTCTCTTAATGTTATATTTAAAGAGCTGGAGCCGGTGCCGGTGGAGATTTCCTTATGTTCTCCACTCTACATAAGAAATTTCAACGGTTCAGTTTCGGTTGGACGATGCTTATTATGTAAATATTGCTTTTGTATGATTTTGTCATGGGCTGCTGTTGAAATCATTGGCGGTTTTTAATATATGTAAATTTTAGAAATAATTGTAAGACGTCGAAGGGGGTCGATTTTACATTCATGTCACATCTCAATGGCTTTGAATGAAAGATTGATTTGAATTTTTCACCCCAAGATATGACAGCGAGGCTACAATACCCCGGGCTATTGAAGACTCCGCCACTAAGATCTCTTAGATCCAAATTCCAATCCAATGGTTGTCCAATTTTCTGTGAAACCGTTGTATTGGATCTAAGGGTTCGTAGTGGTGGCGCGGCAGTGCGACTGACACGCTGAAAGAAAAAACACTTTGACAAACGCTTTGTTTAAGTAAGAAACTCATCCATTGAAAACTTCGTCTTTAATATTGCATTGCAGTGTTGAAGAAGCCATCCCCTCTTCCTTAACGCTCAACAAACCGAACAGCAAAATTCCCCACCTTGGTAATTTTTCTCATAAAAAAAAAACCCCAAATACCAGTGGCGCAAGAATTGATCCAAAGGTTGGGCAGATTGCAACTCAACGAAATTTACATACATCAAATTTCATCGAGATCGATTCAGTCAGATACAACTACTCTCTGCAATGTACTAAATTAGTCGATACAGTCATCCGAACAAGAGGCAAATTTCAAGAAATGCATATGCTTCTTCAAGTCTTTCCTCAAAAATCACCGTCCACAATTCCATGCCTAGTCAACACTATCTCCTTCACAAGATTTCTGTAAGTGAAGGGTCGGACCGCCGCTCGCAAAAACAGCTGCGGAGGAATCTTACTCTTCTTGATCCTTTTCCTCCATGGACCATACCCAGCTACCTTCCATTCTTCAGCACTGACCGTCGGTCGTTTACCCCTCATAGTAGTTTCATCACCATCACCATCTTTGTCGTCTTCCAAGTTTCGATTTTTGTTCCCTTCCATTGTCCTCAATTGCTTCTTATAGTACTCCGTAGTTGCCTCAACACTCTGTTTTGCTAGCTTTTCCATTGCATCCGAGCTACTCACCGCCTTTTCAAACTCCTCCTCCCAATACTTCTCATCCTCTTCTTCACTCAACTCTTCCGCGTCAACTCCCAATTCGTCGTCTCCATCATCTTCCTCCTCCTCATCATCCTCAAATTCACTCTCACCACCATCTTCCATTTCCATAACAACATTATCCGCCTCATTATCAACCTCGTCATCCTCAATCCACTCCGTAAACTCCTTCTCGGCCACATTGATGCCGCTGCCCTCATTATCATCATCTGGCGCATCACAGCCCAACTCCCACTCCTCCAACTTGGCCTTCCACTCCTTCGTATACGGATGCAACAACTGAACCGGATGATTCTTCAGCAAAAACCCCAAACACCTTGACTTCTCCTCATCACTCAACTTCTCATAACCCTTCACCACATCATCCACAAACGCCTTCTGATTCACCTTCACAATCTTACACAACCCACCAAAGTAAGTGCACATTTCAACACTCCCATCAGCTTTCTCCAGCTCAAAAAAGTAATCCTCCTCCGTTTTCGGATCAAGAAACGGGGTCAACACCTTGAAAAAATCGTCCTGAGGCTCGAACCTACACTGATAAACTGGCCTCTTCACGTATATAATATCGGGTCTAAACCAAGCTGCACACCTTGTTATCAAAGATCTAGTCAAATTCCCAAGCCTGCCCATCAAACTCCATTTATCCAGCCTCTGCTTTTCGCCTTCCACCACCACCTCACACACCAAAGTCCACTGCTGCCACGGCAAATCCGAAAGCCGCCACCTCGGGTGCCTCACAAACACCCAAAAGTACTTTCTCCCTTTGCTTCTATCCAATTGCCCCAATCTCTTCCCAAAATCTTGGCTCATTTCAAATTGCTCAATCTTTTCCCACTCCTCCTGGTCCTTTACTTCCCCAATAATCGTCACCCTCTCGTCGGTAAACCTTCCCCGGACCGGTTGGCCGACGACTACCCCGCGCCAGGAATACGGCCCGAATTCTCCGTACTTGTACCAGTCATGCGGGTGGCGCAAATTGGGGTCGTCCTTCTCCATGAACCGGACCATCCGGTCGTACCCGAGCCCGATTTGCTGAAGCTCGTCCTCGGTGAAGTTATCGGCGTACTTCCGGCTCTGGTTCTTGAGCCTATAGAAATTGGACTCGGCGAGCCTTTTGCTTTTCCGGCGAGCATTTTCCCTCACCTCCCGGCGAGAATCCGCGTTACCCTCGATTCGGCCCGGGGACGGTCCGCCTCCAGCCTTCTTCTTGCTCCGGCCGGCGAACAAGCGGAGGTCCCGCCGTGGATGGGGAATTTGGCGGGAAAATGTGAAATTGGGGTCAGAATTTAGCCGGAATTGGGAGGATGAGTTGATAGAGAGGGTTTTGGGGGCCGCGGTGAGGGGCTTTAGGGTTAGGGTTTTGCGGAGAGGATTGGAGAATGGCGTGAGGAGGAAGAGAGAGGGGTTTAGGGTTTTACAGAGGGAGGGGTCTTGACTCAGCATTTTCGATTTCTTGGAGAATCAGACCAGCGCGGTCGTTAATTAGAGATGAAATAAACGGACAAACGATGCCGTTTAGTGCACTCCAACTTTTTAAAATAAAACGGGTAAACGGTGCCGTTTAGGGCCACTCATGCTAACCGCAGAGCAGTGCCTATTGATCTCCACCTCTTGCTTCGTCTTCCTTCTCCATTTCCGAGTCCGATCCAATCAATCAGCCATGGCGAAGCGAACTCATACGACGGAGCTGGGCAGCATAGCCTGCGAGGAGCTCGGCGAGCTAGGCGCGGGAAAGGAAGGCTGGCTCGTCGACAACCCCAACCTCCTCTGCGCCCTCGACACCCACTCGATTGCGCTCGCCAACCGGTCCGTTATTGTGGTTCTCGGTTGGTCCGAATCCGACGGGACCCGGCTCAAGATCCGACCTGAATTGTCCCCGATCGAGGCGGAGTTCGTCACGGCGGTGGAGTGGTTGGTGTTTGACGAGATAAGGGTGGTTGTGGCCGGGACTTCGTCTGGGTATCTCCTCTTTTTCTCTTTGGGTGGCGATTTGATTCATAGACAGGTAAAGCTGCTAAATTGGTGATTTTGGTTTGATTAGATGAACATTTGTCTTAGAATGATGTGAATTTTATTGGGTTTGTTAGGTTTTCGCACATGGGGTTTGTTAATGCAACGATATTGTATGTCATTGTGGTTATTTCTGGTATTGATTATTGAACTGTTGAGTTGTTGACTTTAATTAGTTTAGATTTTGCATATACGATAGTTTTACATGCCATTATGATTACTTACGGTACATCGTCTGTTGGAAACTTGAGTTATGGTCTTGGTCATGCAACTTTAATGAGTTTGTGGATTTACAGATGGTGTATCCTGTGCGGATTATAAGGTTGAGGGTCCGTGGAACGAAGAGAGACTTGACCCATGAAACATCCTCAGAGGAGGTTTGTGTTGTTATGCCTGGCATAGTTGCTCGTTTTGATGGCTCGGATATTCAGGTAGGGGAAACTTTTTGTTTTTTCATTCCTTGCTATGAAGAGTTTTAGCTGTAATGTCATATTTGAGCATGAAGCATGAAGCATGTGTCTTGAATTATGAAGAGTTTTAGCTGTAATTTCACATACTTTCACTTGTAATGTAGAGATAAGTTTTAAATTAAGAAGATTGTATGTGATGTCTATTGGCAAAGCCTTGGAAAAAGTTTAGGTCCCCCTTATTTTCTGGTTTAAATTTTGGAGTTGCTTCTAGCATTTAGAAGCTCAATTAATGTGGGTTCTCATAATATTTTTTACATGCTTGGAATGTAGAATATGTTGCACCAGTGGTTTCAAGATACACAGTCTCAGTTTTGGGATCAAACACCCAAAAAGCGAGGCTCAGATGATTTTGGACATTCCTATGGTAAATTACCTTACCAGTTATGGAGTGTCAGCAAGTATGGTACCTGTGCTGATGCAGCAATTACTGGCATTATGCCTCCGCCACTGATGGAAATCCAGGTATATTCACCCTGCTTATTTAAATATTCTGATGCTTTCTCTTTTAATTGCATGAAATGGAGCAAGATTATAAAAACACACATTGCATCCAAAACATGACAAAAGTAGATGATCATTTTTTCGTAGTTTTTCTGATGGTAATGCTTCTGGTGTTTTTCCCTATAAATCATGGAAAACCTTCTGAAGTTATTCTGGGTTTGAATTCAGCTGCTTTTGTTGTTGGGCAGTCAAGTGAACATTATTACTGTGGAATCACTGTTGGAGAGGATGCCGTGATTTCAGCCTTCAGGTTAGTGTGGTGGGATGATACAATGTACAGGATTCTCACTTAGTGTTAAGTGCAGTCTTATATTTGTTTCACTTAAAGAGTGCTCATATTTATTGACTACATTTTGTTTCTCCATGTAAAGGCTTTCGGAAGACAAAAATAGGTCTTTAGTCGGAGCAATCTTATCTAGAGTTGTGCCTGCAACATTTTCGACAATAGCTTCATTATCAAAAATGATTTGGCGGAGTGACCAGGGTTCTCCTAAAAAATCAGAGGAGAAACCTCAACCATTTGCACTAGGTGAGATTAATTTACTGTAGTTATTAACTTAAAAGTTTATGATTGTTGCCTAAGTACAATTGTGTAGTTTTTCACCTCGAATGTATAAATGAAAGAAGGACGAGATTATAAGCACAAAGAACAGAGAAATGGTAACTCATCTTGAAAGTAACTACTTCCCTTGCATCCTTGTCTGTGGTGGTCATGTCCCCTACCTGCATGACTGTTTGTGTTTTCCATACTTTGTTGGCTCTTGGAAGTTTGCTATGGTATCAAAATAGATAACAATAACTTTTTATAAGACGAAATTTTTAAATATGCACGAACATGCTTTTGGACTGGTAATGCAACATTCAATCAAGTCTAAGGAGATGAGTGATAAGGCTTGGTTTATTGTCAGCTCAAATGGAATTAAACCATAAGTGATCATTTGGTGCCTAGGATTGGAATGGCTTGGCTCATAAATTCAGGGTATGTGGTGGGTGATTTGAAAAGTTGAGGCGATTCGAATGGTATTAGACATGAAGAAAACTTATCCCTTCTAATCCTGCCATTTTGAGGAGGAGTGGAATGAACAAGTTTTCTTAATGAGTATTCCATCTTCTACCTTCAAGTGGACACAATTTTTTCGTTTCTTTCTTCAACATACCTTGATATAGTGGATCCATTTCAATCCAATCCTAGACAACAAACGAGGCCTTAAGTATTATAATAGTTGAATTTTTTCTTTATGGATTTGTAGGCCTACTTACGAATCATTAATCAACTGCATTTAAGCACTCTTTTTCGCTCACTTTTGATATGATTTGTGACAGCTTCACCATTGACATGTTTGAAGGATTTCCCAAGAAAGGGTGAGAAGCTTACCTTATCACCTAGTGGCACTTTGGCTGCAATTACAGATTCACTTGGTCGTATATTGCTCTTAGATACTCAAGCACTTGTGATAGTGCGGCTGTGGAAGGTTTTCTCCCAGAAACTTTAAATTGGTTGTATAGTTTTTCTTTTTTTGATGTAGTTGTTTTTCCCTGATGGTGGTATGAGTCGATTTGCAGGGATATCGGGATGCTAGTTGCCTATTCATGGAGATGCTCGTCAAAAAAGATACTGCAGCTTCCAGTTCTAGGTATTATGAACCCACGAAGAGTGATTACTGCTTGTGTTTGGCTATTCATGCCCCTCGAAAAGGAATTGTCGAGGTAGTTTTTTAACCATTTCCTCTCAGGAGCTATATCTCCTTTTATCTCACATCTAAGCTTTTCTGGAGTGCTTCAAGCGATTAAGATCAAACCGACACTTAATTTCTAATAAAATTCGTGGCAATGTCACACAGATTTGGCAGATGAGAACCGGACCAAGGCTTCGGGCATTTCAGTGTGCCAAAGGTAGCAAAATACTGCAACCTACGTACAGATTTGGTTCGTCGCTCGCCTCTCCTTATGTTCCGTTGGAGGTTTTCTTATTGAATGGCGACTCTGGTCAAGTATCAGTTTTGAATCGAACTCTCTAATTGCGTCTGTATGTCAGATAATTTGTAAATCTGAGAGTTTATGTAATGAAATTGAGATATTTTATGAAAAATATGATGATTCCTGCGCTGCTCAAAAGTTTTAGCTTCCCCGACTGGTTTGTTCAACCCTCAATACACAGATTATGGTATTTATTATTGGAATTAGAAATTTGGTAATGTTTTAATCAACTACTTACAAATTCGAAAAAACCATTTGCAAATGAAAATTTAAATTTGAAAAAAAACCATTTGCAAATGAAAATTTAAATTTGATTTTTCAAAAAAAAAAAACAATTAATCTTCATGATTTTTGGACGAAATGAATCAGAATCAAGGATTTTAATTCCACCTAAATTTCTTTTAGAATGAAAATCAATTAGTACATGTAGAAAATTATTTAATTCAGTTTATAGAATCCATAACTCACCTTTGTTTTCTTCTCCAACAAAACAAAACTCACCATTGTTTTCTTCTTCAAGAAAATAAAACAGAAACAAAAAATAAAAATAAATAAATAAATAAATAAATAGTAGCACCAAAATAAAGTGAAACCCAACAAAGCAACAAGCAGCTCAACCACCAGTCAGTAACTCATGGCCTCTCCGTTGGCCCTCGTCCTCCTCTTCCTCCTCCACCAACCACTCTTTTCCACCGCCAATGTCCACAAACTCAACCTTCTCCGACCGGAGCACCTTTCCCAACCCACTCCTCAAAATCACGCCGCACCAACTCTCTTCTTCGAAGTAACCAAGCCCATAGAACTCCCCAAAACAAAGCCCTGCACCCAGCTCGTTCTCCAGCACGACTTCGGGTACACATACGGAAAAGCTCCAGTCTTTGCTAACTACTCCCCTCCCTCGTACTGCCCATCTCAATCATTTTCCAAAATTGTCCTTGAGTGGAAAGCCACCTGCAAAGGGAGGCAATTTGATCGGATTTTCGGGGTTTGGCTCGGCGGCGTTGAGCTTCTCAGGAGCTGCACGGCTGAGCCGACGCAGAATGGGATTGTTTGGAGTGTCGAGAAGGACATCACAAGGTACTATTCTTTGCTTCAGAACGATCAAACACTAGCTGTTTATCTGGGGAATTTAATTGATAAAACATATACTGGGATTTACCATGTGAATATTAGCATCCATTTTTACCCTGCTGAGAAGATTTTGAATTATAATAATGAGCAAAAGTCGGGAAATTTGGAAAATTTGAATTCTGGGTACCATTCTTGGGCGGATTTGATCTCGCCCATTTCGAGAAATCTGCCTTTGAATGATGGGTTGTGGTTTGAAATCCAGAATTCGACTGACACACAGTTGAAGGAATTTGAGATTCCACAGAATGCTTATAGGGCTGTGTTGGAGGTGTATGTTTCATTTCATGAGAATGATGAGTCTTGGTATTCAAATGCTCCGAATGAGTACATTGCTGCAAACCATCTTAGCACGCCTGGAAACGGGCCTTTTAGGGAGGTTGTGGTGAGTTTAGATGGTGAGGTTGTTGGTGCAGTCTGGCCTTTTACTGTGATTTTCACTGGAGGGGTCAATCCGCTCCTGTGGAGACCTATTACTGCAATTGGCTCGTTCGATCTCCCTTCTTATGATATTGAAATCACTCCCTTTTTAGGGAAGATAGTGGATGGGAAGAGCCACAAGTTTGGTTTTAATGTTACAAATGCCTTGAATGTTTGGTATGTTGACGCGAATTTGCATCTTTGGTTGGACAAGCAGAGCACGAAAACTGAAGGAGAGCTTTCAAAGCATAGTAGCTTGCCCCTTGTTGTTTCATTGGTTTCGGATTTCAAGGGTTTAAATGGCACATTTTTTACAAGGGTCGGCAGGTCTGTGTCATCGACCGGATGGGTGAAGTCCTCGTATGGGAATATCACAACTGATGTGATTCAAGACTTCCATTACAGTAATACAATGGTCATGAAGAATGGTGGGGATACGCAGATAGTGAATCAGATCATCCATTTCAACAATACAGTTAATATCACGCTGCCATCCTCCAGTATTCACTCAATGTCATCAAACAAAACATTTCCTCTTTACTTGTACACTGACTATTTGGAACAAGCAAATGAAACATATAAGTTGGGTACAAATGTCGAACTGGGATTTATTGAGAAGAAGTCTGCAAGAGCTGGTTCACGATTCTGGAACAGCTCTCTCAGAAATCTGCAGAACGCCAAAGGTTATATGGTTGTAAAAAACAATTTGGTAGTTAGTGGATTGGGGAGTACACAGCAAGTATATAGATACGATGGTGGGAAATCCTGTTACTTCAGAAACATAAGTAGCTCAAACTATACCATACTTTATGATAAGGTGAGGCTTACGTGCACCAAAAAACCGGAGTCTAATTTGGATTCTGGCTTAAGCAGACTGTGGCCTTTTGGTGCTCAAAGGAACTTTCCTGGTCCCCGATTTACTTGACAACAATGACGGTGCCTAGCTTATTCGTATCGATGCATCTTCATGTGCTACAGAAAAGGAATCCTTTGGTAAATTTTAAGGAGGGTTTCTGTTTGTTGGTACCTCAAATAAAAATGTAAGTATTTTGTACTCAAATTTATTTTTGTGGATATTCTTCTAGAATCTAGTTAAGGTATGTGCATTAAAATGGTTATGGTTTTACTTGGAATTGATTGATTTCTGAAAGCTGGATCGTGTCAACTTGTGTTATCTCAATATAATCGACGTTGATCTTCATAAGAATCTAGTTAAGGTATCTATACCGATTGAGCTTCTAAAGGCTCGATAAAAAAAGAAGCTACATTGTCAATTTCGTCCGATAAAAGATTTCATCATTTCATTACATATACTCAGATTCGAAAGTTGTGTGTTGTTCACAAGAAGACCTTGAGAGGAGCATAAGTAGAGGTCATTGACAAACCAAATCTGTATGTAGGTTGCAGTATTTTGCAGTAGAGGTTATTGACAAACCAAATCTGTACGTAGGTTGCAGTATTTTGCTGCCTCTGGCACACCGAAATGGTCGAATCATTCCAATTTCACAGACAAGCATATGAAAGGTGGATTTTGGCAGTGACTTTGTGAAGAGGTCAACAATGTTGTCTAGTGATCAGTTTGCTTGACTTCAATCTTTTGATGCTTTGCTGATATGATGAGGCGCAGTATGCTTGGTGTTGACTTTGTTGATGTATCATGTCTTGGTTTGATCGATATCTCCAACATAGTCTTCATAGATCGTAGTTGAGAGAGATCATTTATCAATTTCACATTCTATTTCTTTCATATGAATATATAGACCTGTGTACAAGACCTTCATAACCACAAGACATTCGACTCACACCAAAAGCATTGCTATCAGAAAAACTACGAAAAACAAAGCTGAGGAATGTACTTGTAGTTAATAGTCCAAAAGCGTGTTCATAAATATTTCAAATTTGGTCTTATTTTTCAACCCAAAAGAAAGAGCTCTTGTTCTGTATTTCAAAGTGATATTAGCAATTTTTTTTTTTTTTTTCCAAATGGAGAAAGATTAGGCGAGATTAATTCTTTGGCAATGATCGCGTGCGAGGCACTTACTCTTCCCTGAAGGGGTGAGGACCATTACACCCAAAAACCCTTTGTCCGTTCCTCCACCAAATTTATTTATAATAAACGAAAAAGATATAAACGTGGGAACTATGCCATTTCCAAGAGCAAAGAATTGGTGGAAGGTAAAGTAGGGTGGAAAAAAATAAGCAAATCTACTCGGGCAACAAGACAAGTAAAATATTAGCTCACTCCTATTTAAATTCCTAGCTCCGCCCTTGAACCCAATATAGGACTTTAGCCCCTTTCTTTGTCGCCCAACGCTTTTTTGTACCAAATGTCAAGGCTTTTATAATCCAACTCCTTAGTCATTGAGAGAGTTTTCGATGATTTTTAGAATGTGCTTAAATGAGCTGACTCGAAAGTTTCATGGGCTTAGGCTAAATTACTTAGGAATGCACTACATAAATTAGACAAAGAAACTTCAAAAACGACTAGATGTTATAACATTAGAGAAAACCTTTTAAACGACGCCTTAAAGTTCTTTGTCCAAACATAAAATTAGAGAAACGTGACACAGTTTTGGTGGTATTTTCCCAGTTCGTTCTCCAGCTCGTTCAAGCCGGCCGGACTATTTAAGACTGAAAAAGTAGATGAACTACCCTTGCAATTTTGAGTGCAATTTGGTTTGGTCTGTCATTTTGTTTTACACTTTTCTTTCTTGGGTTGGGTACTTGGTTCTAGTGGAGCAGCATCTCAATTGTTTCACACTTTTTCTGTTTCAAGTTACATTTACACAACGTTCTTTGATTTTTTACCCCATAAGGAAATTAGTGAAGGTCAAATTTACCACAAAAAAAATGTTGCTCTTACCACATTTTTCATACAATATTTGTACCACCCTCTAAGGCCTTCCACAGTAGTAAATGAGTGTGACACCTATATATAAATCATGCATCATGAGTTTGATTTCTAAAAACTACTGGTACACTAGTGTGAGTTTCATATATAGGTAACACACTCACGAGTTTGATATATTGAACTCATGAGTCTAATATATTGATCTCATGAGTTCAATATATTAGTATCACACTCACTTTTTTCGACATACTATAGAAGGCCTGATAGATATGAGACACACATGTTTTGATGGTCATACCTTAATTATATTAAAAACGTGATACATACAAACGTGATATAAAAAATATATTAAGTGTATTGCTTGTTTCATAATCAATATAAAGAAGGGAGGGAGATCAATACAAGAAGAAGCATGAACCAAGATATATGTCCAATAAATCTTTGATTATTGTACGCTTAATATCACATCCATACCGGAGTATAATAGAATTATCGTGAGCCAAGAGGGTAAACTTCTTCCCTTGCTATTAAATTTACCATCGAATTCTTCCGGATTCACTTGAAATGCGAGAGTTCACTTTCCCCAAATGTATGAGAATGTTTTCCAAGACATTCCAATAGCTATTTGTAGAAATTACGAAATTACTATATTTTTCTTTGGACTAAATTGGTAAATATAAAGATTTAATTGATCTTCTACTAAATTTGCCTACGCCTTTAGCACTTTATTGTCACAATTTTTTTTTTGTCAAACACTTTATTATCACAATTGATTAATGTATTTATTATTGGAATTAGAAATTTGGTAAAATTTCAATCAAGTACTTACTATTTACTAATTCAAAAAACTATTTACAAATGGAAACTTTAATTTAATTCTTCAAATAAAAACTAATCTAATGATTTTCAACCCTATTTTTTTCAGAATGGAAATTAAATAGTACATTGAAGAAATTATAAATTCAGTTTATAGGATCAAGGACTCACCATTGTTTTCTACTCCAAGAAACTTAATAAAAACAGAAACAAAGAAATATAAATAAATAAATAATAGCACCAGAACAAGGTAGAACCCACCAAACCATAAAGCAGCTCGACCACCAGCCAGTCACTCATGGGCTCTCCGTTGGCCCTCCTCCTCCTCCTCCTCCTTCTTCACCAACCACTCTTTTCCGCCGCCAATGTCCACAAACTCAACCTCCTCCGATCCGAGCTCCTCACCCAGCCCACCCCTCAAAACGACGCCGCTCCAACTCTCTTCTTCGAAGTAACCAAACCCATAGAAGTCGCCAAAACCAAGCCCTGCACCCAGCTCCTTCTCCAGCACGACTTCGGGTACACATACGGCAAACCTCCAGTCTTTGCTAACTACACCCCTCCCTCGCACTGCCCATCTCAAACATTTTCCAAAATTATCCTCGAGTGGAAAGCCACCTGCAAAGGGAGGCAGTATGATCGGATTTTCGGGGTTTGGCTCGGCGGCGTTGAGCTTCTCAGGAGCTGCACGGCTGAGCCGACGCAGAATGGAATTGTCTGGATTGTCGAGAAGGACATCACAAGGTACTATTCTTTGCTTCAGAACAATCAAACACTAGCTGTTTATCTTGGGAATTTGGTAAATGAAGAATATACCGGGATTTACCATGTGAATATTAGCATCTATTTTTACCCTGCTGAGAAGATTTTGAATTATAATTATGAGCAAAATTTGGGAAATTTGGAAAATTTGAATTCTGGGTACCATTCTTGGGCGGATTTGATCTTGCCCATTTCGAGAAATCTGCCTTTGAATGATGGGTTGTGGTTTGAAATCCAGAATTCGACCGATACACAGTTGAAGGAATTTGAGATTCCGCAGAATGCTTATAGGGCTGTGTTGGAGGTGTATGTTTCATTTCATGAGAATGATGAGTTTTGGTATTCAAATGCTCCGAATGAGTACATTGCTGCAAACAATCTTAGCGATACGCCTGGAAACGGGCCTTTTAGGGAGGTTGTGGTGAGTTTAGATGGTGAGGTTGTTGGTGCAGTCTGGCCTTTTACTGTGATTTTCACTGGAGGGGTCAATCCGCTCCTGTGGAGACCAATTACTGCGATTGGCTCGTTCGATCTCCCTTCTTATGATATTGAAATCACTCCCTTTTTAGGGAAGATACTGGATGGGAAGAGCCACAAGTTTGGTTTTAATGTTACAAATGCCTTGAATGTTTGGTATGTTGATGCGAATTTGCATCTTTGGTTGGACAAGCAGAGCACGAAAACTGAAGGAGAGCTTTTGAAGCATAGTAGCTTGCCCCTTGTCATTTCATTGGTTTCAGATTTCAAGGGTTTAAATGGCACATTTTTGACAGGGGCCGGCAGGTCTGTGTCATCAACCGGATGGGTGAAGTCCTCCTATGGGAATATCACAACTGATGCGATTCAAGACTTCCATTACAGTAATACAATGGTCATGAAGAATGATGGTAATACGCAGATAGTGAATCAGATCATCCATTTTAACGAAACAGTTCATATCAGGCCGCCATCCTCCAGTATTCACTCAATGTCATCAAACAAAAAATTTCCTCTCTACTTGTACAGTGACTACTTGGAACAAGCAAATGAATCATATACGTTCGTTGCAAATGTCGAATTGGGATTTATTGAGAAGAAGTCTGCAAGTGATGGTTCACAATTCTCAAACAGCTCTCTCAGAAATCTGCAGAATGCTGAGGCTATTATCGTTGTAAAAAACAATTTGTTAGTTAGGGGATTGGGGAGTACACAGCAAGTGTATAGATTCGATGCTGCCAGATCTTGTTATTTCAGAAACATAAGCAGCTCAAACTACACCATACTCTATGATAAGGTGAGGCTTACGTGTACCACAAAACCGGAGTCTAATTTGGATTTTGGCTTAAGCAGACTGTGGCCTTTTGGTGCTCAAGGGAACTTTCCTGGTCCCCGATTAACTTGACAACAATGACGGTGCCTGGCTTATTCGTATCGATGTATCCCTTCATGTGCTGCAGAAAAGGACTCCCTTAGTAAATTTCAAGGAGGGTTCGTGTTTGTTGGTACCTCAAATAAAAATGTAAGTATTTTGTATCCAATTTTATTTTTATGGATACTCTTCTAGCATCTAGTTAAGGTATCTGCATTAAAACGGTCCCTGTTTTACCTGGAATTGAATGATTTCTGAAAACTGGATCATGTCAACTTGTGTTATCTCAATATGATTCATGGTCACACCCTTCATGGATTTGTCGAATTCATTGTTACCCAGGGGTCCGATAGCGAGCCTGTTCCTGCCTCGCAGTGCATTTTTTCAACTTGCGTGTAAATATCAGATAATTTTGCAAATCTAAGTTTATGTAATGAAGTGAGAGATCTTTTTATGAAAAATATGATGTTTCTTACACTGGTCAAAAATTTAGAAATTTTGTAACAAACGTCAAAGCTTTTATAATCCAACTCCTTAGTCATTGTGAGAATTTTCAATGGTTTTTAGAACGTGCTTAAACGAGCTGACTGGAAAGTTTCATGGGCATAGGCTAAATTATTTCGGAATGCACTACATAAGAGAGAGCTTTATAATACGATACCTTGAAAGTCCTCCGTCCAAACATAAAATTAGATAAACGTGGCACGGTTTTGGCGGTGTTTTCCCAGTTCGTTCTCCGGCCCGTTCAAGCCGGGCCGAACTATTTAAGACTTAAAAAGTAGATGAACTACCCTTATAATTTTGAGTGCTATTTGGTTCGGTCTGCCATATTGTTTTACACTTTTGTTCATTGGGTTGGGTACTTGCTTCTGGTGGAGCAGCATCTCATCAGTCAATCGCCTTCAATTGTTTTACACTTCTGTTTCTCCATTATATTTCTGTTTCAAGTTACATTTACATAATGTTCTTTGATTTTTACCCCATATGAAAATTAGTGAATGTCCAATTTACCAACAAAAAATATTGTTCTTATCACATTTTTCATATTACATTTGTTCCGTCGCTCTAAGGCCCTCTACAGTGGTTCAGGTGAGTATGATACCTATATATAGGAATCACGCATCATGAGTTTGATTTCAATAACACTACTGCTACACTAGTGTGAGTTAAATCTATTGGTACCACACTCATGAGTTAGATATATTGGTAACACTGCTCTAAGTGCTTACTAATTCCAAGGATATTTTGTAAATGAAAAATTAAATTTGATTTTTCAAATAAAAACGGATGATTTTCAGACGAATCGAATCAGAATCAAGAATTCAAATTCCGCTCTTATTTTTTTAGATGGAAATTAAATAGTACATTAAGGAAATTATTTAATTCAGTTTATAGAATCACCAACCCCCCATTGTTTTCTACTCCAAGAAACTTAATAAAATGTAAACAAATTAATACAAATAAATAATAGCGCCAAAGCAACCGACAGCTCAACCACCGGTGAGTCACTCATGGCCTCTCCGTTGGCCCTCCTCCTCCTCCTCCTCCACCAACCACTCTTTTCCGCTGCCAATGGCCACAAAATCAACCTTCACCGATCGGAGCTCCTCTCCCAACCAATCCCTCAAAACGCTGCCGCACCAACTCTCTACTTCGAACTCGAAGTAACCAGACCCATAGAACTCCCCAAAACCAAGCCCTGCACCCAGCACGTTCTCCAGCACGACTTCGGGTATACATACAGCAAACCTCCAGTCTTTGCTAACTACACCCCTCCAGCATGAAAATGTAGATGAACTACCCTTACATTTCTATTTCAAGTTACATTTACATAATGTTCTTTGATTTTTACCCCATATGAAAAATAGTGAATGTTCCAAATATTTATTTTGCAACAAAAATGCTACTCTTAGCACATTCTTCATACCATATTTGTACCACCTCTTTAAAGCCTTCTACAGTGGTTCCAATGAGTGTAATACCTATATATAGGAAACATACATCATGAGTTTGATTTTTATAACGCTACTGTTAGACCGCTGTGAGTTCAATATATTGATACCACACTCATGAGTTTGATATATTGAACTTGTGAGTTCAATAAATTGATATCACACTCAATTTTTCAGCCTACTGTAAAAGTGTGATTCCTATACGGTTCAATATATTGGTATCACACTCACTTTCAATATGGTATCACACTCATTTTTTTCGGCCTGCCAATACCATGAAGGGCCTAATAGAGATGAGACACACATATGTTGGTGGACCCTCCTTTATTAGAAAGGTGGTATAAATGTAGTATAAAAAATATGGTAAATGAAGCATTACTCGCAACAAAAAATACAATATATAAGAAATATTGTATCCAAAATTCTACCGTTACCACATCCTTGTATCATTATTTGTATTATCTCTGTAATAGAGATGATACCCATATGTATTGGTGGACCCTACATCTATTAGAGATGGTACAAATATATGGTAAGTGTAGCATTACTCATACAATATATAACGATACAAAGAAGAGAGAAAGAGCAATACAATATATTAGGGGTGGCTCGGCATGGGATTGCAAACCGAAAGTGGGATCCCGAATCCCAAACTAAAAACTTTCGAGACATGAATTTGAAGATCAATCACAAACCAAAATTTCGGTATTCCCAATTTTCGAGATTCTCGAAATATTTTTGGTATTTCGGGATGGTTCGGTATTCCCAAATTTCATACAAATTGAAATAGCAATCATTCATACCAAGTTAAATTAACATGCAACCAAAATAAAATAAGTAATAAACCCAAAAGCAAAAAAATAAGTTATAAACCTAATATGTTCGAAAACTAACAATACAATTTTTTTTTGATTTTGTATTGAAGAAATAGACACATTTGTGGGAGGTTTGTACCGAAAGATGTGGCAATAAAGGACTTTGGTTATACATGTAGACCACACCAATTATATTACTACTGGTAGTTAGCAACAGTTCAAATGTATAATATATATATATATATATATATATATATATGTATATGTATATTGAATGTATAGATATAAGATATACAAAGTGTGAATGTCCATCCTAGAAAAAGTGTTACAATCGAATTCAGAAAGCTTGCATAAGCCACTGATTAGTAGGCTTGTTCTTATAGTTTTTTACGAAACCGTGACGGCACAAGAAAATTTATTAACCATAACACAGAAAGATACAAAATAACTTCCAAAACTAACTACAACACAAGTTATAAATTAAAATATGAAACCATAAAGCATAGTTTGTATTTGTTGGATCTTACCCTAGGCATAACATGGAGTCCAACTGCACAAAATTTTGATATGTTTCTGATTGCAACCCCTTTTTTTTTTTTTTAATTAGCCACGCCCCTTTTCCTTCTAACTCGGAATTTGCACTTTAATACAATCTTCAAGCATAAAGAAGCTAACCTTTTGCTATTTTATTTTATGTTGCAGGCTGCTTTTATATATATATATATATATATATATATATATATATATATATATATATATATATATGTATATATAATCTTTATTTTCGGTTCGGTATGGGATTATCAAAAAATTGAGTAGATAATACCGAATCCTATATCGAAATTTCGGGATCGATTCGGTATTTCATTCCGAAAATTTCGAGAATTTTGGTTTGGGACTTTTTTAGGTTGAGATCGGGATTTTTTTTATTTGGTTTGAGATTTTCGAGAATTTTTTCCAGCTCTACAATATATAAACATGAACCAAGATGTTTGTCCACTGAATTCTTGATTATCGTAAGCTTAGCCGCACTTTCACACTGGAGCACAACAGAATTATCGAGAGCCTTCATATGCTATTGAAATTATTATAATAATGCAGGGAGGAGAATTTCAAACTCGAGACCCATGAATAAAAACCTAATACCTTATTGGGTTTTTATCACAAATGGTCATTGAGATCGATCAAACTCATTATTTTGGTCCCTCACTTTCAAAATCAATTAATGTTGTCCCCGACATTCACTACCCCACATCAATTTGGTCATTCCGTTAAGATTCCGTCAACTATTTTGTTAGTTTGTATGTGTGACCCACAAATCCAATGAAATGATGACACGTGTATTACACAAAATATAGGGTTTTATTGCAAATAGTCCCTAACATTGATCAAACTCTTCGTTTTGGTCTCTGAGTTTCAAAAATCGATAAATTTGGTCCCTAACCTTCACTATTGCACATCAATTTATTCATTCCATTTAAAATTTCATCAATATTTTTCGTTTGTGTGCTAATGTGATCCCACTAATCCAATCATATGGCTCCACGTGGATTAACTATAAGAAACTCTTTTTGAGCATACCCTGATGAAGAAGACAATGACTTTTTTTCGTTTAGTTTTGGTTTATAGTTTCTTATTTTACTTTTTAGTTTTAAATCTTCAATTTTTTTTTTTTTTTGTTTGTAGTTAATCCACATAGCGCTGTAGGGTTGGATTAGTGGGACAAAAAATATAACAAAACTTTAACGGAATGATTAAATTGACATGCGGTATTGAAAGTCAGGGGAGCAAATTTATTGATTTTTGAAACTCAATGACCAAAATGAGGAGTTGGATCAATGTTAGGGACCATTTGCGATAAAAACCGTTATGTTGTGTAATCCACATGTCACTTTTCATTAGATTTGTGGGTCCCACATACAAACTAACAGAATAGTTGACGAAATTTTAACGGAATGATCAAATTGATGTGTGATAGTGAATGTCAATGACGACATTGATTGATTTTAAAAGTAAGGTACCAAAATGATGCTTTTGATCAATTTCAAAGACTATTTGTGATACAAACCTTACCTTATTCACGATATTGGGTCACGTAGAATTCTTCTGGATTCACTTGAATTGCGACGGTCCACTCTCTCCAAATATATGAGACTTTTTCCAAGACATTTCTAATTCTCACTTTATTATCACAATTGATTAAAGTATTTATTATTGGAATTAGAAATTTGGTAATATTTCAATCAAGTACTCACTATTTACTAATTCGAAAAACTATTTGCAAATGAAAATTTTAATTTAATTCTTCAAGTAAAAATGGCTAACCTGATGGTTTTCGAACGAATTAAATTAGAATCAAAGATTTCAACTCCAGCCTAAGTTTTTTTTTGGGAACAAAAAAAAAACAAATAGCACAGTCAAAAAACTATTTAATTCAGTTGATAGAATCAATAACTCACCATTGTTTTCTACTCCAAGAAACGAGGTGTATTCAATTGGGATTTTGACGGATTTTAATTCTTTTAATGAATTTAGGGGTATTCAATCAGGATTTTAAATAATTATCTGAAATTCAATGTATATTCAATCAGAATTTTAAGATAGTTTATTACAATTCTTAGAAATCCGGGTGCATTCAATTAGAATTTTAAATAAGTTTACATTCAGGTGTATTCAATTAGAATTAGAATTTAGAGAATTTGGAAAAGTTGAGAAATTACAGGGAATTGGAGAGATGTTGTAGTGTATTTGAAGCATTGTTGACCCTAAAAACTACCAAGCCTACGTGGCGCGCAAGCCGAGTAATCTATGAGCTAACTACGTCATTCGGTTGTGTGCGGGGCGTGCCAACTCGTCGGCCGAGCTCGGCTGAGGAGTGAAATTTGTTGATGTTGCGTTGAGTGCGCGGCTGACTTCTGCGTCTTGCGATTGCGGTCGAGGAAAGAACTTGACTCGGCTCTTGAATTGTAAAGCCTGAAGGCAAGGCTACTAAATATGCGAAGTTCACAGATCGTTGTCGTTAGATTCGGTCACAGTGACGGTGTTCGTCAGAGTAAACTCATGCCGAATTGACACTAAAGTGTAAGGGCACAAATACTCAAGCGGACGTACGTCTTGATGGTGAATGTGGTTTGGCCGTCAGAATGCCGAACTCTAAAGCCCACTTGTGAGTATCCAATCATACGACAACTCGGCTTTCAATGGGCCGAGCCCTAGTAAATTGTAACACCTCACTTCGCCGAGAAGGCTGATGAGATGACCTCCGCCAATAAGGATTCGAAAATCTTTCTCGACCGAGACTTGGATAGGTAACCAGTCGGCCCCTTCGCAGTGCTATTTATCCAAACTGAAGGTGCTCCGCGGTCGGCTGAGTCTACGGCGATAGTGCTGTTTATCCAAACTGAAGATACCACCAGTTGCCTTCACAGTGCTGTTTATCCAAACTGAAGATGTGTTGGCAAAAAGGAAAATAAAAATCTCAAGGTTGTTGAGAGGTTTCGCGTAGATCGAGGGTTTGCGCATGGCAGATTTGTGTGTTGAATTAGAGAGCTTTGAACGGTGCCACTGCTTCTGTATTTATAGGAGCAGATGTCTCTTCAATCAAGTTCAAATCATACTCGGATTAGGATTCCTTATTCTGACCCGTCCCTATCTAGACCAATCCTACTTCTATCAGGACTTTGAACCTAGTCTCCTATCAAGTCGCATTCATTTCCAGGTTGTCAGCGTCCTTATCATGCCGAGACTCCTTATTGTACCAGGATTCGACCTCCTTGCCTTTATCCAAATCATTCATCCTCCCAATAGGACTCAGCCAACTTGACTTGGCGGCCTATGGCAACTAGACCTGGCCGATCTCGGCCCAAGGACTAAATAACCCACAAGCCTCCAAGTATAACCTTCTGGGCTGAGAACAATTCTAATTCGGCCCAAACTAATATTTTGGGCCTAAACATTGCCCCCTCGATTCTGAGGTCTTCGGCCTAGAGAACTACCAGCCGAGCCCTGACCATGAAGAAGCGAATTTTCTCTCTTCATAATCCGAATCCTCGATTTCCAAGGCGCATTTATGAAACACGATTGCACGATCTTATTTCTGCTAACCGTACCACTATGTGGCGTCTTCTGCCATAACTGCCCCTAGTAATGACGTCTGAAGCGTGCGGTTCACTGAACCGTTGAATCTCTTACTAAGTGCAATCATCGCACCTCGTTCCACGAATTTTTAAATAACTTGGCCATGGTGCAAGCACCGAAACGTCATTTCCCATAAAACTCGCCGCCATACGTAATCATGCATCCTCAAAATACGAAAACCTCGGTCTCTTAACCTGGATTCTCCGAATATTCATAATGATCAGAGACATTTCAACTAATTTCCCTTTTATTTTGAACTCTGGACCGATTAGTCTTCCTCCAAAGACCCTATGAATATCAGAATTCTTTCATTTGCACCTTTACGCTTTCTAATTTTCTGAAGTGCAACCTTTGCTCTTAGTCCTAGAACAACCCAAAGAATCCTTTCTCCCCCAGATTTCTTTTCTCAAACCCCAAACCAGAAAACCTCTTTTCCAAAAGCCTTCCAAACATTAGCGATGGCCTCCTTCACTTCCCAGCTTTCTAAGAAATGTGAGAAGATCGTCGACCACTGCGCCATCAAAACCATTCGCTTCGAATGCGACATGAACACCCCCCATCAGATCCCCGGTCCTCTTTTCAAAGCAGCCGTGCCATCCCCGATCACTGAAATTTTCAAAGCCGAGTGCTTGAAACACCTGCTGCAAGGCTTCGAGTGGTCAAAATGGAGTTCGGCCAAACCTCAAGGCTCCTGGCCATCGACCACTGCAACCTGGGCAGCTTGGGTCGAGCTAATGGAAAAGGTTTTCGACGAGCAATGGAAAACGCTCGGCATCTACGACGTCATTCGCCTTTCATCACTGGAGATAGCTATGGATAAGGAGCTTCTCATAGCCACCACAAGCCTCTGGTGCTCGGCTACCAACACCCTGGTCCTACCTCTCGGCCCTGTCAGTCCCACCATTCTCGACGTCACGGCCCTTCTGGGGACTTCCCCGTCTGGCATTCCAATCGATGCTGCCCTCTCTGGATATCCATCAAACCTCGACCTAAAAGCACTTTTCGACAAGCGGGCCCTCGAGATACTGAGCGGCGAAGGTCAAACACCTTCGAAGGAAGAGGTTCAGAAACTTCACAAGAATTTCTTCAACTACAACACCTTCTACCTCCATTTCGCCGGCCGAGGGGACGAGGATCTGCTAGAAGGAGAACACGAGGCTTTTCTCTTCTATTGGTACAACAAATACATCTGTTGTACCAAGTCGAACAAATGTCCGGTCGAGAACATGCTAGTGGCCGAAGCTCTGGATAGCGGCCACACTTTGGCTCTTAGCCCGACAATCCTCGCTCCCCTCCTCCACTGTTTGGCCGAGATGACCTTTCACAAGGTCGACCCGCACCAGAACGGCCTTCTCTGGGTCTTCCAACTCTGGCTACAGGTTTACTTCGTCCTCCTTCGGCTAGAAATCACCAACTTCTTGCCCACCGAGGCGTTTGGTCCTCAATTGGCTTCTCGACCAGTGACCCCGCACAAGGCCGATGAAGTATTCAAATACTTCTTCACCCTCGATGCTTTCTCCGACGATAAATTTTTTATCTGCCGTCGTCAGGAATATCCTTCGTTGCTCATGCTTCCCTCGTCAGCGTGGAGCACGAAAAAAGACGCCGAACTCTGTCAAACCTGGGGGTCGTTCGTGCTCGCCCGCGACCTTCCTCTTGGCTGTGACACTAGCCGAGCAAGTTGGGAGGTCTACCATCCAAACTTTTCTGCCCGGTAACTCGGCTACCTCCAAGGCTGCCTGGTCCCCCTTCTCACTTCGCGCAGTCTTTTGAGCCGAGGACGCCTCTCTGGTTCCTCGAAAAAAGGAATGCAAAGACGTGAAGAGGGAGTTTCAAGAACGGTGCCAGAAGCTTCGCCTTCGACTGGTCGTCCCTGAACCTCTCAACACCGATACCTTTGGTGACTGGTGGGAAAAGTGCACCCAAAACTTCTTTGGCGCACCGGTTGAAGATATCATAAGCAGACTCTTCGGTGACCATCCGAATAAGACCACTGCTCTTTCGCCTAAAGAAGCCGCCCAAGGTATACAGCTATTTTTACTTTGCTTATGAGAGAAAAAATCGTTATAATTTTACTGACTCGCTCATTTTTTCCAGGCAGCCGAATGCTAAAGAAGGTAGAGGTGGTGGCCGCCGTTGCGGCCAAGAAGAAATCGATTCCCTCCTCCAGGCCGAGCAAACGACCTCGACAAGAGACCGAGACAGCAACTGTGGCCCCTCGACCCTCCAAGCGTGTCAAGAAACTGGCAAAGAAAGGGGAACGGGAAATTCATGTCGTTTCTAGCCAAACGACAGGATCAGCCACAGCTGACATCTCTCCCTTCATCGGCACAGAAGCGGTCGTGTGGCAGGCCCAAACTGGCCAAGCACCTAAGGCTCGATCTGTGCCTCAAGTCACGGCTGAGCTGGCAGCTGCTCCGCTAGCTGAGGACACGGCACCTCTGGCCCCGGCTGAACCGGCTGCTTCTCCGCCGGTTGAGAGAACGGCCACTTCTGAACCGGTCGTGGCCCCTGTCTTGGAAAAGGTGACCGCAGTGACGAGAAGAACTCATTCCAAGGCACCACGACAGTCGGCAATCATCATGGAGGTATAATGGTGCGGTTGTTAATTCCTTCTTTCTCAAACAACTCCTTCTTTCTCAAACAACTTCGAACAATTTTAACAAGCTCTATTTCAGGATGATGAGAGCGACAACAACCCCAATAGCCCTCCTCCTATGGTCGAAGCAGCCGGCCGGGTCGACCCACCTGCAATAGCCGAAACGGTCGGTTAGGTCGATCCTTCCGCGATCGCTCATAGGAAAGGCCTTGCCGCCGAGCCTGAAGCAACGGTGGAAACGTCGATCCACCCGCAGGATCAAGACCTCGGCATCCCTCCTCAGGAAGCCACCTCCGCCTATGTAAGCACCTTTCTTATTGTTCTTTTTAATCAATCTTCTGCTTTAGAATGCTAAAACAGAAAATATTAAATGTCAGGTGCCCGCGTTCTCTTTTCACCGAAATTTTTATGCACCGAAGGGCGTTATCTATATCTCTTGGCCACCTCAGTGGCCGTCAAATGGTCTCTGGGTTCGAGCAACGATCCAGCAGACATGGCCGAAGTCTCTTCTCGGCAGGTCTAAAATTTTCCTCTTGCTTATTGTCTGATGATTCAACATATTCTAACCATTCTTTTTCGTGCAGCCTTCGTGGGAGGTCGAATTCGATGCCCTCTTCTTAGTTACGTCAGGAACTGTTGGTTCTTCGGCGGCCACGACTGGGTCCTCGGCTGACTCCTCTACTCTTGTCAAGCTACAAGAACTTCTGTCACTTTCGGCCTCCCAAATTCTCGAACGCAAGGGCCTCGACTCCGTCGGCGAATGTCTCAATGACCTCGCGGTTAATGGTCAGTTGAGCCCTGAAGCTATTACCCGGGCATCTTCGACCTTGGAGCAGACTCGAGAATTTTTTGGTATTTTCGAGAAAGCTCTTCGGGCCGAATATGACTTGAAGGCTGCGTCAGGCGTTCTCGAAGCTCTCCGCCTAAAAGTTGAAGCCATGAAAGCAAAGAAAGATGCTCTGGCCGACCTGGATCGTCAGATCGTCGAACTTCAAAATTGGAGATCGGTCGTGGCTTCTGAACTTGCGAAGGACTTTGAGTTGGGTGGCAAATCCTGCCTAACCGATTATGCGGTTAGCATGAAGCGGGTCGAATGGCTTAAAATAGATAAGAGGATTCGTCAAGCCGAGGTCACAATGGGCGAAGTGAGGTGGCTGGAGCTGAAGGCCGTGCTTGAAACTCTTCTTCCTCCGTCACCCTAGATTTACTTATGCACTGACTGACCGGCTCAAGTTGTACTTTTTTGACAATCTTTAATAAGATGAAACTTTTATTCCCGTATTTCCCAAGTAGTCGGATAGTATTTCTTTCAAAATTTCCCATTGATTGGTAACTTGTGAACTACGCCTATTCGATCTTTAAGGTGATATGCCCCCTTGCCGAGGACTTTATGAACGATGAACGGTCATTCCCAATTCGGCGACCATTTGCCGAACCTAGGATCTTTAATTCCCATAGGCAACACAGTTTGCCAAACCAAATCTCCTTCACCGAATGTTTTCTGTCTAACCCGTTGGTTATAGGCTCGTTCAACAATTTTTTTCTGCGTTACCAATAAATTATATGCATCAAGCCGCACTTCTTCCAAATCCTCTAACTCTTGCCTCATAGACTGACTATATTCGACGCTGAACAAACTACTTTGCTCGATTATTCGCAACGAATTTATGCTCAATTCGACTGGTTGCATTGCGTCGTGTCCGTAGGTTAGTGCGTACGGAGTTGTCCCAATCGCCGTCCGAAGCGATGTTCGATATGCCCATAAAGCCTCATTCAACTTCAAATGCCACATGCCAGGCCTTTCCCCTATTATTTTCTCAAGGATACCGATCATCACCTTATTACTTGTTTCGGCCTGTCCGTTTTCCTGTGGATAGTATGGCGTGGACTGTTCAAGCTGAATTTTTAGATTCGCCGCGTACTCTTTAAACCTCTCGGCTGTAAAGATCATGCCATTGTCAGTTATGATTGTTTCTGGTACCCCAAATCTGGTCACAATGTCTTCCTCCGCAAAGTCGCAAACCTCTTTAGACGTTAATTCGGCATACGATTTCGCTTCGACCTACTTGGTAAAGTAATTAGTCACCACAAGTATCCATGCATGCTTGGCAGCCCCGGAGGATGGCTTGATTTTTCCAATTCCGTCCATAGCCCATCCTCTAAATGGCCATGGTTTAGTGACCGAGTGTAGTGATTTGGCCAGGGCTCTTTGTATAGGATCATGAATTTGGCATTGCACACATCCCCGTGTGAACTCAATGCAATCTTTTAATATACTTGGCCAAAAATAACCATGCCGTCGAAGCAACCATCGCATTTTCCGGCCGGACTGATGAGATCCACACATTTCTTCATGAACTTCTGTGATTACTCAAGCAGCTTCTTGGGGGTCGAGACATAACAATAGTAGTTCATCTTCGCCTTTTCGGTATAATTCATTTTGATACATGACATCATTCGTGGCGTGAACCCTTGTCTTGCGGTTGTGTTTGCTATTAGGATTATCGAGATACCGCATAATGGGCTTCCTCCAATCATCTGGCGTTGCCTCAACTGCGCAAACATCTATAGGGTCTTGTCGGTCTAACAACGAAGGTAATGACATGACTCTTGTGCATATCACGTTATCGTGTTGGAGGACTTGCTGATTAACCAAGGCCGGGTATGGTCGTTGTAACATAAGTACTTCCCGGCCTAGCTTGCCCTCTAGGAGTTGTGCTCCGGAAGCGATTTGGGCCAGTTCGTATGCGTCAGTATTATGGACCCAGGAAATGTGCTCAAATGTAATGCCGTCGAATGACTCGGCCAAATAGCTGGCAATCATGTGGTAGGGTGCTAGAGTACAACTCATGCATCGAAAAGAACCATTGAGTTGGTTAATCACAAGTTCAGAATCATCGAGGACGAGGACATGGGCCGCTCGTAAGTCATGAAGGACATGAAGGCCGATGACAAGAGCTTCATATTCGGCCTAATTATTCATACAATCAAAATCGAGCCGGAGAGAAAATACCATCGGCAGTGGCTAGGCGATTGAATGACTATGCCAACACCAGTCGAGGCTAAGGTACTAGAGCCATCAAAGTACATGGTCCAGTAGTTATTGCGTGCTTCAACCATACCGATTTCGACGTCATTGCCCCCATCATTATACGGGGAGTGATGTTGGGCCAAAACATCGGCTAAAGCTTGGCCTTTAACGGCTTTCTGAGGCACGTACTGCAAACTGAACTCTGATAATGCCATTGTCCATTTCCTGATTCGACCTTTGACTATAGGCCGTATTAGCATGTAACAGATAACATCGGTTTTAGATGGCATATGCCATCTTTTATCCGATATTTCCACGTGCATGGGTTCAAAATAAGCAGCACCTTTATTGGCTAATGATAATCTGACCCCATCTTTATCTCCATTATATTTGTATAAATGCATGGGAAATAGTCTTCCAATCCCTCACGTACATGCATGATACCAATCTCAAGCTGGACTCTTCCATTTTAAACTCCTGATTTCTTGGAGATCGCCCAAATTCAGTAGTAATACTTAGAAAAATACTAAAATTCAATAGTTTAGAACCCACTCATTCAACGGCCTTGATTGCTCGGGCCGATATTGCAAAAACGGGTCCAAACATTGCCCCCCAGTTTCCTTGAGCTTCGGCTCATAAGCCGAATGGTTAAGGAAATTAGTGCAGTCGAGTTACTCTCGTCTCGCTGATAATGAAAATTTTCTTTTTTTTTTTTACTCGGCAAGATCTCTGTATTGCCAACGCTGAACATCTCAGATGATTACTCAGCCTGACTCCTGATAGCTCAGCAGCATGCACCAAGATAAATCATGAACCCTTGACCCCACATGGCCGTTGAAAGTCAAACCCATTCCTTCAACCATGATTTGAGGTCCACCGAGTTTCTAATGCCTTCAAAAAAACAACCCCCTATTTTTGTTTATATATATAGGTTTGGCCGAGAATCCCCCATTTTCTTTATATATATATATATATATATATATATATATATATATATATATATATATATAGTGCATATATATGCAGTTTTGGCCAAGGCGCCGAGGCTTATATATATGCTGAGGCCGAGGCTTTTGTAAGGTGGTCGAGGTCGAGGCCTTTGTAGAGTGGTCGAGGCCGAGACCGAAACCGAGAAAAAGTCTAAGACGTCGGCCTGCCTATATATATAAACCCATTTTACTTGGCCATATAAAAATCATTCTTGGGGCTTGGCTGTAAAATGCAAAAACACCACGAAACCACGTGGTCCTAATCATTCTTCCAGCTAACATATATATATTTGGATTGCCGCACTGTTGTTGCCCCCCTTATATTCTTATTCATCGGCTTAATTAGCCAGATGTTTAAGAAAATAACATATATATTTAACAAACAAAAAGAAAAATGGCCGAACCATAATCAGGAGGAGGCCAACGATGCTTTATTCCTAGCCGATATCTTTTTACATCAAAATTCTCAATTTGATATTGCTCTAGGCCGAATAAAGAATCATCTCCAAATACTTTTGACTTGGGGAAATATTTTTTATCATCGGTCACCGAACGTGTTGAACAATTATTATGCCCCCCAGGCATAATTTCGGCTTTTAATTCAAACATCTGAGCCGAACAGGATTTCTCCATATCAGCTTTATCACCAATAATCATATCGATTGGCGTGGTTTTTTCGGCTAGGCCTATGTCTTGGTCTTGTTCGTCATTGGAGCACTCCTCTGACGAATCATTTTCTGAGTCAATTTTTGGCTCAGACACTTGAACTTTTTCTTCTAGGCCTACCACACTTTCAGTCTCGACCGAGACAATAGGTGGCCTAGGTTTTTCTTCGGCCGTCTCGACAATGTTTTGAGACCGAATTTTGATTGTGGCCGGAGCGAAAATTTGCCCCCCGGCCTCTTGCCTTTCAGAAAGTCTTCGCAATCTCTCTAAGCGTTGTTTTTGCTCCTTCAATAGGCGATGAAACTCATCACATGAAGCTTGATCGAGATATATCATGTGAACTTCATAGTGTTAGCACTGAGTCCCACTGGGTGTGCCAAAATGTTGACCCTAAAAACTACCAAGCCTACGTGGCGCGCAGGCCGAGTAATCTATGAGCTAACTACGTCATTCGGTTGTGTGCGGGGCGTGCCAACTCGTTGGCCGAGCTCGGCAGAGGAGTAAAATTTGTTGATGTTGCGTTGAGCGTGGGGCTGACTTCTGCGTCTTGGGATTGCGACCGAGGAAGGAACTTGACTTGGCTCTTGGATTCTAAAGCCTGAAGACAAGGCTACTAAATATGCGAAGTTCACAGATCGTTGTCGTCAGATTTGGCCACAGTGATGGTGTTCGTCAGAGTAAACTCACGCCGAATTGACACTAAAGTGTAAAGGCATAAATACTCAAAGCGGACGTACGTCTTGATGGTAAATGTGGTTCGGCCGTCAGAATGCCGAACTCTAAAGCCTACTTGTGAGTATCCAATCATACGACAACTCGGCGTTCAATGTGCCGAGCCCTAGTAAATTGTAACACCTCACTTCACTGAGAAGGCTGATGAGATGACCTCCGCCAATAAGGATTCGAAAATCTTTCTCAACTGAGACTTGGATAGGTAACCAATCGGCCCCTTCGCAGTGCTGTTTATCCAAACTGAAGGTGCTCCGCAGTCGGCTGATTCTACGGTGATAGTGTTGTTTATCCAAACTGAAGATACCACCGGTTACCTTCATAGTGCTGTTTATCCAAACTGAAGATGTGTTGGTGAAAAGGAAAATAAAAATCTCAAGGTTGTTGGGAGGTTTCGCGTAGAGCAAGGGTTTGCGCAGGGCAGATTTGTGTGTTGAATTTGAGAGCTTTGAACGGTGCCACTGCTTCTATATTTATAGGAGCAGATGTCTCTTCAATCAAGTTCAAATCATACTCGGATTAGGATTCCTTATTCTAACCTGTCTCTATCTCGACCAATCCCACTTCTATCAGGACTTTGAACCTAGTCTCCTATCAAGTTGCATTCATTTCCAGGTTGTCAGCGTCCTCATCCTGCCGAGACTCCTTATTGTACCAGGATTCGACCTCCTTGCCTTTATCCAAATCACTCCTCATCCCAATACGACTCAGCCAACCTGACTTGGCGGCCTATGGCGACTGGACCTGGCCGATCTCGGCCCATAGACTAAATAACCCACAAGCCTCTGTTGACCCTAAAAACTACCAAGCCTACGTGGTGCGCAGGCCGAGTAATCTATGAGCTAACTACATCCTTCGGTTATGTGCGGGGCGTGCCAACTCGTCGGCCGAGCTCGGTCGAGGAGTAAAATTTGTTGATGTTGCGTTGAACGCGCGACTGACTTCTGCGTTTTGCGATTGCTGCCGAGGAATGAACTTGACCCGGCTCTTGGATTCTAAAGCTTGAAGACAAGGCTGCTAAATATGCGAAGTTCACAGATCGTTGTCGTCAGATTCGGTCACAGTGATGGTGTTCGTCAGAGTAAACTCACGCCGAATTAACACTAAAGTGTAAGGGCACAAATACTCAAAGCGGACGTACGTCTTGATGATGAATGTGGTTCGGCCGTCAGAATGCCGAACTCTAAAGCCCACTTGTGAGTATCCAATCATACGACAACTCGGCGTTCAATGTGCCAAGCCCTAGTAAATTGTAACACCTCACTTCACCGAGAAAGCTGATGAGATGACCTCCGCCAATAAGGATTCGAAAATCCTTCTCGATCGAGACTTGGATAGGTAACCAGTCGGCCCCTTCGCAGTGCTGTTTATCCAAACTGAAAGTGATCTGCGGTCGGCTGATTCTACGGCGATAGTGCTGTTTATCCAAACTGAAAATACCACCGGTTGCCTTCACAGTGCTGTTTATCCAAACTGAAGATGTGTTGGCAAAAAGGAAAATAAAAATCTCAAGGTTGTTGAGAGGTTTTGCGTAGAGTGAGGGTTTGCGCAGGGCAGATTTGTGTGTTGAGTTTGAGAGCTTTGAACGGTGCCGCTGCTTCTGTATTTATAGGAGCAGATGTCTCTTCAATCAAGTTCAAATCATACTCGGATTAGGAATCCTTATTCTAACCCGTCCCTATCTCAACCAATCCCACTTCTATCAAGACTTTGAACCTAGTCTCCTATCAAGTCACATTCATTTCTAGACTGTCAGCGTCCTCATCCTGCCAAGACTCCTTATTGTACCAGGATTCGACCTCCTTGCCTTTATCCAAATCACTCATCCTCCCAATAGGACTCAGCCAACCTGACTTGGCGGCCTATGGCGGCTGGACCTGGCCGATCTCGGCCCATGGACTAAATAACCCACAAGCCTCCAAATAGAACCTTCTAGGCCAAGAACAATTCTAATTCGGCCCAAACTAATATCTTGGACATAAACAAGCATCAACAAATCTCACATCTTCCAATAGGATTTCGAGGGAATTGAATTAAAATTTTAGAGTAAATTGTAGCAATGGTCCCTCAACTTTAATCAAATTGGAGCAATGGTCCCTCAACTAAAAATCCATTACCATTGGTCCCTCAACTTATCAAAATGTGTAGCTATAGTCATTTTCATCAATTTCGTCAAAATTTTGTCAAAATAAGTTATATTAGAATGACCATTTATACAATTAGGGTCCCTCAACTCATCAAAGTGTGTAATAATGGTCCATTTCGTCAACTACGTAAAAAAATTTGTCAAAACGAGTTATGTTGGAATGACCATTGCTACAATTAGGTTAAAGTTAAAAGACCATTTCTCCAGTTGAATAAGTTGAGGGATCAATGGTAATGAATTTTTAGTTGAGGGACCATAGCTGCACGTTTTGATGAATTGAGAGACCAATGGTAATGGATTTTTAGTTGAGGGATCATTGCTCCAATTGAGATAAAATTAAAGGACCATAGCTACAATTTACTCAAAATTTTATATAGAATCTCTACAATCCATGAATTTATAAATCTATCAAAATCTCTCAAATTCACAATTGAATACATTAATAAAAACAAAAACAATGAAATATAAATAAATAAATAATTACATAAATAGAGCACCAAAATAAAGTAAAACCCACCGAAGCAACAGACAGCTCGACCAACGGCCAGTCACTCATGGGCTCTCCGTTGGCCCTCCTCCTCCTCCTCCTCCTCCTCCCCCTCCTTCACCAACCACTATTTTCTGCCGCCAATGTCCACAAACTCAACCTCCTCCGATCCGAGCTCCTCTCCCAGCCCACCCCTCGAAACGACGCCGCACCAACTCTCTTCTTCGAAGTAACCAAACCCATAGAACTCCCCAAAACCAAGCCCTGCACCCAGCACGTTCTCCAGCACGACTTCGGGTACACATACGGCAAACCTCCGGTCTTTGCTAACTATACCCCTCCCACCTACTGCCCATCTCAATCATTTTCCAAAATTGTCCTCGAGTGGAAAGCCACCTGCAAAGGGAGGCAATTTGATCGGATTTTTGGGGTTTGGCTGGGTGGCGTTGAGCTTCTCAGGAGCTGCACGGCGGAGCCGACGCAGAATGGGATTGTTTGGATTGTCGAGAAGGACATCACAAGGTACTATTCTTTGCTTCAGAACAATCAAACACTAGCTGTTTATCTTGGGAATGTGGTAGATAAAACATATACTGGGATTTACCATGTGAATATTAGCATCCATTTTTACCCTGCTGAGAAGAATTTGAATTATAATTATGTGCAAAAGTTGGGAAATACAGAAAATTTGGATTCTGGGTACCATTCTTGGGCGGATTTGATCTTACCCATTTCGAGAAGTCTGCCTTTGAATGATGGGTTGTGGTTTGAAATCCAGAATTCGACCGATACGCAGTTGAAGGAATTTGAGATTCCACAGAATGCTTATAGGGCTGTGTTGGAGGTGTATGTTTCTTTTCATGAGAATGATGAGTTTTGGTATTCAAATGTTCCGAATGAGTACATTGCTGCAAACAATCTTAGCGATACGCCTGGAAACGGGCCTTTTAGGGAGGTTGTGGTGAGTTTAGATGGTGAGGTTGTTGGTGCAGTCTGGCCTTTTACCGTGATATTCACTGGAGGGGTCAATCCGCTCCTGTGGAGACCAATTACTGCGATTGGCTCGTTCGATCTCCCTTCTTATGATATTGAAATCACTCCCTTTTTAGGGAAGATATTGGATGGGAAGAGCCACAAGTTTGGTTTTAATGTTACAAATGCCTTGAATGTTTGGTATGTTGACGCGAATTTGCATCTTTGGTTGGACAAGCAGAGCACAAAAACTGAAGGAGAGTTTTCGAAGCATAGTAGCTTGCCCCTTGTTGTTTCATTGGTTTCAGATTTCAAGGGTTTAAATGGCACATTTTTAACAAGGGCTGGCAGGTCCGTGTCATCAACTGGATGGGTGAACTCCTCCTATGGGAATATCACAACTGATGCGATTCAAGACTTCCATTACAGTAATACAATGGTCATGAAGAATGATGGTAATACACAGATAGTGAATCAGATCATCCATTTCAATAATACAGTTCATATCAGGTCACCATCCTCCACTGTTCACTCAATGTCATCAAACAAATTTTTTTCTCTTTACTTGTACAGTGACTACTTGGAACAAGGAAATGAATCATATACATTCGTTACAAATGTCAAATTGGGATTTATTGAGAAGAAGTCTGCAAGTGCTGGTTCACGATTCTACAACAGCTCTCTCAGAAATCTGCAGAATGCCGAGGGTACTATGGTTGTGAAAAAAAATTTGGTTGCTAGTGGATTGGGGAGTACACAGCAAGTGTATAGATTTGATAGTGCCAAATCTTGTTACTTCAGAAACATAAGCAGCTCAAACTACACCATACTCTATGATAAGGTTAGGCTTACATGCACCAAAAAATCGGAGTCTAATTTGGATTTTGGCTTAAGCACGCTGTTGCCTTTTGGTGCTCAAAGTAACTTTCCTGGTCCCCGATTTACTTGAAAACAAAGACGGTGCCTAGCTTATTCGTATCGATGCATCTTAATGTGCTGCAGAAAAGGACTCGTTTGGTAAATTTTAAGGAGGGCTCGTGTAGTCCTGTTTGTTGGTGCCTCAAATAAAAATGTAAGTATTTTGTACTCAATTTTATTTTTGTGGATACTCTTCTAGAATCTAGTTAAGGTATCTGTATTAAAATGGTTCTGGTTTTACCTGGAATCGAATGATTTCTGAAAACTGGATCATGTGAACTTGTGTTATCTCAATATGATTCATGGTCTCACCCTTCACGGATTTGTGGTGAGTTCGCAGGGGTCCGATACCAAGCCCGTTCTCGGCCTCGCGGTGCATTTTTTCAACTTGCGTGTACATATCAGGTAATTTTGGAAATCTAAGTTTATGCAATGAAATGAGAGATCTTTTTATGAAAAATATGATGTTTCTTGCACTGCTAAAAAATTTAGAAATTTTATACCAAACTTCAAAGCTTTTATAACCCAACTCCTTAGTCGTTGTGAGAGTTTTCAATGGTTTTTAGAACGTCTGACTTGAAAGTTTCATGGGCATAGGCTAAATTATTTAGGAATGCACTACATAAGGGAGAACTTTTTAAAACGACACCTTGAAAGTCCTTCGTCCAAACATAGAATTAGAGAAACGTGACGCGGTTTTGGCGGTATTTTCCCAGTTCGTTCTCCGGCTCGTTCAAGCCGGCCGAACTATTTAAGACCGAAAATGTAGATGAACTACCCTCACAATTTTGAGTGCAATTTGGTTTGGTCTGTCATATTGTTTTAAACTTTTGCTTTTGCTGGAGCTATCATCTCATCAATCAAATCGCCATCGATTGTTTTACACTTATGTTTCTCCATTTGCATAATGTTTTTTTTTATTTTTACCCCATATGAAAATTAGTGAATGTCCAATTTACCGACAAAAAATGTTGTTCTTACCATATTTTTCATACCATATTGTGAGTATGATACCTATATATAGGAATCACGCATCATGAGTTTGATTTCAATAATACTACTGCTACACTAGTGTGAGTTAAAAATATCGATACCACACTCATTAGTTAGATATATTGGTAGCACCGCGCTCATTACTTAGTAATTCCAAAGACTTTATGTAAATGAAACATTAAATTTGATTTTTCATTAAAAAACTGATGATTTTCGAACGAATCGAATCAGAAGCAAGGATTCTAATTCCGCCATTATTTTCTGCAGATGAAATTTAAATAGTACATTTAAGGAATTATTTAATTCAGTTTATAGAATCACCAACTCACCATTGTTTTCTACTCCAAGAAACTTAATAAAATATAAACAAATAAATAACAGCGCCAAAACAACAGACAGCTCAACTACCGGTGAGTCACTCATGGCCTCTCCGTTGGCCCTCCTCCTCCTCCTCCTCCTCCTTCTCCATCAACCACTCTTTTCCGCCGCCAATGTCCACAAAATCAACCTTCTCCGATCGGAGCTCCTCTCCCAACCCACCCCTCAAAACGCTGCCGCACCAACTCTCTACTTCGAAGTAACCAAACCCATAGAACTCCCCAAAACCAAGCCCTGCACCCAGCATGTTCTCCAGCACGACTTCGGCTACACATACGGCAAACCTCCAGTCTTTGCAAACTACACCCCTCCCTCCTACTGCCCATCTCATACATTTTCCAAAATTGTCCTCGACTGGAAAGCCACCTGCAGAGGGATGCAGTATGATCGGATTTTCGGGGTTTGGCTTGGCGGTGTTGAGCTTCTCAGGAGCTGCACGGCTGAGCCGACGCAGAATGGGATTGTTTGGAGTGTCAAGAAGGACATCACAAGGTACTATTCTTTGCTTCAGAACAATCAAACGCTAGCTGTTTATCTTGGGAATTTGGTAAATGAAAGATATACTGGGATTTACCATGTTAATATTAGCATCCATTTTTACCCTGCTGAGAAGAATTTGAATTATAACTATGAGCAAAATTTGGGAAATTTGGAAAATTTGGAATCTGGGTACCATTCTTGGGCGGATTTGATCTTACCCATTTCGAGAAATCTGCCTTTGAATGATGGGTTGTGGTTTGAAATCCAGAATTCAACCGATACACAGTTGAAGGAATTTAAGATTCCACAGAATGCTTATAGGGCTGTGTTGGAGGTGTATGTTTCATTTCATGAGAAGGATGAGTTTTGGTATTCAAATCCTCCGAATGAGTACATTGCTGCGAACAATCTTAGCGGTACGCCTGGAAACGGGCCTTTTAGGGAGGTTGTGGTGAGTTTAGATGGTGAGGTTGTTGGTGCAGTCTGGCCTTTTACTGTGATTTTCACTGGAGGGTTCAATCCCCTCCTGTGGAGTCCAATTACTGCGATTGGCTCGTACAATCTCCCTTCTTCTGATATTGAAATCACGCCCTTTTTAGGGAAGATATTGGATGGGAAGAGCCACAAGTTTGGTTTTAGTGTTACAAATGCCTCAAATGTTTGGCTCCTTGACGCGAATTTGCATCTTTGGTTGGACAAGCGGAGCACGAAAACTGAAGGAGAGCTTTCGAAGCATAGTAGCTTGCCCCTTGTTTCATTGGGTTTGGATTTCAAGGGTTTAAATGGCAAATTTTTTACAAGGGCCGGCAGGTCTGTGTCATCGACTGGATGGGTGAAGTCCTCCTATGGGAATATCACAACTGATGTGATTCAAGACCTCCATTACAGTAATACAATGGTCATGAAGAATGATGGCAATACGCAGATAGTGAATCAGACCATCCATTTCAACGATACAGTTCATATCAGGCTGTCATCCTCCATTATCCAATCAATGTCATCAAACAAAAAATTTCCTCTTTACTTGTACATTGACTTGTTGGAACAAGCAAAAGAAACATATAAGTACATTACAAATGTCGAACTGGGATTTATCGAGAAGAAGTCTGCAAGTGCTGGTTCCCGATTCTCCAACAGCTCTCTCAGCAATCTGCAGAATGCCGAGGGCACTATCGTTATAAAAAATAGTTCCGCAGTTAGTGGACTGGGGAGTACACAGCAAGTGTATAGATTCGATGGTGGCAAATCCTGTTACTTCAGAAACATAAGTAGCTCAGACGACACCATACTCTATGATGAGGTGAGGTTTACGTGCACCAAAAAACCGAAGTCTAATTTGGATTTTAGCTTGAGCATACTCTGGCCTTTTGGTGCTTAAAGGAACTCTCCTGGTCCCCGATTTACTTGAGAACAACGACGGTGCCTAGCTTACTCGTATCGATGCATCTTCATGTGATACAGAAAGGGACTCCTCCCGTAAATTTTAAGGAGGGTTCCTGTTTGTTGGTACCTTAAATAAAAATGTAAGTATGTTGTCCTCAATTTTATTTTGTGTGGATATGTCAATATAATCGACGTTTATGCCGGAAAGTAAGAATCATTGATTTCAATTAAGAATGAAGGGGCGTCTATGGTGTGAATTCGTATGGCACAGGAACGGATCTAACTCTGCATTATTCCAAATCCTCGTACGCAAAAACGAACATTTCAAGATGCAAATGCATGCCATACGAATTCGCGCCATAGATTTCTCCTATTACAGATGTAGAAATTAAGGTATTCAACAACATTTTTAAACGCCGACAATAGCTCCGCCTGTCTGCCGTTTGTTTCTTTAATGCAAACTCCCTCCACGGTAAGCGATCCTCCGATCGTCTTGCGGGGTTGATCTGGCCCCGCTGTTTCGTGTCGTAACCCACGGTGTTCAACGATATTATACATCCTTTAACTTCTATACCTACCTTCAACTACAAGAAAGCTTATGTTCTGCATCGGAACAAATCAAATCTGTCTGTGAACTTCAAATCAGTGCTAAAAAATATCGAACATGTATGAGAAAAACTACGAGGCTGTTTTTGTCACATAGGCACATGAGAGAACGATATGGTTAAAATATTATAGCATTCCGAAATCGATGACCACGTTTGTATTTTTTGAATACACATGTGATCTTTTAACTCAACCCTTAACTAGAGAGTGCATATGAATGTGGAATATGGGTACATAAAATTAGTGTTGCCGCATGAAGTTGAACGGCAATATCTTCCATTTTTCAGGAACTCTAACATTCTCTTTTGTACCATTATACTTAGTTTTGCAATAAATAAACTAAAAGTTGGTGCCAATAAAAATTGCGCTAGGCTGGTGTCAAGACAAGTCTAGGCATCTTTTCTTATTTCTTAAACGGCTACAGATTAAACTTGGTAGCGTTCAACCGTCTAGCGCCTAGGCGCTCTAAGCGGAGCTTTTTAAAACACTATTTGGATCACAATTTCAAAATTTTCTCTATTCAAAAGGTTTTCTTTTTGGTTGAAAAGCGAGGCTAAAAGCAAGAACCCAAACAAATTTACTCAATAATAAATCTAGATGGAGACATCTCAAATCGATCCTCACGAATAAAATTAACTGAACAAGAAGGAGGAGAATCAAAATAAAAATTACTTAAGTCTAGATCAAGATTACAGGTCGCAAAATTGTTCACCACAAAATCATTTTCTTTGTAGATATGGCAAAACTCGTATTGCCAAAAGGGAAATTTCATTTAAACTCATCGAACCTATTTCTACACCCAACTTACTCTTTGTACCAATTTGATTTTTAACTAAACTATTAATATCTCTTTAAACCCAAATTTAATACCTAATATACCCCCAATAAACCCAATTCAATATGTAAATTTATTTTTACACCCATTTGATTTTTAGAAGCTAAATTTGATGTGTTTAGACCTAAGTTCTTTGCATGGTTTTCCATAATAAAACGGGTTCTAACGAAACCAATCAATGTCTGGTAACTTACGGGTTGTTCTGGTACTAGGGTTCCACAAGAGAAGTCTTGTGTTTACGTAGCACCTATAGTAGTCACGAGGTGGAGGCCAGTCAAGTAGTAGGCAGATGAGGCCATTGGAAGAACCCACGAGGGATGAACTGCAGAGACTAGTATCAAATGCAAATTCATCTTCAAGGTCTCTAGGACTGCTTTCTATTGATGACTTCTCTCAATTTAACTTCTCTCAGTCGTTTGCCAATTCAACCAGTTACTGGGTCCTTTCACACCGGACATTTTTCATCGTTGGATGCTTTCGTTGTTGTTTTAGCCCGAAGGTAGGGTGCTTTCGTTGTATTTGTTGAAAAAAATTACGGTAGAGTAACTTTTACACTCTAAAAAATTGAAATCAAACGAACAAAAAATTCATAAATTGAGTCATATCTTGGTTGGGGGATTCAAAACTTCAAAATCACTATCCATCAATAAAAAAAACTTATTTTTCTCTATGAGGGCTATTAGGGTTTTAGCCAGAATGAACGTAGAATAAACAAAGAGTGATCGTAAGGTTTAATTATAGTGTTTAGATTTATTGATAAATTTGAATTTTATTATTAATTTCATTTTGTACTTAATAGTAATTATGCAATAGGGTAAAATAGATAATTAATATTTAAAATTTAAATTGGATGTAAAAAAAAGTTAAATAAGTTTAAATAAAATTTCCCTTGCCAAAATCTTGAAAGAAAATCACGGTAGGTCAAAACAAGGGGACTGGTCTTAGCTCATGTTTTACTTTTATCTTGGGCTTTCCTGTATTTTTCTGGTCAAACAGGGCCTCCATGACAGAGCCCAACGTAGTAAAAATCGTCCACTTTACCGTTGTCCCTGTCTCTCTCTCTGTCTCTCACTCTCTCTCTCTCCATCTATGCGAAATGGGTTTATCCGCTCCGGCCAGGCAATCTCTCTCTCTCCATTGCTTCTTGAACTTCAATTCTGACTTTAAATTTGGCATTTGGGCCACTTGGGGCATCCTTAAAACTGAAATTTGGTATGTGCAGTGTGAACAGCTCTCTGGGATGGAAGTCATCGAGCTTGTTCGTGCGGTCAGGGGCAACTTCTACTTCGACTGCTCTCATTGGATTCTCGGTTCCTTCCAAAAGAAAATGCCCCCACAGAAAGGTTTCTGTAACATGCTCTTCCTCTTCTGGTATGCTTCTTTTCCCCCCAACTTTGCAAATATATGTTCTTTTTTTTTTTGAAGTCTAATTGTTTGGTTGGTTTTTTGGGATCTTTTTTATATTATGTGATATGGGTTATTGTTGATTTTTGGTTTTCTTTGTGAGTCAATGAGTAAATTCCATTGGGACTATAAGAAAAAAAAGAGTAATTTAATTCTCAGTACCCAGATTCTGATTAGTTGCTTCTATTTTGTCATCGAAGATGTAAGGTGTTTTGTGTTCGACATATGAAGTTATAAATGTGTGTTGATACCGAAAAAGAAGATGAATTTAAAAGAATAGAATCTCTAGAGGGTCGATTTAGGACCGACTGATGAAAGGATCAGAGAAAAGGTTGTTGAAGACACTCTTGGTCATGCATCTGTGATGTTGTGAGAGCTCTAAGACTATCCCTGTAACGTGGCGAAAAGAAAAGTCCATGGATATTGAAGCTGCCCTAGAAGTGCTGTTATAGCACTGGAGGGCTTTGGCGCATTTTTGTTTTGTCTGAGTGTGCATTGTTACATTTGGTATCGAACTATACTCAAACGTATGAAATGTTATAGGTTTCTGAAAAAACATAGTTGGTAAGTATAATACGTCAATGAATTCTGTTTTTACTTTATGTTCCATGATCTATAGAGAGCAACTCTGCTGTGCTGGTCTGTGATAAAAAATTTCATCATACCATTAGGTTGAGTTGGCATTTCTGTTATGCACAGTATATGTTGACCGTCTGCCTTGGCTTGGGTGGTACTAGGATTAGTGGTGTTGAGGTTGATCTTTGAGTGGAAGTTTAACCCATTAAAGATATGTATAGTGTGCTAATAGTTTGAATTGACACAAGACCATATTCTTTGGTCATTACTTCTTATAAATGCTAATGCATACTAATACTTGCAACAATAATGTTGAGCCGTGTCCTCTAATATTTTCTCTCGTTTGATGTTTAATTTTAGGAACTCTTCTCTGAAGATGTGGTTTCATTGTTATATAAAAGTTTTCATTTTTTGTTTTGTTTTTAAACTCCCCACTTCCTGCTCCCAGATCCACTCTTGGTTAAGGCTGCAAGAGGAGATCCTGTAAGTCGGCCTCCAGCATGGATGATGCGCCAAGCAGGAAGGTATATGGCTGTTTACAGAAAGCTTGCAGAGAAATATCCATCATTCAGAGAGAGGTCAGAGACAACTGACCTCATTGTGGAAATTTCTTTGCAGCCTTGGGAAGCTTTCCGTCCTGATGGAGTGATTATTTTCTCTGATATACTCACGCCTCTACCTGCATTTGGTGTTCCCTTTGACATAGAAGACGTCAGGGGTCCTGTTATTCAGTCACCCATTGTTTCTGAAGAGGGCTTGAAGACCTTGCATCCGATTGACTTGGACAAACTACACTTTGTGGGGGAATCCTTAAAGATACTGCGGCAGGAGGTAGTTATTTGACACTTATTACATGCTTGAAAAAGAAGATTGACTTTATTAGATTGTGAATGATCATTACATGTCTTCTTATATTTTCAATGTTCGTACACATGCTTCTCTCAGTTATTCTTTCATTCAGGTTGGTGGGCATGCTGCTGTTTTGGGTTTCGTAGGGGCACCTTGGACGATTGCTACATACATAGTAGAAGGGGGTTCAACTTCCACGTATACAAAAATAAAGAGCATGTGCCATACATCACCACATGTATTGAGGGCTCTTCTTTCTCATTTGACTCGGGCAATATCAGACTATATTGTTTTCCAAGTAGAAGCAGGGGCACATTGCATACAAATATTTGATTCATGGGGTGGGCAACTACCACCAGCCATGTGGGATAGCTGGTCGAAGCCTTATATTCAAGAGGTGAGGGAGGAGACATATGCATAGGGAGTAGGGACAACATTATTAAGTGTCACATATATATTTCCCTAAATGGAATCCTTTTCACACAGGTGCATATGGAAATTGCACGTGCGATTTTCTTTATAGGTACGTATAAGTTGCTTCCCTTTCCTTCTGCTCACACGTTACTGTTCTTAAATTGCAGATTGTGACTTCAGTAAGGAAAAGATGCCCTAAAACACCACTTGTTCTCTACATTAATGGGAATGGTGGCATTCTTGAGCGCATGAAAGGAACTGGTGTAGACGTGATTGGGCTCGATTGGACGGTAGACATAGCTGATGGTAGAAAACGGTTGGGTAGTGAGATCAGTGTACAGGGAAATGTGGATCCTGCTTACCTATTTTCTCCTCTTCATTCCTTGACCGAAGAAATTCAAAGGTTTGTTATGGGAACATCTCAAAACTTGCAACTAATTTTATTCAAAACTTTACCTCAATATGAACTTGGATTTGTGTGGAACATTGGTTTATATGATGGTAGAAAACAAATGGGTTGTGAGATCAGTTGTAGCCAATTGCCTAAATTTGTACCAGATTAGATTCTCCGACTTCTATGTCTAAAACTAACATTTGGGTAGTATATCACGCTTGTGCTAGTCAGAGGAAAGGGGAGTGGCTGGTTGGAATTTAATCCTTACCTTAAACATTTACTGGCTAAGATGTTCAATTAAATAAAAGTTTCTTCAAACGATTGTTAACTTCTACTTTATTCTATATGGATCGTCAAAGGGATTTTAGGGTTTTGATCTTTTGTGGTTTGTTTTCAGTTATGAATTGTGTATAGTTCTGAAGTTAACGCAATATTTTCAGGGTGGTGAGGTCTGCAGGGCCAAGGGGACACATTCTCAATCTAGGGCATGGTGTTCTTGTACGGACACCTGAAGAAGCGGTTAAACATTTCTTCGAAGTTGCAAGAAGCTTGAATTATGACACATTTCTTGAAACACAAACACCGAGGGAATTGGTAGTGTAGACTCATCAAATTTTATTTCGCAAGTTGGCTTTCGGTTGAGAGTTCACAGCATATTCTTGCAGCCGCATGCTTGGTCTCTCTTTCCGCATGTAGTTGAGGGTTCATCGGAGCTCTAAGGTTCTGAACGTGTTGAAAGGCGAGCTTACGTGTCAGATTCAGTTCTTTTTGTAACAACGATATCTGGTATGAATAAATGAATTTCTTCTTGTTGGAAGAAGTTAGTTTTAGCTATCATTTCTCCTACTATCTACATTTGCATATATTGACAGAATGCTGATCCATTAATTCTACCGATTTGAACAAGTAATGTTCTCCATTCTCTTTCGTCATACAAAACCAGTATGTTGTAAATGTTGTTTGTTAGAATATGAGTGGTCTACGTGCCATCCGTTGTAATCATCTTATTCGAAGTCTGTCAGTATTTTCTGTTAGCAGTTTGTTAGGAAGCTGAGAGCTTAATATATAGACAAGGCTACTGTAATACAATCATCATTAATCAGTGAAAAGTTCATCAGGTTTTGCATTTCATCTTCTTGATATGTTCTCTCTCTCTCTCTCTCTCTCTCTCTCTCTGCAATTCTTCAGATGCACCGAGTATTATTATATATATATACGATTACTGAGTATTATTATATATACATGACTCAAGCCACTAGGCCGTGAACATTTCTCTATTCTTCGAAGTGCGCATGTGATGTTTTCTGTTTTTGGATGCAAGATAGTGCTAATCTTCGATTAGGCGCTTAGTTGCCTGATAAACTTCTTATTTCTATCAATTAAGAATTTTTTTCTGGTAACACCCCAGTCGACCACCCAGATTATTTTTGGGACCTACCAATTGAAAAATTTAGGAAAACAACTTACGTGATAAGGGTAGAAGCCACCATTTTGTCTCAGTGATACAGCGTGCGATTGTGTACTAATGTTATAAAAGTTCTTTAAAAAAAAAAAAATTGAAAGAGAGAATTTACTGGGTTCATGTAAAAAGGGTTGTGTATGTAAAAAGAGTTATATATTAATTTTTAATTTGTTAAATTTAATTATGAACAACAAAGTTAATAAAAAGGACAAAGTTGGGTATCAAATATGGGGCTGTAGCATCACTTTTTTTAACACAACTTTTGACACGTTTTTGTAGAGCCTATTCCGTAATGTTTTATACCGATCCAAACCGTCTATCTTTTAGAGCATCATTTATAAATAATCTAAAAAATTTGACAAATCCAAAACCATTAAGTGTTTAAGACATTCATTTGTAGTGAAGAAAATGGACGAATACAGTTCTACAAAGAAACTCTAATCTAACGGTCACATGATTTCAAATTTTGGTAATTTTTGGTAGACATAATCTTTGAGGAAATACTTAAAAGATAAACGTTTCGGATCATTAAAATACATTACAAAGTAGATCTCATAAAAATGTGTCAAAAAATGTAAAAAAAAGTAGTGTCACGCATCTGTCTCTTTAAATATAGTGTTAATTATGTTCCCACTTGGGGAGCCCTGATTATCTTAATCCTGTATCAGGATGAGTGGCAATGGATTTACAAATAATTGGTTGATCTTTTGAAGTTGATATCGAGATCACTAAGTCAATAGTATTGTTTTGTACATTACTATTTTTAATTTACAAAAACCCTAGCTAGTTGGTGGTGTGTGGTTTTGTGGTCCAAACCTTTTCCTCGTTGGATCGACGCACTTTGAGGTGAGGTGGCGATCTGCAAAGATTTTCCACTCTCTCACTTTAGGATGCAACCTACGTGGGGATGGGAGATGAGATGACAGGTTCTGGCATCACCCTCATGGGATGCCTCTTGCCTACGTACAGACTATTGAATCTGTGACTCTGCAGTCTGCATGGAAAGGCACTGCATCCGGTATCCCGGCGGAATTCTTTTTCAGGAGATCCTAGGAATTATGTGATCAGGATCATTCATCGTACATCATATGGTCAGAAATTATTTAAAATTTAAAATTAAATATAAATAGCATCTAACGAAAACTGATCGCACGATGTACGATGAACGATCGCGATCACATGATCATTTTCCTCCTGGTATATACTACTTAGGTTTTGGTGATCTATTTGTTTGAGTTTCCCTAGCTAATTTTTTACAGGAGGAGGATTGTCTGCCCTCCCATTTCCAGTGCCCTCCCATGCCCTCCTGTTTGTGTGGTCACGGTTAAGCCATGTTAATATTTTATATTACTATTCATTTTTGTCTTATTATCTTTATAAAAAAACAATATAAAATGTTGACGTGGCTTAACCGTGACCACACAAAATAGGAGGGCATGGAAGGGCACCGAAAATGGGAGGGCAGACAATCCTCCTCCTTTTTTAAATCCGATCAATAGGTTAATTAGAATTTAGATGCCATATATATGTATATGGCCTACACTTATCAAATTTTATCACCAACAATCAAAGGAATATTTGCTAGGAGCATAAGTAAAGAGAGTGATTTGCATAGATAATATACGTAATATACATTTTTTTAAATATTTACGGTATTAGTTATTTACACTAAGGAGTGGATATACTTACGCACATGAAAAAAGTGTTCTCTCTTGTATAATGATTCGACATGTGTTATTAGATTGTCAATTATATTTAAACTATTAATTATCTATGTAATCTCTATTTGAGCTAGGGTTTGTCTAAAATAATGACACTAACCTCTCTTGGAGTTCATCCTTTCATTTGTAAAACGAACCATCTCAAAAAAGTGGTGACTTTAAGCTTGTGGGAATTGCAAATTCTTGTTTGAAGAGGATGTAACTGGAAAAGAAAATAGTGGTGTCTTAATAAAAGTCACTCATTAAGGTGGGATATATAAAGTAACCCCTCACTCATGGGTGTTGGAGAATCCGTACAGTTTCATCGCTCATCAAAGTAAATGAACCGTTGGCAACCAAAGCGGAAGGCTTTACGAGATGTTGGAATGGATGACTAGATCAGAAAACATATATATATATATAAAGAAATTTCAGTACATGATCTCAAGCACAAGTCGTCGTAGACGATAGAACATTGCACAACACTCTTTGAAAGACATGATGTAATTTGAGAGACTACTGTCATTTTACCATGGACTTGAAGGGTTTTGTGCATGATATTCTAACGTCCATGATAAAATGACTCTAGTTTCTCAAAATCTATACAATTATTTGTCTCAAAAAGTTTTGTGCAAATTAATGTTCTATTGTGCATGTACACACATGAAGAAGAAGCTCATATTAGGGAATGGGGGAGTGAAGGAAAGAGAGGGCAGCCCTCGGCCCGATCATCTAATTCGATCTTCACTGAGAAGGAGTGCATAATGACATTTTTAGTGTCAATAATAATAGTATTATGAATTTCATTAGTACAGGCACTATGATATGAGGGAATGCATATATAGAAAATAGATGCCACAACTCGGTTCATTGAAGTATAAGCTTAGCAAATAGGGTACTGATATTTGGACTTTATTTACTAACCACCTTGCTGACCACGTTATTAATATTAGTGGGTTTCATATACATAAGTAGCATTGATATGATCTATTAGAGATGTGACCAACAATGGCGTCAAATCTAAATAGCATTATTCTACTAATATATGGACGTGTAATTGTAAATTATTGAATTTGGACCATGGATTTCTTATGTCGTTCAATACCTTTAATGATCCATGATGCAGAAAATCATACATGCTCTAAACGTTCAAAGCATTTGAGAGAAATCATGTTGCAGGAACTGATGCATATCCCTATCCTTAAGTCATTCATCTCATCATCAATATCTCCGAGGTCTTCAAGAACTGATGTTGCTTCAATATAATTATGCCCATAAAGATGAGAACCAGCCATCAATTACCAAGAGCTCTAATGGAACCAGTCATCATCAACATCTACTATGTATCAGATTTCACAGTTGTCAGTACTCATTGTGAAACCAGACTCACCGGTACACCTTCCATTGGCTCGTGATGAAGTATGCAAACAAGTATCAAGATACCCATTTGCTATCTAATGGCCATCCGTAGATGTAAGGAGGCCACACAAATACACAACTAGATTGGAATGCACTAAAGGAGAATAGTAGAGAGCAAGAAGCACTCTTCACCTATCTGAATCCACCGATCGAAAGGGTATGAGATAGACGAGAACTCCTAATGGAAATCACCACTAACCTGAAGTGGTCTCTGAGAGCTCATTCCTTTCATTTGAAAAACAACCATCTCAAAGAAGTTGTGACTTTAAGCTTGTGGGAGTTGCAATTATTGTTTGAAGAGGATGTGACTAGAAAAATAACAGGAAAATAGTGGTCTCTTAATACAAGTCACTATATTAAGCTGGGATATATTAAGAAATCCCCTCACTCATGAGTGTAGAGAATCTGTACAATTTCATCACTCATCAAAGGAAATGAAACGTTGACAACCAAATCGAAAGGCTTTACGTGATGTTCAGATGGATGACTAGATCAGAAAACATACACACACACACACACACACACACGTGCAGAAATTTCAGTACATGATCTAAAGCACAAGTAGGCATAGACGATAGAACATTGCACAAAACTCTTTAATAAGACATGACAATTTAAGAGACTAATGTCATTTTACCATGGACTTGGAGGGTTTTGTATATGATATTCTCACGTCCATGATGAAATGACTATCTAGTTTCTCAAAATCTATTCAATTATTTGTTTCAAGAAGTTTTGTACAAATTAATGTTCTATTGTGCATGTACACACACATGAAGAAGAAGCTTGGTGAGATATTCGATATGATAACGATCATGTTGTGTTGCTAATCCATGTTTGGTATGAAGCAAAAAACCCTTCCGTGCGTGAGGAGGCACATATAGTTGCCTAGTTGGTATGAAGCAACCGTCAATGTGCACGGCAAAAGTAAAAGACACTAATTAATTAAGGGAATTGTTATTAGCACTTCAAAAATCTCATTTGACACTCCAAACTTTCTATAATTAGAAAGAAAAATACACTTGTAAGGAGTGTAGAATGAGATTTTTGGAGTGCTAATAACAGTTCTCTTAATTAATAATGTTATTCAAATAGTCATACATGGTGATTGGTCTAGTCGAGTGAGAAAGGCTTTGATGACTCACGTTTCATATTAGGGAACGGAGAGTGAAGGAAAGAGAGGGCAACCCTCAGCCCGATCATCCAATTCGATCTTCACTGAGAAGGAGTGCATGATGATTTTTTTTTAGTTGATCGTCCAATCTGATCTTCATTGAGAAGGAGTGCATGATGATATTTTTAGCATCAATAATAACAGCATCATGAACCTTCATTAGTACATGCGCTACATGATATGAGGGCATGCATATAGAGAAAATAGACTTGGATGTCTCAACACGGTTCATGAAGTATGAGTTAGCAAATAGGGTGCTGACATTTGGAGTTCATTTGCTAACCATCTTCCTGACTACGTTATTATATTAGTGAGTTTTATAAGTAGGGTCGATATCTATTAGAGAGGTGGTCAACAATATTGTCAAATCCAAATAGCATTATTCTAGCAACTAAATCATGTTGTAGGAATTGATGCACATCTCTATCCTTAAGTCATTCATCTCGTCATCAATATCTCCGAGGTCTTCAAGAACTGATAAATGTTGCTTCAATATAATTATGCCCATAAGGATGGGAAACCAGCCATCAGTGACCCAAATCTCTAATGGAGCCAGTCATCATCAACATCTCCTACGTCTCAGATGTCACAGTTGTGAGTACTCATTGTGTAACCAGACTCACCGGTACCCCTTCCTTTGGCTCGTGATGAAGTACTCAAACAAGTATCAAGATACCCATTTGTTATTTTGGGTACCTAATGGCCATCCCTAGATGTGAGGAGGCCACACCAATACACAGCTAGATAAACAAGTTGGATTAATGCACTAAAGGAGAATAGTAGAGAGCATGAAGCACTCTTCACCTATCTGAATCCACCGATCAAAAGGGTACGAGTTAGAAGAGAACTCCGTCTTCCTGATGAGCCTAAGTCTCAATTTTCATTACGTAAGGACGCATGTATCCTTGACATAGAAAAACCCTAGATGCCTAGGGAAAACAAAGGACTCTGTGTTAATTGTAAATAAAAGACGAATATATGATTTAGCGACACACAGTCTGATAAGAGTCTGAAGAAGAAATCAATCTTTTGAACAAACAAGAAGCTCAATTTTCATTTGATTAGCATTCAAATGTGGATGGTTGATCATAGAGTTGGTATATATAAAAATTCATAGAAACCACAATAATTCCATATATATGTAAAATTCTCAACCAGCATAATTCAAAATTAGGAACAATATAATACTACTTTTGCAGCAATATAGAGCCCATAGAGAGAACTTACTAATGAACTCAATTCAGCTTCATGCATCACCGCCTTCATGTTTCAATCCTCATAAAATAACAAGTAAATGCGAAAGAAAATAGTACAAAAGGACTTGATGGCATGGAGTTGAATGTTGCAGTCCAGAGGGGGGCTCCAAAGCTTTCCTGGTGCATTCGGGTTGGAAATCTATTTGGCGCCTGAAATTAGTATGAGGATATAGGAGTTCAAAGAATTAATTAATTAGATTAATGAAAACACTTGGCGTAGATTAAATTGTAAATGGTCAAGTTAATGCATTTTAACAAAATATATGTAAGGAGATTATGTGAGGATGTGAAGGTAAAATAGTTCCACATTGGTGAAAGGAGAAACTTTGCAAGACTTATAAGAGATTGAGCTACTCCCCATATTGTCAATTGGTTTTATGGTGGAACCTCAACTTTCTTCATGGTATTAGAGCTGGTTGATCCATGTGTAAAGCACAACGGCCACATGTGCTTCACGTCACCCAATTCGTGTTGTCCACGTCGTGTTTGGCTTGAAAATCCCCACACTTGAGGGGCGTGTGAGGATGTAAAGGTCAAAGAGTCCCACATTGGTGAAAGGAGAAAACCTTGCAAGGACTTATAATTAAGAGGTTAGGCTACTCCGTATATGGTCAATTTTTTGTATGGTGGAACCTCAACTTTCTTCAGATTAAACTTGTTTTCTTATTTTGGAACTAAATGTTTTCTTATTAATTAGGACATTATTACAGAAGCAGTTGTGATCAACTATATGGATAATGATAAGGAGATTCTCTCAAAATGTAACTCTTCATGAATTCTCTGTCACCTCACAGTTTAACGTCAATTTCTGTGCCAACAAATATTGTGCCAAAAACATGATTTGGCAAAGTCTATGATGAGTCCCACTTTTAAAAGAATTCCCTTAGCATTCCTCAAACTATATATATATATACTCCCGTCAATATACTGATCATTATTTCGATATACGTAGTAATCCAATTTTAATTTTGTATTTGGACAAAACGAATATTTTGGATTAGTATGTTTAATCATATGTACGTAGTAATCCAAACAACACGTAATACGTACAATGTTTTTATCGAAAACTAATCAAGCCATTAAGCAGTTACCGCTAGCATTAATCCCATCCTATTTAGGCAAAAGACAAATTGGTTCAGGTGCAGCGGTCAATTCATTGCATACTGAATAATTAACCAAGACAATGACATTCCATCATAGTGAATATAAAGAAGGGAAGAAAAAGCAAAGTAAATTATTTAATGTCAGGTCAAGACAAATCTTGTGCAGCTTGAAAAGATTTAGTGTTAATGGTACATGAGATCTTAGTAATTAATGGCTAATGTGTCATGAAAACCCAGGAGATGGATAAGCATTTGGTCTATCCTACGTACGCACTGCCCCCATCGAGATCTCTCATCATAAAATTGCATCAAGATTATGACAAAAACATTATATATATATATATATATATTATATGTATATATATGAGAGTATGAATGTCAACAGTGATACTGTTTGTGTCCATTCATGGCGAGCACAAGATCGTGCAGAATCCCAAAAGGGCCATGAATACAAAAAAAGCAAAAACATATTTATGAAAATATTATATATTTTTTTGAAAAACCCACAAAAACCCATAATTTTGCATGTGAGAGAGAGAGAGAGAGAGAGAGAGAGAGAGAGATACTAAGGTTGTTTCAACTTTCAAATGTCTGTCAAAGAAAATAATTAAGTTAAAGTTACTAATTAAGGTACTGTTATTATGTCTTTTCTCTTAACATTAAAGTTAATAGCAACTAGCTAGCTGCTCTGCAATTAGGGTTTAAAATATTCATGCCGTAGGGTTTTATAACGAATTACTGAATTGAGATCGCTACGATTTGAAGATGCATATATACGTCCTTTAGCATACTTATTTTCTCTTTACCTATTATACATTGGCTGAAATTTTGTTATCCAAACAATCAGGGACTGAAAACTTCATGTAACATAATTGACAAAAACCCAGAATTCAGCTTCATGAATAATATATATATATATATATATATATATATATATATATATATATTATTCATGAAGCTGAATTTCATGCTGTTATATATAGCCAAATCAAAATCAATCCATCTATAGATTCTACTATACTATATATAGCAACATATGAAATTACCATTTTGTGGAGAAAGACGGGCGATCGGTCGAGATTCAAGATTGCTGCATGGAGATGTTGGGATTATGGTCAAGATTTGCCTTCATTAGATTTCTCTTCTTTTTCTTCTTCTTGTACGGAATTCCCCGAGCCTTGGCTTGAGAGTCCCTCACCTCACGCAGATAGACTCTTATAGCTCCACTTGCAAATGGGTTTGTTTCTGGCAACCCACCATTTTCTTCATAAGCAGCTCTCAGCCGTCCGATCAGTGCATCAAGGCTGCCCCAAGCTTGTCTTAGCGGACAGGTGCAAGGGCCAGGAGGCTCAGGTTGCCCAAAAAACACACATCCTTGAGCGTGCACCTTGGTCTTTCCAAATTGGTCCAGGTACCTTAGGAAATCAAGCACATGGTTGGAGTTACTCTGTGAAAGAGCTACTGGAGGCCTCTGGTTCCTCAAGTACTGCCCAAAAGTGTTCCAATCTCTCCTCTTCTGTGACTCGTACCGGCTCAGCTGAGCCGGCGGCTGCGAAGTCTGCTTCTTTTGCTGATGATCAGTAGTAGTAGCAGAAGCAGACGACGATCCTTCCGCTACATCTTTTCCTTTGCTGGTAGACATCCCGGCGAGTGATAATTTTGTTTTGTTTTTTACTATTTCTTTGAGTATGAGAGAAGGTGGAAAGGAATTTGGCTGGAGAAGAAAACAAATTTGCAGTGGGAGAGAAGAAAAAGAAAATAATAATAATTTTTAACAAGAGATCACATCAAGGGCGCTAGCTAGTGAGGAGACATGATATGGGACCAATGAAAGTGCTTTAGCTCCTTTTTTTCTTCCCCTCTCACATTATTTTCTTGCTTTAATGGTACTATTAGCTAGTGTTAATATTACTTTATTTTTTTTCTAAATTTTTATTATTGTGCTTGCATCACCAAAGCAATCATTATCGACTATATTAGCGTAATTTGTACTATGGTTTAAACCCTGGTGATTAAGGAATAACCCTAGTTAGCTTGGGGTTTAGTTTAATTAGCATGTAGTAACAATTCAGGAAGCCACAAACTGAATTAAAATTTACCATTAATAAAGCATAAAATCCTTGGAAGTTTGCAATAATATTAGCTTAATTTGGTCAAGGTGAGTTCATTTAACATGTGAACAAGTTCGAGAATTTCATGGACTTCATCAGTTCAATTCTTTGCCAATACGTTTTGTGTTTATTTATTTTTGTAAAGACTCCAAATTTAATTATTCAATGCATTGGTAACTGGTAAGTCCTCCAAATGCTACAGAAACAAAAACTCGATGACTGAAATTGAACTCAGTCCTACCCTGGTCTCCTGGTTTGATCAACAGTTCCATTTTTTGACTTTTTTTGGTGGAGGGGTAGGCATATATAGCAATCAGTATTTAAGATTAGCAGGTTGACCCTCAAACAATTATATAGTAATATAGTTTCTAAAAATAATAATTATCATTGCCCAACTTGGTTTAACTAATCTAAATGCTCACCCTCAACTACTAATCGCACAGGTAATTTGAGTAGGCAAACTCATTTTGATGACCCACGTAGACAAAAGCCAGCTCCAATGGTAAGAAAATTGAGTTTGCAAATTTTGTCTAGTCTCCTAAAATAGGTAATGTTGCTTTTATAGTAAAATATTCTATGTGGAGGAAAATGACAAAACTAAAATCTCAAAGCAGATGTTATAGATTAAATAAATATATATATATATATATATATATATATATATATATATATATATATATATATAAGGATAGGATCAAAGAACAAATACTTTTACAAACATTTTTACGCTTCCTTGTAGCCTTTAGATTTTATAACATTCAACGATCTAAATTAAGAGTAATGTGAAGAGTTTTAAACATTAAATGACTTGAATGATGATGCGGATCATAATTAATAAGGAAAATACTAATCTAAATCAAAACAAATATCTAATAGAATAAAATAAATAAATAATCAAAAATTAAACCCTAATAACAAAAAAAAATATCTCTTTGTCGATGAGGTCTACAATGTTCAAATAATTAGAATTTTAACCCTAATGAGTGCAAAGCATGATGCTCCTATTGCCACAGTAAGATCGCTAGAAACATCAGAGATTTGCTTGTATAATAGAAAAAAAGATTGTTGAAAAATGGAAACGAAGCGAGGCAAGAAAATCAATATCTAAATTACAATCTAGAACCAAAAGCATACATTCTTATAGGTACCAACATATCAAAAGCCTTAAAGGAACACAACACATACATTGGACTGACAATCAAAACATATGGAAGGCGTATTGAGATGGTTGGTTTTTTTTTATTTGAAAAACTTAAAGGGTAGAAAAATCATCAAATACATGAATTGACAAAACTAAAAAAAATTCCAAAACCTAATTTAACCACCCTACATATATGAACAATAATAGATTTTAGGGTTTTGTTTTGCTTATGTAGTGGAGGTTCAAGCATGGAAGTTGCAGACATGGGGATCGGAAATAGAGGTTGCAGCCTCATTTCTTATTTTCACGATAAGGGTTTCTTCCTTTTTTTTTTTAATTTTCTTCTAGGTTTTATGTTTTTTCAATTTTATTTTTATCTTTAATATTAGTTAAAATCAACATAAGCATTCATGTTATTTAATGAATAAATAAGAACCCTTAGATGTTATAAAATTTAAAAGCTACAAAGAAGTGTAAAAATGTTTGTAAAAATATGATCATATCCCCCATATATATATATATATATATATATATATATATATATATATAATTTTGCCTACTTGATTTGCCTAACTCATTGAGTGAAAAACTTTGTCTATACTACAATTAAGCAGGCAACATTGCCACGTCAACCTTTATACTACAATTTTGCCTAATTTAATTGCGTATACCAATGTAGATATATACCCTATCTCATAATATTTTTAATTTTTTTGATATATACTCTATCTCATAATTTGAACTTATCGTTTTTAGGTCATATTGAAATATGTTTCCAACAAAAGTTTACTTAAGTCAGAAACCGTTTAATTATCTAAGTGCGACCTAATAAAATAAGAACCAACCTTGTGTTGTCGATAACTAATGAAATGTTCCTAACGATAATAATCAAATGGTCAAATGATTTTCAATTTTAGTGAAATTTGCAAAAATGATCTATGAGTGAGAACATGAAAAATGAATAGTTCAAATTATAAGTTTACTAACTTATTAACACTTGAACACGATTATCTACACACGCATACTTAAAACCACAATTCAATCAACTAAAATAGCCTACGCTACCATGTGTGTCATCAAGCAGAGGCCTTGGTGCTTTGTTGAGGAGGCCCCGTCACCATAAGATAATTTTTCGTATAATATGAATATTGTTGTAAACATTCATAGTTTAAGTGTGATTGTGTTAATCCTAAATTTGATTTGATTTTAGTTATCATTTTCTATTGTATCTTGTATTCCTTGGGATGAAGGAATATCCTACCTCCTTTTACTACTATAAATAAAGGCACAATGTAGGAGGGATAACAACACACATTCCCCTACAATTCTACAAACACATCTCTCTCTTTTCTTCTCTTTGCCGCCGGCCATCCTAAATATTGTCAGATAAAATAGACCACAACGCGTTATCAGCACGCTCCTACCATTGCGCTTAGGAATCTGACGCTACAGAATTTTTCTGCATCAAACCAGTTCATCCATATCATCATGCAATCATGTTCTTTCAAAACAACGGTGTTTATCTTGATATTTTTGCAGCCCTGATAGCATGAACATTCACCAAGATGCATGATCCAACTTTACGCTTTACGTATTTTAGATTCTTCATAAATTGTGTATGCCTCATAATCATAATTGTTGAAATTATGTGAATTTAATATTTGCTATGAATTGCATCAAATATATTTGTATATGCACCACATTGAAATTATCGTTTTGCATATGCATCAAATTGAATTGAAAAAAAAAATTTGGGAACCTAGGGTTCTTTCGAACCCGTGACCACCATCCTGCATATGGGTTTCCCCAAGCCAAGCCGAGAGCCTGCAGCTCTCTTTCTCCCCAGAAAACCCACAGAGCCAGAAGCTCCGAGTCTCAAAAACCAACAAAACTCGACACCTTTCATGGTGTCCTCGACCACGGCATGGCCTGCAGCCATGGCCTTGAACCTTTGGTTCATGTCGCTGATGACCAGAAGTCGTCCCACGTCAAAAATTGGACTGAGATTTGCCGAAATCTAGTCGGAATTTTTTTTTTTGAAATTCTGATTCAATTTTTCTAGGGTTTGATTGAAACGATTGAAATGTTAATATCTCCACGTTGTAATCATAGTCGAAAACACCCCAAAAGGGTACACCCGAGTCTTCCCATCCAAGATTTGGCCACCTGCAATGGCGGCACCGATCACCTTCTCCAGCGGAATCACCTAGCCTCTCTAGGATTTCTTGGATCAAGCCTGACCCCAAATTTTTTGGGCCTGGCCTGGACTCAGGCTAAAAAAAATAAAGTTTTTTTTCTTTTGGGCTCGCCACTGCAAGCCCAGTTCGACCCCCTCATTTTTCGGCCCAGCACTGCATCACACCAGCCCAAATGGGCTCTAGTGTTCTCCCGTGCCCCGTGCTGCAACGGAACCTAGCTCGTGTGGCTGCTGTGTTTTCCCTGCATCATGATACACACGGTTGAGACCTTCTTTGGGCCTCTGCCACCTGGGCCTGCGTCTGCAGCCCAACCCTATGTATACGGGCTTATTGCCCTGTCTTGGCCCGACTTATTTCCAACCCAGATTGGGCCTAGACCCCTCAGCACCCATTTTCTTAAGCCACCCCGTCGGCTTATGTGATTTTGTTTTTTGGGCCCCGAATTTTATTTGCCTAATTATTTTTAGGCCCAATGGGTTTTATATTTTTTCACCCACACTTTAATTTGGCCCGAAGTCCAAATAAATTAATTCAATTATAATTATAAACTTAAAATTCTATTTTTGCATATATATATATATATATATATATACACACACATATATATATATATATTTGTGTTTGCCTGCAGAAATATATGAACCTGAAGTTCATAATTATTTTGAAACCTGAAGTTTCTTATAAACATGCCTTGTTTAAAAACCTGAAGTTTTCACTTAAAAACATCACCCATGAAAACCCGAAGTTTTTTCATGCAAAAATAAACCAATACATGTCTATTAGAACCTGTATGTTCTACTCCTACGTGAATGGATTGATTCTTGTCCATTACACTAACCACATCTTGTCCATCTATTTTGTGAAGCTCCACCTCATTGCAAAGAATTTGCGTCCTGCCATTGAAGAAGCAACGGACGAGCCTATTGGCGAAGCTGAAAAAGCCACCGCTATGATCTTCATCCGAAGACATATCTATGACGCTCTGCAAACTGAGTATCTTGCTAAGGAGGATCCACGTGCATTATGGGTCGCTTTGGCTGATCGTTTTGATCACCAAAATGACATATTCTTGCCTGAAGCAAGACACAACTGGCAGCACTTGCACTTCCAAGACTTTAAGTCTGTGAATGAATATAATTATGAAGTTTGTCAAATTCGATCATTTCTCAAGTTTTGCAATGAAACTTTGACTGAAGATGATATCCTAGAGAGTACCTATTTTACCTTCTCTGCTTCTAATATTGTCATGCAGCAACAATATAGAGCTCAGAAGTTCACTAAGTTCTCGGATTTGATCTCTGTTTTACTTCTAGCTAAAAAGCAGAACCAGCTATTAATGAAGAATCATCAAGCTCGACCTACTAGGGCAACTGATGTGCCTGAAGCACACTATAGCACTAACCAACGCCCAAAACGCCAAAAAAAGCGTGGTAGGGGCTGCTAGAAGCTATCCCACCAAGGTCAACAGAGTCAAGGCCCATCCAAGGGAGGAAACAAAGCCCATAAGCGCTCCAACCTCGCTCTCAAGGCCCCGAACTTCAAGAATAAGGGCAAAGCACCTGAAACCATGGATGTGGATATGTGATATCGCTGTGGTTCAAAGGATCCTTGGTCCCGTGTTTGCCGAGCTCCCAAAAAGGTTGTAGATGAATATCATTCTCGTCGTAAGAAGTTTGAATCAAACTTCATGCAAGTGAACGAATCGGAGACTACAAAGATTGAGGTTTCTGACTTTCAGGAGGATACCACCCCTATGGAAGATTAGAATCTTAGACATAGACTTATTTTTTAGTTGAAATAAGATAATTGGGGCCGAATTCCACCTAGTGGCCGAACCCCCCTTGTTTTTGGTTGATTTTTGAACAATTTTCCTTTATGTTTTGGATTATTAGTTGGTGGTTTGTTTTTGGATATTAAGTTTTTAATCCTTGAATAAATGAAATTATTTTGAAATGATATTTGTTTTTATAAACTTTTATGCATGTGACTGATTCAAATTAATTTTTCATTCTAGATATGACTAGTGGGAAAGTTAATTGTCTAGCAGATAGTGCAACCACGCACACAGTTTTGCGTGAACACATCTATTTCACTAACTTCATACCTAAGAATACACCTCTGACAACCCTCTCAGGCCCATCCAACCTAATAGAAGGATACAGTAAGGCACGTATAATGTTATCCAATGGTACAATTTTGACCATTGCTGAGGCACTCTATTCTCCACGTTCCGGAAGAACGTTGTTAAGTTTTAAGGATATTAGAGATAATAATTACCACGCTGAAACCCACGTAGAAAACGGAGTTGAATTTATGTGCATAACTTCCTACGAATATGGCCAGAAGCGTATTCTAGAGAAGATGGAGCGTATCCCGAGTGGTCTGTATACTACGACCATACACCCCATAGAATGCCACTATGTGGCCGGCCCTACTACTGGGAACGCCCACGAAATTACATTTTGGCATGACCGTTTGGGACAGCCTGGACGATTAGCGAAGCGCCGTATCCTCAAATCATCACACGGGCATCCACTAACCTAAACTTTAGGTTCGATCCAAGGAATCGCATGTCAAACATGCTCTATGAGAAAGCTTATAACAAGATTCGTTCAAATCCTCCCATTTTTCTACAACGGATTCAGGGGGACATTTGTGGACCGATTCACCCTCCCTGCAGACCATTCAGATACTTTATGGTTTTGGTTAACGCTTCCACACGTTGGTCACACGTGTGTTTGTTGTCCACAAGGAATGTTGCATTCTCCAAACTGTTGGTTCTGGTTATCAAGCTCAGGGCTCACCACCCTGATTATCCGATCAAATTTATTCGATTGGATAATGCTGGAGAATTCACATCTAAAACTTTTGATGATTATTGCATGTCGGTTGGGGTTGAAGTTGAACATCATGTACCTCATGTTCACACCCAGAACGGCCTGGTAGAAGCTTTCATTAAGCGCTTACAAATGATTGCTCGATCATTGGTCATACATACCAAGATCCCGATCGCTGCTTGGGGCCATGGAATATTGCACACAGCAAAGTTGGTCCGCCTGAGGCCTATTGCGACACAACCATTTAGTGCCCTTCAGTTGGTTACCAGATACGAACCTGACATATGGCATCTGCGCGTTTTTGGTTGTACGATATATGTGCCGATCTCGCCGCCCTTATGTACAAAAATGGGGCCTCAGCAAATGATGGGAATCTATGTTGGATATGATTCTCCTTCGATTATTCGTTACTTAGAACCTTTGACAGGCGATCTGTTTACTGCTCATTTTACGGATTGTCACTTCTATGAGACAGTCTTCCCATCGTTAAGGGAGATAAGAACGTCACAGTTCATGAAGAACGACGCGATTTGTCTCATTTAGATCCCCGCATTGCTCAGTTTGAAACTGAAGTGTAGCGCATATTAGATCTTCAAAGCATAGCTCAGAGCATGCCAAATGCTTTCACCGATCTAGCGCACGTGACAAGATCACACATTCTAGCTGCGAATATGCCTTCAAAGATGGATGTACCAAATGTACGACGGACTGCCCTCTTGGAAGCCCGGGACGCCAATTCTGGTGATCCACGTACATTAGTGGCTAGCTAATCATCTACCCATACACAAAAGCGTGGCAGACCCCTTGGTTCAATGGATTCACATCCCTGAAAATGGAAAACCACGACACAAGGTCCTGAAGCACCTACCGTGAATCCGACTATCACTTACTCATTTTACCCAACTCATAAGGAAATTCTAGATTATGGAATCGTCCTTGAAGGGACAAATCTTCCTCCCGAGAATCGTGAGATTTCGGTCTATTATGCTAGCTTAGATGATGTGTGGTGTAGAACTGAGATGATTGTCGACGATACATTAGCATTTGCAATAGCTACTAAGATCATGTTGAGTGATGACATTGAACCGCGTTCTGTTAATAAATGTCGATGTAGAACTGATTGGTCAAACTGGAAAAAAACAATCCAAGTCGAACTCGATTCGCTTGCGAAACGTAACGTGTTTGGACCTGTAGCTCATACTCCTCCACATGTGAAGCCTGTTGGCTACAAGTGGGTTTTCGTTCGGAAATATAATGAGAATAACAAAATTGTGCATTACAAAGCTCATCTTGTTGCACAAGGCTTTTCACAACGCCCTGGGATTGACTATGACGAAACTTATTCACCCATTATGGATGTGATTACTTTCACTACCTTATCAATTTGGTAGTTTCCGAAAAACTGGATATACAGCTGATGGATGTAGTAACCGCGTATCTCTATAGGGATCTTGATACAGAAATCTATATGAAAGTTCCCGAATGACTTACATTGACTGGTTCAAATATTTCCAAACCCCAGAACACGCTCTCAATTCGGCTGAGGCGTTCACTCTACGGTTTGAAACAATCTAGAAGAATGTGGTATAACCGTCTGAGTGAGTATTTGACTAGTCAGGGATATGTGAACAACGAATTATGCCCTTATGTGTTCATTAAGAAGTCACATTCCGGATTTGCAATTGTTGCAGTATATGTCGATGACATAAATCTCATCAGAACTCCTAAAGAGCTCACGAGAACTGCCGCGCACCTAAAGTCGGAACTTGAGATGAAAGATCTAGGTAAGACTCATTACTGTCTCGGTCTCGAGATAGAGCATTTTTCAGATGGAATCCTAGTATATCAATCGAATTACACCCAGAAGGTGTTGCACCGCTTTAATGAGGATAAAGTAAAGCCTTCAAGTACTCCTATGGTCGTTCGTTTGCTAGATGCAAAACGAGATCCCTTCCGTCCGAATGAGGATGATAAAGAGATTTTGGAGCCTGAAGTTCCTTATCTAAGTGCGATAGGCGCTTTATTGTAGTTAGCTCAATGCACTAGACCCAACATCTCCTTCGCTGTTAATCTTTTGGCAAGATACAGTAATGCACCAACACGCAGACACTTACTGGCGTGAAAGACATCTTCCGTTACCTTAAGGGTACTACGGATTTGGGCTTGTTCTATCCCTACGAATCCTCGAATGGTGCCGCACCCTATGCTCCTCGAGTCGATTCTCGCCTTGTTGGTTACGCCGACGCAAGATACTTTTATGATCCGCACAAGGCGCATTCTCAAACGAGTTATGTCTTTACCGTTAGAGGCACCACAATCTCTTGGAGGTCAACTAAACAGACCTTAGTTGCCAACCATGCTGAAATTCTCACCTTACATGAAGCAACTCGGGAATGCTTTTGGTTGAGAGCAGTAGTGGGCCATATTCGAAGCTCCTGCGATCTTTATCCCGTCGTTGATGTCCCAATGACGATATTTGAAGACAACGCAGCATGCATCGAACAACTCAAGAAGGACCAAGCATATTACGCCGAAGTTTTTCTTTTCACATCAACAACAATAGCATCTAAAGATTGAAGTCACGCAAATCCGTTCACAAGACAATCTGGCCGACCTCTTCACCAAATCACTGCCGAATACGACGTTTCAGAAACTTGTTCATGGAATTGGTATGCGTAAACTTTCTGAGTTGTAACTTTGCTATTTCTGTTTGGAATTATGTCAAACTCAGGGGGAGTATCATGTAGATACTTGCTTGATCTTAATGTACTATTTTTCCCTACGATTAGGAGCATTTTTCCCACTGGGTTTTTGCTACCTAACTAGGTTTTAACGAGGCACCCACCTTGGGCTGGTTATATCCTTGATGACATCATTTAGATGTTTCTTTTGACTTTTGCATTTCTCACGCATTTTTCCTTAGACTATGGATTTTGTCCCTGCTCGGGTTTTTTGCCATAGCCTTAGGGTTTTTTAGTGAGGCTTACTACTTATGCAAGTTCCTACCTTATTGAGAATAAGCATTGTTCCTCAGAATTAGTGTCGATGAGTCGACTTCCTCAACTTCTGCATGATGCTAAATCTACCTTGAGTATTTGCACACTCAAAGGGGAGTGTTGTAAACATTCCTAGTTTAAGTGTGATTGTATAAATCCTAAATTAGATTTGATTCTAGTTATCCTTTCCTATTGTATCTTGCATTCCTTGGGGATGAAGGAATATCCTCTCTCCTTTTACTACTATAAATAAAGGCACAATGTAGGAGGGATAACAACACACATTCCCCTACAATTCTACAAACACATCTCTCTCTTTTCTTCTCTTTGCCACCGGCCATCCTAAATATTGTCAGATAAAATAGACCACAACAAATACCACACCACTGCCAATAATGATGCTTAGTGATGAATACTATATAGCATAATTTAGTGATGAATACCTTGATCCCAACAAGTTTGTAAATTTATCCTTTTGAAAAATTTTCTGACCCCTATAGGTGCATAGCAGCCGCAGAAGAAATAGGAAGAGGATTGTCTGCCCTCCCAATTTCGGTGTCCTTCCATGCCCTCCTGTTTGTGTGGTCACGGTTAAGCCACGTTAATATTTTATATTACTATTCATTTTTGTCTTATTATCTCTATAAAAAAAATAATATAAAATGTTGACGTGGCTTAACCGTGACCACACAAAACAGGAGGGCATGGAAGGGCAGACAATCCTCCTCCGAATAAATATTGGGCATTGGAATATTATATGAGCAGTAGCATATGAAATATTATAAAAAATCCATACTTTCCCATTAGTTAATTCCAAATTCTATTAGGCATTGGACTTAATTTTCCATTAGTTAATTGACTTAATTCCATTAGTCAAGCCCCAAACACTGAAGACTAAAAGTGCCTAATTAGGTTTTTTTGTTGTACTTTTGGTTGAGTCAATGGTTGTTAATTTGATCAAACTTATATTATGTGGTTAAGTTGGTTCGTCTTAATTTTATCCAAATATAGAGCTCACACTATTTGAAAATGAACTTAAGAATTATATTTCTACCATGCATTTGCATAATAAATTTTCTAAGTTGAAAAGAATTAGTAGTCTTGGACAAAAGTTGGTGGAGACAAAGAGGGATAGACAATATCCCCTTGGTGTACATGCTAGTGAAATTAGCAATAATTTTACCAGTTGCGAGTCTTGCGACCGCTTCTGTTGAAAGAGTTTTTTTAGTGATGAATATTGTGAAGAATCAACCTCATAATAGGATGGGTGGTCATTGGTTGAATGATAGTTTGTTTGTATACATTGAGAATGACATATTTAATTATGAGAACACGTCGTGGAAAATTATAAATGAAGTACAATTGATTTTTGAAAGCTATTTTTTGACCCATCGTTGTAAATTTTTGGTTCCGTCATTACTTATTAGATTCTAATGATACTGTTTATATCCTTCGACAAAATATTTAAAAAAAAATTAAGAACCAATAAAAATCTCTGTTGTGTTTTTGTTTGTCCCTCGATATAGCAATCGAACAGCCTCGCAATTTCACAACGGTGAAAACGTTTTCATATATATAGGTTGTATAAGTTTGAGAGCAGAAACGCTTCGTCTTGTACCTAGCTAATAGCTATATGTTTTAAGGTCAAAAGTTGGTGAGGCTAATATTTTGGAATCTAGGGTGTGTTCAATTAGAATTTTGAGAGATTTTAATTCTTTTAATGAATTTAGGAGTATTCAATCAGGATTTTAAGTGATTCTCTGAAATTCAAAATGTATTCAATTAGAATTTTAATATAGTTTATTAAAATCCTTAGAAATCCGGGTGTATTCAATTAGGATTTTAGAGAAGTTTATAACATTCTAGGTGTATTCAATTAGAAATTGATTTTAAAGAATTTGATAAAGTTGAAGAATTAGAGGGAATTAGAGAGATTTCGTAGTATATTTTAAGTATCCACAAATCTCATCTCTCACCATGAGATTTCGAAGGAATTAAATCAAAATTTTATATGAAATCTCTACAAATCAATTAAACTCCATAAAAATCCATGGATTTAGGGGGGTGTATTCAATTGAGAATTTGAGAGACTTTAATGGATTTTTATGGAGTTTAATTAATTTGTAGAGATTCCATATAAAATTTTGATTCAATTCCCTCGAAATCTCATGGGAAGAGATGAGATTTGTGGATGCTTAAAATATACTACGAAATCTCTCCAATTCCTTATAATTCCTCAACTTTCTCAAATTCTTTAAAATCAATTTCTAATTGAATACACCTGGAATGTTATAAACTTCTTTAAAATCTTAATTGAATACACCCGGATTTCTAAGGATTTTAATAAACTATCTTTAAAATTATAATTGAATACACCTTGAATTTTAGAAAATCACTTAAAATCCTGATTGAATACCCCTAGAGTCATTAAAAGAATTAAAATCCCTCAAAAACCGAATTGAATACACCCCCTTAGTCTCTCAAATTCTCAATTGAATACACCCAGTCTTGAGCCTTTCACAGAAAGTTAGTACATAATTTTTATGTTTATAGCGAAATTTTATCTTTAGGACATTGTCCGTATACAGAGTTTATCTACTCAACAAGTCAGTCTATTTCAATTTGTTTTTTCTCTGCTGTTCATGCGATCTTACTGTTATAACGTACTATATTTGTTATAGTTGCACAACTACTGTTATCTATTTGCTTTCGTTTTCTGTTGACAGTATTGCCTACTAAATTTTTATCTGTCAAGAAAAGTATGCAAACTTACACTTTTTTTATAATTATTATTATTAAGGAGGGTAGGAGGGAAGAGTTTGAAACTATTAGAATAATTTAGGAGATGGGGTAGTTTCGAACCCGGAAAGCATAGGTAAAAACCCAATATCTTATCTATTAGAATATTGGACCACATGCATGTAAGAAACCTGCTGAAACAGTTCAACATGTTGAATTTCAAACCATTGAATATGTTGGAACCAAATTTTTACACCTCCCTACACGGCTAAGCAATCGCTGAAAACCTGCTTGCAGGATGAACAAACAACCGTAAAAACTACTTCTAAGGAGACGGTTAATCAAGTCAGTCAAGACTTTTAGATATGAGAGCATAGATGTTTGATGCCCTTGATAGGAATCCTAAGGGGTTAACACATCTATGCAAAAATTCAATTAAAAATAAGGTCATTTATTCAATTTGTAGAAAATAGATAGATGGTTCGTAATGTTTTTACCAAATCCGACCATATATTTTTACACAGTTCGATAATTGTATGATCTCATTATTATCCATTTTTTGCAAAGATGATATTTATTAAAGATAATTTATAAGATAAACAATTCTGATTATAAATATGAAACTCTATCAATCGGTCACAAAATACGTTGAGAAAGAACTCATCTTCAAGTATCGAGAAGCAAGTGAATTCCTTGCTTTAGATTACATCATTAGCTTCTTGAAATTAATGTATAATTTGATTCATTTTGCCTGCACCACACATGATAACTGATGGATTTTTAAATCATTAGTAAATCCACCAGATGATTCCTGGACAATCAACTCGTTGCAATTTGGTAAAGGCTTCCTAGAAAGTAACTTGGTGATTTAAAGTACTGGGCAAATTGAGAATCCACCAATCTGCTTTGCAAGTCGGTTAACATTTGAGAAACAAAAGTGAACGAAATGACATTTATGGCGGCAGATTTCTCCTTCTTTGAGTTGTGATTGGGACCTACTCCCAATTCTTAGCCGTATTCTGGAGGTTGGGAGGAGTTTTCAATCATGCTCCTGGTCATGGACTTCACGATCAGCAAATATGGCGGCAGATTTTGTCGCGAGAAATTTTTCACTGGAGATGTGCGGCTTCGGCTGGGTTGTTCAACCTCCATCTTCGTTAGTGGGCATCTTGAACAAGGACGGTCTTCCATGTCCTCCTTTGTAAGTAGGGTCTTGCTTACTTTGATAGATAGGGCGATGCTGGTTCCTGGTGTGGTGGCATCTCTCTTGATCCTATTTATCTTTGTCCTTGTTTCTCTGTAGCTGCAGAGTTAGCTTCTCTGCTTGTTGTTTGGCCTTATGCCTTTCTTTTCTATGAAGTTCTACCTTTAACCAAAAAAAAAAAAAAAAAGTGAACGAAATGACATTTATACTGCTTTGACAGAGAAGAAAAGAAAAGAAAAAATAAAAGTACTCTTATAAGTTTTTTTCACGACACACTTCAAGAGAAACTCAAAAACTTAAAGAGGTGTAAAACAAACAAAATGTGAACCGTTTCCTTGAAAGCACTTGCCATGTAAGCTTTTTAGGAAGTGGTTTTTCAAGACAGTTCTCAACCGTTAGATGCATATCCGGATCAACGGCTATTATGTCATGTGGCTCATTACTAGGCATAATACATGCTAATTGTAGTATGGGTTTGTTTGTTCTCTCTCTCACTCTAAGAACAAACTAAACAACAAGAAAACCCCCTAAATAAAGCTTACCAAAATCGAACCCTAAATTAATCCTGAATTTTTCTCACTTTGCTTTTTCTCAATCTTAATTTTCGTCTCTTTTCATGGAGGTGTGGTGGTGATCTTGGTGTTTATAGGTTTAAAAACAACACACGATATCATAGTATAGATAAAGTGCTTCCAATCGAGTCCTATTAAAATCTAAAAAAAACCAAACAATTGAACTGTTTTTTTATTTGAAAGCACTTGCCATGTAGTATTTTCAGCAAGTACTTTTTCAATAAGAACTTCATACTCAAAGACAGAATTTGAAAGTTTAATGATTTGATCAAGAAGCCCAAGCCCGACAAGAAAAAAACCTAAAGACTTTATCAAGAAGCCCAAACCAAAGCAACTAAACATAAACCTCCAAAAAAGTGGTCGTTAGGGTTTAACCCTTTCAAACGACGTCGCTGCGCCTCGCGGAGTAGAGTCCGGGCAAAATTTCCCCGCCCTACTTCCTTCCTTCCCCAACTCCAAGTCTCCAGACTCTCCATTGCCATACACTTCAACTTATCAAACACTTTCTCTTCGTTTCTCGGGAAAATACTTCAATTTTCTGGTAATCTTCTCCCCCCTTTCTGTAAATTCTGAATTTAATTGTCTTCTTTGTATATGTAGATTCATGCACAACACTGCTGCATGTTTGAAATTCCAATTGATGGAAATTAATCTCTTCTCGTACTGTTTTGGATTTTCTGCGATTATGTTTGGTGAAAGTTCCAAACTTTTCTGTAATGCTTGGTAACTTTCGCCTCAATTCAGCAGCTAATAAAGTTTTTCTTAATTAATTAACTAATTAGCCACTCAGTACTATGATCCGGTGATATTCCTCTTCATTTGGAAGTCCGGTGATATTCTTCTTCATTTGGAAGTGAAAGTTCTTAGGTTCGAATCTCGTGGAAAGCAAATTTGATACCAAATTAGGCTGCCCATTGAGTGGCTTAGCTGAACTCCCCCTCCCCTTAGTGTAAAAATATCGATGTACTCAAATAAAAATAAATTAACTAATTAAAATTTTTAATTTATCTATTTAGCTGCTAATATAGTTGTGCGTATATAATGGCATTTGGATTTTAAAAGTATCAGTGCTTTTGAAGAAGAAATCATGAGTAAAAAGGAAAATTAAATCTACCCTTTTACACGATAATGATACTTGGAGATATAACTCATTTTTTGAACATAAGATGAAAAATTCTGTTAGTGTTAATCGTAATCTGATAGTAATAAAGAAAACTTAAGTAGTAAGCGGAAACACGTGGCTTAGCAATGATGTCCATGTTCCCAAGTCCAGAATCCAAACAATGCTTCAACAGTAGAATAGTTAGGCAGATGCCAGAATTCTTAATCTTCTATTTCAAATTGTACAAAATTCGAAGTCTCATTTTTTCTTTGCCATGCTAGATTGCAATGAACGAATACATCGGTGATGAAACAATTAATGCACAAGAACAAAAGGAACATGAAATAGAAGACCTCGAGCTGCGTAGGCTTCTTGTACCGAAAGCAGAAGATCTGCCTCTCATCCCTCCCTCTTCTGTTGAATCCAACTTTGTCTCTTATTTCGCTCCAGGTTCTTCCTAATGTGTTCATTTGATTTTCTAATTAGAAAATAGCACAACTATTTGTGTAAAGCTAAAACATCTGTTTTGTGTCCAGATTTTATGAAGCCAGGACATGACCAGTACATTTATCGCCATGCCAATGGGTACAAAACCCAACCTTTTTCATTTTGTTTCACATATGTTTGTAACTTTTCAAAAGTGAAGTTTGATTGTTTTTAAATCGTAATATTATGTGCAAGATTGTGTGTGATTGGCTTGGCTCCAACACATGTGGCTCTTAAGGAAGAAGGGGGTATCTCGGCTGTTGATTTCAATGTTGGGAAATCTGATCGCAGTGGGATAAAGGTTACTGGAAAACGCAAGAAGGTATCTGTTCTTTCTCTAATTCTGACTATGGAAATTAGGTTCTCTCTCTCTCTCTGAGCTAGTAGCTTGTAGAAATTATTTATTTATTCTTTTAATTTTCTGGACAATTTCTTTATCGTTCCAGTTCATTTACATAATCTGTAATTGCTAAGCTTTTATCTCTATTAGTATATAATATTTTAGGTTTTGTAGTCTTAAACTTGATGAGGCATGGTGTGAGTTCTTGTAATGTGGTTTTGTAATATACGAAAATTGTTCTTATGCAGAATGCACAACACTTGGAGTCCAACTCAGCCTTGTGTAAAGTTTGTACCAATGATGCTACTTATATTGTGAGGTAGAAACCTATTTTTGTCTATGCTTTCTTCATCTTTCAGTTTTCATTATTCTGCATTCAACTCCTATCCGTATATGAGGTTTGAAGTTGTAGTTTCTTTTGACAGGTGTTGCGTAAAAGGTTCACTATTGGAAGTGAATGATAGATTAATCAAGCAGCCAGATTTGCTTAATTCAGCAGTAAGAATCAGTTAATACCCTTTTATTAGCAGTTGTCAGATTTTTACTGTATAGATCTGTATCGTTGGAGTCATTATTGTTAAATGGAATCAATGTAGGTAGGATTAAGCATATTTCCTCTTTTTTTGTACTGAACGCCCGTAACTGTGACATGTATACTTCCATATGTTTGAATCTGTAAAAACATTGTATGGTGCCTACTCTCCTCTCTCTCAACGTTTTGGGATGGTTTCTGAACCCTATGATTGATTAAGACTGGCATTGACGGTTGTGATGGTGTAGGCTTAGAATTCCTCTGTAACTGGGACTTGTGGGACTGAAAAGACACCACAAGCTTCTTCTCTTATCCATGCTGCAGTTTTACATCTGAAGATACCCTCTCAGGGCATCAGGCCATCACATGTATTGATTTTGCGTTTTCTTTTTCTTTTTGACTTAGCATCTTCTTTTTTACACTTTTTGACAGTAGTTTTAGTTCTTTATACTAGTGCTGCGGTTTGTAGGCTGGTGGCTCATTCTTCATACTTATTTGTCCCATTCCAGGCAGATAGAGAAGGATATATTGCCATTATCATGCCAAAGCCAGCAGATTGGCTCAAAGTCAAGGGTTCGCTGTTAAGCCTTGAAGATTACAAAAAGCTGAGGGAAGTTTCATGACTTGTCATAAAGTTTGCAAATTGCTCTTCTTTCATCACTGATCCTGGATGAAAAAGAGAGAACATTGAAATCTGCTGTCTCATCATGGTGCATACGAGATTACCCATCACTTACTCCTTGCTTGCGGTTGACACTGCTTTGATATCTTTTGCTTTTGGCAGTTTCAACGCAAACGATTGGTACATTTTCTCCCTTGCTTCTGTAGCATATATACCATCGAATTTCTATTATTTCAGAAAATAGTGATGGTTTTAATAAAGAACATTGCAGTTCATTCTTTGCATTGTTTTATAGCATTAAATTCTTCTGGTAGAACTGTATATTTGACGCTCGTAGTCAGGTAATTAGTGGATTCATTGCAACTAATCTGCCAAATTAAGGGCTGATGTAGTTTATGCGCCATTTATGAAAGGATTATTCTGCCAGCCATTACATAAAACATACTAAGTACAATAACAGAAGAAACCACACACTAAATTATCGAATTTCTACTTCGAATATTTGATGTAACCGACCGAAGTATTCACGTCCTTTATAAGAGTCCCAAGCAATGGTGCCAACAAACACTTAGAGGTATCTTCCCTGTAAAAGAACCCCAAGCACTTACAGTCCTGATCACACTTGGCCCTGCACTGTCCGACCTTCATTGGACCATCTCCCCCATCCAAATAAGGGCTCAGAAAGTGCTCAACATCCGCAACCTTGTAGTAGCTCGCTTTTGCCCCACTCTTACACTGTCCCAACTTTGGTGCTGCACAGCCCTTGCTCCAACCCAGAAGCCCTTTCGGGCTGGGGCACCCAACACACATGCCCCTACTACAGTACCCATACGGACCACATTTAGATGGCAATGCACATTCTCTAATGAAATAGCTCGAAAAGAATGCAAAGCTCTCTTCCCATTTCATGTTTCTCACTTTGTCATAGTAAGTATAGGCCTTGAGATTGCCATCGGACCCGAGTCTTAGAAATGTGTATGTAGCGTTGTAGTTGAGCTTGTTAAGGTTGATTTGTTGTCCATTGCCAATGGGACGAACTTGTAGGAGGTGCCTATGGCTTTGTGGTGGCGGTGGTGGAGCATTAACGTCCTGGTTTACGGTGAGCACAAGCTCATAAGCAATGCCATCATCGAACCCATCCATAATGTCAAAATCAAAGGTTACAGTGCTTCCGTAGTCGGTTCCTGTCCACCCGCCATATATAAGACGCTGGCCAGTATTGTTCAGGTACATAGTGAACCCAGTGTGGTCCAGAACAATACTGTATGGCCCATCAGAGCCATCGATATCAGATTTGCGACTAACAAGCTTGTTACGGCCATTAGTTGTGACGGATTGCCTTAGTAGAAGAGTATCAGTAGGGTAATCAAAGCTTTGCCATATGAATCTTCCATTCTTGTCATGGAGAACCAAGTTACCGTTTCCAAGTAACCCGATGCCTGTGACACCTTTGTTGGCTGTGTTGCTTTGCCAAACAACAGTCCCATCTGCTTCTCCGAGGACTAAGTTTCCCTCTCTCCCAAAAGAGAGAGTGGCTTTCTCGCGAACCGGGTGGTTCCGGTTTGCATCCCAGACCCACCGCACTTCATCCTTGGGAACACCGGCTCTGATAGCGAATATGTAAGAATCTGGGGTGGTGTTGTAGAAGCATAACCCGAAAGGATGTGTATAGAAGGTGTGGGAATTTGTTTGGATCACGCGGTAGGTAGCATGGTATTCTACGATTCCGCCTCCTAATTTGCCTTGGTTGATGAATTTGAAGGTTTGGTTTGTAGGGACTTGGGCCTGAATGGGAATGGCAAAGAGGATGGCAATGAAGGAGAAAAGGAAAACAGCTGAATGTGAAGTTTTAGTTGCCATTGAGTGATATTTGCTACTCGTTCTTGTGGAGGATTATATAAGGTAATTCTAGTGAGAATATATCAACAAGGTTAGGATCACCAAATTTACTCATTAAATAAAACGTTTTCACATCATGTAAAATAGACAGTGATTTTCACACTCCTATTTCCTACTACATTCTACTTCTTGTTTACGTCTTTTGATTCTCTTATGATCTATTCAATGTTAAAGCTAAAAAAAAATATAGGATGAGAAAGAGGAGTGCAAAAATAACTTGTACGAATTGATGCCACTTGGATGCCCTAAATGTGTAGGGTATATATACCTTCAGGGAGAGAAGGTACTAGATGACAAGTCAATGAAGGAGGGCTGGGGAGACAACTTTAAGATGCAGAACAAAGTTATATCCTATTTGCTGAGTCACTCACTCCACATGTGCTAATATCCTGTTTGCTAAGTCACTCCACATGTGCTAATATCCTGTTTGCTGAGTCACTCCACATGTGCTAATGTAAGACATATCTTCCTGCATTTCGAGGGCAAGCACAAGTCAAGCTTGGCGTCCGGACAAGCTTATCACTTGCATTGCATTGCAAATAACTTAGTACTACAATCTAGTGGTATTCATCATCACTTGTAAGTGAGAGTTAGGTTTGATTATCGTCAAAGACGAATTTAACCACATTATTATTAGCCCATTGTGAGTCTAAGTCCAACCCTCTCCTCTTAATGAAAATTATAAATTTGTCAATGACTATAGTGCCCTTATAGTTCAATATATATAAATATTTGCTCCCAGAGCTTTACAGCATAAACCACCGAAAAACGTCTTCCCCTCAACTAACCATGTCACTACCCTCCATGTTCATTTTCTCACTCTTTGCTTGCATTGCTCAAGCCAAAGTTCCAGCAAATCAAACTTTCAAGTACGTCAATGAAGGGGAATTTGGGCCTTTCATTACAGAATATGATGCAAGCTATCGTATGCTTGCTCCTTTTGCCTCCCCCTTCCAACTTGCTTTCTACAACACCACCCCAAATGCCTTCACTCTTGCTCTACGCATGGGTTTGAGGCGGTCGGAGTCACAGTTTTATTGGGTTTGGGAAGCCAACCGGGGGAAACCTGTCGGCGAAAATGCCACCTTCACATTCGGGACTGATGGGAATCTTGTCCTGGCCAATGCCGATGGCCGAGTGGCTTGGCAAAGCAACACCGCCAACAAAGGTGTCGTAGGCTTCGACTTGCTTTCAACTGGCAATATGGTACTTTATGACTCAAAGGGTAACTTTGTTTGGCAAAGTTTTTACTACCCATCAAACACTTTGTTGGTGGGTCAATCTCTGCGTGCCGGGGGAGTAAGCAAGCTTGTGAGTCGAGCATCGGAGGCAGAAAACGAAGACGGGTCTTATAGCTTGGTGATGGAGGCGAAAGGTTTGGCTATGTACTACAAGAGCAAGAACTCCCCACGGCCATCACTTTACTTCACATCTTCCAAATGGATTAGTGTCCAAAAGGGCTCATTGAACCATGTGACTTTGAAATGTTCGCCGGATGCTCATGAGGGTTTTGCTTACGACTTGAGCTTGGACTATGTAGCGGGAAACTCATCCTCCGGAGGAAATGTCATTCTTGCTAGACCCAACTACAACAGCACATCAACATTCCTTAGGCTGGAAATGGATGGAAATTTGAGGCTTCACACTTACTATAAAGTAGTTCGTTACGGTGCATGGGAGGTGACCTTCACGCTTTTCGATAAAGATTCGAAATGGGAAAACGGGTGCCAACTGCCGGAGCGATGCGGGAAATTGGGCATTTGTGAGGACAGCCAATGTGTTGCTTGCCCATCGTCTAAGGGACTGTTAGGTTGGAGCGAGAGCTGTGAGCCTGAGAAGCTAACTTCTTGTGATCCAAAGAGCTTCCACTACTACAAAGTTGAAGGGGTTGATCATTTCTTGAGCAAGTACGCAAAGGGAGATTCAATCAAAGAGAGTGATTGTGCTAAGAAGTGTACATTGAATTGCAAGTGTTTGGGCTACTTTTACAACCAAGACACATCAAAGTGTTGGATTGCTTATGATTTGAAAACTTTAACCAAAGTTGCCAATTCCACGCATGTGGGTTACATCAAAGCACCTAACCACTAGGCCAGAGAGAATGTGGAATGTGGAATTACAATCTAGTGTGTATTTTCTTGTTTTCTTAGCTTATTCTACAATGTCTCAATTGGGTTATATGATGTTAGCTCTAGGTATTACTCATGCTTATTCGAAGACATTGTTGTTCTTAGGATCTGGATCAATTATTCATGCAATGGGATACTGAAAAAAAAAAAAAAAAAAAAAAAAAAAAAAAGGGGGTTTCTCCAATGCTATGAATATAAAGAATCTTTTTTGTAAATTCTCGCCTACTATTAAATTTATATAACCTTAAGGATCCCTTCACACCACCCTCACCCCTCCCCCCAATGGAGATAATCTACAAGGTTCATAACTATTCCTCTTGCTATAGGATGTTCACTCAGCTAACATTTAGATCCGATTTTACCCAACTTTTTTTGTTCACCCTAACATTCCCCACTTGTCCAACTATTGCTGAGCTGTTTTTAGATATCAAACGGACATTCCCATATGAAAAGTGAACGTGGTTGTAACCTTTATGATCGACCACGAAACTACTGAGTATTTACTACCTACTGAAGCACCATGACTCGGGAACCTGTTGAAGCATCATGTCTTAAAGCACCATGCCTTAGGAACCTACTAAATAACCATGACTCGGGAACTTAATGAAGTATATATCCTTGCTGAGCCACTCTTGCCGATTCACATGATCAACCCCAAATAAGTGGTAGCCTTGACACGTGGCAACCATCTATTGACTATTTCAATAACCAATGGGAGGGTTTTCTCTTACGTACATGGAAGGGGATTGATTGTCACCGTGGTGTTCCATTCCAATAATGTAATATTGTGCAAAAAGAAAGCTACACATGACATTGTGTTATTGAATTGAGAAGCTACAGTAGCAGTAAATATCATTCCATGTATAGGGAAAGTCACTATACCTTGTACAGGTAATTACCATTTACTACCCTAAGCACTACGTACCCGCCTGACCTCTTAATCACTCTCAGTTAGCTTAAACATCAAAGACTCTTCGGCTAGTACCAAACTGGTGCCCTTGGATACTTTTCTTTCCCTTCAGATTATCTAACATTTCCACATGTTGACCGGAGCGCGCCATTAGAATTCACCTTCATCGACTATTCGTTGGTCCAACTTTTATTCATCAACAAATCCAGTGAACTCTCTGGACAACTGTATGATGTTGGACCACCACAGACTTGAGAGTTGGTGGTAATGAACTAGTGGCATAGGCTTATAGCCGCATACACAAACTTCATGGTGTAGGAGTAGGACCATCTCATCATTTCTTTGAACGCAGAATCTCGTGCATATCGCTAAAATTAAAGTATATTAACCGTCCAAACCTATCAGTTATCTCAGTTTCCAGATTTTATGTGGATAAGATCTATTGTGTTTATGGAAAGTGGTTGGTATTTAAACTTTTTGTTCGCTGAGTCATACACAGTCAAAGTAGCGAGGGAGCAACGAATTGTTATCTGGTGGAAGACATGCATGCATGCATCAGTAGGTAGTTGAGTTCTTTAGTTGAAACTTCAAACCGTACCACATGCAGAAATGGATTAATGCAGTGTGCTGGAGCCTGGCTTGGCTGGAATACATTATCCATCACCAAATGGTCCTCGTAGTTGCTACACCAAGTTGCTACGTATTTGACTAAATAGCAGTTGCATATAGTTTTCACGAAAATTTACTATGCGATCTAGTGTATGCTATGCACCGGCTGGGTGAAAGACTAAATGTGCGAGTAATGATTCAACTGTCAAAGATTTAGCGATGAAAAATATAAATGTATACTATACTTCAGTGGATACTAAAAAATCCTAATATATATTGATCACAATTCCCTCAAACAGTTGGTGACTCATAAAGTATTTTGAAAGTTTATCCATATATCAGAATCGTACGTGGGTATGGAAATTTAGGGTCTGTTTCCATTGATCAAAGTTGGCATCTAAAGACTCTGAGCAACTCCACTCCTAAAAATCTTCAGGGCTATAGGCAACCTAATCCCTCAAAGTAAACAATAATTACCCAAGTGCATCTCACTACTAAATTGAATAGCCCAGACTATTAGTATTAAAATTATATTTTTTTATAAAATAATAAAAAATATTTTTATTTTTAGTTTCGGATGATAATAAAAGATTGGTTTAAAGTATTTGAAAATATTAAAATGTTATGTAAGGTGAAAAAACATGTTTAGGTATTTATATAAATGAAAGTTTTTTTTTTTTTATAATTTTTTGTATTTATAATTAATTTTTAGGATTTTTTTATAATTTTTCAATCAAGGTTGACGCCAGCGTGATATCACTCCGCCCGGTTGCTGGGCTAGGCAATTCGGGCCTGGGGGCAAAGTCGGGCTCACATTATAGCCCAGTTGATTTGTAAGGGCTGGAGCAATTTTTTGTGGGGAAGGGGGATTGGACAGCGGCATTGAGCACAAATGCATAGTCCAATCAATGTAAAAGATTGAGGGATGCGTTATCCGCATACCTTTTTTACTTTTCAAATACCTATTGTTAATTTATGTTATTTGATCTTCAATTTATCCGATCCGATGACCAAAAATTAGAAAGATGTGTGAGAAGTAAAAAATGGTGTGTGGATATTACACCCCAAGATTAAACTCTCGTTCAATGACTACGTTAGCCCTCATGGATTAGTATATAAAATTATAAATAGACGACCATGTCATTGCTCTAGAACATAAACCATGTAGTCCCCAACCTTCACCACGTAGTGATTGCTCCCCTTATTTCTCCTCTCTATTTGCCTTCATTACTCAAGCTCAAGTTCCAGCAAATCAAACTTTCAAGTTTATCAATGAAGGAGAATTTGTGCCTTTTATTACAGAATATGATACAAGCTGTCGTATGCTTGCTCCCTTTGCCTCCCGCTTCCAACGTGCTTTCTACAACACACCCCAAATGCCTTCACTCTTGCTCTTCGTATGGGTTTGAGACATTCGGAGGTGCTCTTCCGGTGGGTTTGGGAATCCAATCCGCGAAACCTGGTCGGCGAAAATGCCACCGTAACGGAAACCTCGTCTTGGCCCATGCCAATGGCAAAGTAGCGTGGCAAACCAACACCGCCAACAAAGGTGTGGTAGGGTTCAAGTTGCTTCCGAATGGCAACATGTGATGCTTTACAACTCAAAGGGCAAGTTTATTTGGCAAAGCTTTGACTACCCGACAGACACTTTGCTGGTGGGTCAATCTATACATGCAGGGGGTGTAAGCAAGCCTGTAAGTCGTGCATCTGGGAAAGAAAACAAAGATGGACCTTACAGCTTGGTGATCGAGCCCAAAGGGTTGCCTTTGTACTATAAGAGCAGCAATTCCCCTATGGGCACCTTGAACCAAGCGACATTAAATAGTGCTCATGATGAGGTTCCTTCTTATGACCTAACCATAGAGGATCTAGTGGCCAACTCTTCCTCAAGTGGAAGAGGATCCTCTTCGGATCCACTTTTGTGGGAATCCTAACCGTTCATCATATATCGTGCAGCCAGTTTTCGTCAGATATTATTTGTGTTTAATTTTAAATTAAAAAAAAAATTAAATAATTTCTGATCACTTGATGCAATATGAATGACGAAGATGTGAGAATTCCCACAAAATGGATCCGGATGGGATCCAAATCCTCCTCAAGTAGCGAAACCCTCTATCTAGCTCAAGTTAAATACAACAGCACATCAACGTTCCTCAGGCTCGGAATCGATGGCAATGTCGAGCTATACACTTACAACGACAAAGGTGGATTTCTGTGCATGGAAAGGTGGATTTCTGTGCATGGATGGTGACCTTCGCTCTTTTCGACAGAGAAAATTCGGTGTGGGAAACCGAGTTCCAGTTGCCCGAGCGATGTGGGACTTTTGGCCTTTGTGAGGACAGCCAATGTGTTGCATGCCCTTCTTCTAAGCGACTATTGGGCTGGAGCAAGAGTTGTGCACCTAAGAAGCTGACTTCGGGCTGGTTTGGTATTGCTGATTTGCTGTGCTTTGAAAAAAAAACTGTTTCTACTGTGTTGTGAGAATAAACAGCTGTGAAATAAAACAGCAAAGTGTTTGATAAACTTTTTTGTAAAAGTGCTTTTGGAAAAGAAAAAAAGCAGGATTATCGTGTTTAATAAACTTTTATGTAAAACAGTTGTGACTGTATGAAATGACCAAAAATGATATAATACTAGATGTGTCATTAATTTAATTTTCTTAACAAATAAAGGTGAATTACTAAATATACTTTATTTTTAAAAGAAAAATATTTATAAACTTTATCTTAAACATATAATCCAATGTTTAACAATAAATCATAGTCCAAATGTTTAATAAGAAATCATAATCCAACATTTTACATATAATCCAATATTTATGCTGCTTCACGTTTTCAGCTTTTTTTCAAAGCTTATTTTTGCTGCTTCACGTTTTCAGCTTATTTTCACCCAAAACTGTGAAAATAAGCTATTTTTAAGTGTTTACCAAACACCTTTTTGAACTCAAACTTTTTTTTATACTCACTTTTTATAAAAGCACCTCACTACCAAACCAGTACTTCATGCGATGCAAAGAGCTTCCGCTACTATAAAGTTGAAGGGGTCAATCATTTTCGAGCAAGTACGTTGCTGTGAAAGAAAATGATTGTGCTAAGAAGTGCACTTCCTGGAGAAGAGCTTAGTGACGTGCCTTGCCATGAATTTCAGGTTCTTTCTTCCTTTTATTTGTATTTCTATTTGTAACTAAGTTATTTTCTAAGATTTTTTATGGACATGAATATTTGCGAAGTACTTTTGTAATTTCCATTCGATTATATACCATGTTATTTATGAATCTTTGTAAGTATGAGTTTGATTCTACATTTGGATTTCTAATAAATGATTACCATTAGAATTGTCCTTCATTTAGGTTTATTGGAATTAAGATTAGGAAGAGTAGATAAACCAGTAAGGATGACCAATATCAAGTTAGTCCTATTTTGTTGACATGATTCTTATGTTATTAATGGGATTCTTATGTTATTAATGGGTTTCTAGGGAGACCAACTTTTAAACCAAATTTGTAAACTAAATGATACGATGATTGATGATTGGATTATTGCTCAAATGTTGATTAACGTGTTTATTTCATATGGATAATACTTGGGTATTCACTAAAGAGTACCTAATTTACTAACCAAATGACATTGGCCAATAAAATCAGCACAGATGTCCCTTTAATTCTTTATTAAACTTTTGTTATGTTAAGAACCAAACAACCCTCTTCTTCCTCCCATTACCCCTGCCATGGCAGGTCTGGACAACTCCTATCCTCATCCAACCTCCATCAACCCCATCCCGTGGCCTCGTCGGCTCCGGCATCATGTGCAAGCTTCAAGCTCACTCGCTAAGCCGACATCGAGTCCTTAACCGAGAAACCCCAATTTGAAATCCTCCCAGATTTCGTAGGGGCAATCTCGCTGCAGGGGTAGGAGAGGATGGTGGCTTGGGATAATGGGATGGAAGGTTGGTATATGGGTGGGATTTCAAAAGGAAAATTAAACTGAATTTAGAAAAAATTTCAGATTGAATGAGGGTTGGGCGGGCTGAATATGGGTGGGATAGGCTTGAGGGTGGTGGGAGAGGACGATAGCTTGGGATAGGAGTGGGATGGAAGGCTGGTGGTATTTTGGTGAGGGAGATTACGTGTTTGGATAGCACGATAGCATATGTTTGGCAAATAGGATAAAGGCTGACTAGTATGTTTGGTTCTTAACATAGCAAAAGTTTAATAAAGAATTAAAAGGACAGCTGTGCTGATTTTGTTGGCTCATATCATTTGGTCAGTAAATGCTACTCTCAGGAAGTATCCAAGTATTATCTATTGGGGTGTGCTATTCATACACCATTTTTTACTTCTCGCACACCCCTTGTTAATTTCTATCTGTTGATTTTCTTTATTTTATCCGATCCGACGGTTGAAAATTAAAAGGGTATGTGAAAAGGAAAAAGGGGTGTGTGGATATCTCACCCCTATCCATTTCATATTAGTGACGCATCATTTAGTTTGCAAATTTAATTTAAAATTTTGATATTCCTAACATTATTTTTGACATTCAGTACTACGGTCTAGTGATATTCTTCTTCGCTTAGAAGTGAGAGGTCTTAGGTTTGAATTTCATGGATGTCGAATTCGATACCAAATTAAGCTGGCTATTGTGTAGTTTGGACAAACTCCACATCCTTCTAATATAAAAATATTGATATACCAAAAAAACATTATTTTTAATTTTATATCAAGCCAATAGTTCATTGTCGGTAAATTTTTCTCTGCACGACACTCTCGTAAAACCTCACGTGCTTGCCGACATCACGGTGGGGCTCGCCCACTACTGGACTTCACTTTCAGCTCCGAATCCCTTTTCTTTTTCGTGAATAATAAGCCCTTTTCATTTTTGGTTGCGAATATAAGGCCTTTTTGATAACTCGTCAATCAGATAAGTGTGGCTGATAAGTACTTGATTAAAAGCACGTTTTAATAAGCCGAAACCCACCTCCCTGTAATTCATGCAACTTATCAATCACCTACCACTACCATGAGTCAAACTCTCAGAACGACGACTGGAGACATGCATGCATCTTGCAATTTACGAAAAAGCCACAAAGGTTGACGATTATTTTTCCAAAATTAGGGCTTTTTTAATAAGAATTTTTTTTTTAATTTTATTTAATGCTAGAAGTAAAGAAAAAATATAATAATAAATGAGGAATGAAAGAAGCAGAAATGAGTTTTCGAAAAAAAAAAGAAAAAAAAGAAGTAGAAGTGAAGAAATTATAAGAAAACAAAAACTTGGATGTGGGAATAACTCAAAAAAATTTAAAATTTTTTGTTTTTTTGTTTTTACTTTTTGTGTCGTTCATACACATTTTCTTCACGGTCTCCTTTTTCACCTTTCTCAATTTCTCATTTCTCTCGCTTACTTTTCTTTTATCAACAAAACAAAACAAAAATTGAAAACTAGAAACAAAATAGTCATCAAACGGATCGTCGTGAGTTATTTGAACAAAATAAAGACTACAATATTAATTGAGCAAACATTTTTTTGAAAAAAATATATTTGACTCTTTCCAAAATAAGGAATCTTTATTTTTGGAAACAAATCATTACTTGATATGTTTGTATAAAAAAAAATTCGTTTTTAATAGGTCGCTTCTATATAAGCGCGGATCTATAATTTTCATATAAGTAGAATAGCTTCTTGAATGTTAATGTTGTGAGGCTGGAGAAGTCATACACGCGTCGTCTATTTCACCAAACATATTCACGTATTAAACAATTTAAAGTAAACTTCCTTCAAATGTTAAAACACAAAATATATTCGCATCTTTAATATTTTCATCCTTTTTTGTATGACTTCCCTTTTAGCTCATGCAAGTCAACATCAACGGCAAATAAAGCTTTTCAATCAAGAATATGCTGTCCTTTTGAAAGGGAGAGAGGATCTTCGCCGAATGCTCCAATCACATCCGTTAATTATACATTATGCGGTCAATTTTTGTCAGGTGCTGTTTATATTCAATTTTAAATAAAAAAATTTACAATGATTTCTAACAACACGATGTACGATAAACGAATGTGATTTGAAGATCCCCGAGATCCTCCGAAAGAGAATCCGGCGAGGATCCTCACTCTTTGAAAGGATATGCAACTTTTTTTTTTCTTTTAAAAAGAATGTGCTATTTCATGTGTGATGAAAGACATTTATAACACAATTTTTAATATCTTTATTTCTCAAATTTACTATTGTTATTATTATCCTTATTGCACTACAATACATTGACTTAAATATGCTATGGTTAGGAAGAATGTCGTATAAGTGCACACTTATGATTTAAAAATCAAGCTAATAAGCAAGATATCTCTTCTTTCTTTTTTTTCAAAATGATTGACTTTATAAATTCTAATGGTAATGTCACGTCCTCCACCAAAATACTGAAAGAAATTCAGAAGCAATAAATGAAACTTCAAGTCGTTCACGAAAAAATGTCACTTCAAGTCGTTCATGAAAAAATGACACTTTGAGTCGTTCACTAAATTGTGGTGTTTAAAGACTATTAGGGCCCGTTTGGTGGGTTAAATGAGATTGGATTGGCAGAGACATGTAAGACATGACTTGTAACTCATGTATAAGGATACGTTAGATAACCTACTATATTATGGATTCATAACTTGTCACGTTTAATCATGCCCATCTCACATTTTGACATAACAAACAATTGACTGGACTCAAATTCAACATATCCCAACCAGCCCACCAAACAAACCCTTATTATCCGTAAAATTAATGTATATGGATATGATGAACAATCTCCGCTTCTTTGCCGGTAGATTAACATGTTATTTTTGAGGATGTCAGTTGGATCCTGGTTTTTAATCCTATACTCAATAATAAGGTTGTTTTGTCTCAACAAGCACCTTTACGTGTGGTAAATTTCAAGCCTAACATGCGGATAACACAAATCAAGGGACATGAAGCACATGTGGTTGTATGACTTTACACGTGAGACAACGTACTCTGACATCAAGAAGGAAATTAAGGTTCCACGTAAAATCAATTGGCAATAAAGGAGAGTAGCCAACTATTTATAAGCATATGCAAGGATCTGACAAAGAGGTTTGTCATATTCGTATCCTTTACGTGTCATACTCATTATCTTAGTGGATTTTGTCGTGTCAAACCCATTAAAATAACAAGTTTTTAACAGGTGACCTGATAACAACCCGACTCGTTAACGGGTCATGTCGCATGTGTCAAGTTAATGGATCCTGCCAAACATTTTCATGCCTACTGTCTAATCCTAGAAAATGGGTCGTGGTTGTGTTATTTACATGATCCGATTACAACTTAATTTGTTAACGGATTCTTAAAGGGTTAATTTGAAAGGAAGTATGATCCCAGACCGAATCATATGCTAGTGTGCACGATTAACCTGATTACTTGGATCATGTACTTGGACCTAATTCATCATTCAAAAAGGAAACAAATATTGAAAATAAAATAAAATAATAGAATCAGACAAATAAAAAATTGAGATGCAGTTGAGGCTCTCATGCGCAAGCCTGTTCATATATTCATGCAACATTATATGAATACAATAATTTTCAGTTGACCTGACAATGTGCGCATGCTCTTGTATACGTATATGTCGACAATATTAATTATGATTGTTCCAATGCAAACTGTCTTAGTTTTATTCAATTCAGGTGAGTAAAATGAAGGTAATGCTAGGAAAACTAAATTTATAGATAAAATTTTGGTAGCTAAAGGACATAGAAGTTGATGATTGATTTATTACTTAAGTGTTGTTAAACGTATTCATTTCTATTAGTGACACATCATTTAGTTTGCAAACTTTGTTTTCAAATTTAGTCTTCCTAGCATTACCAGTAAAATAAATAGAGAAATGCTAAGGAAACTTTCTCAAAATGGGACTCTCTATGGACTCTCCACCATCTTATGTTTTTTAACCAATTCTTGTGCCAACTTTATAAAACAATATGCACAAAATATGAAGTAGCGGAGAGTACATGGAAAGTCTTACTTGGAGAGAGTCCATAGAGAAATATTTCTATAGAAAAGTCTCATTGACATTTCTCAAATAATTAAGCCGATTCATAGAAAAGTATTTCTATAGACTATACGTGGAGGCTAATCTGGTTTATCCGCTTTAAAAAGAGGAAGAAAAGTTTTGAGATAGAGATTTTTCTTTCAGCTTAGTGCATTCTAAGTTTAGACTCTTCAATATCTCTTATAGGTAGGAATTTATCAAACAAACTGCACTCATTCGTATTTGTTAGGAGTCCACTGATGAGAAGGGGCTGGAGAATATAAGCGCAATTTGATGGATTTTGAATGATTAATAATGATAAAAACAAATTTGGAGGGCTGGGCATTTGGATGGTAATGACTCGTACTTTGTTGGGTTTCTTTGAGTATTAATTTAACTCGAATTTAAGTACGTGAACATAATCCGCACTTATTCTTGTGATGGATGAGGAACAAAATATTTTTTATTCACAAATTAAAGCTAAAAGTTTCAGGGGAGCCATCTACTCCACTAAGCTAAACTAATAATAATGAAATTAATCCATGTCACATACACATGGTGGTTGTAGTTACTAGTAACACACATACCTAAAAATTTATTAAAAAACCAACTTATTCTATCAACATCGCATATAATCCATGAAAACGCAAATTTGACATCCATGTCATATTAAAACAGAATATCGCAGCATGTTGGTCAAAAAAAAAAAAAAAAGATTACTTGAAGCAAAAACTAATGTGAGGTTGCAAATCTGGGCTTAGCCAAATTTTTTAGAACAATATACTCCTCTTTTTACACTTGAGTTTAAATTTCTATTTTTAGAATTTAGGTTGATTTAATATAGAATATCGTTTGTATTAAAAATTAATGTTTGGTGGATTTGGATCCTCTTCTGAGCCCAAGGAGGGGATCCTCCTGACCAAGCAGTGTAGGCTATTAGATTTTCATCCAACGACTACAAACAAAAAGGCCCCTTTAAAGTTATATTAATTATAACCGTTGGATGAAAATCTAATGACCCACACTGCTTGGTCAAGATGATCCTCTCCTTGGGCTCATGAGAGGATCCAAATCCACATTTGGTCAAATGATTCGTTTTGGAAGTTATGGACTAAAAAACTCTGATTCCATTTAGAGTGATGAATGATGTGTGATCATTAAGTTAGGCAATAGTTTTGATTTACTAATCCAAGCCCTCTACTCCAAATATGCTAAAAGAAAAGTAATTAAATTAAGAAATTCATGTTGCGCGATAACATGCACGCCGAATGCTTTATTTAAAAAGTTTATCTTTAGGTCCACATTACATCAAATAATTTGCACCAACCTAAATTTGGTATCCATGTCAGTTTAAAAAGGATAGTGATATCCACACATTATTTTACGTTTTACACATTTTTTTTAATTTTCGGTTGTCGGATCGAATAAACTGAAAATAAGCAATAACCAAAAATTAACAAAAGTAAACGTAAAAATAAATGTATTAATAACAGTATGCTATAAAACTGGACGATCCACATGGGATGAATAATATTACGAATGTAGGGTAGGATTGCATGGTTGTTCTTCATTTTGAAAGTTATGGAACTTTAATTTTATGTGTGCGGGTTGAGTTACAAGTTCTTTTAATTTTTTAATGAATGATGAATAGATTCGACCAAAAAAAATGGATGATGAATAGAACTGTAAAATGAGTAAAGGGTTCACATAATGCCTTTCCTTTTTGAACTCATAATAATGATTTTATTGAACGGTAATGATATTTGTTATTATTTTTTGAACAAACGACAGTATTTTTACGAAGCAGGTGCGGGAGTGGGCTAAACCTCATAATGGACTAGCCAGGCTTCTCACTTACAAGTGAAAAGAAATACTACTAAACCGTAGTACTAAGTGGCTGAAGACAACAATATTAAGATAAAATATTGGTTGCATGGGAGAGTCTTTATCAAAATGAATTTAAAATTTGGGTTTTTATCACAAATGCTTTATGAAATTGACCTAACTCATCATTTTGGTCCTTCAATTCGAAAATCAATCAATTTCGTTTCTAAAATTGACCAAACACATCAATTTGGTCTAAAATTGACCAAACACATCAATTTGGTCCATGCCGTTAAATTTTCTTTTAGTTTGCTAATGTGACACGATGTGAAGCCCACAACACCACTCATATATCGCCACAATGTGAGCTTCACATTGTGTCACGTTAGTAAACTAACAAAAAGTGTAACAAAATTTAATGTGAAAGACCAATTGATGTGTTTGGCCAATTTCGGACACGAAATTGATCGATTTTTAAATTGAGTGACCAAATAATGAGTTAGGTCAAATTCAAAGATCATTTATGATAAAAGCTCTTAAAATTTTTCACCGTAATGTGTTGCAATGAGACATACATGACACATATAATGGTTTATTTTAAAATTTTCACTTTATTATGAAGATCTTTATATAGTATTTAAAATTGAGCCGTTTTGATTATAAAATTTGTACAATACAAATGCTTTTTTAGCAAAGAGGTAGTTGGTGAGAGGTCCTAGGTTCGATTTTTGTTAAAGGCGAATTTGAACTACATTATTGCTAGCCCATTGTGAGGCTTAGCCCACTCCTCCTTAAGTATAGATAATATCGTTTGTTAAAAATAAAAAATCACATTTTAATAACTAGATCGAGAAAAAGAAAAAGAAAGAACTTGAATTTGGGAAACAATGTCTTTAACACTATGTTTGGATGAATAAATTTAAGATTACTAAGGAATTTTAAAATGACGAGATTTTATTTTCTAGAATTTATGAATTTTATTGTTTGGTTAACAAAAAAGAACAATGGAATTGAATATGAAATTTGTTATTTTTAAACTCTCAATCATAGAAATTGGGAAATGACACTTATTTACATGAAATTTAAACTTGGGAATTGGAGATCCCAAATTCCAAGTTTTTTCTTTTCACGGGGAAATTTTAAATTTCTATATTTATGAATCCAACAAGGGAATTCATGTATGCCAATTTATAAATTATGACTTTAATTCAAATTCGAAGTTTATTTTCCTCATCCAAACATAGTGTAACGGTAGTAATTTCAATGTTACTTTAATCGTTCAATCTAATAACAACGAAACCAAAAAATGTGTGTGAGATGAGAAATGGTGTGTTAATGTATTTTTTTTAATAAGTCATTTCAAGAAATTGAGAAATCAGTTTTTCTATTTTTCAATATTACAGAAAAGCAATATTGACGTTGAAAAACCATATCCTCAGTCCTCACAATGAAAAGTACACAAAAATTGTACACTAAAACAATTGCAGCATCTTTTTTTCAAAAAAAAAAAACAATTGCAGCATCTTTGATCGGATATTCCTCAGCTGCAACCCTTCCCAAGTAGGGCCGAGTTTCAAAGTATGTAAGAGAGAGAGAGAGAGAGAGGAGATGAACAGTTGAAAAGTGAATAAGCAAAGTCAAGTATGGCCAAAGAGTGAAGCGTGTCAGTGACCGTGATCGAGAGAAAAAGTTAAAAACAGCCAAACTTCATAAATCGGCCGACCAAGACACTCTCTATATATAATCGCTCCCACCCCTTCATTTGGATCTCACACCTCTCTCTCTCTCTCTCACTCACTCACTGTTTCGCTGATCCCACTTTTCGTCTTCATCTCCCAGCTGAAAGTCCAAACTTCCCCAGAATCAGGTACCCCGTAATATTTATTATCCACAACAAAATACTCGATCATTCTTATCTGGGTCATAAAAAGATCAGCTTTTTTCTCCATAAATGCTTTGCTTTTGTATGCACAATCTCCACACTACGCGTGGCTTTTGCCCGTTGATTACTCCATTTTACAGGCTCTATTTTTCTGGGTCCTGATCAGAATTTTGTGCCATTGTGTTTTGATCCAATCCGAGATTTCAGTCTCATTTGTTCAAATTCCTTTTTTTTTGGGTTTTTATTTTGTATTTTGTCAAGTTCTGAATTTGTGTGTTTTTGTGTTGTGGTGGGTTAGTTGTCCGCAGAGTGCGGCTCAGTGGGGAGCAATGGCTAACAGGAATCTGGAGAAGTTGGCGTCCATTGACGCGCAGCTTCGGCTTCTGGTTCCGGCCAAAGTGAGCGAGGACGACAAGCTTGTGGAATACGATGCTCTGCTTTTGGATCGGTTTCTGGATATTCTCCAAGATTTACATGGAGAGGATCTCAGGGAAACGGTGAGTTTTGATGGCTGTAAAATTTGGTTTCGATCGGTTTGAGACGTTCATCTTGATTTCGATTGGTACCCATTATGCAAAATCACTTGAATTTGTGATTGGAATATGCTGCATTTTTATTCTACTGCTAAAAGTATGGAACTTTGTGTGTGAATTTGAAACTCCTTATCAATTTTGTTCGAACCCTTTTGATTTTGGTGGATTTGTGGATCCTTCAAGGAGTGTACATCTCGGGTTTCCGCAATTTATATGGAGATCCTAATGCAGTTCATGATATCTTAATCAATAGTTTCCTAGGCCTATCAGTGGAGATGTTTGATTTGGTAATGCCTATGATTTTTAAAGTTGTTGGTTTTTCGGAAACTGATTACGATAGTGTTACGAGTTGCACGATTAAGAACAATTTATGTGATTCACTGATTCGCGATGTTCATTTTTGCATAGGTTCAAGCATGTTATGAGCTTTCTGCTGAGTATGAAGGAAAGCATGACCCGAAAAAGCTATCAGAGCTTGGAAATGTATTGACAAGTTTGGACCCAGGGGATTCTATTGTTGTTGCAAAATCCTTCGCCCACATGCTTAGTTTGGCCAACTTGGCTGAGGAGGTCCAGATTGCTTACCGCAGACGAAACAAGCTGAAAAAGGGTGACTTTGCAGATGAAAATTCTGCAACTACTGAATCAGACATTGAAGAAACTCTCAAGAGGCTTGTAGGGGATCTAAAAAAGTCCCCCCAAGAGGTTTTTGATGCTCTCAAGAATCAGACTGTAGATCTGGTCCTCACTGCTCATCCTACACAATCAGTTCGTAGATCCTTGCTTCAGAAGCACGGAAGGTTTGCTTTTGATCTACTTCAGTCTGCATCCTTGATTTTCATTCGTAGAACGTTAGAAATAAAAGATCCCCATGTAGGTTTATGGCTTAGATTCTTATGGCTCTTTCTCTCATTCGTGCACACTCACATTTCTTCAGGATTCGGAATTGTTTAACTCAGTTGTATGCGAAAGACATTACTCCTGATGATAAGCAGGAGATTGATGAGGCACTTCAGAGAGAGGTAATCATTTTACTTATTCGTTTATGTACTGTTAATTCTTTGATTTAATTGACGTGAGCGTTGAAAAAGGACTTTTGTCCACATATGTATTGCTGAGAATATGTTTGACTCCTGTAAAATGCATTTTTGTCAAATTTGAAATTCCGAGAGATTCAAGTTCAACGGTGGCAAGATTTTACAAATGTTATCTTTACACGAGACAATCCGGAAGGATATTCTAAGTCCTGTAGGATTTGAGTTTGAGCTTGAAATGATATCAGTTGTCAATTACTCTCCTACATGTTGGTATTTCAACTTATATAGATCCAAGCTGCATTTCGTACGGATGAGATCCGAAGAACAGCTCCCACTCCACAAGATGAGATGAGAGCGGGGATGAGCTATTTCCATGAAACAATTTGGAAGGGTGTCCCAAAGTTTCTGCGTCGTGTGGATACAGCTTTGAAGAATATTGGGATTAATGAACGTGTTCCCCATAATGCCCCACTTATTCAGTTTTCATCTTGGATGGGTGGTGATCGTGATGGTACGTCTCTTCTTCATTAGCATGAATTATGCTATCTTGAATGTAAGATACGTGCACATAATTCACTAATTTGAATTAACGTCTTCTTTCATGGGAGCAGGTAATCCAAGAGTAACTCCCGAGGTCACAAGGGATGTTTGCCTACTAGCTAGAATGATGGCTGCAAACTTGTACTATTCTCAGATAGAGGATCTTATGTTTGAGGTACCTGAGAAAGCACCTTGAAATTGTGTTTGAGGAGTTTCGTTTACTCATTGAAGTGCCTGTGTTTGCTAATTTCTTTTCTTTTCTGGCAGTTGTCTATGTGGCGCTGCAATGATGAACTCCGTGTTCGTGCAGATGTACTTCACAGGTCCACGAGGAGAGATGCAAAGCACTACATAGGTAATCATATATCTATTGTGGTTCGCCCCTTGATATGGTTTTTAAAATTACGTCCTGTACGGCATTTTTTATGAGATGCAGATGGAAACTGTATACGTGATGGATTTAAAGAAACTAGAATGATTAATACGTCACGCGTCATGCTATAATATATATTTTTAATTAAGATAACATTTTCAATGGTAAATAGGTGCACAATGTACGGACCAAGTCGAATTTTACACTTAGTAAAGCCCGAGTAAAACTTTAGCTTATACTAAATGTTTTGTGGCTCCACAACCATAACTTACTGCAGTAACATAATGGCAACGAACCTTATATCTAGTTTTACTTACTTCCTTTGGAGCTGTGAACATTGTGATGCCTGTGATACTTATTGCCTTTGTTTCACGATTCAGAATTTTGGAAGCAAGTTCCTCCAAATGAACCCTACCGTGTGATTCTCGGTGATGTAAGGGATAAGCTTTATCATACACGTGAACGTTCTCGTCAGTTGTTAGCCAGTGGGCACTCTGACATTCCGGAGGAGGCAACACTGATCAGTGTTGAGCAGGTACTACCATTCTTTATAAGTTGTATGATCGCAGATTTGCAGTCCATCGTTTACAGTATCAAATTATATCTTGCCTCCTTATTCTCTTTCTGGTTAGTTGACTGTAGTCCTAATTGTAATTTAAATTATGTGTAGTTCTTGGAACCTCTCGAACTCTGTTACAGATCACTCTGCTCTTGTGGTGACCGGGCAATTGCTGATGGATCACTTCTTGATTTCTTAAGGCAAGTGTCCACCTTTGGACTTTCACTTGTGAAGCTCGATATTAGGCAAGAATCTGACAGGCATACTGATGTGATCGACGCAATCACCAAGCATCTGGAAATTGGTTCCTATCGTGAGTGGTCTGAAGAACGCCGTCAGGAGTGGCTCTTATCTGAACTATGTGGCAAGCGCCCACTGTTTGGCCCTGATCTTCCAAAAACGGAAGAAATTTCTGATGTTTTGGACACGTTACATGTGATATCAGAACTTCCATCTGATAATTTTGGAGCATACATCATCTCAATGGCTACTGCTCCATCTGATGTGCTCGCAGTTGAGCTCCTGCAACGCGAATGCCATGTGAAGAAACCACTAAGAGTCGTTCCACTGTTTGAGAAGCTTGCAGATCTGGAGGCTGCTCCTGCTGCTTTGGCACGGCTTTTCTCAATTGATTGGTATAGAGAGCGGATCAACGGAAAGCAAGAAGTCATGATTGGGTACTCAGATTCTGGTAAAGATGCAGGGCGTTTCTCTGCAGCCTGGCAGTTATACAAGGCACAGGAGGAGCTTATAAACGTGGCTAAGAAATTTGGTGTGAAGCTAACCATGTTCCACGGTCGTGGTGGCACTGTTGGAAGGGGAGGTGGGCCCACCCATCTTGCTATATTGTCTCAACCACCAGATACAATTCATGGTTCACTCCGTGTCACTGTCCAAGGTGAAGTTATTGAGCAGTCGTTTGGAGAGGAGCTCTTGTGTTTTAGAACACTGCAGCGTTTCACAGCTGCTACACTAGAGCACGGAATGCATACGCCAGTTTCACCAAAACCGGAATGGCGTGCACTGATGGACGAAATGGCGGTTGTAGCTACAGAGGACTACCGCTCCATTGTTTTCCAAGAGCCCCGATTTGTCGAGTACTTCCGTCGTGTAAGCGTTTGATGCCTTACTTTAATCACATTAGCTTTAAATGCTCTGATTAATTACAATGTAATGACCATTGCATACGTGTGATCCAGGCTACACCAGAGCTGGAGTATGGTAGGATGAACATTGGCAGTCGCCCCTCAAAGCGAAAACCTAGTGGTGGTATTGAATCACTTCGTGCAATCCCATGGATTTTCGCCTGGACACAAACAAGGTTCCATCTTCCTGTGTGGTTAGGCTTTGGAGCAGCCTTCAGGCATGTCATTAAGAAGGACATTAAGAATCTTCACATGCTGCAAGAGATGTACAACCAATGGCCTTTCTTCAGGGTCACCATTGATTTGGTGGAAATGGTGTTTGCCAAGGGAAACCCCGCAATAGCTGAGTTATATGATAAACTCCTTGTTTCGGAAGACCTATGGTCATTTGGAGAGCGATTAAGGTCCAACTATGAAGAAACCAAGAACTTTCTCTTGCAGGTAAAATCTTCGACTTTGAGATGGCACTTGTTACATTTTGAATACATCCCTAAAATATACGAAGAAATTCATCAGTTTTCTCTGAGCATTTGTGGTGATTTGTTACTGCATAAACTGACGTTTGCCTTTTCCCTTGGCAGATTGCTGGACACAAGGATCTTCTCGAAGGGGACCCGCACCTGAAGCAAAGACTCCGCCTGCGTGATTCATACATCACAACCCTCAACGTCTGCCAAGCATATACACTGAAAAGGATCCGTGACCCAAACTTCCACGTGACACTACGGCCACACATCTCAAAGGAAATCAGCGACTCAAACAAACCGGCTAATGAACTCGTGAAGCTGAACCCGACAAGTGAGTACGCGCCTGGTCTGGAGGACACCCTCATCTTGACAATGAAGGGTATTGCTGCCGGCTTACAGAACACCGGTTAAATGCCTGTATCTGCTCTTTTCTTTATGTTTTTCTGCATTTGAGAGACCGGTTGTGTCCCGAAAAACTGAAGTTAAATTTACCAAAAGTGGACGATGACTTTTGATCGTCCACCAAAAGGCCAGATATTTGAGTGAACTTGGTTAAGTTCTGTGATCAGATTGCTGTGCAGAATAACTAGAGCCAGCATTGTCATTGTTGCCACAAAAGAAATCAAACTCAGTGGAACTGTTTTGTTGTGCTTCAATACAAAATGGCATTTATGTGCTTCATGTTTCATGGCTTGGTTCCATCAAATAATCCCAAAATGAAATTTTCTAGGATTGTTTTACACAAACGCAAGGAAGTAAAATATCGCATGTATAAAAAAGTAAAAATTATTTACCGGACATGTATATAAGCGGAAAATAAAAGATAGAAATGTCAATAACGAGACCATTCACGGGTTTTTTTTACAACTATCCTTTCAAAGCATGTTTTCAAAACGTTAATTTTCTTGCATAGCGGATGCAATTGCTATGATTGGACATCCAATTGATGATACTTAGTTTTAGGATTGTACAACTTTGGCTGCAGCTCGAAATGCTTTCATCTTTGATTGTACGAGTTGGGTTGTGTAAAAGGATTCAAAAATCAAGAATAACGACCTGCGAGGGTTCTTTTTCTTTTTAAAATGGGATTAGTTAGTGGTTTCGTCATGACAATTTACTTTTTTAAGACTGAGAAGATTCACATAGGCATTTCAGCCTCCTTCTAGTCACCATCATGTGATTCATATACGGCCAAGAATCGAACTCAAACGTGCCGTGTAAAATACGAGTCTGAAATTCTTCCGCAACTATTAAGCCACCTCGTGATTGTTTCTAGAATGTTAAAAGAATAAAAAGGTAATAGTTTTGAATAATGTGTTATGCTAAAGTTTGGGAAATAGTTTGTTTTTGTAACATTTGGGAAATAAAAATATGAACTTTAACGTAAGTGGTGGACTGGTGGAGGTTTTAATCACCAAACTCTCTCTTAATCTTTACTTCCCAAGAAAGCAAAGAATCATTTTTCCTCTGCAAACCCATTCCACCCAATAACCCAGAAAAGCTACATCAGCAGAGTTCACCATGTCTCTGTCCACGAGGCTGAGACGCCCTCAACCGTCCGATGATCCTTCATCATCATCGCCGCCGCCGTCGCCGCCGTCGTCGTCATCTTACTCGAAAGTCGACAAGCAAGGGAAATCGAACGGCGGCGTCGACAAAGGGTTGGGGTGGTTCTTTCCGTTGGTGGCTCTGGGAATGCTGAGGTACATGAGCGCCACATCAAACATCATACACGACTGCGACGAGGTCTTCAATTATTGGGAACCTCTCCATTTCCTTCTCTACAAATCTGGCTTCCAAACTTGGGAATATAGGTACCCCTTTCAATTCTTTTCAAATTTTTCTTTTTCCTCTCTGAAAAATTGAAATCTTGGCTATTTTTTTGGTGTTTGTTTCTGGGTTTTGATTGTTTTTTAGTTTTTTGGGTTGTTTTTATTTCGTTTGTTGTCTTTTTTTCTTTTTTTTTTGTGTGGTTATTTGAAGTTTATTTGTTATTAAAGATGTTGGTATATGCTGTTTTTGGTTATAATTTGTAGTGAACTATTAAGCTCTGCTTTTATCCCTGGATTAATTTATTGGGAAATTTCGTTCTTGTCGAAAAGTTAATTGTTTCTTCCCCAACGTACAAGATTGTGTAGACCATTGCAGCTCATGAACACTTTGCAACCTTCTTATGAACCAATATGATTTCGTTCTTACAGTACTTAGTAAGCGAATCTCTAGCGTAATGGCTTTTGGTTCATTGAATTTGATTGTTACAAACTGGCATTAGAATGGAGCTAATGGTGCAGAGATGTGTGTCTTAGGTTAGTATTTTGTGGGTGGAGTTAGATGCTCGTCGTTGTTAACATAGTATTATTAGCTCAGTGATTGCATCCTTTGTTATGTGATCTTAAATTACTGTCCACATCACGGCTGTTGTGAATTCGATAATGAGTGCTATTTTCTATCTTAGAAATCCTACCCATGGTTTTTGTTGTTATATGCCTCTTGCAGTTCACAGTTTGCACTTCGGTCATATTTGTACATTCTTTTCCATGAATTGGTGGGTCGGCCTGCTTCCTGGTTGTTTGCTGAGGAAAAAGTAAGATTTCTTATTGCCCTTGCCTTTTGAACTGTATCTTCTCATTCATTGTTAGCCAAAGGGTATCTTGCCTTCAATTAAATAGTTGTGCTGAACCAATTCTTTTTGCTTACAGGTGAGAGTGTTCTATGCTGTTAGAATCTTTCTTGGTCTCCTTTCTGTTATTACTGACACTGTCCTGGTAGTTGCTCTTTCAAGAAAGTATGGAAAACGCCTTGCTTCTTACACACTTGCAATGCTATGCTTAACCAGTGGTTGTTTTTTCGCTAGCACAAGTGGGTGGCCGTTTCATTTTTCTCCTTTGATTTGAAAATTCCATTTCAGGATTTCTAACATCTCTGTTTTTTTTTTTGTGATTATTCATTTTGTTTTCAGTTTTCCAATGTTAGCTCTCTTAATTTTCTGGAGCTATTTATTCCATGAATGACAGTGTTGTTAGCATTGTTTTCCAGGTTTCTTGCCAAGCTCGTTCTCCATGTATGCCATGTCTCTTTCATCCGCTTTATTTCTACTTGATAAATACGCCATGGCAGTTACAGTTGCAGCCATAGGTGTAATCCTTGGCTGGCCATTCTCAATCTTGGCTTTTTTGCCAGTCACATTCTACTCTCTAGCTAGAAGATTCAAACAAGCATTTCTTGCGGGCGCCGCCATATCTGTTGCTCTTCTTGTAAGTCATTATTGGTATTTTGTTTGTGAATGAACAAAGTATAGTGCCTGTACCTACGTACTTGGCACAAATAGAGTTATAATTTCTCATGTTAAGTTATCGCTTTTTTGTTTTCTTTATCATGCTTATGCTTATACATTGGAGGTCTTTCAGGTATCCTCGGTTCTTGTTGATCATTACTACTACAGCAGATGGACATCATCGGTGTTAAATCTGTTGATCTATAATGTTGCAGGAGGCGGTGAGAGCCATTTGTATGGAACTGAGGGGCCGCTATATTATATAAGGAATGGATTTAACAATTTTAACTTTTGTTTTATACTTGCATTGCTGTTTCTGGCAATGCTGCCGATTGCAAGGAAAAAGTATGCCCCCAACTTGCTGATTGTTGTCTCGCCGGTATATATTTGGTTGGCATTCATGTCTTTGCAGCCACACAAAGAAGAAAGGTTCGAATAAATATTCCGATACAACTTTCCTATAATTGGTTGAATTTGAGTGTGTTCCTGCTAGTTAAAATTGCTTATTTTCAACGAAATCTACCATTTCCCAAATTTGCACAATCGTGCATTTGCAGTAAACAATTCAAATGCTGTTTATAGCTCTGTGCTTGATGTTTCCATTTATACAACATACATCTTTTGAAAAGAAAAAAAAAAGTATTTCCATACATCTTACCATAATCATAGGCAGCACTCACCTTTTAGTCTGAGATCGGAATATTTAGTGCATCTCTTTGGTATTTTGGTGAGGCCACAGAAAATCTGAAGATTGTTCAATGTTATCAAGTGCAGGTTAGATGTGATTGATAACTAGATATTTCCATTTATCACTGCAGGTTCCTTTATCCAATATATCCACTAATTTGTGTTGCTGCATCGGCTGTCATTGAGAGCTTTCCTGATGTTTTCCGATCTGATTATGATTCCCAAGGAAATTCTCCAACGGTTATGGTAAGCTTATCCTATTTTTCATAAAAAATATTGTTAAATCATCTTTGTGAACCTCTCATGGTCACGCTATTGTTATTTATACATGCAGACAGCAAAGATTCTGAGACCGGTGGTTCTTAGCCTCATATTATGTGCCTCCCATGCTCGTACGTTTTCAGTGATCAATGGTTATTCTGCCCCTTTAGAGGTTTACAAGCTTTTAGAGCATCATGACGATGTAGGAACAGGTGAGACCAATATCTTGCTGTTATGTTCTATTAACAGTTAATTTAGTATGGATTCTTAATGTTTGGAATGTACAATAGAAGAAAACTCATGTTACAATTTCATACGCTTCCATTTCAGTTAGGCTCACCACCTGATTAATTTCCCACGTCAAACTTATTTTTCTTGTTGAAATCTCAAATTGTGTGAGGAACTTTTTGGGTTGTGAAGTTGATGTTCTGTTATGTAATTTTTGGAAGTCATGTTGTTCTGAAAATTCTGTTTCCCGTCTGAATTTCAGGTTCTGTTCTCTGTGTTGGAAGTGAATGGCACCGTTTCCCATCATCATTTTTTGTTCCTGATTATGTGGGAGAGGTCCGTTGGATTGATGATGGGTTCAGAGGACTTCTTCCCTTCCCATTCAATTCTACGTTGGGTGGAACTGCGGCAGCACCACCATATCTTAACAATAAGAACAAAGCATCTGACTTGCAATATGTAATTAATCACCATTCTCTAAACTAGTTTGTTTAAAGCTAAAAGGCCCTGTATTTGTTATGGCTTCTTTTCAATGTATATTGTTTTCATTGTAACATGACCAATCATCCTTGTTACAGCTCCGGGATCTTGATCAATGTACGTTCCTTGTCGAGCTGCAGCTTAGTCGGCCTTTCCCTTCTCGGGGAAGTGACTTCTCAACTTGGGAGGTAAAAATCAGTCTGCTTTTACACTTTATCCTAAATGAATCACCATGTGCTGAATTGGTTTTCTTCTAAATTCAGGTGATCGGAGCGTTGCCTTACTTAGACAGGGAGCTCTCGCCTGCCAAGTACCGCTCCTTTTTCATCCCATATCTGTGGCAGCATAAGAATATGTTTGGCATGTACAAGCTGCTTAGAAGGGTACCGAAATGAAAGGAAGAACACCGCCCTCTGATAGTTTTAGATTCTGAACTAGCGTGACTTCTCTGAAGTGCTAACCCGCCCTCTCGTTGGAAGGAAAACAAAAGTAAAAGGAAGATCAACACCCCCCACCAAAAAAACACCCCCACCCCCACCTCCTCTCTTTTTCGATGTAGTTTTAACCGTTTTGGTAGGTGTGACTTCCTCAAAGTTCTTACTGATAAATGAGTAGTTGAGTTCAATAGTGTCTTGCATTGCGTGTATTTCTAACAGTTTGATGTTCCCAAGTTCGTCTCAGAAACTTTTATCTTGTGTTAGATTGAGAATACTTGGATGAAAATATGAGAAATTTTGAGCCTCTTCTGTCTTTTGTCTTTGCTCTAGAAATTGTGATTTTGGACTCGTTTGCTGCCTTTAATTGGACTGGATTGGGTATCTCATATAATTCAAGGTCTGTGTGAGAGGCGAGGTGAATGATTTTTTATTTTAAGAGGATGCCAAAGGATTAGACATGAATGAAATTTATCCCTTCGGACGCTCCAATTTTGCGGGGATTGAAAGGGATAAGTATTTTAGACGAACCATAATTTATTTCTTCAACGTGCCTCGAAATTGAGTATAGTGAGCTGTTCAATTCATTTCAATCCTAAGCGCCGAACGACTCTAATCAAGAACGAAAGGAAATTTAGACCATTGATAATTGATGGAAGTTTCAACTTTGAAACTTCAAATATGTGAATGAAACTTCAACGTGCCTCGAAATTGAGTATAGTGAGTTGTTCAATTCATTTCAATCCTAAGCACCCAATGACTCTAATCAAGAACGAAAGGAAATTTAGACCATTGATAATTGATGGAAGTTTCAACTTTGAAACTTCAAATATGTGAATGAAATTTCTTCATCTTTTTTAATAGGTCAACTTCAGACCTAGAAACGTTTTACTTAAGGGTTAACAATTCCTTTGGCCACTTAGTACTACGGTCTGCTGGTATTCTCCTTCATTTGTAAGTGAGATGTCTTAGGTTCGAATCTCGTTGATGGCGAATTAGATACCAGATTAGATTACGCATTGTGTGACTTAACCGAACTCCCATTCTCTTTAGTATAAAATGTATCGTTGTTCTAAAAAAAACAATTCTTTTGTAAAAAATAAAATTTAAACAATTGATGACTCTTTTTTCTCACTTTTTGATTTTTCTCCTTGAGACTTGCTTGGTCAACCAAAGAAAAATCAAAGTAAAAACCAAGTTTAAAATCCCTGATGGAAGAAAAATCTATGAAATTAATGGCTATAAATTGAGAGTCCAGGAAACAACCCAAGACACCAAATTAGGGAAACCACTTTTCATTTAACCTAACAAAATGCCTGAAACGAAGGCTCTTTTGCCTGCCATTGCCACTCTTGCTGCTTCAGCAATGCTTGTTCAAAGTATTGCCAACGACTTCATCCCCGACGAACTTCGGAACTACTTCTATTCGGGCCTCCATAACATTTCGCGACGTTTCTCTTCTCAACTCACCATTGTCATCGAAGAATTTGAAGGACTATTTCCGAACGAAATTTTTGAGGCCGCTCATGCCTATTTGGGCGCTATAGTGACCCCGTCTGTTCAAAGAATCAAAGCGAGCAAGGATGCCAAAGAGAAGAAACTAGCAGTGTCAGTGGACAGAGGTGAAGAGTTAGCTGATGTATACGAAAATGTTCAAGTAAAAAATGGAAGTTGATTTATGTACAGGTTAAATCACCATTTGCTAGACATCGGGGTGATCTTAATGCATCGTTACGACAAGAAGCAAGATTCTATGAGCTAACGTTTCATAAGAAACACAAAGAGAAGGTGTTGAACTCGTACTTGCCCTACATTCTTGAGAGATAAAAGGAAATTAAAAGAGAACACAAGGCAGTAAAGTTCCACACAGTTGAACAGCGGAGATGGTTCCCTAGCAATGGATACAGAACTTAAGAAAGCTGTGTTGGATGATTTACACAACTTTATAAATGGAAAGGAGTTTTACAAAAGGGTCGGCACAGCTTGGAAGCGTGGATACTTGTTATATGGCCCTCCTGGCACAGGCAAGTCAAGCCTGATTTCAGCCATGGCTAATCACCTTAACTATGACATCTACGAGTTGGACCTAACAAACGTTAATTCCAATTCCGACTTGAGTAAGCTGTTGTTTTCCATGCCTAACCAATCTATAATCGTCTTTGAAGACGTTGACTGCACAATCAAGCTGCAAAATGGGGAACTGAGGGATGAATCACGGAGGAACAACAATAAAACTCAGGTCAGTTTACACTTTCACATTTAGAGCAAGCATGACTAGCATTGATTAAACCGTTGGTCACTCAAGTTCTAGATGAATAGAATAACAGAATTATATCGCTTTAAGAAACTAATACTTACAGATATATGTGTTATCTTACTATTTCATCGACAGGTGACACTCTCTGGGCTCCTCAACTTCCTTGATGGTTTTCCGTCATGCTGTGGTGAAGAACGCATAATTATCTTCACAACGAATCACAAAGATAGGCCAGATCCTGCTCTACTGCGACCAGGCCGCATGGACATGCACATCCACATGTCATATTGCACCACTTCGGCGTTCAAACAGCTGACATTCAATTAACATGGTTTTTGTCATCACAGTCTCTTCGAACAGATTGAAGGGCTCATACAGGAGGTTGAAGTCACGCCAGCAGAAGTTGCAGGACAGCTAATGAAGAGCAAGAATGCTCACATTGCGCTCCAATGCCTCTTTGATTTCCTTCTCAAGAAGAAAATTCAACATAAAGGAGAAGAGGAAAGTTGATGTCATGGTTGAAAGGCAACAAAGAAAAAGGGATGTATAGAGATTTCATATCGTTTGTCATGTAATACGCATAAACTTTGCAGTTTGCACCTGTTGATGTGTACTAAAGACATACCCGAGCTTCCATTTATGTGATTTTCTAATATATCTTTTTCTAACTTTTCAAAACGATTATATACTAATATTTGAATTATGCAATTACTTTTAGTTCCAAAATTAACTCATCGCGCCACCAAATTCTGTGTACTTGTCAGAATGGGCTCCAGAAAGAGCAAAAGAAACATAATGGAGGAAAATGTTCTTACCTTTTCAATTAGGATGCAAGAGGCATTAATCTTTTGACATCAGATCCCAGAAAACAAAGTTTCATATCTAAATTCTCATAACCACGGTCAATATGAGCAACACCGCTGATCTCTGTAGTGCCTTCTGCGGCCAACCCAGCTAATACCAGTGACATCCCACCCCTAATGTCATTTGCAACAAGCGAGGAACCATTCAAGACACTGACATGATAACAGACATGAGTCAGCACAATCATGGTATTTTCCAATTGGGAAAAAGGAAAAATTAGAATACGAAAAAGGAAAATGTGCTTGCCTGCCATTGTCTTTCCCATAAACCAGAGCAGTGCTCGCACAGACCTGAATCTTTGCTCCAAGCTTTAGCAGTTCGCTTACTGGTAGAAAGCAGGGAACATGTATGAGACTATCTCAATGCAATTAGTACTATTTGGCAATATTATCGGTTTCCCAAATAGGGAAACAAAAAGACGACAAGAATACATATATAATATGCATGCCAGCACACACATTATCTACCACATACCATGACTCATGCGTTTGTCAAATACAGATTCCTCTACAGAACTTAAACCATTGCACGTGGTCAGAAAAGCCATTATTTGTGGTTGGAGGTCTGTGGGAAACCCAGGATATGGGCCTGTCTTAACCACAACGCTTCGCAAATTTTCACCCCCACGTCCAGACACTGCTGAAACCTGAAGTATTTATCAACTATAAATTACCACAAGATGCAACCAAAATGGGAACAGAAGAATTTAAAGACGATTTACATACTTCCAAGGTATCATGAGAACATTTCTTGATTTTGCAACCAGCGGCCGATAGTTTGTGTATCAAAGAGGACAATTGGCAAGGTATGACAGGTGATATCGAGATGCATGAGCGAGTAATAGCTGCAGCAAGCATAAATGTACCTGCTTCAATACGATCAGGTGCAACAACGCATTCACAACCATGCAACTGGGATTTTCCCTTGATAACAAGCTTGTTGCTGCCTGCTCCATCCACACAGGCCCCACAGTCGGTAAGAAACCTAGCAAGATCAACCACCTCTGGTTCCTATGGTGAGTTGTTGGGAAAGTAAGTTACTTCACTATGTTAACATAATCCAATTAGACAGCAAATGATAACTGTTAACAAACTTCTATTGTTCAAAATCAGAATCTAAAATGTTCAGTGAGATTCATCTTATCGTACTCTGGCAACATTGGACAGTACAGTTGTTCCATCAGCCATACATGCAGCCATCATAAGAGTTTCCGTTGCCCCAACACTCGGGTAATCAAGTTGGAAACTTCCTCCTACTAATCCTCTTCCATTTGCGGCATATGCCTGAACTTTCCCATCCCTGTATATTGCAAAAATTACACTGGATCAACTCATCTCATCATTCATAAACCATGAAAATAACAACAAAAAAAAACTTTAGTAAACAACTGTGAGCACCACAGGCAAAATTGGTGGAGACCTGTTATTTAAACGGAAAATGTATAGGGTAAAATATGTACTTCATGATGGTTAACACAAGAGAACACATATACATATGCATCAATAATAAAATCCTTGGATGTCCTATAGAGAGTGTTTTATCATCACACTACATTCTCTGCCTTTTGATGATTAATAAAGTACATATGCTGTGCTTCAGTGGGCAAGAGCACCTTTTGCTTCGCTCGTTACTTGGCACACTAGAGTTTGTGAAAGAAATTGTGCATCTGGCGTTACGCTTAATAGCGACTCACCACCTATAATATCACAATTCAGGCAGATACATTTATCATCAAGTGACAATAGAACCTCTTCTACACTGCAAAGACAAACTGTGCTTACTCTCATTCAAGTCTGATAAAAAAATTTAGCAACCGTTCTATGAACACATAAATCAAACAATTATGCGCTTCCGATGTAAACTTAAAGAAAAAGTGTAGGAAAATTTACCTCAATTCAACAACAGCGCCAAGAGATTGAAGACCCCGAATGTATAGGTCCACTGGTCGAGCCCCAATATTGCAGCCACCGGGTAATGCAACCACCGCCTCCCCGAATCGGGCAGCCAACGGCCCAATGACGAAAAACCCACCTCTAATCTTTTGAATTTCATCCGCATTAGGCTCAACTGACCCAACCCCATCAGTGTTAACCAACATTTCATTGTTCAAGACTTCAACTTTAGCTCCAAGAGACACTAAAACCGAAGCCATTGTGCGAGTATCGAACAAATCGGGCACGTTTTGAATCCTTGAAGTGCCTGAGCAGCAAAGGGTCGCCGCCAGAATCGGCAAAGCTGAGTTCTTGGAGCCGCTGATGGGTACATGGCCGGAGAGCTGGGAAGGGCCGGTGAGTATGAGCTTCGGGTAAGGGGTTTGGATTTGGGTTCGGGTATCGATTTCGGGTGCCGGAATCAGTGGTTTTAGAAGAGAATGGGGTAAGGGTTTTGTGGGTTTTGGACTTGGTGAAAGGTTCAAGGTAGAGAAGGAAGCCATTTGTGAAATGTGAAGAATTGCCGCCAAGTTCTTTATTGGCTGCTTTACCTAGCAGACATTCTCTCTTGTTTTCAAACTTTTTGTCTTTTTTTTTAATTTCTTTTTTATACCTTCTAACTTTTTCTTTGTTTCAAGATTTTGTTACCTTTATTTTCCCTATAAAAAATTAGAAATCAAACTCGTCATCCGAATTTAAAATTTCTTGTTTACATATAGAAGAAAATATCCTAGACTATTAGTGCATACAATGCGTTTTACCTTTTAGTGTTGCGTCTAAGCTTTTCAACGAAAATTTTGCAAGCACTGATCAATACATACGTTGTATTTTGAGATCCAGTTGATCGTCGTAGCTGGTAGCTTCATGTAAAATACTCAAATCTTCTTGTTTGTTTGAAGTTTGAACAATGTATTCATTTTTATTCTCTATTTATCAAATATTTGAAGCTTGAAGAATGGCTTGTTAGATTTCAGATCAGAAATTCACCACAAATAACATGCAATTTTAACATTTATACTCCCTGCTTATCATTTGTCATATTTTAGTTTTTTGGTCGAAGTTTGTTATTTTAGTTGAAAGGGAAAAAATTGCGGAAAATAACAAGTAATTTGACTCCCTCCACATGCTTTAAAATAGAAAGTCCAACAATTACCACACAATACTAACCAACCCTAATGTCTTTCTCTTATAAAAGGACTCTTTGGTTGCCTTCAAGAAACTTAACACGAGGGGGAACGCCGAACACCATATATAATAAGGAAGAAATTCATAACGCCGTCAAGGGGAAATAAAATGGCCAAGGCTTTGGGTATCGCAGCACTCTTCGTCACCTTGTCCTGCTTCTACTCTCTGGCATACGCCACCACGGGTGCCGCCACTGGAACTCTCTTCGTGGAGGGCAAGGTGTACTGCGACCCATGTCGTGTCCAATTCGAGACAAGACTCAGCACACCCGTTGACGGTAAGTAGTCTAACTAGTTGTTACATACACACGGAGCTCGTAGATTAATTGGTTAATCAAGAGTGTTCATGCATGCACTCGTAGTCCCGATTTTGATTCTCCGTCTCCTTAATATCCGTTCATATCAAAATTGTTGCATACATATTCGGTTTTGTTTATTCATTTCTTCTTATTAGTATCTAAGATCTCCCATGTGCGACAAATGATCAAATGTTCTTTGGTTTACGAAAAACGAAAGGAAGATGGTTTTATGTGAAGATTATTTGTTCCCTAATCTCAAAGTGATTTTGTCCCTCAAACTTGAAAATGCTAGGCGTCTCTTTTTCTTTATACAAACTATATTCAGGGGTACGGAATTGGACCTTAGAACCGCAAGGGCATAGTAAATATTATAATCATTTGAGCTGCAAGTCATTTCATTAACGTAATACCATACTATCATCTTATCGTGCAAACATCAATGCACGTGTTAAAACTAAAAATAATTGCATGCATGCAGGTGCTACGGTAGCCTTGGAGTGCAGAAGCCGTGAAAATGGTACCATCGTATACGTAGTCGAAGGCAAGACCGACAAGAATGGCATCTACAGTCTGGCCGCCCACAAGGAATTCGAGGAGCAAATCTGTGAGGTGAGGACCGTGCGCAGCCCTACCGATGAGTGCGCTGACCACTTCGACTTCGAGAGGGCTAGGATTTTGCTCACGCACAACAATGGTGTGAACGCCTTGGCTCGCTACGCCAACCCCCTTGGGTTCATGACGAAGGAGAGTACTACTGAGTGCGAGGCAGTTCTTAAGGAATTGTTCCCCGAGGAGACCGAAGATCAATAAGTACATTATCATGATATCATATGTATAACTAAACTCTCCCTCCTCATTACCTAATGTGAAATGCTTAATTATATAATATATACAGGAAGAAATTATAATTCTCCCAATATCTAACTTCTCCTTCATATATATGCTATGTGTAGTAACTCTTAACTTTAATTTAAATGTTAATTACTAATTTAAAATAGAATTAGAAACCAAAATAAAAAAACGAAAATACGAATAGCCACCACACTGCACCCCACGGTCAGTTGAGGTGATCGTGATTGGTAGAGTGGGGTGGCTGCTGGTATTATGTTTTTATAATTCCTTTTTAAATTAAAGTTAAGTAGAGTTAAAAAAATTAACGTCCGAGTGGGCATTAAAAATTCAATCAAACATGACCAACAAACAATAAGTTTAATTTTGATATTGGGTGGACTAGTTTTTTTTTCTTTTTTCTTTTTTTTTTTGAAAGCAACGATAGGAGATTTCAGAGATAAAAAACTGGTACCATTTACAAACATAGGCCGGCAAGAACAGCCAGCTCAATTACATTCAGACGCAATTCATGATACAATTAGGCGGCTCCTCAAACCAGGAGCAGGAAGCCGCATCCATACGATGGGCAAATTGGGCTAGACGATGAGCAATGATAAGTGCATTATTTGTTATTATTTCATATCATTTATCTCTATGTTTTGTTAACGAATTGGTCTTAAAAGAATTTTATTACTTTTCTTTTCTCAGTTTCAACCAATCTGCGCACTCAGGATGTTTTTGGTGATAATTCGACTTTCCGGAAGAATTTTGATGTAAGGCCAATTGGAGAAGGAAGCTAATAGGCTGAAGACCATTTTGTTTGAATTTCATAATTTTCCATGAAGCCAAACGTTCCAGTTTTGCAAGTTAATCCCACAGAAGTTGCAATCCCATCAGTACTGCACAGTTGTGGGAGAATGACAATTTGAAGGCTTTTTCGATTTTTTTTCTAGTGGTGTGCAACCTATGCTTGGAAAGATCAGAGATAAAGCTACATTTTCCATATTTTTACAGAATTTTGCAGAAGATAAATCCACCCCAAATTTGACGTGAAAGTCATATGACGTGTTTTCCAAGTCAAGAGGGATTCTTTCCTAGTATGTTTATTAATTATTTAGGAATTTGTTTTGTTTTAGGAGAGTTTTAACCAGACTTTTTAGGGTTTTCCTAGACTACATATAATACCCTAGGCTCTCTTAAGACTACCTTATACACAAAATTCGTCCAAAGGGAAGGAGGGAAGCTTAGCGTGCGTTTTACCATACTTTTCCGGGTTTTGTGTTCTTCCATGACTTCTTCTATGATATTTATTATGACTAAACTACTTTTCTAAGGTTTATGATGAAACCATAACATGATTATTTCCGAAGTATTTTGTTGATTATTATTCGATTACATGCCATGTTTAATTCTTAATCTTTGTATTTAATTTATTCTATTTTCGAATGTTCTTGTGACTAGCCATCATTGTGAACTTGTTTCTAGATAATTAGATAAATCTAAGAGGATGACCAATCAATTATATTTATTGGAACTAAGATTAAGAAGAGTAGAAAAACTAGTGAGGATGACCAATATCAAATTAGTCCTACTTGGTTGACATGATTCTCAATGCTTAATGGGTTTTTATGTGTTTAACTGTATACCTAACCAATAGGATACAGTTGTCATGTATAGACACAAGAGTTGATGTCTGACCACATATTAATTCATATCTTAGAAACCTTAAATATTAGCATAGTAATTGGATAGTGATCGGCTTGAAGAAAAGGGAATAGGATTGATACTGGTGGATTCATGAACTTAGGCTTTCATCATATTAATTTGTTTAAACCTTCATTCGTTGTGTGTTTTCATTATTCATCTTTCTAGTTTGATTATAAGTTGGAGTTTTAATTATTTCTCGTAATAAATTAATCAATCATTTGTTTCCTAATTAAGTTAAGTTTCGCGTAATCAGCTAGTTGAATTGGTATTAAAATCAATCCATGTGGGATCGATCTCGTATTTGCATATATTCTTACAATTGATTTGTGCACTTGCGAGTTTAATATGATTTAAATTAATTTATTATTTAGGTTAGTTTAAATATATATCAAGCAATACCATTGCCTTGACGATGTGTATGGATAACCGAAGAAGCTCCAGTGATCTTGAGAAGAGCAGCCTTAGAATCTTCAACAATATGCTCCACTGTAGACATAGAACTCTCAAGCAACACTTTCACGATCTCGAAAGAATATTGGATGCTTCTATATTTTTGTTTTTGATTTTTAGTTTTTATAATGTATGATTCAATATTTTTGTGTACAAGCTTGCATGATACTTAAACTCAAACATCAAAGGAGAAAGATCAAATTTGTTTCTTTTCCTCGCTTATTGACATGCGAGAAAGATCGAACTTGTGGATGCCATTAAGTGCACACTCGCTTATTGGTGATCAGAAAGAGGTAGAAAGTTAGAAACCATACTCAAATGTACACAAAATTAAGGCAATCCTATCTTATTAGTTACTTCAAATTTTTCAGTGTATAAGATTGTCATAATCTATTAGATATAGAGTACTTTCTGCACACTTCTTTTTCTTCTGCACATTCTTGTTCATTGTCAGTTTTTGAACGGAATAAATCAAGAAAAATTAAGGAACAAAAATAAATAAGGATGTAGCGTGCTCCTATTAGTCATGCTTTGATTTGAAGACAGCTGAAAAATGGAGCACTAGTAGAGCGGCTCGCTTTTCATTTTGTAGGAGTAGGTGCTTGCTCTTTGTTGAGTTTGGATTGGGCGAAGAGGGCATTTCCATCGCGAAAGATTTAACCCAACCAGAGGTTGCTTGCACAAAAAGAAAAGTAACAAAATAGGAAAATGCAAGTTTCGATAATCATTTAATACTTTTGAGTCATATTTAGCTTAGGGAACTTAACAATTTAACTCTTTGATCATTTTTAATGTAATAATGCTCATATTGTATAATCCCTCACCAAAATCATATGCTCAACCATTCTTTCCATTGGTTTGTTGGTGAACCCATTTTTCATTGGTAACACGACCATTTTATATACGAGAACCGCCCGAAAATAGCTATTATAAACTTTTGAGAAGGAAACCACTCCAAAAATCTCGATCCCTTCGAAAAATTTGAAGTGTAAATAATAATTCTCTTTAAGAAACCTAATTAAAATAATTAAATAGTGAAATCACAAGAGTATCAAAACCTCCTATAATTTTGTTTTTGGATCCTTTTTTGACATCTTGAACTTTGAATCAAGTGAATCAAGTACAAAAGTTTACTAGCGGTGCATTGTTATAGGTTATCACTTTTCTGTTCAACCCTACTACGGCTAAGGTTCAAACCTTCTTTTTTAATGCAGATTAGTACAAAATATCTCATGTATTAAAAAAAAAAAGGAATTTTAACAAAATATTCATGAACAGTCATAATACTGTTTATTTTTAATGAAAAATTACATTTTTACCTTTCCTGAATACTATTCACTTCACCTTTATTTATAATTTTTTATTAATTTTTTTTTTTTTTGAACTTTTAGTTAATTTCCCTTTAAAAAAAATACAAAAATCTAGCCTAACTACTTTCCAACCAAGTGAAAAAAGGGGTAAAAAAATATAATAAACAATTTAAAAGAAAAAAAAAAGAAATAAAAGAGAAAGAATAATAAACAAGTCAAATCATTTCCTTTTTATTTTTCATGGAAATAAAAAACGCGTATATATTCGTAAACCGAGTGCTTGTTATGATTACTTCTTCGTCCTAGTGAGAGAAAGAAAGAAAACCCATCTCTCTCTCTCTCTCTCTCTCTCTCTCTCTCTCTCTGCAAAACCCTCATTTCGTATTCTGCAATCGACCTTCGAATGGCGAACAGTAATCTTCCCCGACGAATCATCAAGGTTCGCCCTTCAATCTTCTTCTCGATCCCTCTTTTAATTTACCTCTGATCGCTCTGTTTGCGTCCCCTGAAACGAAAATTTGAACTTTTAGTTGCCTTTTTTTTGGTGGTAATTTCATCGAATATTTTCTGTGGTTTGTGCCTGAAAAGATTCGATCTTATTCATTTTTGTATTGAGTTTCGTAGCGACGAAATGGGGATTAGGGTTTTGTGGGTTTGATTTTTGGGTAATTTTTTAACAATTTTTGCTTTTTTGTATTTGATCCCGAAGGAAACTCAACGTCTGCTCAGTGAACCTGGTAAGTGATTCACCTTTTCCCCACTGATTATTTGGAGTTGAATTTGAAATTATGCTTAAAATTCGTTTGATTTGTATACAAGTTTGTTTCATAGAGAAATTCAAAACGAATGAGAGTTCGATAGTTGTTTTTAGGCTTTAGTATAATATAAATATGCTAATTTTGTTGGGGTTTTATTTGTAAAGGGTATTATGCGGTTTACTTATTACTTTGTACTGTGATTTGTGGTTTCAGCACCGGGGATTAGTGCTTCACCGTCAGAAGAGAATATGCGATACTTCAATGTGATGATCCTTGGCCCAACACAATCTCCTTATGAAGGTATATATAACTGGACTGAATGCTTTGTGGAATACGTTATCTACGAAATCTATACCTGGTTGGTTATTATTGTTTGAAATCTTTTACTTGTTTGAGGAAATTTCAGGGAAGGGATCTATAGAAGTTTTATTGTTTGAAATTCCTTTTATTTTATGCACATAAATTCATAAGTTTGAGCTGTACATTGGGAGTACAAGCTCGATAGAACTCTGCTTTTGGGAATTATGACTTATTGTGTCTGCATTGTTGGATGTATGTGTTTGTGTTGTTTTATGTGAAAGTGAGCGGAACAAAGTAAGGACTTTGTTGTTTGTCAGAGTATTTCTGAGGAATAATTAGGAGGCTGGATTGTTTTGTTGAGCCATATAGGGGTCAGCGAAGGTTGTGTATCTTTGAGATCTGTCTTTAGTCTTGGGTACAAAGAGTATCCTGTCCATTTCAGTAATTAATGTAGCAATGGAGTGCCCTGGGATTACTTTGTGTTGAGAGGGCATAATCGTATCTCCCTTGCATTTCTAATGGAAGTATATATATGAAGTGAACTATCAGTGGATGCATGCAGCTAGACCATGTCATGGAGCTACTAGAGATTTTTTGCAATATTCCGAAGGACTGAGCACAACAAACAGGAATGCTTTGGATTCAGTTACAATGGATGGCTAGGGAGAGATCATGCCACTTAGAAAGGCAGGCTAATTGAGATGATGTAGCAATCAGCCCTATAATTGGGGAGAGTTATATCTCACCTGGACAAATTTGTATGTTCATACGGTGGGAAAATGTAGTCCATATATGTACTGCCTGTCCATCTAATATGTGTTTGTTGGCCTGTTAGAGGGGTATAGCATTGACGGCACACAACAGAGTGTCAAGTACAATAAACCAAGCTAGATTATTGATGATAGCCTTTCTAGCCATTCACTACTCCGCTATTTTACATCTGTGTGAAGTGGCAGTCCACTTTGCTTTGCTTTGAGCTTGAGAGAAATGATAGTAGCTTATTTGTTCTTATATGTTGTTATATTTGCCACTTGGTTACTACATACTATGTTCTTAGTCAGAAACATAAATATCAGATGTCAGTTTCAGAAATGTAACATGGGTTAACATGGCTCCTTTTTCTTGTTACTCCTATGCTTTCTTTTCCATCACTTACCATTGTAATTTGTAGATTTAACATGATATGTTTCATTTCTATTTAGGAGGAGTTTTCAAGTTGGAACTCTTTTTGCCTGAAGAATACCCAATGGCTGCTCCAAAGGTACTTTGATTTGAAGTCAGTATAACACAATCCCAAACAGCTCAAAGATTGAGGGAGAGTATGAAATGAAACGTTGCCGTGTATAGGAGCGCTTTTAATTCTTGATTCAGATGTCTGGAGTTATACAGTTATTTGATAAATGGGTTTTATCTTCACAAATCTTGTTCCTCGTTTGTGATAGATTTCATCACAGTTTTGTTTTATTTGTATGATTCTCTTGTCGTGCAATTTGATGGGATTTAATGGTGTTCCGTGCATTTTTCAGTTATGTGTGGTTTTTGCCCACAATGGCTGTAGTGTGTTTTGAGAGCTGTTCTGAAACAGGGTAGTCTTTTAAAGCAGATATTGTTTTTACTAGGAGAAATTATTGTTTGGTATGTGTATATATAATGCATATGGGGTGGATCTTTAGGATCTCAGAGGGCAATTCTTAAAGTTGCAAAAGATAAGGGAGTTAAATAACTGAAGTTATTTGGCTTTGATTCAGTTATTTGGCTTTTAGGAATAGATATTATCTTTTATATTACACTCTTTTTTACTACTGTGATTCTTATCGTTGATGATTTATGATAGAAATTTCCATAGGTTAATAGTTGTACTTGGATGGTTTTTCTTAGATTAAAAAAAAAAACTATTCTAAAAACAGTCTACATATTTTCACCTTTACTAGCAAATGTTGTCAATTGTAGCATTCTCACATAGGTGAAATTTTCGTAGTGTGCGGTTGAATAATTAGCTGGTCTTTCCACAGAATGCCAACATGGTACACAAAACTGTTATAGACTTCCTAAGGCAACTGGGTTGTCATTGTTTATTAACTTTGCGAATGTGTCAGGATGTGGTTTCCGTCCTGCAGTTTAAGGCTCCACTTTTTCTGCATTAAACATGCACTCGGGCATTTTAACATTCCTTATCGTATGTGTATCAAGTAATCATTTGTTTTTCCGTTGTATCAGGTTCGATTTCTCACCAAAATTTATCATCCTAACATTGACAAGGTAGGCTGTGGTGTGCATATGTTTTTTTTCCTTCCTTTCACTTTCAAAGGTTCCCCAAATAATTTAATGCCTTTTATGCACTGCTTTGTTAATCAGCTGGGAAGGATATGCCTTGATATATTGAAAGACAAGTGGAGTCCTGCTCTCCAGATCCGAACTGTACTTTTGAGGTATATGCTTTCATGTAATATACTATACCTGTTCTGTGATCAAAACAAAACAAAACATCAGTGTAGATCACTCGTTAAAATATCACAATAAATTGTGTGTTCCATAACAGAATAAATTTTGGCATAGTTCATACGCCTGTAACGTGGAGTTTGTGCAGCTGCTATTCCATTTCTACTGCTTTATTCTTATACAAGCACTGCATAATTTGGGAAATGTTTTAATGTGATGTATGGTTCTATCCTTCTAAGTAAAATTGAAACTGAATAATCGGCAATGTTGCTATCATTTTCTTCTAGTATTCAGGCACTTTTGAGTGCCCCAAACCCCGATGATCCGCTGTCAGAGAACATCGCAAAGCATTGGAAATCAAATGAAGCTGAAGCTGTTGAAACAGGTGTGTTTCTTATTATTGGTTTTCCCCAGCTTACATATGACTCGAATATCAATTAAAAAGCGTTGAAGCTAATGTGTTCTTCCTTGATCCGTCCCCGCAGCCAAGGAATGGACCCGTTTATATGCAAGCGGTGTGTAATGAGATGGTGAAACTTTATCCTTCCCTAAAATAACATTAATGCAATGTACGCTATTCGCTGTCATTTTTAAAATGAAAATTCGGAAGAATTGATGTTTGAAATATTGGAAGTTTAATGTTCACAAGCTACCATTTGTTGCCTGAAACTTGTTCCATCTCTTTCGGAAGCTCGTCTGTGAACTTGTATGATCAAGGATTAAGGTATTTTCTATCTCCACTCTCAAACGACGACTGTGGGGTTTATTATAGGCACTTCAAAATATGGATTTCTGGCAATGAATATTGTGAATAATTATTTACTAATTTTCTTTTTCGTTTTGCTGTGTTTTTAAGAATTGTATTCCCGGTTAGTTATGACAATTTTTCGTTAAATTGTATTTGGTTGCTTGGATTTGTTTGGATTGGATTGAATATTGAATAATTTCAATGTACGTTTGAATAAATAGGAAAACTAATGAAAATGACTTGAAATTTTTGAGTTTTAACGATAAGGACAAAATAAAGGGTAAAGTGAATAGTATTATGATTGATTTTTTAATGTAAAAATATGATTTTTCGTTGAAATAAATAGTATCGAAAACTTTTTCTTAAAGTTCTTTTGATAAATTTGTCGGTAACGAGTACTCGATCTTATAAGTGCGTAAGAAGCTAAGAAGAGTGAAAAAGCGTTCAACACACCTGTTTCAACGTGGATTCGTATTGGGTCTGGATGTAACGGATTCCATGGGCTGATGCCTTGTGTACGCTTTGTACTTCTTTTAGTTCCGCCCTCCAACATACCAGAAAAGAGAACAAAAGAATTTGCTTAGCTCTTCCATGGGGAAGGAGGTCTTCTTCAATTAACTTCGTGGTTGATTTACTAAATTTAGACTTATCATTGGAACCGTTAATATTATAAATCATTTTCTAAAGATTATCTCTTCAAGGAATTATTAAATTTAATTTAATTTTTTATAAATAAGATCTTTACATATTGGTTTATAATACAAATAATTATTATCGTAATTACAAAATTCTATGAATCGGCTACAAAAGAAACTAGGGAAGAACTCTTCCTCTTCAATCTTAAGGAGTGAAGCTCCTCTCGTATCCAAAACATGAAAACACCACAAAACGACATGGTTTTCAATAAATCTGATTAGATCACAAGGAAATCTAACCTCCAGCCCCAACATACGGAGGATCCTGAACATCACAATATTACAAATATATATTAATCAACTAACTTGAAATACAAGTAATCTAAGTCACATATTTTACAAAACTCAGCCCAACAAAATCCTAAACGGACTCTCCTACACTTTATTGATACTGAATGAGGATCCTCTCCGGATTCTCGAATTATTTCCATTCATTATACATTATACGGTCATTTTAACTTTTATATTTAAAAATGAACATAAATAATACCCGATTAAAACTAACCGCATAATTTACGATGAAATGACCTTCTGGATCCTCACAAAGAGGATCTAGTTCCTTGATACTTTCACTGCAGCCCTTTTTACAGCCCTACAATGTAGGATAGGGACACGTCACGCGTAGGGTACCTACCCCACAAACAAATAGCCATACCATGTACGAACCATCCAGCCGTCCTTCAGTTCAGTGTTTTCACTTTGGATCCCTCTCTCTCTTCTGCCACTGCCCCCTTCACTGTGCAGCCCCACGCGCCTCTCTCAACTTTGTTCTTGTTTTTGTTTTTCGTGTTTTGTTTTTAGTTCTTTAAAAGTACGACATTTCACTTTTATGACATTATTTTTCTCTATAAATATTGTAGTTCAAATCATTATATTTTTTTATCACTTCGTACGTTTTATTATATTTCTTTTTATTTGTAAATGAGAAGTTTTAAATTTGATTTTCCCTAAAAACGAATTTAAACCACATTATTACTAGCTCATTGTGAGGTTAAGTTCATCTTTTTTTTTTAATGTAGAAAATATCGTTTGTTCAAATCATTTTTTTTATTATTTAGAAATTATCTCTAAAAACTTTGGTTCGATTTAGAAACTGTCCGAAACAAAAAAGTTGAAATTTAATAATGGAAAACATTATTTATACTATGACTTTAGTTTATTTCACACATAAATGATTACAAAATCTCTAAACCAAATGTATATTGAAAATGATCCAAAAGATGATCTAAAAAACAAGAACACTTTAAATTATAATATTTATACAGTAAAATGATGACCATTGTTATAAAATGAGGAATGACTCGACACATATAAGAAGTCAAATATTATCTAAACTTGTCTTTGTAAATTAGATATTTTTTTATTTTTACAAATACTTCCTTTTAGTTATGCTTTCTGGAATCAATTTTAATCTCATTTTGCTAACTCAAAAGTTGACACTTATTTTATGAAACGCTCCGTTTCTTTGTCTGTTTTTATGATAAAGATTTAATTTATTTTATCAAAAAAAATCCCTGATAATAATGGAGGCTGATTGTCTGCTTGTGGTGTCGTTCTCATCCCCTCCTATTTTGTGCGGTCACAGTTAAGCCACGTTAACATTTTATATTGACTTTTTTTATAGAGATAATAAGACAAAAAATAATATGAATATAAAATGTTGACGTAGCTTAATCGTTATCGCACAAATAAGAAGGAATAGGAGGGCACCATAACAGGAGAGTAGACAATCTGTCTTCGATAATAATTTATGAGCACGTGAGCAAAGTGGTCAGCCGGGCGTTTGACCGCTGGTGACGCACCGACCGGGGAGTTTCAGAGTTTTGACGGTTGAATTTATAAATGCAAATCACCACCAAACTCAAAAGTGTCTCATCTACTCACTTGTCTTGTCTTATTTAACTCTTATTATTTCGAGACGACCGAACGAATAGTGTTCCTACCACATATGTCCCTCTCCTCACTTATAATTCTTTCTTCTTCTTAATTTTCTTACAAAATTCAAGATAATATTATCAAACAAAAAATTATTCTAATGTAACTATGTAAGTGACATCAAACAAATCAAGTAATACTTTTTTGGCTTATTAATTGTTATTTAGTTTCAGTTTGTCTATTGACATTGATTTTGTGTTTCTGAAATTGATATTTTTAACTCTTTTGTCACACTATTCCATAAAAGAGCGGTTTAATTCAAGGATATTTTAGACTTTTTACACATCTGTTTATCCTTAATTTACACTCTAAACCAATCTTAACTTCCTTTTTGACAACTCTAATTCAAATCCCATGAGTTAGAACCTTTAAAAAAATAATAACTCAATCAAAAGAAAAACCCCATGAGCATTTTTGCTCACCACAAAAGACTCTGATGTATGCTCACCATACACCTAATTATTTGTCAAGTGTCATTTAATCTAACCTTGGTTAATTTTTTTCAAAATTGAAAAAGTAACATCTAATGTGAAAGTTAACTAGAGTTAAGTTCAAAGACACGTGATAGATGACTAGATATATACTCGTGTATAGTAAGCATACACCATAATTTCTGATGGTGAGCAAAAATGATTCCTAATAATAATAAGGGCAAGTTGTAATTTGCCACTGAATGTAAAGACAGAGTCCCTCCCTAATCACAATCAGTGCCTCACAAAACATAATAATCAATCAAATCTTGTTTAGAAAGTAAAGTTAAAAGGGCATTAGGCCTACTTAGTGCGGTGGTCGCCGTCAGCGCCAGCCACCCAACCGCCCACGCACACATTTGATATTAGCACCCACCACCAGGTGAACCTTTTGGACTTTATAATTAGACTGATGAGTTGTGTGTATTGAGTAGTATTAGTTTTTTTTTTTTTCACCAAAAACTGTTTTACTTTAAAGTTAAGCAGCAGCAAAATGTTTTGTAAAAATAAAACATACTGCTTATTTTAAAAGTAATGGCTTCCAAACAGCAGCTTTTAAAAACAACCTAAAATATACTGCTTATTTTAAAAGTAATGGCTTCAACAAAAGTATACAAAGTAAAAACATAGGCACTTACAAAGTTCTAGCAATACGGGTGCTAATGTGTGTATTATCTTCTTCATCAAGTTTGGCTAATCCAAAATCAGATATTTTTGGGTTTAGATTTTTATCAAGCAACACATTAGTTGCCTTTATATAACTTTAAACAATGACATTATTTATCATTTTAGACACTACTTTTTATATTAACAACACTTTTAAATATACAGTTTATCAAACGTTCAGCTGTTTTATTTTGTAGCTAATTTTTCTTAAAGCACATCATAAGCAATTTATTAAAAAAACACAACAATCCAAAACTAGCCCTTAATTCACCGTCATTGTACAATGACGTTTTTAATCGATGATGTAATGCGATGTATGATATTTTTATATGTCACGTGACAATAAACATGCTATGTATGATTTTTTTTCTTCTATTTAACATTATGTTATTTTTAAATTCGAATATCACATGACGGTGAACACGTTGGATGTAAGTTGTTTCTCCTTTATAAGATGGAGATAGCAGCAGCAGCAGCAACCGACATCCACATGTCACGCAAAGCACTGTGGCAGTGGGTGCCCTTCCTCACTTTGCATCCCATTTAATTTTATGTCTTAATACAACCAATTAGTGGTTGGCTAAAAAAAGGGACAAAGAAAAGAATCCAACAACGCCCTTCACAGCATATTTGGTTAGGCCAAAACAATGTATATGGCATTTTGCGCTTCAATTTGAATTACTCTTTCTAATAAATTAAAGTAGTTTAAGATATTGTGTTGTCACATTTTTCACGAAGGTAAATGGATAACACTAAAAAACTAAGCATGTTACATAATGTGTGAGATGTTAACACTAACGAAGTAGTACATGCTTCTTTTTGTTGAATATAATGATATATTTACACTAACAAGAAATTTGAATTAAGCGACAAACATGGCCAGCCATAATGATTTAGCATTAAACTCACTACTCACAAAAGTCGAATTTAAGATCTCTAAATCACAAATAAAGAAGAATACGATAATTAATAAATTGCTAAATGTCAGCACTGAACAAAAGTAGATTCATAACATTGCATGACAGAATGACGAGACAATCATATCTAAAAGTGACCGTTGATGGCATGTTGTTACTACTTTTGTGTGCGAAATTTATGCACTAAAGGAGGGGAATCAAGTTGAAGAATAAAAGGGTATTGAATTGAATAGTTGCAACCACCAAGTCCATCCATCTTAATAAGAAAACCAACCTTCATTAAACCCCACATTTACTTTATCCCTTCTGCCACCAAGTCAACAATTCCCATTTGGCAAACCCCCCAATAAACTAATCCGACCAAATCGGTCACCACCGACTCTCACAACGCGGTTACTTAATGCTTCTTTGCCCAACTAATTCCGTTTAAAATTTTATGATTCTTCGGAGTATATGAGTTTTTGACGGCTTGGAACTTTGATAAAAACTACAATGATTAAAATTTTCAAAATATAAAATATTCCGAAACACTGTAAAACTTTTAGACTAACAAATCTCACATCACCATCTTCTGTTGCCAGCTATTCAGGACTAGCATTAAGGCTAATATGTTGATTAATACTCCCTTGAAATCTTGAATTTTTGCTAATTAACACTAGTATGTGTCATGACTCATGCATCCCTAGATTGCTAATTAACACTTGTTTGGAGATGCCTCTGGAAAAGCTAAAAGCGTTTTTCCATCGTACAAGCACTTCTGACAATGCTTTTCTGAGAAAAACATAAATGTACTAGGTCATAAAAGCACGGTTTAGAGAAGCACATCCAAATTCAATGTAATTCTATAAAAGCACGTCTAACAGAAAGAATCAGGATGCCGATTCAAGGTGACATAAGAACATGATACAGAAATGAAACAATGTAGAGTGAGAAATCAGAAGAGAAAAGTAGAAACTTTTATTGTTGAATAATTGGTTTGAGAAGGAAACAACAACAACATATGCACCATTCATTCACCAACCCAGAAAGTACCCACCACACATCCCAATCTCCCTCATGACTTCCATTTTTTTTTGTATATATCATCACATATATACATGTACAGATGATCCTCTTCTACATCCAGCCACCCATCTCTCTCTCTCCATACCTATCTACCTCTCTCCCGCTCTCTCCCTCTCTCTCACCGACTTTCGTTCCTCTCTCCCTCTCAAATAAAACTAAAAGCAAATTTAACGATTGTACAGTTTCATTTTTTTTTCTTGGAAGTGAGGGTCCAGGAACCAGGCCGGGCTACATCGGAATGAAAACTGAAAAAAGTTCGAAGATATTCCAAACCAAAATGGGAGAGAAAGAGGGCATAGGAGAAAGGAGGAACAAAGTGGAGCCAGAGAGCAATGAGGAATGAATGAATAAATGAAAACTGAACCAAGGTACTAAGCTACCTCTCTGGGATCCACTGGCATTGGCTGCTAATGACATTATTTGGTGATTCCGATTATGTAACAGGTATCTGGTAATCCTTATGTGATGGGAGGCGGAACGGAAGGGGAGTTCCTAACAAACTGGGGTGCCGGGCAGCAACAGGAAAAACTCAAAAATATGGCTGAGAAGCAGAATTACAGTACAGTCCTGAGTTCTAAAAGCTATAATGCCTGACTGAGTGTTCCAACATATCGCGACTGGGGCGCACCATTTCCTTCACTCGGCTCCCATTTTTGTAAATCTTGAATGTTGGTACAATCCTCACATTTTCGCTGTTTGCAACTGCTGCGTTTTCTTCAATGTCAACCTATGATCCATGACCGTAATAAGTATAAAAAAAATTGTTCCCTTAAAGTACTTGAGTAGCAATCACAGGTGCATGCAAACTTCAGTCAAACTAGTATATGATAAACATCAATCAGCAATTTTACCTTGAGGAAATTTATGGATGGGTAGCGACCACAAAGCATGTCCAGAAAAGGTGATATTTGCTTGCATTGCAAATCAGAGGCGGCTTTGAAATGGACCACGGAGACACCTGTAAATGCAAATTTTTAGGCACTTGTGCAATGACGCAGGTGTAGAAATTATAAGGTGACAGAAGTATAGATGGGAAGGCCTACCTGGTAAAGATATCGCAGCTCTGAACTGCTCAAGACCTAATATTTCTTCCACTTCACCGCCAAACTTCAAACTAGAAACTTCTTCTTCACGGGATTTTTTTAATGCAATTTGAGCATGAAACAAAGATTCAGCAACTTCATTGTCATCAGGGAGCAACCTTCTCAAGACCTCATAATCTTTTAAAGCCTCTATCCATCTTTCTAGCTGCAATACACAAAAAACTAACAGACTAAATTGCAGTCTCTTAAAAGAAAAATATATGAACGGAAAGAAATGAAAATGAAGAGGTTTAGACATGCATTTACCTTGCTGTTTGAGGCAGCCCTTCGGAGAAGGGCTTTTGTGTAATTATAGTTAATACATAGGGCCTGGTTGCAGTCTTCAATGGATCGCTCCCACATCCCAAGTTTAAACCAACAAGCCGCTCTGTTGCAATAGAGAACAGAGTTTGAAGGATCAAGCCTCAGACCTTCTCCATATGCTGCGCAAGCTTCTGTGAACCTTTCGGACTTGAAGAGATCATTGCCACGGGCACGAGCTCTCATAACCAAGCGCACATTACTTAGCAGCACTGCAGCTTCAATGTTTCGGGAATCAATCTGTCCTGCTTTCTCAGCAGCAGTAACTGCATTCTCAAACCTGCAACACATCCATCATCTATTCTCACTCTCCATAAAATTCTTAACCATATTATTTCAGATGAAGCCTAAATTCTTTGAACTCACCTTCCAAATGCCAATTCAATTTGGGCCAAGACAAAGTTAGTGTAAGCTTCAGAAAGCATCCCAAAGAACTTAGATTGTGAAAGGTTGGAATGAGTGTCTAATCTAGGTGTATTCAATACGACTGATTCAGCGTCATCAATTTGGTGGAGCTTCAGAAGCGCTTCCGCTCTACACATAGAGAGCTGTAAATTCAATTTGAACAAGTTCAGCATTTTGCTTATCTTTTCACTAAGTCAAGTGATACAAATCCACGTATGCAAAACTTAAAAAAAACTCAGGAATCAATATTTACCTGAGGAGAAGAGTCAGCTCCGGAAGCAATAGTAGAATCGCATTCCCTCAATACACTTCTCCAATCTCCTACACGACGGGAATCTGTACATCTTTTTAGATGCTTCTCTACTGCCTGCAATTTCTGTAACTCAGCTGGATCCGGCTGCAGCCCGGGAAAACAAAGGTGTCTCCGGGCATTCTCGACCTGCCCTAACCTGCAATAAATAGGATCAAGTCAAGTAAATTTCCTGCTACATTAAGCTGGAGAGATACATCGAAATTCAGTCCACCTACAGTTCTATAAACCAGCAAAGACCGGATTCTAAGAATGTAAAACAACACGAACCCAGAAAGTTTGAAAGTCCACCGAAAAACTCTAAGAAAGGTTCCAAGAAGCTTTAGATATCGAGGAGTTAGCAAACTGCAATACAACTATTCACACTTACCCAATTCAACCAAATACTAGATCGAATCATGAAGTAAAAGCAACATACAAGAAGGTAGTAAAAGCAAACAAGAAAACACAGAAGAACCATGCAATGAATCCGAATCGAAAGGGCAAACCACAGCAGATTCCAAGACCAAGCAAGTAGGCATTCTCAACAATGTTGACCAACTAATTAACAAGATTAACTCTAACCAGTTCACTAATCACATCAGCTTCAGAAAAAAATAACTGAGCTTTACTGCTTTACATCCCAATAACTCACCTCAGAAACAAAGACCCCAAACGCTGGTGAGCTCTGCCATAACTGGGATCCAACCTCACCGCCTCCTCACATTCCCTCACCGCCTCCGTCAGCCGTCCTAGACCTGTCAATGCTGCCGCCCGGTTACTCCGGTAGGCAGCATTGGCCGGAGACAATGCAATCGCCCGATCGTACAAGCTCAAAGCCTCTGCGAAATGGCCTCTTCTGTACTGCTCATTCCCAGCTCTCTTCACCTCCTCTGGATCCACACTCACCATTGTTCTCTTCAACAAGTCTCCGCTCCCGCCGGTACCCCTGGAACTCACGGCGCTCGCCCTCGAACTCAGGGAACTCGCCGCCTCACTGCCGCCGCCTTTAGCAGCCTGACCGCCCCGCATTATGCTCCCATGACCATAATTCCCCGTACCCGAACCCAAAACGTCGGTTCTGGAGCTCCGGTTCGGGACCATACCCGTTTTTAAGAATTTCCCAGATGGGCATATGTTCCCCGTGGGCAAAACACTGGCTGGTGGAGAGCTCACGGAGCTCTGACCCGAGTATATAAGCGGGTGGGTGGAACCCGAATCGGATCTTGTATGACCCGGTTTGAAACTGCGGGTGTTTCCAGCGGATCGGGCGCTATCTGCGGCGGTGGGACTGCCCTCGCTAGAGCCGGAGAGCTCGCCGGAGTGGTTGTTGGGGGCTGAATCGGCCCTTCTGGCAACTGGGTTGGGCCCATTTCGGCCGGAAACCGATCCGGATGAGCTGGAGCTACTGCTTGTAGCAGTGGCGATGCCGCCGCTCTGGGGAGTCCGAAGAGGCGAAACGGGCGAACCTAGATCGAGTTCTCGGAAATCCGGCTTGTTAGCTTCGCAACTCAGCGAGTCACGGAATCGATCGTTAAGCGAGCCTAGGCCGAGCTGCTCCGAAATAGGCTTCCCGGAATGCGACATTTCCGAAAACAACAGAAAAGCTCGTATCTTTTTTCCGATTTCTCTCTCTCTCAATCTGTAAATTTCTGTTCTTTCTTTCTGGGCCGTCGTCTTCCTCAGCAATGTGTGGCAGTGAAGCTGTTCCGAGAAGAAGAACAATGACTGCTGGCAGATACAGACGCAGAAAACCCCAGAAGCAGCAGAAGGAGAAGAAGAGATTCTGATGAAGACATTAAGGGGTAGAGAGAGAGAGAGAGAGGGGGGGTGGAAGAGAAAGCCGAGATGGGGATCTCGTGATATGAAAGAAGGAAGCAAAGAATGAATGCGAAGTCCTCTTTTAGAAAACTAGAGAGAGGAGAGAGAAGAAGAGAGAGAGAAAGGATAGAAGTTTTTTATTGCTTGTTTTTTCTTTCTTGCCTTTCACCTGCTCCTTCACGAGACAGGCTTTTGAGGTTTCTCTCCTCTTCTCCTCGTGTTGTATTTTTATTCTATTTTTCCTTTTTCTTTTCTCAATCTATAACTCTAAATTCTTTTTTTTTTTCATCACCAAGTATGGTAATGTTCATTATTCTGTTTATTATTATTAAATAAGTATAAATTTTGATATGTACCATACAGATTTTGAAATTTAAACTCATTCAACGATAATTATTACAGTGGGAGCATATTATTGGGGGTCTCTGTTTTTCATTACCTTTACTTTCGTTTTCTCTTTTGTGAATAAATTGATTGACTTTCATATTGGTTCAGGCTAATTTTGTGCTATTTATACTCGTGCATAATTTGCTTTAAGGCATGAAATTAAAAAGTGACAACGTATCCTAATAAAGTGCCAGCTTATACACCAATTCATTTTTCTTTGAGAAATGATTTACAAAACGAGGTTTATTTAATTAATTAGCTCTTAATTTAATCGTATATCTCTGTATAATGTTGAAAGGGTGTAATAAACGACGAGTGTAATAAGTGTAGAGTAAGGTGCACAAATTACATCAAGGCTTTGTCTAACTTTCATACTAGTACATTGCATCTATTGGTTGTTGCCTTGTAGTTTTAAAATTGTAGGGCCATAAATGTTTTCTAATTCACTAAACAGATCTCGAAATTTAAACTCATTTAATAGTGACACATATATAAATAGGATGATGAGCATCACCATCACTTAAGGGTGGTGAGTAAAAATATTCCATTTCTTATGTATGATACTCTTATGTGAACTTCTAAAAGATTTTTTTTTATTTGATTATGGTAAAGAACATTATTGATAATGTGATATTCGAGATGTGATGCATAAAATGTTGTAAAATGTAATTTCACAAAATAAAGTACAATATATAAGTGAGTGATTCTATTTGTAACGTAAATTAGGTTTTTTGTGAAGAAAAATTCACAAATTATGTGCTGTTATGTTAATTCAAGTTGAAGACAATATTGATTTTAGACCAATTAGTGGTGAGCTGCTGGTTTATCTCTACTAGATTTTGATATGGTATCAAAGTGGGTTAAACCCCAAACATGTGCTACCAAGTGGTTAAATGCAAGTTAGACTAATTAGTAGTGAGCCGATTATTTGTTTCTCTAAAATCTTAATGTGATATCAATGTATTAAAGCATGCTAATTGTTTTATACGACGGCCAACTCATTCAAATAGTTGATAGAATGTTCGATGTTGGGTCAATCAAATCCCTAAATAGTAAATACATTGGGCGAGCAAGTGACTAAGTGCAAGTTGAAAACATTATAGTGTTAGAAACTTAGAACCAATTAGTAGCAGATTATTGGTCCGTCTTTAAAAATTTTTGACAATAACAATGTTAATATTAATATTAATAGTCAATATAACCATGCACATAGTTGGGTAGTTATGAATTATAATTACATATAGTAAACGTAGTCAATCATGATGTAATACCATATATGTCTCAATCTCTTGTAGACGATAAAAGAAAGAATAATAATTAATTAATTAAAAACAAAACACAAAATCAAACAAAAGAGAAGGCTCAATGGTCCCTTAGCCACGTTGGAGCTCAACCCTTTGTCACTACTATTGACAATGACCATGAATTCAATGGTGTCACTACTTACACCTAATTACCATTTATTTTTCATTTCCATAATCTCGCTATAAAAAATAACTTACATGAAATAAATTATCATTATTAGCTTTCATCTCACATTTTTTATTTTGTCTTTTTTTTTCTATAAAAAATTAATATAAGATGTTGACGTGATTTAATCGTGACCGTTTAAATAGAAGGAGAAGAAAAAGACTAAGGATTCCTACTCCCAGATTCTTGTACCTTAGAGCAAGTCCACCGGAGGGCTTTTTGCCCAGCTCCCAGCCGAAAAAAAGGGGCCAGCACCCAGTGAATCCCCTCCAGCCGATCCAATTGACTGGCACCCAGCCCAAGCCGGTCTCTAGCCCAGTCCAAAATTGACTGAGGCGTGGCCCGGTCCATCTGACGCCATGCTGACGCCAGCGTGGCTTCAGACGGCAATTTAAATTTTTTTTGCGCCAGGCGCGTGCAGTTGACGTGCGCGTGGGCGCGAGTGGCCGACAGGCGGGGCTCACGGCGCAGGCGCACTCAGTTCTCACCGGGGAGGCGACGTGGTGCGCTATGTACCGTTGGATTTCCAACGGCTAGTTTTTCTAGACCGTTGGATTTCCAACGGTAAAAAAAATTTAAATTTAAATTTTGATCTGGACCGTCCGATCACAGATCAACGGTCCACGTTTGTCCCCTTAAAAAAAAAAAAAAAAGGGCCCAACAGTCAGAATTATGACCGTTGGCCACGTGGCACTTTATGGGCTGTTGGATTTGAATATTTTTCAAATCCAACGATCCAGATTAATTAACTAAATTAAAAATTATTAAAAAATACAGAAAATTGTGTAAAAATTACAAAAAAAATTTAAATTTTTTTTTTCTTCTATAAATGCCTAACCCTCATCTTCCACCTTACACCACATTTCAATATTTTCTACACTTCCTATACTATCTACATTTCAATATTTTCTACACTTTAAGAGAAAAAAATGTCTTCGTGGAAGCTCATTGAAGATGTTACGTTGTGTGAATGTTGGGTTCACACTTCTCATGACCCGATTACGGGTAATGAGATGGATAAGCGAGAAATGTGGAGTAAAATTACGCAAGCGTTTTGTGATGTACATGGAAAAGACGCCAGATCTAGTCAAGGTCTTCAAGGTCGTTGGAAAAAACTCAACGCATCCTTTACTTGTTGGAAAAACGCCATCTCTCATGCTTCCGGTAACCTGCGTAGTGGGACAAGTTTAGCGGATCAGGTGACAATATTTTTATTTATTTATATGCATTCCACCCACATCAATATTTTAATTTATTTAATTTCGTATGTAATTTTTATGTTATTTCTTATGTTATTTCGTATGTAATTTTTATTTATTTATTTTTATTTCTTATGTTATTTTTATTTATTTTTATGTTATTTCTTATGTTATTTCGTATGTAATTTTTTTGTTATTTCTTATGTAATTTTTTAACACTATCTTATCCCACATTTTTATAGACACTACAAGCTCAAGCATTCTACAATTCAAAGAACAGGAACAAATCATTCAACAGATGGGAATGTTGGGAAATTGTCAAAGATTGCCCTAAATACAAAATTGTGGCAACCGGTCCAGAAGTTGTCATGCACGGCATGGGTCTACATAGTTCGCCAGAACTAGACACGGCCGAACAAGAAGCCGACACATTTGAAGACACGGAAGAGACGCCTGAACAAGTGCCCGAGACCCAACCGACTCGTCAGTCCCTCAGGCCTCAAGGTAAAAAGGCAACAAAGAAAAAAGGTAGTTCTTCCAAAAATGACTACACTAAATATATGGAGGAACTTGCCCGCCAAGGTGAACTGACCATAGAGCGGGAAAAGGCTAGAGATGAGGAAAAAATTGCTGCAATGGCAGCAATAATAGCAGCTACTGAGGCCCATGATGCGGCGGCTGAGAGACAAAGAGAAATAGTTAATCGAGAGAACGAGCTGGTTAGAGAAGCACTTCATCGAGAAAATGAAATGCTTAGAGAAGAAAGGATGGCTCAAGCAGATCGTGACACTATGAGCAAGTCTCTAGTAGGACTGTCTCCGAATTCAAAATATTTTTGGAGCTCGAAAAAAAGAGATGTCATGCGAAGGAGGCGTGCAAGAGATGCGGAAACAAGTGAAGGGGGTTCTAGCTACACAAATCATAGCCACCAAGATCCTAGCACCACATATCCTAGCTCCAGAGACTTTGTATAATTTCGTATTTATTTGTAGTACTTTATTTAATTTCTTATGTAATTTTTATGTAATTTCTTCTTTTTTTTTAGAATTTTATTTAATTTCTTATGTAATTTTTATGTTATTTCTTATTTTCCTTTGAACTTTATTTAATTTCTTATGTAATTTTTATGTTATTTCTTATTTATTTTTAGAACTTTATTTATTTTTATTTTATTTATTATGCAATTTTAATGTAATTATTTATTTATTTTTGTACTTTATTTAAACACATGAAATAAGATTACATAAACTCACCAAATAAACTTAAAAAACAAAACACGTCATCATACTCATCTTCAACAATCATGTTGTGGAGAATAATACATGTCATCATGATGGATTGAAGAGCCTCGACATCAAACATTCTAGCTGCAGCCCTGACAATCGCCCAACGAGCTTGCAGGATACCAAAACAGCGCTCGACATCCTTCCTACACCCTTCTTGACATTTTGCGAAGTGTTTTTCTTTTTCAGTCTGTGGATGTGGCACTGTTTTGACAAACGTTGACCACCTTGGGTAAATGCCATCTGCAAGGTAGTATGATCCCTCGTATTGGGTACCATTAACCCAATATGTGCATTTCGGGGATTTTCCTTGCAGCAGTTCGTCGAACACTGGGGATTGGGCAAGGACATTTAGGTCATTCTGAGCTCCTGGAACACCAAAAAAAGCATGCCAAATCCATGTATCAAACGAAGCCACCGCTTCCAAAATGATGCTTTTGGCTCATTTTCTGTCGCCATAAGCTCCTTGCCACGCACTTGGACAGTTTTTCCAAGTCCAATGCATGCAGTCGATGCTTCCAATCATTCCAGGGAAGCCTCGCATCTCACCCTTCCTAAGAAGCCTTCGCATGTCCCTTGGCGTGGGTGTCCGGAGGTACTCATTGGTGTAGAGGGCTTCAATTGCAGAGCAAAAACGCATCAGGGACTCCAGAACAGTTGATCTTCCCATCCTCGTGATCTCATCCACTTGATCTGCAGATGCTCCATATGCAAGCATTCGCAAGGCAGCCGTAATTTTTTACTCGGGAAGAAGACCTAGAACATGAAAAGCATCATCTTTTTGCACAAAGTATGGATCATGGTTGCAAATAGCACTCAAGATTTTTTCGAACAAACTTCGTTGCATTCTAAAACGACGTCTAAAAACATGATCAGGGAATACGCTGTTGTGAATAAAATAATCTTCCAAGAGATCTTTACCTCGTCTTTCCCTTTTTCTATCTAGGTTTGCAGCACGTCTGGGTTTGGATATCTGACCCACGACTTCCATGACACGGCGAGAATGTGAGGCCCTCTGCCTTCTATGGTGATCATCCTCATCCTCCTCCATGAAGAAAGCCTCATCTCCACCTTCACCTTCATCGAGATTGGCCAATTCTGCCTGTCGTGCCAACAACCTTTTCTGTTGCTCCTGCAACTGTTTATACACTCTCCTTGAAGAAGACATTGTAATAAGATTTCAAGATTTGAAAACGATGAACAAGGATTCTGAGCTAAAAAGAAGGATTGAGCTTGGTGTGAGGATGAATGTAGGGATGTAGGGTTTATATGGACAAAAAAAAGAAAGGATGAGGTTCTGGACAATGCCACGTGGCACTACGTGATTGGTTGAAAATCTTATCGAAATCTTGGCTAAATTATTGTAAACCGGAAGTGACACGTGGCGCGTCGGGATTGGTTGAAAATCTTATCGAAAATCTATCTACAAAGTAGTACGTTCGGATAATGATACGTGGCATGACGTTATTAGTTGAAAATCTTATCGAAATCTTGGCTAAATTATTGTAAACCGGAAGTGACACGTGGCGCGTCGGGATTGGTTTAAAATCTTAGCGGAAATCTATTCACAAAATAGTACGCTCGGATAAGGACACGTGGCGTGACGAGATTGGTTAAAAATCCTATCCGAAATTAAAACTATTTTAATTTTTTATTCGTTTACAAAAAATTTAAAAATATTTTAAATGGACTGGGTGCCAGCGCATTTTCTAGGGGTGGAGATTGTTTGTGCCAGCGCATTTTTTGACTGGGTGCCAGCGCATTTTTTTTAGGGGTGGAGATGCCTTGGCCTGTTACTGTTCACTGGGGTCTATTACTGTTCACTTGAGTGGATAAATGCGCTGGGTACTGGCGCAAAGTCATTAGGGGTGGACTTGCTCTTATAGATTTTTTACTTTCTTACGCAAGCCAGAGAGCCAACACAACAGAAGATTAATGACTGCTCCAAAAGTCCGAAACTACCCTCCGCCACTCCCACTTATTTCACATTTTTACCCTTTAGTGTTGGGCTGCCTATTTTTGACCCTCTTCGATAAGCCCGAGAGAAAAACACGGTTAAAATAGGGGATAACGGCAACGCAAGGGCATTATGGAGAACAAGCGATGGATATAGGGGTGTTTAAGTAATTTTGTGAGGGTCTGGACAGAGGTAGCTGGCCATGTGCAGAAGAAATTTTTAGTTGTGACGTGAATACAAGTGGTACACCACGTGTTTTAATAGGAATGATGGAAAATTTTATTTTTTAAGTTATTAACTTTTTAGCACACATATCCCACCATTTGTTTAGTGACACGTGGTGTACCACCCCGTGTATCGATCACACTGAAAAATCTCTCTACAGAAGAGAGTGGCGTGCCAGCTGGCGCATTCAAGGAAAACCTTGAGCCAAACAGTGGCGTCCAGCTAAGCAAACAAACGGCGGGGTTTGACATCGTTTAGTACGATGCAGGAGAATATGCCTATGTCATGGCTACGGAAAACTGACCGTATAATGTATAATAAACGAATGTGATTGAAAGATCTCCAGAATTCTCACAAAGAAGATCCGACGAGAATCCTCTCTCATTTTCGGGGGCGTCGGATGGTGACAGCAGAGGAGGAGGCCATCATCCGTAGTGACGACGTTACAGAAAAGAGGGAGAATGATGACCAGGCGATCTATTTCATGGCGGGTAGGCTACATGATAACATGGCATGCATGCATTCTGTATTCATCACAAATCCAAAGATTTTTGTATTTTTGTTTTCATAATTTTAGTGAAAATTAAAGATATTATAGATTTATCCGACTACGACGAATCGAAAAACCTTCAACGAGTTTTAGTTCTGTTTTTAATGTTTGAAGAAGTTTTAAGTTCAATTTTTATTGAATGAGTTTTAATTCTATTTTCTAAGAGGTTTTAATGTCAAATGAAAATAACTCTGATTCGGACATTGATAGTCAAACACGTAATGTAGAAAAGGTGTCAAATTAGAAAGAGTAAATTGTAACTATGGTCCCTTAATTTTAACTCAATTGGAGCAATGGTCCCTCAACTAAAAATCCATTACCATTGGTCCCTCAACTTTTCAAAACGTGCAGCTATGGTCCCTCAACTAAAAATCTATTACCATTGGTCCCTCAACTTTAATTCAACTGGAGAAATGGTCCATTAACTTTAACCTAATTGTAGCAATGGTCATTCCAATATAACTCGTTTTGACAAAAATTTTGACATAGCTGACGAAAAGAACCATAATTATACACTTTGATGAGTTGAGGGATTCTAATTGTATAAATGGTCATTCCAACATAGCTTATTTTGACAAAATTTTGACAAATTTGATGAGAAGGACTATAGCTACACATTTTGATAAGTTGAGGGACCAATGGTAATGGATTTTTAGTTGAGGGACCATTGCTCCAATTTGATTAAAGTTGAGGGACAATTCGTACAACTTACTCAATTAGAAAATAACAAAAAAACTACTAATAAGGTAGTCGAAGAATTCTACTTTTTCTTTGTAACCCTAACACGGCCGTTTTACTAACTAATGTGTTATAATTTATATTAGAAAATTAGAAAAAGAATTCTAATTTTTCTTTGTAACCCTAATCTCTACTAATTAATGAAACCCTCATTGTCAACTAAAAGAGAGTGAAAAGACAACTTAGTCTTCTATCACAAAAAAAAAAAATGATGGACAATAATGTAATTTCACATGTTCAAATTTTGCTGTTTTTTATTAAAGCCTCACCTACAGGTAATGTTAAAATATATCTAATATTTAAAATAAAACAAAAAAGAACAAAAACCTCCCACTCCCCCGTTCTCTCTCTTTCTCTCTCCCTCTCTCCTTCTCATTTTCTAAAAAAATATGTTCATACACACAAAGTGTGTAGACAAATGCTAGTTTATATTAGTGATTGAGTTATACTTCATAATAATTAGTAACACAAGGCCAAGATAATACTGTCACACTGAAAAAAATTTCAAAATTTGAATTCCCTAACTTGCCCAAAAGAGGAAAAAAAATGAAACTTTAACGAAAAGCTCCCGGTACTGTTTACTTTAACGAAAAATCATATTTTTACACTGAAAAGTCAATCCTGGTACTATTCACTTTATCATTTATTTTGTCCTTATCGTTAAAACTCAAAGTTTTCAAGTTATTTTCATTAGTTTTCCAAAAAAAAAATGAAGGAAAACTAATGTGCAACAAGTGGTACGTCGCCACATGAGCAGGTAAGGTGCATGTGTGGCACCACTAAGGCACAAGCTCTGTTGTGAGCTGTGACCCACTAAAATGTAGAACAAGAAATTATAGTGAGAGTATTTTGCATGCAAATTGTAAAACGTCTTGAAATATATCTTAAACACACATAAAATACACTTTGCTTTGTATATAAACACATTTAAAAAAAATTATAAACAAGCCACTTAGTAATACGATATAGTAGTATTTTTCTTCACTTATAAGTGAGAGGTCTTAGATTTTATTCTCGTCAAATACGAATTTGAACCACATTATTGCTAACTCATTGTGAGACTTCATCGTCTTAATATAGATAACATTGCTTGTTAATAAAATTATAAACAAAACTAAAGAAAAAGAGGAAAATATCTTTTAAATATATCAAAGTGGTGTGTGACAATATTTTCCAACTCCACGGTCGTATTTTCAGATGCAATTGTCACATGCTTTTTTGCAAAATATATTTTTCTTTTCCCACTCAATTAACTTCTAAATTTGACCAAACTAACAGCTCTTTTTTTTTTATTTTTGTAAATCTTATATAGGAAGATACTGAGTCTTCCTATGTAAGTAGTCATTCTTCTCACAAACAAATCACAATTTTACAAATATAAAAACTCTAATTTTGAATTTTTAATGCATAATTTTGCGTATATGTCAATTGTAATTTGCATGTATGTAAACAGGTTTAACTCGTTGCATGTAAAGAATCAAATATTGTTCCTTAGTATATATAAACTACTTAGATCTTTGGGTTTTTTATTTTCAGAGTACAAAGTGTGCGTGGACACAATTTCAGAAGAACAAAAACAGATAATAAAAAAAACTCAAATGAGTGCCAAACTAAAGGCCTTTTATTTTAGTAAAAAAATTTGCATTTAAATCTTTTCACTTTTTCAAACGATAGTAATGGTATCAACTCATATGTCGGTGGAATAAAAATAAAATAGAAACTATCTTTCGGAGAGATGGCCGAGTAATTGATAACTTCGGTCTTGAAAACTGGTATAGTTTGTGTCATTTTTACACACACACAAAAAAGAAAGAATTTCAACGCTTTTGAGCAGGAATTAATAATGAAAAATAGAAAATATAATGTTCAAGGCATTAAAGATCTTGTTTTTTGTGTAAGAAAATAGCACGTGTCATGTAAAAAGGTCAAACGGTCCAAGAACAAAAATTAGTACAAAGATTACTAACATTTCTCATTCTATGAAGACATTAATTCAGTCTCAAAGATGGTTTGGCCTCTTTCCATTTCTTCATTGGTTTGCTTATTATTTACATTTGGTATCTTTTGATTTATATGTTACGAATGCGAGGTTATTATAAAAATGCATAGCTTCGTCACGATTCCTGGTTGAAGACTTGTATTTGAACTCCATTTTCTAATGTTGCACTCTTTGCTTTATTCCCAAGAAAACAAAAACATACCATATCCATGTGGTTGTAGGCTTGTAGTGCAACATATCAAGATAAAATGAAAACCTCACCCCAAAAAAAGGAAAGTTGTGCTTTCTCCTTTTATAATTGAAGATTGCGATTGGTTTCATAAAAAGGAATGACAATGTAAATGGATGGAGTAACGTAATCAAGTAAGAAATGGAATCGGAAAAAGTAACGATGTAACTATAAGGTCAAAAGCTGACTAAAAAAATCAACTTAATCAGAAATCGTTTAACCGTTTGATCAAGTTGTCAAAATTTAAGTGTTTAACTTAACCTAGGTGCGCTGCTTTTTCAAAAGTTTCCTGTCAAACCGACTTCTATTTTAGTCTATGCTGAACCGAACGAATACCAATAATCAAGTGTTTAGTCAACTGGAAGAATACATCACTTCGATGTGGGAGCATTAGCCGATCTGGTACATCAATACATGCTCCTATGCCCATTCCAATCTTGAGCTTATAGTTACCCCATTGTCTTTGGATATGGTGAAGCTTTTCCATTCATCTATCATAGTAATATAAAGTTAACTTGTGTAAACTCCTTTTTTTTTTCTTTTTTTTTTTCCGTTGAAAGAAATCTTTGCATTACCATCATATAAAAAATGAAAAATAAAAAGTAAAGACGAGCCATTTTTTAATGGCATCTATAAGATAGTTCCATGTCGATGTACTTACACCGACAAGTAGTTCTCTCTCAATCCAACGGCTTGCATTGTCTTGGAGGCCTCCATGTTAATTACTTGTTTGTGTGTTAAAAAATGGTTGATTAACTTGATTTCCTCCAATTCCAATGTGTGTATAGACTTTTGGATATTTTAACACTCTCACAAAGTGGATTTGAAAGGGGTGAAGCATTAGTTTGGTACTGAGGTGATTTTATAAAAAGTGGGTATAAAAAAAAGTTGAGCTCAAAAAAGTGTTTGGTAAACATTTAAAAACAACTTATTTTTACAATTTTGGATGAAAAAAGCTAAAAACGTGAAGCAGCAAAAATGAGCTTATTCTCACAGCACAGTAGAAGCAGTTTTTTTTCAAAGCACAACAATACCAAACCAGCCCAGAGAAATGCTAAGGAGATTTTCTCAAAAGTGTGACTCTTCATGTTATTCTTTCCCACTTTATGTTTTGGGCACAATGTTTTATAATATTAGAACAAGAAATAACATTAAATTATGAGGTGACAGAGAGTCTATAAAAAATTCCACTTTGAGAAAGTCTCCTTAGCATCTCCCAAGCGTGAAAACTAAAAAATAAAGTAGGACGTTTACAATTTCTATGGCAACCTAATTTTTGTTTGTTTGAATGTTTGTTTGAAAACTATAGAATAAAAAGGAGTTAAATTATAAAATTTATATAATTATATTTTTTTGGGAAGGTTCAATATATAATCTACAATGCCCAAAGATGCATCCTCAGAGAGCATTGCATTTCAATATTTATATGTTTACTTAGAATCCTCTTTGCTTTTCCCAATTCAAATAATCATATGGTCCATAAGATTAAGTTGCCAAGTAAAGCATCTTCTATTTGTAGCTACCATAGCCTTTAGATTATGAAATTTATATTACAAGGTAACTTAAAATAATAAAGATGAAGACACACTTCCGAAACAATAACATTTAGGTGGCAATGTCACAAATCATTCATAGAAAATCGTGCAGATAAATGAAAACGCATCATAACGCAAAATAAATTTCAGACACCATCACCTTAATGCTTCTATTTTATGCTAAAAATTAAAATACGTACATAACGTCACGTGATAGGTTTCAAACACTCCATCATCTCTCTATCGATCACACAATTGGGGTTGAGCCGGCCATGAGAGTGGAGGACTTTGATCTCATTTTATGGACCAGGAATGCTCGTGGTTTTGGTGCTAGATGTCTCCTTCTTTGTGTCCAAAACATTAAGGGATGTAAACAAACGTCTTCCTCCATATCCCCCTCTGTACACACAAAACTTTTGTATTATATAAACCGGCCAGCTAAACTAATTGGCTTGACCATGTTCCCACATTTAGTGTGCTCATATGGGGTCTTAATTGGGTGGCCTCTTGCCACATTTTGATGACAGTTCGAAACAACTGCATCCCAACCAGTAGGCCGATAAGAAAGACCATCACTTATGTCGGTATGTACGTAGGGTAGGGCTCGATTCCTCTCTATTCCCGCTTCAGCTCATGTTCACTAACTTCATTCCTTACCCTCGTCGTTCTCATTTTACCTAATGCAAGGATCCTTCATTTTTTACAAAACTGTCTTGGTAGAAATAAACAATTTTGACCGTATAAATGTAACCCTAATATGTATTCACTTTGAACTTCATTTACAATTAAAAAGTAGGGTAAATGACAAAAAACTACCTCAACTATTGGTGTCACGACACTTTCATACCTCATTTTTTAAAATTGACAATGTCATACCTCATCTTACGAATTTGGTCCAATGTTATACCTTCCGTTAGCTTGCCGTGAATTTCTCAGTTAAATGCTGACGTGACTTGATCCGGGACCCACTTTTTATTAAAAAATTATTAAAAACTAAAAAAAAAATCATTTAATATTTTTAAATATTAAAATAATAAAGAAAAATTAAAAAAAAAAAAAAAAAAAACCAACACAAACCCGTGCCCTTCTCCCTCCCCTTTCTCTCTCTTCTCCCCCATCTTCTTCTTCCCCCCCCCTCCTGTAACCCAGAAAACACAGAAGGAAGGAAAAAAAAAAAAAAGAAAAAAAGGTTCACGATTTTCCCTGACCCCCCTTTCTTTCTTTCCCCATCTCGTCTTCCCTAAACCCTCTGCACCCATTATCTGCAACCTCACATCCACTACCTGCAACCCAAAAATAAAAAATAAAATAAAAAAACCGAAAAAAAACCCAGATCCCGTTGAGGTGGAATCGGGAAACCTTCGCCAGGCCGATTCCGAGGGTGGAGAACCTGGGCGAGCAGAAAATGGGGGGAATGGGTGTGAAGGGAAGAGGGTGGGTGCGGAGGGTGGTGCGAAGGTGGGTGCCGAGGTTGGGTGCGGAGGGTGGGTGCGAGGAGAAGAGGGGGTGGGGAAGACGAATTGAGGGTAAGAGAAGACAAATTGGTTTTTTTTTTTTTTTTCCACTTTTTTTTTCTGGGTTGCAGAAGGTGGGGAAGAAGAAGATGGGGGAGGAGAGAGAGAGGGGGATGAGAGAGAAGGGCACGGGTTTGTGTTAATTTTTTTCATTTTTTATTTTTTAAACTTTTCTTTATTATTTTAATATTTAAAAAAATATTAAATGATTTTTTTTTAGTTTTTAATAATATTTTATTAATTTTTTAATAAAAAGTGGGTTCCGGATCAAGCCACGTCAGCATTTAACTGAGAAATTCACGGCAAGCTAACGGAAGGTATAACATTGGACCAAATTCGTAAGATGAGGTATGACATTGCCAATTTTAAAAAATAAGGTATGAAAGTGTCGTGACACCAATAGTTGAGGTAGTTTTTTGTAATTTACCCTAAAAAGTAAAATAGTATCATGTTACCCACATAATTGATAACTAAACTAAACTATAGAGAATGTTTTAGTTACATATTACTATGATATATTGAAACGTGAAAAACTTAAGATGCTCGGATGCATAACACGTCAAAACATACTAGAAAATCTCCATTAATCACTTAATGAGAACATTGTCTCCTAACTTCATTTTAGTTGTACTTTCTTTCCGGACATAGTTTTAAGTTTGAATCGCTCTCCTGTGAATTGCATAAAGCATATATACAGTAAAATAACGCATATATAGTTACCGCAGCACACTTTTCACCCAATTCAACTTTGTTTCGTAGGACAAAACAACAAACATATGTGCATGCATGCTCTTTTTCAACCTTACTGTTTAAGTCACTTGGTTAAATCCATTATTTTCGAGCCCTCATCAGTTCTCGGATAATTTGCCTCTCTTTATACCGACCATTCAATGTAGTCGACCGTTGGGTCAGAATTAAATACCTAAACCTGCAAACAATACTCAATATGAATATTCCCAGCAGTCTTTCATTAACTATCCTAACTCCTAAGCATATATTAATAATTTAATCCCATTTGACTAATACAAATTCGGGTGTGTGGCTTCAATGGTATGAGTGTTTGAGCTGTTTGATTAATTTTCACAGCTCTTTAGATTTTTTATTTATAATCTTAGCCATTCATTTATGTATCATTCAATTTTACATAGTATTGAAGAAATTTCCTCATTAACTACATACATATTATATATGTACAATACATATAAACCCACACAACTTTTAAGGGGAGGGATTCCCATTTTTTGATAAAAAATAGGGACTAATTATGGACTCACTCTACATCAAACTTTGACGATTTGAACCGTCTATTTTTCAAGTTGCACCTCATAGATCATCCTTACAAAATATTAGCCAAATTAGAAATATTTGAGGCATCTAATTGAGCTCAAAGAAATTGATAAACACTTTTAAGAAACATTGAAATTTATTGTAATAATTAAATGTGCAAATGGGGTTGCATTGAATTGAATTTTTGCAAAGAAGATCTATGAATTTAGACTTACAAAATATATAGTTTAGATTGTTGAAGTTCAATATAGATTGAGTCGTCCAATTAATTCCCATTTTTTGAAAAAAATTGGAGATCTTTTTCTTAGAGAACTTGTACAGATAGTAGATACACGTCTACATATATGTGCATGTAACTCCAATAGATTGGTAAGATCTGGGATGCCCATTTGGAGTAAAAGAACGAGGAAAAGGATACCTCTTTGACTCAATCAACTTATTATGATGGACTAGGATTACGAGTTATGAGTGATTTAATAAAAGAAAGTTGAGGGCACATTTGAATTTGTCTTTCACTGTTAAAGTGGATGATGTGCATCCTTAAATATGACTTTATATGTGGTCATGGCTCATGACTGGGTAGATCTCAAAACCTGTAATTAATGATTCCATTACAAATGAATGATGATCCCTTAGGATATGTAAATCGTGTCTGTTTATTGTACATCGTATGGTCAGTTTTTGTATTTAAAATGATTTCTGACCGTACGATGTACGATGAATAGATATGATTCACGGATCCCTGGGATCCTCATAAAAAGGATCCGGATTCCTCCGGATCCTCTTTGTGAGGATCATGGGATCCTCAAATCGTGTCCGTTCATCAAACATCGTGCGGTCAGAAATCATTTTAAATACTTTTATTTAAAATTAAACATGAATAGTATCTGACAAATACTTTTATTTAAAATTAAACATGAATAGTATCTGACAAAAACTAGCCGCACGATATAAGATGAACATACATGATTTGAGGGTTCCCGAGATCCTCACAAAGAGAATCCAGAGAGGTCCTCATTCATTACAAATTATCAACTAAGTGACATGCATGTGAGTAATATGAGCACCAACTTTTATCTCAATCTTTTGAGACAAACTGATGTAGTAGATCTCTGTGTAACACAATGTTTAACGGTTTTATGGATTTGTGTAATTTTGTGGTTTCCGATGAGATCAGATAAGTGCTTGAAGTCTACTCATTGTTTTATGATTAGTGATGCTTTATTGTAATATGTTTAGATCTAGTTCTTAAGGAACTTTTTGGACGTAGTTCTTCTTGATATGTATTTAGAATACTCTTTTATCAATAAATGAAATATTGTACTCTACTTTAAAAAAAAAACTGATGTAGCAGATAACATATATAGCAGTCGTTCATTCGTGTTTAATGAGTAACTTGTAGAACGAACCCAAATATGAACAAATGAAACAGAGCACAATAGTCGAACATACATTGTTAACCACATCTTATAATATGAACTTTTTCAGGACGTGATGAAAAAATTATGAGTTTGTTGGAATGTTTTTAAAATTCTGTTTTGTTGTTAAAATTCTTACTTTTTCACTTTTATTCCTTGGGAGTCTTAGTCTTAGACCCACCTCATCCAAACCAAAGCGATGCCTTGCCTTGCAAGTACATGCAAAGAAGTTGCACTCATTTGAAGCATAGTACCAAACCGGCCGTTTGACTTGAGTGCCATAACAATTAATTGATCACTCAGTGATGCCAACGTAAATAAATTAATTTAGAATGCAAGTTGATCCAAGCTACACCTTAATTTATAGGGCACATGAACGAGAAGGATTTATATGGAATGAGTTTACTGTCAAGTGATATTTTGATTTAATAATATATATTCACATATAATTTTTTATGATATTACAATGCATCATTAGATCTTAACGTTATGATGAGATTGAACTCGTAAGTTACTCTTCTGAAAGACGAGTGAAGTTTTTGAAGAAACAAATTATATTCATTTTAAAATTTTAATATTACATCAAACACGGTCCCAAGATACGAATCTCAATATGATTGCAAAAGCAACAACCTAAAAGGGTTAAACTAAAACAAACTAAACTTTTACAAACAACTAAAACACCCACAACACCAAAATTTAACATCATATATATCCCAATCCACATATTCCAGAACAACCACAACCCTAGATTATGAAAATTGACAACACAAAGAAAAAGAGGATTTAATTAATTACCGGCCACGATCACATGCTAAATATTAGTCCCACTTAGTCATATGCACTGGATGGGAACTGTAGAAGAAGGGTGTCACTATTGTAGCAACTAGCAAGCACCCCACAAGACTACAGCTACGAGATGGGCCTGCTAAGCATTTTCCCAATCAAGTATAACATAACATGTTCTTATAACAATCACAAGAGGAGAAAAGGACAATGGCACCATATGATTGGGAACATGAAACCCACAAATGGAAAGGTCTTCTTGTATGATGTAATGGTCATCAATTTGGAAGGAGGAAAACTAAGTGGAATATGTCATGGTAGCTCATTAAAAAAATTAAAATGTCTCATCAATATGTAAGTAATTATTATGAGGTTGAACTGCATCACTTAACGGCTAGTTGATTCCGCTGTAGTTTGAGAGTGAAACCAATTCAACTCAGACCACACCCACCCATAGGTCGACTAAGTAATCTATCTTAGCATGATGTACATTGATTTGGCTAATAGAACATTGTTTAGTTCTTTACATGTGACGAGTAATTTGTACTTAATCATAAGTTATAGTGTGACACATATGCCTAAATAACTTGCCAAAAAATACAATAAACCAAGAATTAATACAGATGTTTAAAACTGTGTTTATAAGCAAAGAAGAATGACTCTTCCCAACCAATGTCCTTTCGTATAAACATATGATTAATCATTAGATTTGTTACCCACATGAGAACAAGTTTGTTCCTACATACCATACCACAAATGCAAAGCTTTTGATTATTCTAAACCCAAAAGTAAACCACCTCTTAATAATCTACTAAACAGGTTGCCCACAGGTTATGACTTTTTTACATTCCATGAGAAATTTGTGTATGTATTATTATAAGAGAGATTATATTCACACACCCTAATTTACTTCTTCTATATCCTTTTAATTTTTTAATATTTTCTACACACCACTAACATTTGATAAAAAAAATATTAAAAAATTAAAAGGGTGTGGAAGAAGTAATTTAGGGTGTGTGAATAATTTTCCTATTATAATATGAGTGATGTTATTCACACATTCCTTTTTGCCTTTTACACATTCTTTTTAATTTTCGGTAATTGGTTCGAACGAATTGAAGAATATCGAAGTACATAATTTAATAAAAAGAAGTGTGTGTGAAGTAAAAATTAGTGTGTAGATAGCACTCCTTGTTAATATATGTTTACATGTTGTATATTTGTGTTCAACTTCTCAGAATCTGACCAGCCATGTGAGAACCATGCAAACTCGGAATGTCAGACTTCGCAGCCTCTGTGCGTTATAGTGTACGGGTTTTAAGGATTAAATTACAGACCCTATAATCATGGGGGGACAGAACTAGCCATGTTCATCACATGAGAGAAGAAGTAACTTGGTTTTAAATGTTAAAGAACTCAGATCCTCTCCGGATCTAATGATTCTGAACCTAAGGATTAAATGATCCGAACTGTTGAAATTTGATCAAACAGCTACAAACAGGGAGCCTTCTTAAAAGTTATAATAATTGTAACCGATTGATCAAATTTCAACGACCCTTATCATTTAATCCTTAAGCTCAAGATCATTAGATCCGGAGAGGATTTGAGTTCAATGTTAAACAAGGCCAACAGGGGAAAAGGGGTGGTAAAATTTCCTCGATCCTGGTTATTAATTTACCTTTTTACTTACTTTTTATCCAATCCTTTGTTGGAGAGAAAGGCTTACGTGGAATGCGTTTGCCGCAGTCTGCATCCCAGTTAAATAGTATAATGAGATGATTTTTATATACGATTTTTAACTTCCCATACTTTTCTTTTTTTTTTTTTGTTAACAGAAGTTAAAAATGTGTGTGTTTATCATTTCCCATTACATATTGCTATGTATGTTTTTTTCTTCACACGACAATGCATTAATAACAAGAAATGCTATGTGTTAATGAACTAGATTCATGTATGTTACTCTCTTGCTAAAGTATGCTCTGGCCAGTCAAATTTGTTTTTCTTTCACTAGATTTTGTAATCCTTCCTTGTAGGTTATACATTTTTTTTTGTTCTAATTGTCACTCTGAAACGTCCAGCCCTAGAAAGTGTTTAAATTTATGTAAAAAAATGTAACAAAAAACTATGGGACTGGATTGGATTCCACTGGATTCGACTGTACTAAATTTAGAGGAGGAACTGAGTCCTGAATGGTATTATGGAAGCTGGCAGTAGAACAGATTGCAGAGCCTAAAAGGATATCGGTTATTCAGACATATGCAGAAGAACCCTAAAGAAAATATGGGGGGATATGTAGTAGGATGGTGAGGTCCATCGCGTACATTGTCATGGAGCTGCATGGGCACGTGACAGCCACATGATAGTTGAAGTTTTTTGGGGGAAGTTGGATATGTGGACTTCTCCTTTTTTCTGAAAGCTAGAAGAAGCCATATTTTAATTATTCCATATCTCATCATCTCTTATCTACGTATCTGTTTCAGCCTCTGCGCCTCTTATCCATGTTTCTTGAAATTAGGCATTCTTAGTTCTCAAGCTCGAACAATGTCACGAGGTTTTCTAGTATACTCCGGATGCTCTATATTATGAAATTCTTAACCATTAGAACCTTGTTTAACAACACATTGACCAAAATTTAATTATTAAAAATCAAGAACTATGAGATATTTCTGTGCAACGTAAAATTTTCGCAATGTCACCCATACCTAATAATGTGTGCTGCTGGTACAAAACTGATTAATTATTAAGACTATTATTTTTGGTTTTTTCTTAATTGAAACCAGTGCAGGCTATGCAACAATGCGCTGCTTAATGTAACCATCAAGAACTTGAATTATGTATTTGATCAGATCAGTACTACTTTCCTCTTTTCAGTACAATCCAATTCACTTGATGGTATCAAGGAGGAATCCTATGTAATGGAATTATGGTTTGTATTTGTTGGGATTAATGAAATGGGCTGGGAATTTAAATTGCATGTAAGCCATACATAAAGAAAAATGTTAAGGAGACTATCTAAAAGTTGGACTCTTAACGAATTCTCTGTCACCTCACAGTTTAACGTCAATTTTCGGGTTAACATTATAAGCTATTGTGCCAAAAATATGAAGTAACAGAAAGTCAACAAAGAGTTCTACTTTTAAAAGAGTTTGCATTTCTCCTAACTAAATATGAGCCATATAAATTTGTCAGTCAAACAATGGATTGGCACATTTATTTGAGGAGGTATGGTCTACTGTATGTCCTATTGTCTGTTTAGTATTCTTCCTGTTCTTTTTCAATTTAAAGTTTCTAAGCAATTATTTTTGCTTAGAGTAACTTAATAGAATGAATGCCGCTGCCCAGAGGAGCATAGTTGTTCCGATCAAGTAGTGCATTAATTCTTGACTTGAAGATATACTGAGGTTTGGGTATTCTGTTTGGGAAAGGGGACTCCAAACCATGACTATTCCGGAGGTGATTTTATGAATGTATTTTTCACTAAAAACACAAAGTTTGACAAAATATAAACTTAATTAATGATTCATTTTCATATTATGATGTCTTAGGCCTCATTCGTATAGGGAATTGAATTGGAATGAATACCCATAAATCCAAGCTATTTTGAGGGTAGAGGAGAATCATTTTTCATTTGAAGGTAGAGGGTTGAACATGAAAAAAACTTCTTCCGTCTAATCTTTCCATTTTGGGGAGGATCCTTGTTTTCATCTTATGCACTCTTCTATACCAATTGAGGCCTTATGGCTGAAATATTGAAATGGATAACTCATAATATTGAAGGTGATGTGAAGTAAAAAAAGAAGATACAATGAAGGTTTTTCATTACGAGAGGATTAGAAGCGATAAGTTATAAGGATGTACACATTTATGCATTAGAAATGATAAGTTTAGTTCACAAGTATTTCATCTTTTTCCTTAAACTTGTACACAATTTCGTCATTCAACATACTTTGAATATATTAAGTTATGAGTTATTCATACGATCCTAGACAACAGACGAACCTAAGTAATTTGAAATTGTTTCACGAACTATTTCAGTATTTCCATGAGCAATTAATCTCTGACAAAATTTGCAGAAATAATAGATAGTATAGTACTCGAGGCCACTTGGTTTTACCAAGAAGATAAATTTAAAGCCATTGATGAAGGGTGCAGGGAAACTTAGAATTATAAGCTTCCTTCGATCGTGTGATCCTCCTCCCTCAGACGTAAACAGTACGGTTTTGATGAATTAACTAAGGAAAAAGTGCAGACACAACAATCGTTAGTGTCAGTCTCTCAGACCTATTGGAAGGACAGAGAGAGATTGCTTCGTTTCACAACAAGGTTTGAGACATCTCTCCCTCTCAAAGCTTTCACGTCCGCCTACATGTTTCACTCAACCAGCAAACTGCTTCAAATATTTGGACCCGCGTTTTGTTTTTGCTCCAATTCTTCAACCATTCACCAATGTCATGTTTCACTTTCCGCCATTCATATTTCGAATTCCCTTCTCGTCTCTGTTGATTATTGAAACTATTGCGCTATGTTGATTGTTCTTTTAGAACTTGGATTCGTTCGCTTTTTTTGACTATATTATTCGTTTTTAACTTTGACCAGTTAGTGTTAGGTGGTTAATAGTGAATGTGCTGTATACATTATATATACTTTTTATATATAAAAAAAGATATTAAATCCAACTTTCAGTCACAAACACAAAATGGTTTTGTAACTATCATGTTGTAACTTCTTTGGTAAATGCCATAACAGAGTTCCACTATGCTGATTGTTCTTCTCGAACTTGAATTTGTTCCTTGTTTTTATAATATATCCTTTTTAAACTTTGATCAGTTAGCGGCAAATGTAGTGTAGTTAATGCTGAATGCTTTGTATATGTACTTTTCATATATAAAGTTACAATATATAGCTTTCAGTTACAACGAGATTACAAGATAATGTAACTTGTACAAATAATTTCATACAAAAACTAAAAACAAGTTGGTACATGATCATGATGGATTTGATAATTGATCCTAGACTTCCATTGGACTCAGAGAATGGTAGCTAGATGTCTTTGGATGTGTTTGGATAGTCCTTTTTTCTTTTGTTTGCTCAATGGGATTGGATAATGTTTAAGCTAGCTAGGTCTGATTGGATTGGATTAGATAGTGATGTGTTTGGAGGGTACATAAAAACTGTCTGAATAATTAGCAAAAGGACCAGTAAACCACATGCCTTGTAAACTTATACATTGTTGGTCTCTCACCTTGGATTCCTTCTCCTTCCTTCCTATTCCTAATGTGTTGGGGAAAAGGGCTGATGAATTTCCTCATGGCTTAGTTGTTAATTTGTCCTCAACCTCATTGTCCTGTCATTGTTTTCATTCCTCATGGCTTAGTTGTTATATATATATATATATATATACACTGAAGAAATTCTTACAAAAGTGAGATTCTTTTTAAATTCTCTATCACCTTACGTTTTTTGCATAATATTTATAATGATGGCATATAAATTAACGTTAAAACTGTAAAGTGACAGAAAATCTATAAAAAATCTCACTTTAACAAAGTCTGCTTAGCATTTCTCTAAATATATACTGGATTTTTTTACTTTTTCTTCGTTCAATTGAATGCCTTGTTTCTTGAATCTAGTGTTGGTTATATTTTTAACTTTATGAAATGGTGATATATAGCAATGATATGTAGCTCCAAGAATAAATGTTGGCAGTTTTGACCTTTGAGTCCTTTTTTTTTTTTTTTTTGACCAATTCAAGGAGTCAGTCAAAGAGATTTTTTAATCACCAACTATCTACTGTTATGAATTATTATTATTATTATTATTATTAAGTAGCTAGTCATTTAATGAGAAAATAAACACATAGTTTGTTGTACCTAAAATTGAATCACTAGTAAATTCAAGCTGTTGAATGAAAAATCCGAGAAATTTGTCCAATTTAAGACATAATGAATAACTCATTAATTAAAATTTCGTTTCCAATCCCCACAAAATGATAGGATTAGAAGAGTTAAGTTTTTTTTTAATGTCTAATCCCTTCTAGTCCATTCAAATTCACTCAATATTACCAATTATTCACTTTTATTTTCAATTTACTTTGAATTTTATGCACATTTAATGTAAACAAGCACATGGTTGTAAACAAACGGAGAGAAAAGAAACATCATGTCTTACAACTAGAGACACCAAATAATATTTCCAACTGAGAAATGCTAATGAGAATTCTCAAAGTTGAACTTTTCATGATCTCTCTGACGTTTCGCAGTTTAATGTTAATTTTTGTATCAACCTTATAAAATATTGTATCGAAAACATAGAGAGCTTATAAAGTTTTCTTAACATTTCTTTTTCCAATAAAATAAGAAATATAAAATAATAAGTATACAGCTTAGAGAATAAATAGTAAGTTGAACATTGAGCAAAGCATGTCAGAAGAAAGCATGTTAGAAGGCACGTGATGCCCATTTTATTATAATATTAATATGGAAAGTATTGGTGACTTTCTGAATTTTAAATTCTGACCCAACATCTTATATATTATAATTTACAAACCAGCTGACTAATAAAAGGTCAAATCTAAATCTTGTTCACACTACACACTCCACACCCACACAGCCTTTAACGAAAGGAATTCCATTTTAAAAAAAATGAATTAGTTGCGAGCTCACAGTGCATCGAATTTTAATTATTTAAACTGTTATTGTTCAAGTTATACTTTACAGATTATTTTTGTAAAATATTATTTTGGGTAAAAATGTTAGAATCTAATTGAGGACATTATGTTCTAAAAAATATTTAAATTTTATGTAGTGCCAACTAATTGAGGAAAAGGGTTCGGATTGAATGAGAATTTTGCAAGGATGACCTGTAATTGAGACTTATAAATAGACGATTCAGATCGTTAAAATTTGACGTGGAGTGAATCGAACAACTAATTCACAATTCTTTTTTCCAAAAAATGAAGATGTCTTCCTTTGATGTCTTCCTTTAAGGGGCTTGTATATATGTTATATATATAATGAGATGTTTAGAGAGACATCTGAAGGGAACAACCATAATGGGATTGAAATTATAGATTAATTAGTGCTGGATTAAGCTCACCAATTACCCACTAAATGATGTTCTTCGGCTCAGATTAGTAGCTCGTATAAATAAGTATAAATAATGAAATGGTGGAATGCTCATACTGCACCTCTTTGTTTTATTTTATTTCTTTCCAAAAGTGTAAAGTGTGACTGAAATCAGAAATGAGTATAGATCCTCTCCAGATCTAATAAAACTAAGCCTAATGATCAAATGTTCCGGACCGTTGAAATTTGATCCAACGGCTACAATTATTATAACTTTTAGAGGACCCTCTGTTCGTAGCCGTTGGATCAATTTTCAACAGTCCGGATCATTTGATCCTCAGACTCAGTTTTTTTAGATCCGAAGAGGATCTGTACTCGTCAGAAATGAGTTGTTTTTTTTCATTTCTATTTTTCTGATACAAGCGATCATCTCGGGTGCAACAGATAAATGCTATTAATCATGTGAGCTGTAAACCTTTTAAATTAGAAATGACGCATAACTTTTGGCACTAATTGTCTAAAATGGACTTTTTTCTTTATACAAGCAATATTGCAAGATGACAGACTCAAATACAAAACGTCGAGTGCATGAGTAAATGTTATTAATCACCTGAACTAGAAGGCGTTATATCATAAATGGATCTTAAAACAAGCATTCTAGCACTAGTTTTGAAAAAGAGGTGCTCTTCATGCTGATTTGAGGCAGTTGGGCCTGGCTTGGACTTGTAGCCCCAACCATTTCTTGTAGCCCAACCCAAGTGCACGCCCATGGCCCATGCATTACTATATAAAACCCTATCAAGCGCTAAAATGTGCTGAATAGCATCTTCACAAATTTTCACCGGGGCCAATCAGAATTAAGTGTGCTCAAATCATGAGTCATTAGATTCTCGGAAAATGATTTTCGCACTCATTTTTACATTACTTGAACTTCCTTTTTAATCGGATTGAATAAATCAAAAGAGAATTAAAGAGCGGATATAAAAGGAGAAGTGCATAAAGTAAAAACGAGACTCCGAAAATCATTTCAAGATTCTTAACCTAGTACATATTGTCCTCATCAAGAAATCTCATAGGCATGATCAATGTCATAAACTTCAACTCCATTACTCAAGTTTTATATTCAATATTTCAACCTGGATTTCAAGCTCAATTATTGAATGTAATTATTGGTTTAGTCATTAATTCCACTGGATTTTTGAAACTCCTAATAATAAACTCATCAAATTTAATTTTTGGGTTTATGTATTGTAGGGAACAAACTTGGAGTAATCTAGTTTTAAAATGCTAACTCAAGTCGAACAAGTGGGGTCATGTTTAGGGTTGGACAATTTGACATATTTGACAAACACAAACAGGCTCGTTTAGATGTGCTTTTAAAATGACAGAAAATGCTTAGAGAAAATACTTTTGGATTTGGTTTAGAAGTTAGAACTCAAAAGTAATAACATAAGCAAACGAAATCCATTGAGTGATCAGTCTGGTCTGGTCAGGTCAGTTCCCTTCCTAAGAAATTCAATTGCTTGGACAAACTGAGAACAGAGCTTAGCATGAGAGGATCAAGGGTAGGAGCTAGAGAACATTAAGTTTAGCAAATGAAAGCGTTTACATTGTCCTTGATGGTGAATGAGGGTTCAAAGAGATCTTGATGGTGAATGAGTTTTGACTACGACGATGGAAGGGCGAGAGGTTGAGGTTTATAGCTTACAACGACTTGAATTTTAACCAAGTGAAAACTTGAGGGTATGCCATGAGGTTTAATGCTTTGAGGATATGACATGATCCAAGATTTCAAATAGAAGTGAAAACTTGGAAGAATACTTGTATCTGGATGAAGGTTCCTATGAGGTCTCAAAGGGAAAAATACAGTCCAAGTTTCCAGCTTTTCATGTTTGCGTATATCCACAGAGATGCATTCAAAGGAAAGAAAAATGGAGCTGTTTTCGGATTTGAGGTAACCCTATCGACGGACATTGCAGAGAGCAGAAGGGAGGGAATGACACATGCTGAAAAAGAACCCACTAAACACCCCAAGTTTTCAAGATATATCTCTTAATGTGTACCTTAACAACTAGTACAGAAAGGATGAAGGAAAACAGGGTTTCTACTTCCAGTCACCTTCATTCTCGATCTACGTTTAAATATTAAAGAAAGGAAGAAAAAATTTCATCCGAACTTAATTGCAATGCTCAATGATGTTTAAAGATCTGAAGTCAAAATTCTAAAGAATGATATAAGATTAGAAAAGCTGACAAATGATTACAACCCTGATAACTGTCATCCTAAATCCTGTAACTATGACCCGGTACGGGCCGTACCCTTTTCCTACACCCTCTTCTCATCATATCCCTCTCTGGGACCCTTCAAAAAATGTGTATATTTCTGTGTTCTTACTACACGGAAAAACAAAAGAATGATATCATCAGGTAACGGAAGGATGCGCATACCCAAAAATAACTCCTCAGTTGATTCACTTCAAGAGCAAACAACGCAATGCAAGGCTACTAATCATCAGACTCCACCGTTGGAGTTTTTGAGCAGCTGTCCGTCTGGTGGAGTTCTAGCAATTTGGTTTCTGGATTGCAGAGCCCTGCATTAACAATAAAACTATAAAACAATGTACGCTTACGTATATATTAACGTGAAATGTCCAATCCAGTTATACCTTTTTCAAGTAATTGCTCAACACTTACTTTCAGTTTTCATTTTCTCATTCCAAGATATAAACCTTTGTGGTTTATTTAAAACCACTCCTAGTTTTTCTATAAGAGTTTTCCTTTTCAAGACAGAATATTATTCCCTATGACTTTTTCATTCATTCCCAAGTTAAATCATGTGGCTCTGAAGGCCGATAAAAGATCTGGGACAACGGGATATGGAATACAATACTTCTTGAAGTTCAAAACCTATTCGGTTGTATTAAAATGGGTCTCTGCATAGGATGAAATTTTTTATGTCTTTGAACACCGATCTCGACTGCAATTTTAGAATATGGCGTTTAATTACCAGAGATTACTAAAACAGTCTCTAAAATTTATTAAACGAGAAGAAACACCAACCAGAGCACTTCGGAATATCCCACACAGCGATAGATGATGGTGTACACTCCTGTGAGCACAATGCTTTATTGTTCTCATGTTTAACATTCATTGCAAGCATCCACGCACCAATTGTGACATCCTCATTGCTAAACATTCGAAAACTGTAAGTACACAGAAGATGGTACAAAATGAGCTACGTTACGGGGTAGGAAATTAGCAGAGATGTAAGGATCTATTCACATTGAATAATTTATTTTCTTGATATTTGAATTTAATGGGAAAAACACAAACCAAATAGCTTAAGATGAGTTAACTTAAGACAATCATGTCTTCGGATAGGATAATGAGAAGGTTACACAGCATGGATACTTCATGTTAAGTGATGCGAGGAATCCCAACTAGAATACTTTAACCGTGGGGGCAAGGGTTACATCATTGGAGGTGGTATCACAAGCATAAAACCACCTGATATTCAAGCTGCCTTTATGAGTCTCTCTTTTGTAACAATTGGAGTTGGACTAGGTTTATTAAGCCATGGACAATGACCTAGAAATGCTTTATGAAGAATGCTAATGACAAGAGGTACCATGACCACATAAACTTCACCGTCTTTATTTTAGTCGAACTAAGCATTCGCTAAAATGCTTGTTAGCTTTAATGGCCAGAACTTTCTCCCAGAGGCACAAAAAGCCAATAAAACTCAACACTCGCCACTTCTTCACATATATACATCCCGACAAACAAATACAGCCAAGGTTATAAGTCAAGATCCTACCATCCTACAAACCTATCAATCTCATAAACAATTAAACAACTAATAATGGAAACTGAGGCTGGATATGTTCAACCACCCAGCACTTTGCGCAAGTGATAATAGAGTGGTCAGATCTAAGAGGCACTCATTGTTCAGGAAAGTAAAAGAGTATGACACAACAGCAAGTACATAGACATGTACCATATACTAGTGTCTCCTAAATATCGTAGAACAACTTAAACAGGCCTCTCCATATGTGACCGAATAACATTACCAACACCCACCAATTGGATCAAAGAGGAATCATTCAAGAACTCCTCTTAAGTCTAAAGATAAAACAATAGAAGGAGAACAGAAAGCAGCCACCCCTTAATCTTCCCAGCACCAGTACATGGTTATAAGTTAAACTGCTTCCAATAAATAAAATTGACAACTTAAACAACTTATGGGAAGTTGGCATTAAAAAGGGACATGTTCAGCCACCTGGGACTTGTCTCAAGGGATAATGGAGTGGTCATGCCTAGGGCTTAATTGTTCCCGAAGGTAAAATAATCATACTGACACCAACTAACTAGATCAAAGAGAAAAGTAAAGATGAAACTTTTTCAATCATTCAAGATCTCTAATTAAGAGCATGCCATCAGCTTCCCACCATATATACATGGTAAGAGACTAAGAGAGACACCGAAAAACACATAATAACAAACAATAACTTTCCGGTGCGCACATCTAAGGGCACATATCAACTAAATAAGCAAAGTTTGGTTGATGAGTTAAAACTTGCCTGTTGTTTCTAAGAGCAACCAAACTTGCAACAACATCAGCAGAAAGGGCATATATTGGACCATAGGCATGGAGAAAGTACTCGCTTCCAAGCAAATAGGAAAGTGGCTCATACCTGCAATACTTTCATCGATCAGATCATTTTACTGCTGGAAGAAAAGATAATTGAAAGTTCTGGTTATCTGTGAACCATTTTCACTTGGATGCAGGATAACTGGACACTTTCAGTTACACTTCCCAAATTGATTCCACAATAGTCTTAAATCAAGTAGTTGCACAGACTAATAAAGGCATAAAATATAAAAAAAAGAAGTTTAAGGATATCACCAGAGAAAAGACAACCAAATCATGAAAGAAACAGAACTAACCACTTAAGCTTCGGGTCTGTGAAGACCGGGCCCTTTTTCATGCACCCAAGGTATGTCTGAGAGTGAGAATGCTCTTTTGCCAAGAGCAGTGAAAGGCGATCTGAAAATATCAATGCAAAGTGATTGCATTACTCCAAAAAATCTCAGAATGACATAACGGATTAGACACACTAAATATGATATGGATAATCTTTACAAATCTACGCACCTGGCCTTAAGTATATGTCATCATCAGCTTTAACATAGAAGTCAGCATCATAAAGTGCATAGGCAGCTTTGAAGAAAGCCAACCTGCAATAGAAACAAACGACATTTTCATTTTGACACTCCAGTAATAAACTAGAGGCATGAAAGATGACTATAAGTATTCCAGAACTAACGTTTTGTAGGGGAGCTTACTGTACTGCTCTTCAATATCCAATAGCAGGAAATCATCAAATTTAGCCACCTCTTTGGCAAGTTCCGCCATCTTTGCTTTATCCTTGGTTTTACCAATCACAAACCTGAAAGCCAAACCAGTGGCTTCTTCCAAGCTGCAACCCCACTTTTCCAATCAATACCAAACAACACAATCACAATTACCAAGCTTTCGACTTTTTCAAGCCACTCTAGCATATAACATCGTCCAAATCAAAGTTCAAAATCAATAATCATTTTCCTAGGACCATAATTTGCAACAAACAATATATGCTGTTAAAATCGGAAAACTGACCGAAATGATCGTTTGGCAAATCTCAATTATTGAACTCATCAAATCAAATCTTGTCCACATTTATTGATCAAATATTAACGACATTAGATACTGAAAAGTGATCGTTTCAGTAATTGAGATTTGTAAATTGATCATTTCAGCCAATTTCACATTAGAATGATATGAATTAGGATTCAAATTGCTGATATTAATGAAAACATATTTAAATAAAATTGATACCGTTGAAGACCCAATGCATCGGACGGCATCCAAGTCTTCCTCAAGGACTGTCTGCGACCCGTGGATCGGAACCCGGTTTGAATCCCCACAAAGCCCATCACTTTGTGCCTCTTGTTATCATCATTTCCATCTCCAACCCCCAAAACGAGACCGTTCTGAGTGCTGCTGCTACTGCCGCCGCCGCCACTTGTTTCCCAAACCACCTTCACCGATCTGGCGCTGCCGGTCAGGCAGTTGTACTGGCTCGGGTGGATAACCGAGACGATTCCGACGATGAAACCGGAGAGTCCGATTACGAGGGAAAAGGCGACGATCAGGACGGTTGGTCTGAGAGCGGAGGGAGGTTGGCGCGCGTGGAAGAACTTGGGGGATGAAGGCATCGTTTTGCAGCTTCAGAGAGGGAGAGAGAAACCCTAGAAGAAAATCTAGGGTTCTTGGGAGTGATCTGTTAGAGAAGGAATCCTCAATCGGAGAGACAAAGAGAGACAGAGTGAGAGAGAGAGAGTTGCAGATGGTTGCCGTTACTGGTCTCAAGTCCGGACTCCGGAGCTTGGTGATTTCCGTTTTTGAATCTTTTCATAAATTGATTTTTATTTCTTCCCTTTGGAAAATTAATAAGGGAATTGTTATTACTACTTTAAAATTTTATTTTACATTCGAAATTTTCTATAATTAGGAAGAAAAATATACTTGTGAATGGTTAAAATGAGAATTTTAATGTGCTAATAACAGTTCCATTAATAATTACATTTCCAATTTGATTTAGATACAAATGTTCTTTTTTTTTTTCATGATTTTTTGGTGAATTAGATTTTTTGTGTGTTCAATTTAGTGAATTATTTTTTTGGGGGTCAATTTAGTGAAGTTAGTTAGGTACATACTTATGTCAGTTGACCTCTCTCTATCAAAGATGTACCTCTTTTTCATTTTTTCTTTTTTTTGTTAATCAAAGATGTACCATAAGACCAACTTAGGTGGGTACATTTTTAGGTATATTTTTCTCTTAATTTTTCATTATTAAAATGTGACATTAAATGGCCACTTGGTACTACGGTCTAGTCGTATTCCTCTTCACTTGTAAATAAGAGATCTTAGGTTCGATTCTCGTCAAAGGTGAATTTGAACTACATTATTGCTAGCCCATTATGAGGTTAAGTACACCCCCTTCCCATCGTGTAAATAATATCGTTTGTTCAAAAAAAAATGTGACATTAAATGAAATGTACCTTAAGACCGACTCTAATGGTTATTGACATACCCCGACCCATAATGTCCACTAAGACTCCGAATCGAGCTGTGCTGGCCGACACCTGGAAGGTGACGAAGCCAAAAAGTGATGATATGGAAGAATGCGAATAGATTTAAACCTAAAGGTGCCTAACTATCAGAGTGCGCTGTCAGTGGGTATGGACCCATTTCACACGCGTTGTCAGAGCATAAGTAAAGTACAGTAGTGTGGGTAAAGATTATACCCTCAAAAGTAGCCACCTGAACTGAGATATGCCACGAGTCATTGTCGATAAAGAAATTATGCTACAAGAACCTGGAGGGGCGCAAAACAAAAAGCGTGAGTGGGCAAAAACAAAGTTTTACAAAATCACTTCGATATAAAAGTTATAACCCCTCTCTGTAAAAATATATATACTTCCCCGAAAAATATATACGTACTCATACTGAAAATCAACATTCAAATATTACTATGTCCGAATAAACCATATCCAATATCTCAATGCATAACATGCCGGCAATGTATATAAGTCAGCCGGAGTCACCTATCGTGACCTGTACGACTGAATCTATGGCTCCTCAACCAAATCCTCAATTCAACTCTCAATCAATAACCTGCACCCATGTCGGAACCATATGTAGTGGTCTGTACGATAAGCTAGGTATATAAAGACGCTCTGTGCTACGGTCACGTGAAGGCTGGCAACGAATCGCAGGTCACCTACAAGTCGGAACCACCTGTAGTGGTCTGTACGACAGGCTGGCACCTGCCTTGGATCCAAGGTGAGCGTACGGTGCAAGAGGTGAACGATCACATGAAAGTTAGGCCATACTCTGGCAGAGCACAAACCTCGATGTGCAGGTAAACGAGCCATATGCTAATCTCATCAATATCACCATAATTATCATAACGAAAGTACATACTTACTTGACTTACCTGGCGTTCGCAGTGCCTCGACATATAATCACATAACATAGCAATGATATATATATATATATATATATATGGCATTCGACATGGCATTCAATTTCACAAAATCATTTTAAAACGTATTTCTGGGAATCAGCCAAGTATATATATATATATATATATATATATATATATACTGAAAACAAAAGCCCACTCACCTGGAGTCCACGCTACAACTCCCTAAAACGAGTACCGAAGCGTTCCGAACAATCGGCACCTAGAACAATTATTAAATCACATCTCAGAATACTTGTCGATATAACACATAACTCACATAAAACACATCCTTAAGGGCATTCAAGAGTGATTCAAAACTCATTGACCATAAGTCAACCGTCGATCAAAGATCGACGGTAGGGTCCACAACCCTACATAACTGAATCCGGAAGATCCGCATATCAGATTTCCCATCCGTAACTTCTCATGATTCACATTATGCTTATGGAACAACATACTAAAGTTTCGTTATGATCCAACGGTTGGATCTTCGCCAATTTCCAAAACCGAGTGGCTATTAACCTTTTATTTTATGAACTTTCAAATCTAATTCGGGAAGATCCATACGTCAGATTCCCGATCCATAAGTTTCTACATTATTCAAATATTGATTACTACAACATATCAAAATTTGGTGACAATCCAACGGTTGGATCGCCGATTCACATTTTTACCTAACCACGAATCGTAAAGAATTTGGCTCAATGATCCACTTACGTCAAACCACTATCAAAACTGAATTCAGGATATCAAACATAGCCTAAAAGTAACATTGACGGCCCACTGGCCACGCGCCGCCGCATGGGTGGCGGTCGGCCGCCCCGACTCGCTGGAAAATTCAACTTTCTCCAAAAATTTTCAGAATTGAAGATCTCAAAGAGTAGAACAACTTTCATACCTGTGACTAAAGCCAATTCGGTCAATAAGAGCTCCAATTTCTCTAAAACTCGTAAGAACCCTAGAATTTGGTGTGATTCGATTCGACCTCCAAACTTGCTCCAACGCCTCCACCACTGCCTAGGCTTTGTTCTAGGCCTCAAGAGGATGCTATGGGTGGTGGTAATTGGAAGAAATTGCTTCGGGATTGGGTGATTCGAAGCCAAAGCCGCCGCACCCCTCCTTGCGGTTTCACCCATTTTCAAGGTCAAATCTCTTCAAATTTGAGATGAAATGGATAGAGGGAAGGTCGATATAGGGATTGGGAGTGGTGGTTCGGCTCAATCCGTCGGAAAAACTGATGAAAACCATCGAAATTTGTTCCGGGTCGAGACCGAGTTGCGGGTCAAGGGATGACCCGTCCATTCCCCTCCTTCTTTCCTCCCTTCTTTCCTCCCTTCTTTCTCTCCTTTCTTCTTCCTCCTATTGGCCGGTCTCTTCTCTCTCTTCTCCTCATTCAGTCATCTTCCTCCTGCTCTCTCCCTCCCCTCTCATTCGCTGCCATCAAGCAGCCTTCTCTTACCTTTCTTCTTCTTTTCTTTCCTTTCATCTCCACCATCCATCCCATTTTTCTTCAATCTGGGCCACACACGTGGTTCCACCAGATTGAGCTCCAAAAATCTGGGGCTTTCTAGAGATTAATTAATTTACCAGGAAGTCCCCAACTTTAAACGTTAATATCTTCTTCGATATAGCTCCAAATCACGAACCGTTTGCGCCCACGCGTCCGTAGCGACGAGTACTACGAGAATATGCCAAGAAAAAAAAAACTTAGGTGACATGACACCTTAATTAACCTCAGTCAACACACGTGCCTCGAAGGGCAATTTCGTAAAATCACTTATTAAAATTTTTATACAAACGTAAAATCAGGGACGGGCTGTCACAGTTATGGTTAAAACCTAAATTTTTAGCCCATAAATTTTGGTTCTAAACCAAGAAATAGTTTTCCTGCTCTGATGGTTTTAGCTTAAAATTTTAGCTCAAAATTATTAAGGAATGGTTTTAGTCTTTTTTTTTTTTGTAACTTTTTCAAAAATAAAATTTATGCAAATTGTTCTAATGTATCTTTATGAACATTTCAACCTAAAAATATTTAAATTCTGTAAAATATAAAAAATCACTAAACCTACCTCATTTTTACACATGCACCACATGAAAAAAAGTGGAAAACCACACAGCTTGCCCCATTCTTAAACACAAATAAATTGGTGGGTAGAAAGAAAAGAAAGGAAGAATTGTTGTATGGATGTTTGAACAAATACATAGGTATTTATAGAGTATGGGTGAATTTTGATTTAAATAATTTTTTTAATTGTTATAGCCTTGGATTTAATTTTGACTATTAGATTTATTTTTTTTTACAGTTAAATTTGCTCGTATTCTGTCTCAAATGTTGGATTTAATGTATTTATAGATTTAATTCTTAAAAAAAAAAAATTGATCTAGATTGTTGATCCAACTACGTGTGTTGTTTGATAAAAAAATTATTGTCGGTCTTTCTGCAAGTGGCCGACAACATCAGCAACTAGGTCCCCACCACTGACCTTAGCTCATTTTCTGGGCTAAATTTGGCCCAACAATAAGTTTTAATCCAACCTTTTTTGCCCAATGATTGGCTAAGCTTTGGGCGAGTATAAAACTCAAATTTTGAGTTTTAACCAACCATTGGCGTTGGTCACAGTGAAAAATTGGCTAAATGAAATAATAAAAGTTAAATGGGAAATTGGAAAAATTGTTCTCTTAATCTGTTTTCCATTTAAAAGGTTCTAAAAGACTTTAGGCGTTAGTCAGGCGGCATATAGGAGCCTAGTGCTTAGGTGTAAATGCAGCACACAAAATGAGGTGGAGTCGACGCATACATCAACCATTGTTGCTCGCATGAAGCATTGGTGTCGGGGTGGAGCAATATAAGGTGCTACCAATATGGGGTAAGGTTTAGTTTTAATCTCACGGGTCAACCATTGTTGCAACAAATCTCTTACAATTTATTGGAAAAATAAAATGCAAAATGAAAGTTATCTATTTTCTATCTAAGTGAGAGTCGCGACCTAAGTGGGTGCCTAGACGGGTCTAGGCGGGCACCTGTGAGGTCTAGGCGCTCTTTCTTAATTTTCAAACATTTATGATTAATCGGGGTGGTGGCCAACCGCCTAGTGCCTAGACGGAGATTTTTAGGCGTCCATTTATGACAAAAAATCACCAAATAATTTTTAGTCGAGTGATAATCTTTTAGTATGAAAATGTTTGTACCGAAAAAATTGTTCTTGAAAGAAATCAGGATTCTAAATTCAAATAATAATATGTGAGATTTACGTGGAACGCCCTACCTTTACATGGTTGTATTATTAACACGAAACGCTAGGATGATTCTGCTTCCATACGTAGGATTGCAATTTTTTTACTTATAATCTATTTTCAACTCGATCCCATTTATTAACACTATTTTTAAGATGTAAATTTCAAGCTTTGGATTTATAGTCTCATATTGGTTAAAACCTAATATCAAAGTTGTTCTGTATCCTACACAACGAATGTCAACAAACGAGATCAAAGTTCAAAGAAAGTAGCAAGAACATTGGTTTTCTCGACGGTCCAGTCTTTCTTGAAGACAACGCCCTTCACAGAGAATATTTCATTTGAGCACAAGACACTAACTTAAACCATTTTATTCATTTCAACATCGCATTTTATTCTTATTTTCCGCGATTATTCGTCCAAAGGAAGCTGCTGCTGTATTTCATCATACATTTTCAAGGATTCAACATTAGTCACGGTTTCGCGCCCGTCGCTATTTCCTAATGTTAGATCTGCCACTTCTTCACTAGACAGCTTTGAAAATTCGCCCTGCAAAGTGCTTCCTTCGGCTTCACGTTGCACATTCTTGCTTCCCATAACTCCAACTTCTGCTTCCTTAGTACCAAGTTCAGATTCCCAGCCTTCTTCGATCTGACAACCGGTTCCCTCCGATGGCTGGATAGCATCGTTGAATTCAGCTTCAGAACCGACTTCTAACTCCGCATCAGCAACAACTCTGTTGGTTTCCATTTCTGCTTCTGTGTTAACATCAGTGTCATTAGCAGAACGCAAATCATCAGGTTCCCGAACATGCCCGAGGAGGGGAAAGAATAACTTACCTGAATGCCTATGTGCTTTTTGATTTTCGTACAAGGGTTTTTTGAGCAGCATTGTTCCAGGAAAGACCATCAAGTTGATCTTGTTCAAACTACGCTTCTCGTCGCCCTCTACGGGTACAAAGCCAAAACCCTGTGTCCACGTCTCCACCAAATCGGGAATTGCAGCTACGACAAGCTTTTCAACCTTAAAAGATATTAGCATCTACAACCACACGGAGAAAGAAACATATTATTAACATGAACCAATTAAAAAGACTCGAATGACGAATATCTGCTGGACCAGTGAATTCTAAAATCGGAGGTCCGACCTATACACAGATCGATCCTACTTTTATTTCTAAGAAATTAAGAATATTACTTGATCCTGAATTTAGAAATAAAGGAAGACTTGTAAGCTACGTTTCCATAAATAGGTAAAAATCCTGATATATTGTGTATCTTTGGCAGAAAAATAAAATCCAATTATTTCAAGGAAGATGCCATGAACTACATATTCTACATCTATACCTCTTCAATCGCAGTCAGAAGGCGTCGGCACATTCCCTGGCGACGGAAATTACTGCAAGTTGCAATGAGCGGCATCTCTGCAACTGTTGTTCCATGCACCCTGCGACGAGTTGGCAAAATATGTCAGAAGTTCAAAATCAAAACAATGAAGCACTAAGAAACTCAGAAAACTTGGGTTGGTAAAGAGTTAAGAATCCATATAAAATTTGGTTATGTGCCTAGTTAAAGACAGGAGAGCTGAGAAGAACAGTGGAAAAGCTCAAATGGTGAGCGCCCGCACAGCTTTGTACGTGCATCGAAATGATGGCGATGCATGCAGAGATATTTCAATGCCAAGTGTTGAAAACCTCTGAAGTACCTGGTCCTGTACCCACTCCCATGACGTACACCGTACATAAAACTCATACACCCCTAGAGTGCAGCCAAACGACACCACATGTGGCAAATATGCATAGCCCCCACTCCACCCAAGAAGTCAAATCAATATAGCACATTATCATTCTTCAACGCAAGTGGGCCCAATATTTAATAGTTGCCTACTTGCGTCAATTAGAACTCTACACCGTGGAATTCACTCCTCGGTTGGAGACGTTGGAGATGCTCCAAGGGAGCATTAATAATTCATTCATGAAGTCAAGACCACAATGTCACTGAACCGCACTGCTAGCAATCAATGAGGAAGTTTTTATTTTTCACAAGAAAGAAAAAAATGCCAATGGATAACAGCAAATAGATTAATGCGGATGCAAGCTGAAGAAAGAAACATTAGAACAAAATACTGGTGAGAAACCTAAACAAAATGAAGATCACAAGAACAGACCAACTAACAAATAAACATTACATAACATCACAAACAGCTTAATTTCGTACTACCTGATGGATGCTACAGATACCAATGCATCATCTTTCTCCAGGACTGCAGTGTAAAAGCCTTGAAAATTCAAACGTGCAAACTCTGACCTGAAAGTTACACGAAAATAGCAATAAGTAATTCATGAATACAAATGATATTTGAGAAGCAACTTTCACTTAAACCAAATTACAACAAATTGCAAGAGGAAGTAATATTTTAGATATAACTGTTCCCAAAGCTACACTTTAAGAGCCCTACTTATCAAGTCGGAAAATAATCACGATTCTTTACTAAAGAGATGATCTCACCCCCAATTGTACAAAACATGGGGTATCATGTCTATGCCTGTTCTTGGATCAACCATTGACAAAAAGCATTCCTCCATTATTGTAAGAGAAACAGCTAGTTTTGTATTGCATTCCGCTTTAAGCGCAAACCGTTGAGCAGAATGACCCTTTTGGTCATCATGAATGCATCTAAGTAGTGTCCATGAAAATCCATCAGCAAAATGATTAATGCAGCCAACGCGAGATTGAAGACCAGAATAAGCCTACACACAACCGTTAAAATTAGTATTCGAATTAATGAAAACCAGTAAGAATAGCAAATGAAGACTAATAAATTCAAAACGCTCTTTTTTGGGCTAAAACAGTAAGCAAATTTTATCACATTGCTCTTTCATAACAATTATGACAACTTGGAAGAAACAAATCACAATGAACAAAGAAACAACTACTAGACTCTATCGCTGGTTCCCTATAGCCAAATAAGGTTCATCACAAACGTGCAAAAAGTTGTAGGACGACGTTTTAGGAAAGGAAATCCTCCATATTTCATTTATGTAAAAGCAAAATAAGTATTTGAAGGAAGTCCTTAATTCACCCAAGGAAAAAAACTAGAAGCCAGGAAAACTCATTAATTTATTTTTGTGTAAAACCTAACAAATCCTCCTTGATTGAAATTTTATTCATAAGATTATACAAAATTACCTCCTGACAGCTTCTATTACAGAAACAAGTATCCGGTATGGCTCCGTAGGTACATTTATCTTTCAGGCATGCCGCATGATCTGTTTATAAAAGAATTATAAGGTAAGCTAGACAATGGAAAGAAGAAAAAAAGAACATAAATAAAAGGGTAAGTTCAACTTAATCACAAGATGGCCACTAATAAGTTAATAACAGAGAGGAGATTAATTAGAACAGAGATAATAAACAATAACATGAAATGAAAAATCAATTCCTTGTAGTCTAATGGGCAAAAATGGGTTGAACTTCCTTACACAGACTATATAGTATGAAAACACATAACCAAGTTACTTTTTATGGCGATTTATTGTCCACTTTCATATATAATACTTATGTTTTTAATCAACTCCAACAAGCTTCTAATGCTCTCTAGCGAATATAAATTAAAATCTACTAACGAGAAAATATGGATAAAAATAGGTCACATTTTGGTGTTGAATATCCATCGAAGGAAATTGTGGAAAATTAACTTCTATAAATATAAGAAGGGTTTATTATCCTTTTATTTTTCTAATAAATATTAGAACACCAATATACCATCTTTGCAATCGAAGAGAATATTAGGCACCATGTTATAGTTAGACATGTACATACCACATAAAACTTCAACTTATCTACATCTACTGAAAACAGTTTAGTTACAAGAAAGATAATCTAGAAACAAGAAAATTACATTTATGCTCACACTGTGAACACTTAAATCCATCAGGACTCAAAGCCCCCTTATCATTGACGAAATCACCACATATCCAACAGGTGCAATTCGAGCAATACCAGTTGCCTTCAGGGAGCTCCTGAAGTTCAAAAGCAAAAACAGATGATTAGTTTACATTAAGAGAAAAACAAGCATAAACTCCAAAACAGTCGCAAATCAACAAGAATCCTTCTATGAATAAAAAATAAGAAGTTAATAATTAGAAATCTATTGTGTGAAAATATGGAAATAGACATATTTTCTTAACGAAATGTTTAAGCTGAACAGAAGCATAATTAGTTATGAAAACATTTAGAGGCGCTAGAACCAACCGTGCAAAAGTTATAAAAGCATAGAATGGAATGGATACAAAAAATAAGGAGGAAATTTCAGGAAAAATAAACAAAACGTATCTAAAAATCAGCAAAATCAAACCTGCAGAGACAAACAAGCCTGATGAAAAGTAGAGGGGCAATTATCACAGCATATCAGCTCGCCACCATCACCACAAAGTCCACATGAATCATCATTTTCATCATTTTCATCATCTCGCACGACGTGGGTGCTCTTTTTCCTGGTTTTGTATTCAGCTGACCAAGCCTGAAGCTGGCATAAGGTGAAGGACTGACCAGATTCCATGAAAAGATTCAAACATGGACGATTCTGTTTGAACCCACCATGACTCTTGAACTCAGAAACTGAAACTACTTTACTGCAACACTTGCAAAAAATGCCATCCCTGGTAACCAGACCATCTATAAGGACACCGCCATCCTTAGGATTCCGATACTGAATCACATCATCTGGAGACAAGACACCAGCATCAATTAACCAAGACAAAACTGTTTTCACTCCTACAGAATGCCACTTTCCATCCTTAAAGTGCTTTCCCCCACTGCCCAGGCTTCTTGGAAGCAACTTGCAACGACTCTTTTGGCTTTTAGTTTTACCTTTCTTATGAGCTCTTGATTTGTAGGCTTTCTTTCTAGAAGAATATTGAGCATGCGTTGTCCTAAAATCTTTATTTTTTATAATAGCTGAAACCAACAAGTCATCATCTTCAATTTGGCATTTAAATGATTTACTTCTTCCAGTCTGGACATCATCACATTCACGTGAAATCTTCATCAACTTTGAACTTTTTCTCCCAATCTGTTGCTGGCAAGAGTCGGTAGGTAAGGACATCTTGCGACTTCCTTTGCATCTTTTATTGCCTGTAAATTCATCCTGGACCTCTGTCGACTTTGACTGGGTACCATTAGCATCAATACACAGGGAATCAGCATTCTCACTTGAAGTAAAATCTAAAAGGCCACTTCGGTATAACGAGCTTGGTTCAATTTCAGATATCTTTTTAGACTTCCTACGTGTTTTTCTTTTCAGAACATCAATTGTGTAGTTTCCTTGGTTACCTAATGACCCCTTCTGAGCACTTTCCAGCTTATCATCAACCTTGCCTCCCTCCGATTCATCTTTTTCCTCAGAAGAATCCACTGAGGTGTCTTCCATAACTTCCTTAGGCGTTTCTAAATCAAGTCCAGAACTCTGTTTATTAGAGCCAGGGGAATTTGCATTGTCATCTTGGTGAGGCGAGACAGCTTCAGAACCTCCATGCACATTGTTACAATTTCTAGAAGTAATAGGTTCATCTCGATGAGTAGCTGACTGAATACAAATGCCACCAGACCCACAAACTGGTAAGGAATTCGGACAAGTTATTTTCCCAGAGAATCCATTTTCAACTCTATTACCAGCATTCACCAAGCAATGACTTTCTGCATTAGCTGAATAAATAGATAGTCCCATAAGAAATTTCACTTCCTCATTACTTGTCTGTCCGCAATGTTTTGAGGAACTTTCATTACCAGATTTCCCACAGGCATTGTAATCTCGCTTAGAAACTGCTAATCCAACCCTCCTAGCCAGTGTGGAATCACGGAGAGGAGCTGACACATCTTCCTTAGTAAAATGACTTTCTATGTTATTGGCACTAGTCAAGGCCAAAGCAGAATCAGTCTTACGGTTCGAATCAGCTATACTTTGAGTTGCTTTAACTATCTCTCCCTTTCTTAGACTACCAATCTTTCTCTCAATAAACACGACAACCACAAAAGGATCTAAAAGCCTCCACCAGTAAGCCAATGCAGTAGCAGGTTGTGGATGATGAATCTCTTTCTCAATATTTACTATAACACCAGACAGATCTGACCGGAACTGACTGATATTGGCCCACTCCTTCGTATCTTCCTGCAGCATACTGTACCCATCTGCTAACAGAAGTTCTCCACATAACCGCCAAGCTTTGGGGAGTTCCCAAATTAACCTTCCCTTAGGTGTTATATAAACAGTCTCCATATAATTTCTACTAGGTCTTTTTCGCCTCTCAATATGCCATCCAGTAGCTTCAAGCAAGCGAACAACATGATATCGGAGAAGCGGACGAGGGTCCTTACTATTCTCTGTCTTCAAGGCAACATTGGAGACATCCAAAACAGAAGATTCAAATCCGTTGGGCTTTCCCTCAGAATGTAGAGGAGTTCTGGATTTATCCATAACAGTGGCTAATGGACTTGCAACCAGAAGCCTGGTCAAGAAGTTCTCATGTGAAGCAGGTGAAGCAATAGCTTTACTTAGGCAGACTTCCTTTCTATCATCCCCATCTGAGTTTCGCAATCTGCACTTTGAAACATCTGGGTCACCTGCTACGCCCGGTTTGTTAAGTTCTGCATGTTGCTTAAACAGATAACAACTAGACGTGACTCCCTGGCTAGAAGATTCAACCAAACGAAATGTCACTGTTTCAGAGACAGAGTTTGAAGCTGGACCAGACGTGACCTTTCCTAAACCAGTTTTGGTATTAGGAAGCTCATCGACTGAAAACTTCATTCTATTAACAGTCGCATCATCACCATTCCTATCTAACATAGCAGATCTGTCCAAGGAAAACCCTGGTGCAGAGGTTTCTCTAAAATCTTCGGTTGCATTATAAAACTCCTCTAAACAGGTATTTTTTGAGGAGTGACTCGTCACAACTGAGTTTTCACTGTTTGGAGACGGTGCTCCATCAGTGTTCTTACTCGACTCACATTCAAAGTTAATCATTCCAGTAACAAGACATCTATTACTAGAACGACCCATGTCTTGACCAAAGAAAACCTCTGTGAATATACAGTGCTCATTTTTCGATCCTTCAAACCCATCATCATGCAAATCGTCAATTTCTTTGCTGAGAAACATCTCTGTCAACTCACTGCAGTTCCACTTTACCAGTCTTCCTTATGTTTCCTAATTTGCACTACATATAACCATCAGCACGAAAGGTGAGATCTACCCTGCTGTATATTACTCTGTTTAACTGCTGCTGAAAATCTGGAATCTGCCCTTGACAAAATCACTATAAATGCTGAACTACAGGTAAAGTCATTTGATAACTGCCACCCCCAAAGCCATGGAAATCTCCGTACTTGGAAAATAACATCTCTACTAATTGAGAGCAAACTTGTTCAGTCTCTTCCTTTCTTTAGAGAATATATAAATATATATATATAATATCCAACATCAGAAAAGGCGATACTACATGGCCTTCATTCACAAATCACTGCATATAAAACAACGTAGTGTTCCTCATCAGTGTCATCATTCAAAGCTGATGTTTTAGCTCAAACAAATCCAACTACTGTTGAATAATCTACAATCACAAGGAAAAATGAATTAAAAACTTGGGATGTAGAACTCATATAATTAACAACATCCAAAAATCACTCCTAGCGGTATACGACAAAATTGAATATAAACCTCAATTCTTGCATTAACTCTATAGCTTTTGAAAGACAAAACAGCCAAACTCCCTTCCCCCCAATAAGGAAAATCACAAAATAACTCGAACACTTACATTACAGATACCAATCAATATTCAAATGCAATCCATATATATCCCTCTAAGAATCGATACCCTAACAGACCAACAGATCCAGCCGTTAATTTAAACTTAATTCATAGCAGCTGACCATAATCAGATCAAGCTCCAACTAGAATATTTTTTAATCCATTTAAATCTTTTAGTATGTAAATACACTGCAAATATTCAAATCTTGATTGAGTTTGAGTTTGTGGACGTTCTTTCAGATTTCAACTTCATTCCAACGTACATGGATAAACAGAATTCATATTCAGATTGGGCTTAATTCACACCAATTTGATACTGATTACTGAGTCACTGACAGACCTATAAATGTTGGAACTCCTATAGAAACTAGGTAAAATGCAACAGGAGCATCAAAAGCATCTAAAAAGAAAAGAAAACAAGAAAAAACAAACTCCTAAACACTTAATTCTTATTCACATTATGGCAATAGAACATGTCAAACCGTCAAGCAAAATATCATAACTCTCTCTCTCTACACACACACACACACACATACTGTTTTTTTTTTTTCATAAGCAGGAGGCAAGACACCATAACTCTCTCTCCGTAAGCCCTAAACCCATCTATGATCTAACAGTCAAGAAACATGATCTCATCTAAAAATTTAATTAAGGCCCTTATGAGACATTTTGGTACGCTGCGTGTGTATAATTCCCATAATTAGTAAATAAGTAACATAACTTATATAACATTTTACCAAACAAGTGGCAACATAGAACTCCATTGCCTAGACCTAAATGCAAAATGCATTTAATTGCCACTGTCAAACCAAATAAGATTTCTCACTGTGTTTTACTATTCTTAACTTCACATGAATAAAATTTGCAATCACATCAAACTAATTAATTACTATAATAACAAAGAAGAGGACTTTTACAACATAAACAATAGGAACCTTATCTGACTCAAATTCTCACACGTGGAAAGACAACTAGTCTTTCAAATCTTTAGTCTCACATAATCTGTGTTGTTTAAACAGTAATTTATATAAAATATAAATATGGGAATTGTTATTAGCACTCCAAACTTTCTATATTAGGAAAGAAAAATACACTTGTGAGGAGTGTAGAATGAGATTTTTGGAGTGCCAATAACACTTCCCATAAATATAAGATTACTAATTAAACAAGTCAACGCCATTTTTTATTTATAAAGAGACGACTTTATTAAAAGAGGAAAGAAGGAGAAACAGTCAAACAACATAAAGGGTGGTCACGCAAACCACCCAAACAGAAACAAAAATAGAAAAAGACAACTCCACAAAGCTGAAGAATGCACTAACGCAAACTAAAAGGAAGCCGCCTTCTAATCTACCTAAATTCAGGAGAGAGAAATTCCCCTGAACTCCGAAGAAATGGCAGCCCAGAGGGCTGACAAAAACCTAATTCTATCCCAAAGCTCCGGAAAACCAGCTCCTACATAATCTTCAAAAATTTCTCTCCATCCAAACCACCCAAAACACAGCGAGAATTCTGCAACCCCACATCACCTTCACTTTCTTAACATTCCAACCAAAATGTGAGCTTCACTAACCAGCTTCAACCACAAACCCAAAGTGAAGGGACAACGAAGAAAGATATGATCAGTGGATTCCAAATCTAACTTGCATAAGATACGCCAATAAGGCGACTAGCCAATGCACTCATATTTACCTCGTGATTTCCATACATCGCTTTCACCAGTTCACTAGGCTGCTATACACCACTTCACCAATATTCATTTTTCTACATGAATGTATGTACTATATTTGAAAGATCGTCCAAAATAAGATAAAAAATTATATCAAAAATGCATTTGGCTCCTATTTAGTTTCAGTTAAATCATAAACGGTCCCCCTAATGAAAAATTTCTAGTTTTGCCACTGCTTAATAGGAAGGAAGAATCTTCAAAAATATTATTAATGATGCAGTTTCTCATTGACAGGAAAAGAGGGGTATCCTGAATGCATAATTAAACGTCTGCAGTCTTGAAAAGAGGGAGATATTAGAACCATTTTACATTAGTACATTCAGTATTCAAAGAGGAAAAATATGGATAAAAGATTGCTTAAATAAAATAAAATTTTGACAAAAAACCAGGATATTATTGGACTTGTATAAAATTTGAAAATGTCGAAAATGCTTACTTGTAACTCAACTCACTATACATTTTAAACAATGACATGCATTTATTTTAAGAGTGATAAGAGTTGGTAGTTACAGGGTAGATGGTTTTTGCGTATTGGGAGCTGGTTTTTACGTGGGGAGATAGTTTTGTAGATAATAAGCTCCCTTAGTTTTGTATATAACCAGCTACCTTTGCATAAAAACTTGAAAACAAAATTGTCTAAATTCTTTAAAGCAATCGTCCTGTTTTACGTGCATGTTGAAGAGGAACTAGCTATGTCCCAAAACACACATCACAATCAAGATTTAGGTAGTGCACGTTGCTATGATTGATAAATCAACAAAATTGCCTACTAACCTTCAGTTCCAGAAAGAAAATCATAAATACAATGAGTTGTTTTGACTTTTATAGATAAAAAGAAGATATTAGTAATTACTAATATATTGCTGCCATGCATTTCACACCAAAAGCCTAGTTCGAGGAAATAGATAAAGAAACTTACTCCCCTTAACATTCCATGTTCTAAACCATCCTTTTCCTAACCAGACGGTCATTTCCAATATTAACCTAGTCAGGAAATAAACACACACAATGACATAAAACAGTCTAATGCCTCGATCAAGGAATGCAACCCCATGAAGGCACACAGATGGTTCAACTCCCCCAGAAACAATGCAACCTCTTTTATACTTTCACATGTCGCAATTTAGCTTGGTTTTCATAAACTTGAAAAGAAAAAAAAATGAAAGGACACTCTCTTAGTTTGTATCATTACAGAATACAGATACAGCTCAAGGCACGCAGTAAATTTTTGTTATTATTAGCACTCTCTAAATGCACATGCAATGAACGAGTAGAACCATTTAGCTTGAATCGAAAATTAGTAATCATAATAAACCTTATGAGGAATTCTTCACCGGTAGAAAATATCCCAATATTGCACATCAGTAATAGAGACAGAGAGAGATTTCCGAGACAACAACAGGATATATATATATATATATATATATATATATATATATATCACCCATGCATTGGATCCCAAGGACATGAAAACTCATACACACCCACGAAAACGAAAACTAATCAACAAATTTAAACCCATTACCAGAAATGAATGAAACATCAGAAGCAAAAAAAAATCCTAAAAAATCTCATGATTATGCAGATCAAAACCCATCAGATAAATCCTGATAAAATCACATTTCCTGGTTGAAGAAACCACAATTCACTCCCCCACAGCGCCATTGAACATATTCACACAACAGAATAAACCAGATAAACGAACAAATGAACAAATGAACAAAAACCCAGAAAGGTAGCTCACCAATGCAATGCATTTCCTAATCAACATGCAGAACTGATAGATGCACAAAATTGGTGTTAGGGATTGAACAATTGGTGAAAAACTCAAAAGGGTTTTTCCAATTAGTGACAACTCAGCTGAAAAACAACCCAATTGGGAGAGAAACAATGAGGTTTAAACAAACTCACCTAGCGATGCATTTCCCAATCGACATGCAAAGAAGATCAGAGCAGGAAATTGGGATTAGGGTTTTGAAATTGGAGGAGAAAGAGGTAATGGGTTTGAGTGAGAGAAGAGATAAGAAGAGAGAGGGGAAAAGGGGGTCTGCTTTTTATCACTTAACAGTCTAACAGTAACGGTAGACAGCAAAAAACTCCAGCAGAATAAGGGCTTTTGATAACCCGGAAAGTGCTCCATGTACAACAGATGCCATGTACATGGACACTCCCCTCTCTCTCTCCTCTCTTTCTCTCTCCTAAATCTCATACCATCATCTTCCATGTGAGCAGCCCGTGTCATCTCATCTCTCTGTCTCTCTCCTCAAAACCCACTATGCTTTGTCTCTTTGCATATTTTGAACCCCGTAAACACCCCCCACCCCCAAAGTGGGGTTTATAATATTTAGTCACGCTGATTATGGTAAAGGATGATGTTATATTTCCGAAATCTCTCTCTCTCTCTCTCTCTCTCTCTCTCTCTCTCTCTCATGATGTTGGGCTTTTGTGCTCGATCTGCTCGGATGAGTGTTTAGACAATGTATCATGTTATGGTTTGTTGGCATTAGGTTGTTTGAGCTTCAGTTGCTCGTTTGGGTTCACTTATACTTTTATCCGTAATAAGAAGTAATAAGAAAGATCGTTATGATTTTTATCTTTTTTTTTTTTTTTTAAATTCAACAGTAAACTTCTGATACGTGTAATAATTCATAGGGATGGCAATGGTTAGGTTTAGGGATGAAAATGCTATATACATCCCCATAATCACGAAAATTAACCATATCCATAACCACAAAATAATAATCGGGTATTATCCATAGCCATACCCACCGGGTAACAGATTTCCTATCGGTTAACGATTATATCTATCTTCGTCAAAAATAAAAAATTATATTCATCCAATAGGCGCACAATAATTTAGTGAATACTAATTTCATCATTAAATAGCCACATCTAATAATAAATAAATAAACATAACAATAAATGAATTTTGTAGAGTATAAAAATAAGAGCATTAAATAAAACATTGATGATGTGATCTGTTGATATCTCCCATAAGCCTTATGTTTGATGCATAATGCATATAGTATAGCGTTTGATGCATAAGGAATATAGTACAGAGTTCGTTGAATGGTATTATATTTTTTCAGCGAAATACCATATATTATATATTAAATATATTATGCGGTGAATAATGAATATGGTAATGATGGTATAGCTTCACTCAAATACAATATATATATATATATATATATATATATTTCATAAACTATTATATTACATATTATATATTATTCGGTTTGGATTTGGGAACATATACGGATTGGGGACGCTTATAACCATATTCAAAACTATAACCGATTAAAGTTCACGGTTTTGCCCCATATCCATAATCAAATTTTCATATCCAAATCTGCTCCATTCGGACGGTTATCCACGATGATCAGATTTAATTGTTTGAATTATCATCTCTAATAATTCACAAATTATATACGTCAGGTATGTTCATTGTGAGTAATTACGGACGACCAAAACTTCAGTAGTAAGAGAATTCATCTTTTCTACAGGTATAAAGACCGATTGCACTGTTCCGAACTTTCTTACTCTAATTGCTTAAAGACAAAACATTGTCTTAGCGTACTTCCACGATGTACGTAATCATAAAATACAATATACCCTTGCTAGTTTTATTGTGTGGTGTACGTACGAAAGATGGTGAGAGTTTCAACCTATGATGTGAGTGTACATCTCTTCTCATGCTAATTCGTTTATAACTTTCTACTTGCAATTAGTTTAAAGTGGTTTCAATAAAAACTGTGGAACAGACCAAGTACAGTGCTTTCAATAAAAAGAATTCGTTGTCAATAAAATACTCCTCGTATTGTCGAGGTTTTCTTAAAAAAAAAACAAGTATAGTGCTTTGCGTGAACTAGCTCAGAGTATTAATTGAAATAAATGCTACTAAAATTCAATGTTATTACACTATTTGTCACCCATGCAATGACAAAATTTATCCTAATCCAATTTTTTTTTAGTTAATTTGTGTATCTCATATTTGTTTTTGTTGACACGTGTCCGAACCCCATATTTAAAGCTTGTTTGGTAACGTTTAAAACAAAAGTGAAATGAAATTTTATTTATTTATTTGTAGGATATGAGAATAAATTTGGTACATTTCATTCGATAAAAAATTTCAAAAACGAAGACAATAAAACGTGTTTAGCACCAATATTATCCTAATATACTTTTTGATAACTTTATATTAATTATTTTTACGAAAATTGATTCTTTCTTTATTAGTCCTCATCCCGACCGCATAATTGCGAGCAAAATAACAGTCTGTCGGGATGGATGGAGACTCAGAGGAAGTTTTCATGTTTTTCTTTTCTTTTGAACACTAGTTGGCTACTGCAAATTCTGCAGCAGCTTCTGCTTCTACTCAACCATAGATGAAAGCGTGTCCAAATAATTGAAATTTTAAATACAAATTAGAAACATGTCCATCTATGATTGAGAAGAAGCACAAGTTGCTACTAAATTTGCAGCAGCCGAGTAATGTTCTTTTTCTTTTAGATGAGCTTTTGGTTGCATGAAGACAAATTGGGATATGAAAGATAAGATTTGGACTTCTAGGTCCAGGTCGGCCCAAAGATTAGCCCACAAAGCAAAACTCACGTCCGCCATATCCACATCCGAACCCACACAACCATCATCGGCTGGCTATCTTCTAGAAACAACGTGAAACCTCGGAACCCGGAAGGCCAGATGGCACTTTTGCGCCCTTAACCCCTCCTCCCTCATTTCTTTGAAATTTTTTTCTGTGATCGGAACAGGAGTGATACATTATTTATTTTTATATAAATAATAAAAAAATTTAATATTTAAATTATTAATATTTTAATAAATATATTTCATCATTTATATAATAACACGTGGTGTAACCGAAAAATATGTCCATTTCTCTTGCCCCACTCTCCTCTTTTCTATTCCCAATTTTCCAAAAACAAGGAAAAAAAACTCAAACCCGCAGTCCCTCTTCTCTGGAAGTGCTTCTTCTCCTCCTCCTCCTCCGTCTCTGCAGCTATGGCTTCCGATTCTCCTGCTAAGAAGGTGATCACAATCATCCACTAATCACCTCACTAATCACCACGCTAATCAGCTCATCTTCTTTTCTTTTTCTTTTTTTAATTCGATGATTGTGTTTGCTTGTGAGTGAGATTTTGACTGTGTACGCAGGTTTTGGTTCCGATTGCGAACGGCACGGAGCCGATTGAGGCGGTGATCACCGTCGATGTTTTGCGGCGAGCTGGGGCCGATGTTACTGTGGCTTCTGTGGAGAAGCAGCTTCAGGTTGATGCTTACCACGGCGTTAAGATCGTCGCTGATGCTTTGATTTCGGATTGTAGCCAAACTGTCTTCGATCTCATCGCTCTACCCGTACACACTCTCTCCCTCTCTTTGTATTTGTATATGTATATGTATATTTACAGTATATGCATATGTATGCTTCTGTTACTATTTGTGTATTAGAAATTTGAAATGTGGCTACTTTTGTTTGTTTCTGAAAGTGCTGATAAAATCGAATGGAAAGTGTAAAACTTGGCTCATATTACTTAAATTTTCAAACTTGGCTAATATCACTTAAAACTTTCAGTTTGTTTCGATTTACCTGAAGAATTTTTTGCTTGAAGCAGATGTGTTTAGCTTCTTTGAGTGTCAGGTTTTGGTCCATCACGCCCAAATTAATGTGTTGCCTAATGCCACTATTTAATTTCCAAGTAATGTCCAAACGAAGCTGAACTGCTGATGTAATCCGTATTGTATGGGGTGGAATAAGGATTTTATCCATCGTTGTGTGTATTGTGTTCTCGCCAGCTTCTCTGATCCTGCTTTAATGTTTCCTCGTTGCATTGTACTACTCCTTTTAGGTACACTTAAATTTTATTATATCTGTCTTTATGCTGTAGGGAGGCATCCCTGGTGCCACTAATCTTAAGAATAGTGAGGTTCTGGAAAGCTTGGTGAAGAAGCAGGCCGCAGATGGGAAGCTCTACGCCGCAATCTGTGCTTCACCTGCAGTGGCACTTGCGTCATGGGGCGTATTGAAGGGACTGAAAGTAAGATCTCTAAAAACCTCCAATGTTTCATTAATTACAAAATTTTAATTAGTGTTTTTTATCGTTTTTGATGACTAACTCTGAACTTGTGGGCTCTATTGGTTTTTAACAGGCAACTTGTTATCCACCTTTTATGGAGCAATTAGCATCTGGTGCAACCGCTGTTGAATCAAGAGTGCAGGTGGATGGCAAAGTTGTGACAAGTCGTGGACCTGGTACTACCATGGAGTTTGCTGTTGCACTGGTCGAGCAATTGTATGGGAAAGAAAAAGCTGATGAAGTTTCTGGGCCACTGGTATATACTTTCTCAATGTTCTTCGTTTTGATTGGTTGTGTTATTCTTCAATCCCTCACCCCAATTTAAAAGGGAAAAAAATGGATGCATAGAATATATGAAAAAAGGTTTGATGATAATTTCCCTTGGGCACTCTAATCATTGTAGATTTAGTACAATGAAGACAAAGATTGAGGGAAACGATGAGAAATGGAGATTCATTGGAATTTACCATAGTCTAGAAATGTGTGGATTGAATAAACTGATATTTTTAATTGAATTGAGAAAAGATGGTAAAGACCCCAGAGGATGAAATTTATATTTTTGCTAATATATTTGACAAAAAGGAAAATAAAACCATTCGAGGTTCGTATATAAGAAAACTTAGGATAGAGTGTTCAGTAGATGATATTGTGAGTACTTAGCTGAAAAGGTGGCTACTTTGTTATACTTGTGGGCTTTAAGTATCTATCTATATGGACCTTTTTTAGCTTAGCTTCTTCCTTATATATAAAAGAAGCTCGATCCAGTAACATGTATGCTTGAACTGCTGCTTGTACACGGCTTGTATTTTCTTAAAGGTCTACCTTGTCATTGATTGGGTGGAGGTGGTTATTGCTAGCTTTTGGTGGTGTCATTCTGCCGGTGGCTTTCTTGTCTACCGATTTCAAAGCTATTCATTGTCTGGGAAAATTAAAACAAATATGATTCTGTTGTTATCTGGCTTCACCTGCTACCCTTGATTCATGGCCCAAGTGGCTGAAGCCCTAAGACTCTGCAGTTTAGAATGCTGTTTCGGTTTTGTTTGTGGTGGGTCTGTAACAGTGTTTTTGTACTCAGGTGATGCGTTCCATCCATGGGGATGAATATGTCATAACTGAGCTAAACCCAGTTGAGTGGACTGCCAGTGATTCCCCTAAGGTGAATTTTTTATACTCTTTATCTTTTTTATTGTACATTGCATGCTGTTACTTTACTTTATGGGTAAGGCTAGGGAGACCAAATTTTGAAACCAAATGATGTGGTTATTGATTGGATTATTACTCAAATGTTGATTAACGTGCTTATTTCCTATTGGTGACACATCATTTGGTTTGCAAAATTGGTTTAAAAGTTTGGTCTCCCTAGCATTATCCTTACTTTATTGGGCTTTTGTTGGACGAACTTTGAGAACACCGTTGTGTGTGGATTTCTTTGTCTACTTTATTGGGCTTTAGCTCAAGTTGCATTCAGATAGGGTAGGAAGTGTAAATTCAAGTTCAAATCTTGTTGTAAGCAACCTAAAAAAGTGGCTATACTGGAGTGCTTTACTTGGTGGTGATTTACATTTGCAAATATCTCTAGGATCCTTTCGAATTTCAACAAATGTTTAAGGTATAATGTGCTTTGTAAGTTATAACTTCTTTTGTCTTTGTTATCCTTTAGATTCTTGTACCTATTGCGAATGGCACAGAGGAAATGGAAGCTATTATAATCATTGATATTCTACGATGGGCCAAAGCAGATGTTGTGGTGGCCTCTGTAGAGGATAAACTAGAAATTATTGCTTCCCGCAAAGTTAAACTGGAGGCGGATATGTCCCTCGATGAAGCTACCAAACTTTCATATGACCTGATTGTCTTGCCTGTAAGTTGGGTTTCCAGCTTTCTACTGTTTAACAGTTTCTCTTTACCCTATTGATTTGTCAAACAATATTCGTATTTTTTTAATCAGGGTGGACTTGGTGGTGCCCAAGCATTTGCAAAATCGGAAAAGCTCGTGAATTTGTTAAAAAAGCAGAGGGTATCACAGAGACCTTATGGAGCAATATGTGCCTCCCCAGCTCTAGTTTTGGAACCCCATGCCCTACTCAAGGTATGCTTTCAACGTTGAACAACCTAATAATCGCATGTACAATTTTGTGCAAGTCCATTAACGTTGGCCCAATTCTGGCTGCACCTCTTGTAATTGAGTAGTGTACTAACTGGACCTAACATTATAATCATTTCACTGAACCTTTCTGCTTGTTGCATCGTTCAAACTCGTTCAGGAACTTATTTACATTCAAATCTGATATGCGTCCATCACTGCATTTTAGAAACGTTTTAAAATATCAACATTTTATATGCATTTTCCACTTTAGTGTTTGCTATTTAAATTTTTGATGTTGCTGCAACCAGTTAGTGAGCTTTGTTCTTTGATCCAGGGCAAAAAGGCGACAGCGTTCCCCGCCATGTGCAACAAGCTGTCAGATAAAAGTGAAATCGAGAACAGGGTAGTGGTTGACGGCAACCTCATCACCAGCAGAGGACCAGGAACTTCAATGGAGTTCGCTTTTGGAATTGTTGAGAAGTTTCTCGGCCGCAAGAAAGCAATAGAGCTCGCGAAAGTCCTGCTTTTCGTTCATCCTTAGAGCACATGTTCTGGTATGAGTTGCTTCCCCATACTTTCGGCCCGGGACTACCAAAAGCGGAAAGCTGGATTCATATTTCAGTGTGAATCCTTTGTGCTTTACGGAGTTTGTGTATAAATAAATGTGTAGAGAACTGGCTTTGATATTGTTCATCCGTAGTCTTGTACTGAACAGTCTCTGTAAGAACCAAAAAAAAAAGAGTTCGTCTGTAGTTTTGTAGTTTCATCGTTGTTGTAGGCAGACCTACGTATTTCACGTTTGATAACTATTTTGTTTTTACGTTTCATTTCTTCTATGTGTCTTATACAAAATTAAAAACAAAAAACGACATGATTATTAAACCAGTTCTCATTTTTTTTAAAAGACCAGCCGTTCATCTTTTTGAGAGTCGGAAGGTATGGAGAAGTAAATTTATTTTGTTGGAAACTGTGGTACTAAATTACAAACGCTAACTTCCAATCTCCCAACGGACAGAATAAAACAATCCAGGGACATTGATGTGTGACGTGTTTTGCGTTGAATTATCAAAGAAAGTGTCTGCTAAGTGTCATCTTCTCAAAAATTGACTTGACAAAAATAAAAATCTTCTCAAAAAAGGATGATATAATAAATTTAAATAAAAAAAAAACCCATGAGAAGAACTTGATGTTTAACAAATTGACAACTAAGCATTATCGGTAATTTGACGATGAAATATTATTAGACTCAGGGCCGATCATATACGAAAGTAAATCCAAAATCCAAAATAATGCTGAGATCGTTATTTTCTTTTCAGTTGCATTTTCTATAAATTTTACAGGACAAATAATTTTATCAAAACAATTGATGATACGGTGTATTGGTGTTTTCCATTAATTTTAAGAGGTATGTATAGACATATATGCATGCAAAATTGAAAATTTGGGGGCACCTTTCTAATTTGGAGCCTGTGCGTTGACACCATTTGCGCTTATTTAGGATCGGCTCTGACTAGACTAATAGATAGTGATTATAAATATAATTTGATTTAACAGTTTGACATGTTTTGTGTCACATCCCGGCCTGGGAATTGGTCCGTCCCGGGCACTTCCCGGACCCGTTCTACCACTGTAGCATGATATTGTCCGCTTTGGGCTCCGACCACGCCCTCACAGTTTTGTTTCTAGGAACTCACACGAGAACTTCCCAGTGGGTCACCTATCCTGGGAGTGCTCTTGCGCGCTACTCGCTTAACTTCGGAGTTTCGATGAAACCCGAAGCCAGTGAGCTCCCAAAATGCCTCGTGCTAGGTAGGGATGAGAATATACATATAAGGATCATTCCCCTGGACGGTGTGGGATGTTACATTTTGTTATGATACGTCAATCATATGACGCAGTTGATTACTCAAATAATTTAACAACCAAACGTATAAATTATTTAGTCAGATAATATTACTCAATTACTTTAATAATGTAAATACTTTAATAATGTAAACAAAGAATATGTCATGGTGTTACACACGGTTGGCTACCGTTGGTGGCTAGCTAGTTGAAGTTTAAAACTGTTCACACGTGATTAATTAGTAGAGAAAATTCATATTTTCTAGATTAAACATGTCCTCTTTTCAAACTAACAAGTTTAGGAGCCCTCAACGACATTTGGGATATGTGGGAAAACTACTTTTCCTAATTATTTTTTGTACAAAGTGGTAAAAAGTCTTCGTTCTATTTTTCCAAAGATGTTTCAAAATTTTGGATGACGGTTTTGGCGGCGGCTAACATCTCTTCTTTATATATAAAGTGAAAGTAGCAAAATGGTGAAACATTTAAAATACTAGAGACTGTCATTTTAATTAGTTTTTTATATTAAGATAAAATAATGACCCGATTTAGACCAAAACGTTCAGTTAGGCGGGGAGGACATAGGCGGCCGCCTAGGCGCTCGCTAGGCACCTGAGCGGGCTAGGTGGCAATATAGGCGGTTTGAATCTCGCTGCAAATCCCAAACTTGCTGCAATTTTCGCGAAGGATCTACAACTTCCGATATCGTACGTAGCAACAGAGCCCCGGAAAATTTCTATAGCTTGTCTCTATGAAGATGAGGGAAGAGAGAGAGAGAGACTGCCGGTGAATTTTTGCAGCTCGTCTCTGTGAAGATGAGGAGACGAGAGAGTGCGAAAAGAGAGAGAGAGACTTAAACATTTGAATATGTGGTGGTGCAACCGTGCAAGTTGAGGACTGGGAATCCAAGGTCAAAAGCATGGTTTTAATTATGAAAACCATGGACTCTGACATGGTTTTAATTATGAAACCACCGGGTGATGTTAAAGAGTAGAGGTGAGGTGGACCGGTTGATGGGTTTAGTAATGAAAACCACCCTCTATGTGGGCTGTGTACACACACACACACACACATATATAAATTATAAATTATTTAGATAATATTTTTTTTTTTCCTAGGCAAGTATATCATATATGTACAAAAAAACATTCACATATATATGTGCTTCTATAAGAAATAACATATTAGTCAATAATTATTTACATTTGATATAATAAATTTAATTAATTCATAAAATATATAAGAAATTTACCTAAATCCGTCTAGGCGCCTGCCTAGATCCAGCCTAGTCGCCTAGGCTCTAGGCGCTAGCCCGCCGCCCGATTAGAGCCTAGCATTTTTTAGAACCTTGTCCCTAACAAAAAAAAAAAAAAAACAAATATCCTGTGATGCAATATCCTATACGGTGTTGGATTTCTACCCATGCGTCCTGGATTCGAAAACTCTTCCCTTTCCTTAATTATTATTTTTTTCAAAAAACAGAAAGATAATAAATAAATAAATAATGAAAGAAAATACGATAATTAAAAAAAAAAATGTTATTTACACACTTATTTTTACTCACCTCTCTTAATTTTGTGCTATTGAATTGAATGAATTGAAAAAAGATAAAATATCAAAAAATAATAAAAGTACATGTCAGTAATAAATAAGTGCGTAAATAACTCTATCTTTAAAAAAATGTGTCCAACCATAAATCTATTTATCTATATATTTAATGTTCACCATGCCAACAAACCATTTTGTTTGGAGGCAGATCTGCCTTCCTTCTTATGATGCCCTTCCATGCCCTCCCTATTTGTGCGTTCACGGTGAAGCCACGTCAACATTTTATATTGATTTTTTTTATAGAGATAATAAGACCAAAAACAATAAGAATATAAAATGTTGACGTGGCTTAACCGTGACCGCACAAATATAAGGGTATGGAAGGGCACCATAAGAAGGAGGGCAGACAATCTGTCTCCATTTTGTTTTGATGTCAAATCATTCTTTATTCAAAGCCTAAGTTACACATTAAATCATTCGTCTCGAGTTGAAAGGTCCGACAAGATTTTTCGTTTCGAGTTGAAAGGTCCGGCAATATTTTTTTAAATTTTTACATGAAACTCTCTATCTTTGAAGTTTATCCTTTCTTATATGTATATCTTATCTGTGACATTGCATGATTGAATTAAAACGTCGTAATGAAAAATTGAAATAGTAAGAATGGAAAACGAATAGCCTCCTTGAATGCTCAAAGTACTAGGGGACAGATAGCAACTACTTTTGGAAAAAAACTCTCAAAAGCAACAGTAGTTGGCAATCCCCATTTATTTCTCGCTTTTTATCTGCTTCTCCTTTTTAGTAGCTTAGCTTTGTTTTCTCGGCGTTCTTCATCATATTTCTGAAGTTGTATGCCGATTCTTTGGTGTTTATCATTGTCTTTTGTCTTTTGTCTTTAGACAAACTAGATTTCTATCCTGTAGATCTTTAATTTTTTTTTTCATCTTTTATATTTCAGCTGATTTTTGGCTATCCTCAATTTTTATTGAGCTTGCTTATTGTTATTGTTCTCAAATTCCCCGTCTAGCACCTTCTAGACCCTGCTTAGGCGCTGAGCGGTTGATCATCGTCTCCATTAATCCCTAGGCATTAGAACTTTAAGAAAGAGCTTCTAGACCTGCCTATGCGTCCGCTTAAATTACGACTCTCACTTTGACAGAAAATAGATAACTTTCATTTTGCATTTTATTTTTTTAATAAATTGTAAAAAACTTGTTGAATACTTGGATGATCACTCTTCTTTCCCATGTTTTCAATATGTTCTAATAATTTTTAATCTATATCTCATTCTATTTTGCAATTTATGTATCTTAATACAATTATGTATTTATAACTATAAGTAGACATTTATTTATATTTTATACAATAAATTTAATTAAATTGAAAAAACAGCCTAGGCCCCCGCCGTTCAACTAGCACTTAGCGTTTTTAGGCCTCGGTTGGCAGCTCGGACTGTACTGACTATTTTAGTCGGATAGGATAATCTATCATCAGATAGTACTGACTATTTAGCCGGATGGACTGACTATTTAGTCGGGTGTTTAGTGCAATATCGGATTAAATTACCCATTTTTTTATAAAAAAAAAATGATGTCTACATTTTTTTAAGAGCATAAACAAATTACTGAGCACTGATTAGATCTGTTCTCAGTTAAATAAAAAATAAAAACTCGGTTCATCTTGGATTATTTTTGTCTGCACTTCTTCCTCCTTCCAGTAATAAAAGTTGATGCTGTACAAAGAATCAAAGCTTATCATGTTCATCTACTTCCTCAAAAGGCGAATGAAGAACATTTAATGACACTGAGTTTCCAATTTAAAATCAAATTTGGCATTAGAGTCCATCGATTTGATGGGAAAAAATGTTGGTAGTCCCACATCGGTGGGGGAAGTCAATAAGGATGGCTTTAAATATGATTACCATACTCTAACTAATACCGATGTCTTTTATGGTAAAACCTTACACATGACGAATTGGGTAAGTGGTAAAGTTGGGGACATTATCGATGTTGTTAGAGTAGCCCCCGGGTCAGTCGATCTAAAAAATTTCAACAAAAAACACTAGAAACCACATCTGATCCAGACGTAGACGCTGCTGCCATGGATGTTCGCCACGAGTATCTGCAAATGTAGGTCGACGGCCTGTTCATCGATTAGCCCCAATTCCACCTTATTCCACCACTCAATTCCCATCCTCAACAACCATACACAGCTGCATCCCCAAAACTCCAATTCCTACTTCGTTGAGAGCAAGAGAGAGAGAAAAGAAGGAATATTGGTTGAGAAGATGGATCGGGATGGCGCTGGAGTAATCTGTGAGAGAGGGATGAAAAAAGAGCCAGTGTGATTTTGATTCCAGTGACCCGACTAATAATATCGAAGAATTGGAGTGTATAAGTTATCCGGTGTGCATCATACAAAATAAGTAGGGTCGCATAAATAATATTGTGCTAATTTAATACGAAACAGTAACAAACACCAGATAGTATTAAATAATACTATCCAGTGTCTAATACAGCATACCAAACGACATCTTAAAGCCTTACTTATTGTAATTTGTATTAGGCATTTTCTCATTCAATCAAATCTTATCCATTTTCTCATTCAATCAAATCTTATCCATTTTCTCATTCAGGGTCTCTCTGTCAAGAAACTAATAAATTAGCATCGAGTTGGCGCCTCTGTGTCACGAAACTATTTTTGGGTATCCAATTGTTTTTTGTCTCCTTTCAGTTTACAATGATTAATCACCTGCATGAGTTTTTGTCAAATTTTCTGATGACTTTTTACCATTGCTTTTTTTAATTTATTTAGAACATTGCTTACAAGCATAGTCATGTTTTCAAATTAAATACTATTTTTATAATAAAATTTAGATGATGATAAAAGGAATAAATTGTTTGGGTGTACGGTTAAATAATTCTGTAACTCCTTATACGTAAAGACTCAAATTTTATAACAGGTTATTCAGGTATCACTTAACGACATTCCACATGATAAGTTTACTATAGCCTACATTTGTTTTCTTTTTTAAAAGAACGACAACTGGCGGTAAACTACGGTTATCCACCATTTTCGGACCCAAACGAAATTAGTTGGGAATTACACCCTACCCGTTGTCATGATTAAGCAGATTCACATCTTATAAAATATCAAACCCATGACTTTCCGTTTTTTCTTTTACGGAGCTGCTGTTCGTACTTTTCCACTTAACTACTTATCGTAGTTCGTATTCCTATGACTTAACTATATAATATCATTGTGTAAAATAGTCTAAATACAAAAACAATACGTTTAAGAGTCGAACAAGATTTTAATTTTTAAGTACAACTTGTTTATTATATTTAAAAAGTTGATAAAGATTCAAGCATTCTTGTGAAAGCAAAACCCAAAAATTAAGAACAAGAAAATTCCATACCATTTCCAAACCGTGTGCCTGCAAGTCAATGCCAAAAGAGAGAATAGTCAATTCCAAACATTACATAGAGAATTGATCATATATAGTCAAAATTTAGCCTCCAATTTCATAAATTTATTTTGTCCATATCTCTCTCTCCATTTGCAGTCACCACAGTTGATATGAAAACCTTGCATTTTATCTGGGTTTTACATGTAGTTTTGTGTTTGGGAGCTGAGAAAATGTGAGGAAAGCCAAGACTTTTTTACTTTCTGATTTACCCATTGGAGAACAAGAAGAAAGATAGACTTTTGGATCTGTTTGTGGCCTCAGCTGGGTTCTTCAACCCAAAAGAATGGTGGGTTTCTCTTTACAGTTGCTATGCTTCTGAAAAATATGGAAATATCATATTTTGACCAATCCAAGTGCTTATATTACGTTGGTTTTAGTTTCTGTTCTGCAGAGGGATACTTAAAGGTTGAAATATAAGCAAAACCCAAGTGCAATTGGATTGCAAATTTGTAAGGTAATTAATGTTGAAGCAAATTCTTCTTCTTCTTCTGCAATTTAAATTTTGGTGCCTCCTAGATTGACTTTTTTATTTGCATGTTGGTCAAAACGATAGATGTCTTCTGTTTTGTTTGTCTTATAATCGAGTGCAATGACAATTAGAAGGATAGTTGACTACACAATCACATTTCATTGGCTGACAAATACTTTCTTTCCAAATTCCAATCATGAAACCATGTTTCTAATTCTAGCCTCTACTAGTTGCTGAGCTGCCATGTGCTGAATTGTAGCATTTGATTATTGAATTCCGATTTTAGGTCTAAACTATTGAGGGATGCAGGAAGTTTCGTGTTAATGCGGAGTTGGGTCCATTTTCCTTGAATTACTTTAGTAGTTGGTCTAAGTATTGATGATCGATTGAACTGAAGGACTCGGCTAGAGAACTGAACTTCTGATTGATCTTATAGGGCATAAGAGTCTATGGCATTACTCGGTGCAGTCCCAGACCTTACTGTGTCGTGGTATCTCTCTAGTGTTTCCCCTTAACTTCTGGCAGTTCAGATGGGTAGGATTTTTATTTGGTTTTGTCTTTTGATGCCTTAAGTAAGGAGCATTGAATGTTTCATAGAAAACAGGTGTAGGCTATAGTTAAAACTTATCATGTGGTACGGAGGATGTGCAAACTTCTTTTTACTGGTTATTTTTTTGAAGGGATTTCCTTTTTCGAAAAGTCCCTTCTGGATTTTTCCGATATGTAGGTTGTAAAAGCTATAAAGCAACTACTCAAAACTTTGCTACTGAAATTACAGTGAGTTTTGGTAAGCACGTGGCTAGCGCATATGCAAGCATCTTTAATCATAGTTCAGGCAATGATTGACAATGCTGCGGGTCATCTATACCAGTTGCTAGATAGTACATGTAGATTAAAGAGGCCACCTTGATTTGCAATTCAAGTTCATAAGTTTCACTTTTTTTTAGAGTTTCTTCTTATCTAAGCGAATAATGACTAATGCTTTCCTGATTACTCATCTGTCTTCCTCCTAAATCTAACAAATCGTGCAGTTGTAGTTATATCACAAAAAGTTTATGTTTACTTGTGTACTTTGACAGGGCAAGGATTTTGATTGATTGGTGATATTGGCCAACATAAAAAGCTGGTGATGTCTTGTTTCTTTTTCTTGTTTAAAAAGAAGGAAGCTTCCTTTGTTAAGCGGCCTGTTGAAATCGATGAAGGTAGACTGTGCACGTGTTTATTCTGTCGTTCAATTTATAGAGATTATGCACATACTTTCAGTGTCAGTATTAGTTACTTAGGCACAATGCCATCTGTCAAATTAGCTGCTCAGTGCAATTGTGAAGTGAATGGAGGACTTTTCTAGTTCATTCATGGATCTTCAAATGGGAGGAGCATTTTCTAGGTTAAGCGCTTTAATTTCATTAGCGTTACTGATTTATGAACCCGTTTTAAGTCTGCGACTACTTAAAGCCCAAACTACCAAGTTGCTTCCATTCAGATAATCATTCTTTTTATGGATGGCCAAGCTTCTTTCAGAACTTGGAACCTGGCCTTTTCACGAAGTCAAATGGCCATGCTAAATCGACTACTTATGTTTTACTTGATTTTGCTATTTATTACGCACTCAATATTTTTTTGGATGAAATCTTCTTTTGTTTACTTTGTTCAACGTACCTGCTGTTGAACTAAACGCTGTTAGTAAGTCTTAGCTTTAACTTGAATTTTGGTGTCATCATTTTGAACAAAAAGGGACTAACTTCTTTGAGAGGTTTACCATTCTATCTTCATCTACCAAAAAGAGTCTAATAGATTCCTGTGGGTACAGTGGTTTCAGGCGTTTTGAATGTCAAACAGTATACTTACAAGGAACTGCAAATTGCCACTGAGAACTTCAGTAAAGAAAATAAAATTGGTCAGGGAGGCTTTGGCTCCGTGTACAAGGTAATTGCTCCTAAAGTTATTTGCTTATGAGTTTTGAGGAATACTCGGTCTTGAGCACTTAATTGTGCTAAGGACTCTTTTGTTTACTTTTACCTCTACGGGCTAAGAAATGATTTCAAAATGTGTATGATCAGGGTACACTCAAGGATGGCACTTTGGCGGCTATAAAAGTATTGTCAGCAGAGTCTAGTCAAGGGTTGCGGGAATTTTTGACAGAAATCGAGGTGATTGCAACCGTTGAACATGATAGCCTAGTTAAGCTATATGGTTGCTGTGCAGAAGGAGATCACAGAATATTGGTTTACGGCTATCTCGAGAATAATAGCCTAGCACAAACACTTCTGGGTAAGCAATGTTACTTGTTTCTTATTTGAATGAATGATTTTGTATTGGTAAGGACTTCATCCTTCTGTACTTTATAGGTAGAGGCTACAGCGGTATCCAATTTACTTGGCCTACAAGGTGTAAAATTTGCATTGGTGTTGCAAGGGGGCTCGCTTATCTCCATGAGGAGGTTAGCCCTCATATTATTCACAGAGACATTAAAGCAAGCAATATTCTCCTTGATAAAGACCTCTCACCAAAAATTTCAGATTTTGGTCTTGCAAAGTTTATCGCACCTAACTTGACCCATCTGAGCACTCGTGTTGCTGGAACAACGTAAGTTTGCCATTTCCAGTGCTAGTCTCTTTCAATAAGTTTATCCGAGAATGTTACTAATTGATGTCCCGCCCATAAATTTTCACTTCTCTCTCCCCCTCTCTCTCTACTTTCTCTTTTTTACCTTTATCAAATTACTTGTAATCATATTGACATGTTTGGTTCCCTGTTTGATTTCTGCAGAGGCTACTTGGCGCCTGAGTATGCGATACGAGGTCAAGTGACAAGGAAATCAGACATCTACAGTTTTGGCGTTTTACTGTTGGAAATTGTTTGTGGGAGGTGTAACACAAACAGACATTTACCACCCAAAGAACAATATCTTCTTGCACTGGTATGGACCTCTCTGTAATATTGCATTTCATGACTAAATTGAAGCTTTTGGACTGGTTTATAGCCTTTCCTTGTTCTATAAACTAGAGTAACGCTAAATAAACGATAAAAGATTTATAACAATAACTTTGCAATTACTACTAGAATCTTGAGCAGACTTATGAAATCCAAGTTCCTGTTGCAGGCATGGGAACACCATCAGAATGGGCAGCTGGTGGAGTTAGTAGATGCATCATTGAATGGAAACTTCGACGTTGAGGAGGCTTGCAGATTCCTAATGATTGGCCTTCTCTGCATTCAAGACATGCCCAAGCTCCGACCATCCATGTCTACCGTTGTTCAAATGCTGACGGGTGCATTAGATGTGAATGAGGGGCAGATATCCAAACCAGGACTGCTTTCTGAATTTATGGAGCAAAGAGAATGCGAGAGAGAAAAGGCCAAAGCAAGAAATCCATCTTACACGATATCCGCCTCAGGGAGGTTTATCAATTCATCATCTTCATCAGAAACCGCCACCACTTCGTTTGCTACTATGACCTTCAATTCTATATATGACCGAAGCAATTAGGGCAGGCAGAATCCAGTTTTCGTATTCCCTCTGGTTTGGTCAGGCTGTAGGCATAATGATTCTTCTAGGTTGTTTAGGGAAACAAGTAAAAGAGTGAGCCCAAGCCAATAAAGGCTCCCCACTTTGCAAGGGTTGGAGTGAAACGTCTATCGTACACAACCTTACCTTATTTTGCAAAGAAGCTGTTTTCACGAATGTCTTCCAAAGAACTAGCCATATCACTTTTCAGGTGTAAATGTTTGTAGTCAATCAAATTTCAGTTTTTTCGGTGTGTAAAGAAAGCTCAACTATATATACAATTCTTTCATCCTTCTCTTCGAGTCCGGGTATTGTGTCGGCAGTGCCCCATTGTCGTCCCTCTGTTTGTGCAAGAACTATTTTTCTGGATAATGTACTAACCATGAACATTAAAACGGGATCAAAAGTAGAACTTTCCGATTGGACTCGGAGTGAATCAACATGTTTCAGAGGCATGCGAAAACTCGAAACATCAATCAAATCGAAACTGGATGTTATGGTTAATATTTCATGAAAGCTGAACATTTTCGTGCGAAGACGATACAATAGTTTGATCATCCTAAAAGAATTATTCAAAAGAATTTGAAAGAGAAACAGCACAAGTGATTGTTTATCTTTTGTGTAAGTATATATAGCTAGCTAGTTTCTATTTCTGCAGCATCTGCACCACAGAATGAGAAAGCAAAGCACTCTATAACCAATTACGAAACCCAGCATCACACCTAAATTGCTCCATTTCTGTGCTTCTTTCAAACCCTGCTGTCTCAAGAATCCGTCCCCGAAAAGATTGCATCCTTCTTTGCCAATCTGTTGAATGCATCTCCTTCCCTGCTCTCCTCCATACTCATTTATCATAAAGCACTCGAACGGGTACTTGAAAAGACTCGAGTAGTGCATGAATATCCAGTAGCGTGGGAGTCTGTCCTTCGAAATGAAGTAGCCCGAAAAGAGAAAGAAAGCTCCCATGAGCCCGGAAATCAGGGAACTCCCCATGATGAAGTTCGGCACGAGAGCACTGAAGCAGGCCACAACAGAATTGGACATCAGAAGAACCATCCAGACCACCAGAGAGAAGTAGAGGAATCCATCAATGTCCCTTCTCAATCCGACCAGCCAGTAAACCGGTGCCGTGAACCAAAAACAGACCATCAAAAGGAAAGGGAGAAAAATGAGGGTGTTTGCTATGACATAGGAGGAAACTCTATAGGCTCCCCTGGAAGTCTCACTCATTAGTATTCTTCGCTCTTGTAAGAAAATCGGTAGGCCTTCTGTGGTGGAAGACAGCAAGAAAGTGAGGCTGAAGGCGAAAAATCCAGTTTGTGTTTGCAGGGCAATGCTCCCTTTTTCCCTTCCAACATTAAAGAAAATGCTTCCGAGTACGAATCCAGCTACCAAGGCTTGTATGACTCTTGTGACAAACAATTGGTTGGTTCTAAATATGTTGCTACAAAACCTTTGCCCCAGTATAACAACTTCCCGGGGACGAGAATTTGGGTAGACCAGAAGCTTCTTTTGCAAGTTATTAGAGCATACAAACCTTTGTTCTAGAGGCCTGAAACATTGGTTGTGCAAGGCTTCTGAAGTTTGTGTACCCTCCAAGCTCTCGATAACATCAATGGCGAATTCAAGCAAGTTGACATGGTTGGGGATACGATGGCCAGCAAAATTGAGCCTTTGTTTGAGAAGATGTAGTGATCCATTGTGCATGACAGCTCCATTCGAAAGCAGAACAACGCGATCGAACATCTCTAGGATTCGAAAACCTGGTTGGTGAATGGTCAGAACGATAGTTTTACCCTGATTGAACACCATTGTTTTGAGCAATGAGACTACATGGAAAGCTGAGGCAGAATCCAAGCCTGAAGTTGGTTCATCAATCAAAACCACAGCTGGATCATGAACTAAATCAACTCCTATCGAAACCCTGCGCCTTTCACCACCTGAAATCCCATTGTTTGATCCCCAACCGATTCTTGAACACGCCACATGTTCCAGCCCGAGCTCCTTCATCAGCTTCCTCACTTTATCTGCATCCTCTTTTCTCCCACCAGGAAGCCTCAGCAGAGCACTGTACACGAGGGTTTCTTCAACTGTAAGTAACGGAAATAGGGCATCGTCCTGTGTGACATAGCCCGACATTCTGCGAAAACTTTTCATGTCCATAGGCTGATCATTCACCAGCACCTGACCAGACACTTTCTTTGGGGATATCTTCCCAGCAAGAATATCTAGCAGTGTGGTTTTTCCAGCCCCACTAGGGCCAGCAATTGCAGTGATCTCTGCAGGCCTTGCTTCACAACTCACATCCTTCAAGATGAACTTTGGAACAATCCTCGAACTGTCACTGCAACACAGGTGCTTCATTTCATCAAATCGGGTCGATAGTTTGTAGCACAAGTTTCTTGTTTCAATTCTGTATGGTGTTGTATGGCTGCCGGAAACCGGCATTTTCACAGGCAACTCCATATTGCGGGGAGGAGTGGAAGTGAGATAGAAAATGGGATATTTGTGGGATAGTGTGTATGAAATAGAGGAGATGAGCTAACACACCAAACTATGTGTTTGCTGTGCAAGTTAGGGTACGTAGAGGAGAAGCCAAAGCTTTGATATTTTCACTTTCTAGTTTTCTTGTTGGCAAACATAAATTCTGGCATAACTTTTCCGTGTACTTGGAACACAGTCACGTAACATTACTATTTCACTTAAATTACAACTAGTTGATTCGTCATTCACGCTTATTACAACATATAAAATAATACATCACGTGACTTGTGTTTTAGATATGCATATAAATTTCTCGTAACTTTTGCCGGAGGGTTTGGTGAAAACCCAAAGGAAGAAAGTATATGACTCCTTTTGAGAAGTTCATTCAGGTGAGCAGAATATTGACTGTGTAGGGTTGGTGTTGGTTGCTTCACTATCTGCCCCACTCTAACTCATCACCATATCATGCCAATTTGGTGGGAATTTTTCTATATTTGACCAATTAGTCAATTACATCTAATTGACATTGAGTGTGCCAAACGCAGCCAAGCCCATCTTGGTTATGGGCTTTGCCAAAGTAAGAATGAAAAGGCTTACAGTTAGAAAGTGATTCTCACACGACATTATTAACTCGTCACACATTTTTTTATAAAATTTATGGTTATTGGATTAAACATGTTAAATGGAATCAATGGTCATAATTAAACAGAAGCATGTAAGAAGTTAAACATGATGATTATATGTAGACTAATATCACTTCAGTTAGAAAAATTTAAAATTGTTTTAAATGAAAATAGAAACAATTTTAGTTTAAGTGATTTCATAAGAAAGTACGCCAGAGGTGCTTCATTAGTCTTTACGAAAGATATTTTTCTGACAAAAAGATATCGCTTAAAACCTTTAATAATGTTTTTAAATTACTAAATCACTTTAATAGAAAGACAAAGAATCTCGAAGATTAGCATGGAGCTAGATTGTCATACTCAAATTTTTCTCCTCGCAGGAGTCACGTTTAGAAAATGAAAAGTAGATAGCATTTTACCTTAATGGTGGAAAACAATCATATTTATGCATTTCAGTGCGGTTTCGATCTCCTCCGATATCCTTCCCTTACAACTAATAATTTAACTCGATAAAATTGCCGGTTGTTAAAAAAAATATATATATAAAAAAAGAAAAACAAAATAAAATTTAAAAGCACAAATAACTGATAAAAATAAGAAGGTAATTATCGGAATGCCATTTTGAGATATACTGATAAATTGAAAATCGAGGGGTATTTATCATCAGTCAGTCACTGCTATAAAACCTCCGCCAAAACCCTAACACTGCCCTTATCTCCCACTCTCACTCTAGGGTCTATCAGAGCCCCAAACCCTCGTCGCGATCAACCATGGCGACCCATTTCTTCTCTCGCTCGATTCCCAAGTCCCAAGCCATGGCTTCATTTCTCTCTCGTTCCCTCTCCACCGCCACCTCCGCCACTTCCCTATCCACCGCCGCCCAATCTCGTTCTTCTTCGCTCTCTCTCCTCCACCGCCTCCGTCCTCTTGCCGGAGTCATGGCCTCCGCCGGCAGGCTCTCCCCTGCGATCGTCCGGTGCTTGTCGACCAGATCGACGACGTCGTCGCTCAGGGACCCGAACCCTAACTGGTCGAACCGGCCTCCCAAGGAGACGATCCTCCTCGATGGGTGTGACTTCGAGCACTGGTTGGTTGTCATGGAGCCCCCTCAGGGTGATATCACTAGGGATGAGATCATCAATAGCTACATCAAAACCCTGGCTACCGTCGTCGGAAGGTAACACCTGCTATTAATTTCTGTCTAATTTAATCATTTTTCTTAATTTCTTTGGATTATGAGAAATTAGAATTGGAAATGGAGTTTTAGAATTTATATGTCTGTGTTTATAGCGTATTTGTTTCTTTAATTCATTTTCAATTTATATCTGTATTTGTTTTTTCAAAGTTGTAGCTTTTTAATTTTCTCTTTTTCGCTCTTGATTACCGTAGTATTTTGGGTTAAGTTGATTTGGATTGCACCAGGAAAATTTTGTTTGAGAAAATACAAGAGGTTGTTTCTCTATTGGGGGAGGGTTGTATGCACATGCTACTTTCTGGCATTTATCTTGTTGTAGGATATTAGTTTATTTGTGTTATACACTTACTCGATTATGGTGTATAACATAATATATGAACATTTTCTTAATACCGTGCGCTGTAAAAGTTAATGGCTTTCTGTTGTATGCAGCTATTTTGTTATGGTCTGAATTTGGGATCACTATGGCTGTAGTAAGATAGGAAATGATTTTGTAATTGTAATTGGCCTTTATATCATTTTTGTAGGTTTTTTGACTTTATTTTTTTATATCACATAAATGTGTGTGTTTCGCTAAATTTCTTTTGTTTCTGTATATTTCGGCCGAAATTTGGGGGTGCAATTCTTAATGTTGGGTTATATGTTTTGAAGTTCTAACAAAAGCAAAACTCATTAACTTTTTTGTAGGCTTTTGATATTCAAAATCTAAACTATAACCCCACTTTGTGGCAGGGTCTTAATGATCTCTTAAATAGTATGGTCTTAATCATGTTTCTTATAGTCTTGATCACTTTTTTTTACAGACTAAAGTTTTTGTAAGATTCATGGCTTTCACATTTCAAAAAGCACATAGGATTGTACTGTATTCCTATTGTTTGTGTTTCCTGTGATTTATATTTTGTAATGAAGATTTATATAACCAAGTTTACATTGCTTGTACACATTCGGCTGAACTGCAGTGAGGAAGAAGCAAGAATGAAGATCTACTCAGTTTCAACTAGGTGCTATTATGCGTTTGGGGCACTTGTATCTGAAGAGGTTTCACTCAAAATCAAAGGTGATTCTGCTTCTAAGTTGGGATTTTATTATTTTCTTGTGTCTGGGTTCTCATATTTATATATGTGTGTGTATTTGTAAAATTCTTGCAGAGTTGCCTGGAGTCCGTTGGGTACTTCCTGATTCGTACTTGGATGTTAAGAACAAAGATTATGGAGGTACGGATATGCTTGTTTCTTCAAGTTTAATTTCAAAGAAAACAAATTATTTATAGCAATTGATGCATTTAAGTCATAAGTCCCATTCCGTAATAGCTCTGGCAGTCTGATGATATTTTGATTTTAGATTTATTTCTTTATTTTTTCTGACAAAGGATAGTTTGAGGCTCTAGAATGTTACAGATGAAAGTTATTAGGCAGTTGATGTTGTAGCAGTGCTAGTGGCGTGTAGAACTGGTGAAATATAAAAACCCCTGTTGAAGGCTTTCTGCAACCCTAGTCAATATTGTGTACAGAGTTTTCATGTAAAATATCATAATTTTGAACTAACCAGTTTCGTGTGTCGATTGCATCCGAAAAAAAGATCCATGGTAATTTTCATTTCACAATTTCTGTACTCCCAAGAATTGTGGTCCGGGTACTGAGTGTTATAGTAATATTAAACAGCGTGTGTTTTTTCTACATTGTGTAGCCTTTTCTATGTTGTTTTCAACTAAGTTAACCAGGAAAATTCTTTTATTCATGATTTGTTTGCTTTCTTGTTTGTTTTGGCAGGTGAACCTTTTATTAATGGCCAAGCAGTGCCATATGATCCCAAGTACCATGAGGAATGGATAAGAAACAATAGTCGAGCAAATGAGAGAAACAGGCGTAATGACAGACCTCGCAACTTTGACAGATCAAGGAACTTTGAAAGGAGAAGGGAAAATATGCAGAATCGTGATTTTCAGAATACGGGTCCATCTCCTATGCCTAATCAAGCTGGGCCAAATTCGGGACCTGGACCTGCCAACATGGGTCCTCCACCCCCCAACAGGGGTCCAATGTCTCCCAACATGGGTCCTCCACCCCCCAACAGGGCTCCAATGTATCCCAACATAGGTCCTCCACCCCCAAACAGGGCTCCAATGCCGCCTCCCAACATGGGTCCACCAAACAACTACAATAATCCCCAGCCAAGCAACAACTGGAATTCTGGGCCACCGAACAGCTATAATCAGGCGCCTCCCAACAGCTACAATCAGATGCCGCCCAACAACTACAATCAGATGCCTCCCAATAACCCAGGAGGGGTGCCACCAAACAACATGGCTCCGCCTTCTAATGCAGGATGGAATGATCCTGCACAATACCAGAATAACTACGCGCCGGACAGGGATGCTGGAGTCAATCCTGGTCCAAACCGTTACTAAGCTTGAGGCTAGTTGCGGTATGATGAGTCTTGTAGGCATGTTGTAGATAAACGAGGTGGTTGCTCGAGATGGGCTGTAGGTTTCAACGTTTCTGGTCTTGAATGATATTTCGTTTGGCATATTGCTGTGGTCGGAACCTGGTTGCCTTTTATCCGAAAATATGATTACACTTTCAAGGTCATATCTTATGCGATTAGTCGTGTCTTTACTTTGGTGCGCAGTATGCGTTCTTTCAGGTAGTGCACATATTGACAGAAAGCACACTGCATGGGGATCCTTGTTAAATGGAACATGTTAATTTGCAGTCCTCTGTGAAGATTATGTGTTGCTTTTCTTTCCTAGATTGTTTTTGCATGATATGAGACGGATTTGCAAATTACGATTTACGAGTCATTTACAAAGCAATAACTTCGATAGTATAGGGACGTTTATTGTAAAATAAAATACAAAACAGAGGTTTATATTCGAAACCCTCGAATGTAACCGAGAAAAAACAAAGAACTCTATTTAGCTAAGCCATCGTTTCATCCTATTCATGCGCACTGCTAACATGACATAGAGCCTATCCTGTACATTTTCTGTGAACTGAAAATACGCATATCTCCATGTCTTCTTTACGATCAAAGAACCACATACTCCCCAGAATCCGAAAATAAACCCGAACGCAGCGGAAATAGAGAACCACGATAGTTGATGCCCATCGTTCACATCAACTCGATTATTCTTATCATGCGCATCAATGCGACAGCCGTTTGGAAGCGGTGCACCGCAAAGTTTTGGATTCCCCTCAAATGCGAAAGCTTCAAAGCTTTGGAGCTGAGTGCTTGTTGGGATTGGACCTTCGAGATTATTGTACGAGACATCAAAGCTCTTCAAGAAATTAAGGTTCGCCAGAGATGATGGGATTTTTCCGGACAAGTGATTCTTGGAGAGATTCAAAGCTTCTAAGTTCTTGAGGTTAGACATTTGGTTTGGGATGTTGCCGGAGAAGTTGTTGTCGTCCAGATACAACTCTTGGAGAAGCTGTAGTTGGCCGATCTCAGACGGTATATTACCGGTAATGTTGTTGGAAGAAAGATCTATCAATGGAGGAAAGCCAGACAATCTGCGGTGTAAGCCATAGGTAATTAGTACCCTGCCCGAGCTGATACTGTAGATTGGCAATTCGAGATCATATTGGTCTGCTTGAGCTGCAACAGGTTCATGTACCAACGCTGGTACTCTACAAAGTTCTTTCGGAAATTCACCTGAAATAAGGTTTATTTCCAAGCTTATATAAAAAAGCCTTGGTAGATCAGTTCCCAACCAGCTAGGAATTGTCCCTGTGATTTTGTTACTTCCCAGAGCCAAGATCTCAAGACTCTTCAGCTTTGCTAACCATACAGGTATTCGACCGGTGAGATCACAATACGACAAGCTCAAAATTCGAAGATCTCGGAATCCATCAAAACCAACCATGTCATCATCAGATGGCATTCCTTCACCGTTAAAGGCACCCGTAAGGAGGAGTGCTCGAAGACTTTTGCAATGCATCAGTATCTTCATTGCTCCCGTGACATTTTCCAATCGGATGTCAACAAGAGAGAGGAAGGACAGAGAGTTTAACGAAAGAATCTCGGGTTGTATTTGTCCCTCTAGATTGTTCGAACCTAATCGAATTGCTTTCAGGGATCTACATGAGTAAAGGCTTGTTGGCAACTTACCAGTGAAGTTGTTCATATACAGGTCAATTTTAGTAAGCTGAACAAGTTTGGATAAATTAAGCTTGGTAATGTCTCCTTCCAAGTTATTTCGTGCCAAACGTAGTTCTACAAGGTTGGTGCAATTCATCAAAGATTTGGGCAATAGACCTTGTAGGTCGTTGAAATCGAGGGTTATGATTTTTAACCTGGAGAGCTTCCCCAAACAGAGAGGGAGTACTCCGCTTAGTTGATTGAAGGAGAGATCAAGGATTGCGAGGTTGCTGAGGTTGACAATTCTCTCACTAATGCCTCCATATAGTGAATTCAGAGGTACTGCAATTTCTTCGAGTTTGGTTGCATTATAGATATCTTCTGGAAGTAGCCCTGAGAGATTATTGTGACCAGCACGAAAGATTTGCAGCTCGGAACATCTCCCAAAACCATGTAAAATGTTGCCACTGAATTGGTTTGAGGAAAAATCCAACACTCTAATCAAACGGTTAGAATGGAGACATATAGAGGACGGGATGTAGCTGGAGAAGGCATTGTTGCTGACGTTGAAACTTGTCAAATTCCAAGCAAGCATGAAGAATGAAAACGGAATTAGACCATGGAAGCGATTGCTTGACAAATCGAGTGTCCGGATGTTTCCGGATGTTAGAGACAAAGGTAGCTCTCCAGAAAGAAGGTTATAGCTCAAATCAAGAATCTCAAGAGAATCCAAGGACTCAAAGAGTTTATTTTCAAGTGAACCATGAAGTGAATTGCGGGAGAGATTCAAGTGGGTGAGATGCGTGAGGTTTCCAAGTGAGGATGACGAGGTAAAAATAACTCCGTTGAGCCCTTTCAATGGTAAGAGCAAATGGGTGACCCGACTTTCCGGATTACAAGTGATTCCTTCCCAACTACAGCAGTTAACGGAAGTCCAATTTAAAGGTGGAGATGATAGTGTGAGGTTGAAGGACAAGAGAGAGCCACGTTCATTTTGGTTGCATGCATGAATATTTGTGGATATAATGGAAGTGAATAAGAGGATTATGAGAAGGAAGCCATGAGCCATTGTGTTAGAAGGCTTGCTGCAGCTCAATGTTTTTCTGTCTTCGTGTATATAGTAGGATCTCGAGTGTCTGCATTTAGAAATTATGCTTCATTAGATGGAAAAGCAGCTTTAGCAACATTAGAAAACAACCATAATTACACATTAGAAGTCGAGGGGTCCTCCAATAACCCAACTGAGAATTTGGCAAACAAGCATAATCACACAATGCAATTTTTTCCAACCCCTTCAAGGCCTCGAATAGAGATTTTCCACTAAAGAAATCACTAACGACGTCCTTCGCTCATTGGATCTACTAAAGAGAATTTAAGATTGGGGAGATGATAGCAACAAAGATAATAAGCTTAATTAGGCCTGAAGCACATGTAAACTTAAAAAAAAAAAAAATGCTAAGTGCTTTTTCTTGGAAATCACTTTAGTTGCTTCATGTGCTTCTTTCTAAAAGCACTTGTTTTATTTTTTTATTTTATTTATTTTTAACTCACAACTACGGTTAGCTTTTTTTTGTCAAACGTTGTTAAAAGCTTGTTTGGTGATTTAAATCATTTTTAGTTACTTTAAAAACGTTGTCAAACACGCTTAGTCTTGTGAAGTCCCAATTCCAAATTAAGAATAGAGAAGTGGTGAGTGTTCTTTATCTCAAAAGTTAAAACGCGTAATTGACCTAGCAAAATGCCATTATTTAGCTGACATGATCATATATCATAGAGAAGCAGTGAGTGTTGTTCATCTCGCCGTGTATTAGAGGTTCAAGTTATTTTCATGGTGAAATGATTTTTCTTGAAAGATCGGGCATTTCTCATTTTTTCCAACACTGAGTTTTATATCTGACCTATCATACTTGCAGTATCCATTAAGATGCCGTTTTTACGCTGCAATAGTCGTTGACTGTAATTAAGATTGCCTCTAGGGATGGGCAAGTGGTACCATGAAGAAAGTTGATGTTTCATTGTAAAACAATTGGCAATATAAAGAGTAGCCCAACCTTTTACAGTCCTTGCATGGTTTGGTAACTTTGTTCTCACATTCTCACATGAAGAAAGTTGGGGGTTCCGCCATAAAACCAATTGGCAATATGGGAAATAGCCCGACTCCTTATACGCCCTTACATGGTTTGGTCCCTCACTGATGTGAAACTTTGTCGTCACATTCTCACACGCCTCATCACCTGTGGCAAATTTTCAAGCCTAATACATGGTCCCTCACCGATGTGGAACTTTGTTGTCACATTCTCACATGCCTTATCACATGTGACAAATTTTTAAGCCTAAGACATGGACAACATAAATTAGGTGATGTGGAGCACGTGTGAAAGTTGAGGTTCCACCATAAAACTAAGGGTGCATTTTTGCTCATCCACATTAACCTTGGTGTATGCTCACCATACACTTATATCTCTGTATGCTCACCGTACACTTATATCTCTGCCATCTGTCTCATTCCCTAATCATAGTTAACTTCTTTATTAAAATACTTGTTCAATTTTTAAAAGTAATTTAAAATACTGATTAAACAAAAACAAAAATAAATACAAACCCAACCCACTCAGCCAAGCCAACCCAGACAAACACCACTCACGCTGTCGTCGCCAGCAACCACCTTTCCACCCTAATTCCTTATTTACCCATCACTTAAAGCCACTCCACTCCACGGGCATCAATGGAAAACCCTTTCTCTTTTATTTCCCTAAGGGTCCAAAAATCCCAAGCCGAAGAACTCAACCTAAATCCAAAAATCCCAAACCCTTCTCTTTCAACCGAAGAACTCAACCTAAATCCATTTTTCTCACAAATCCAATTGAAAAACTTCCAAGCCTACATGGGTCTTTATCCAATTTCTTCAAAACATAGATTACTGCTACATCGGTAGTAAGTGATGGGTATTAGGACTCGAATAACTAGTTCTCCAACTCACTGGACCACCGGTTGGCCAAAACGAGTTGGAGAACCTAAAAAGGCAAGAGAAATAGAAAGAGAGATGAGAGAGGAGGAGAAGGGTGAAGAAGAGAAAGGGAGACATGGAACATATGGTTTATCCGGCCGCCAGACGGAGAGGTGGTCACGACGGCGGCGTGCTAGGTGGTTGCGGAGTTATCTGTGTGTGTAATTTTAATTTGAAGTGCAATGGGATTGTATTTATTTTTGTTTAATCTCAGTGTTTTAAATTAGAAAAAGAATATTTAATAATGGAATTAACTATGGTTAGGAGATAAGACAGATGGCAAACATATAGATGTATGGTAAGCATACACCAAAGTTAATGTGGGTGAGCAAAAATGCACCCATAAAACTAATTGGCAATATGAGGAATAGTCTCTTATAAGTCCTTGCATGGTTTGGCCCCTCACCAATGTGGGATTTTGTTCTCACATTTTTGATGGTACTATCGTGACCATCGCTACCACTGCCACACCACCATTGCGACCATTGCACCACACCGCCAATATAACCCAGTTCAAGATGGCAAATTTTGAGGAAGGTTCGTTCTGAAGATTTGTTGGGGACGTCTTAAGCTTTCAAAAGAGACTTTTTAGGACCAAATCAGAGTTGATTTGGTCTGCCACGTCTATTTTTTTGTGAAGTTTGAATTTGACTTTAAATAGGAAACCTTTTATTTGCTAGTTTATTATTTTTTTAGGAAAGGTTTTTGTCTTTTAGTAGTATAAATAAGGCTATTTGGCCATTAGGTTAGAGAGGATCAATTTGGAGAATTTGCTAGGCTTGGAGGATTTGTATTATTTTTTCAAGGTGTTTTCTATCCATGTTCTTAATAATATTTTGTTTTATGATTATTTGTAACTAATTTCTTTTGCTAGGGGAAGGTCACGAGTCTTAGCAAGAATATGTAGTTTCTTTCAATTTATTTATGATATTATTAATCATCGTGTTTAAACTATTAAGTATCTTAGTGATTCGTGACCATTAGGGTATTTAAAGTAATTTGATGTAATTTTAGTCGGAAGGTTCCCTGAAGGTGACGAGGGCTTCTTGTGGTTAATAATTGTGAGTTCACCTAGGGCGAACACCACGTCTTAAGAGCACTTCCACCCCTAAAAAACCCCGGCAATGGGCAATTCAATCCCCTCAAGTGAATAGTAACTATTTTTGATGAACCTCAAGTGCATCTCCACCCTTAAACTGAATAGCCCAGACGATTTGTATTTGAATATTTTTTATAAAAGTATTTTTAATTTCGGATAAAAATAAAAGATTGATTGAAAGTATTTGAAAATATTGAAATGTGGTGTAAGGTGAAAGAACATGGTTAGATATTTATAGAAAAGAATTACAATTTTTTATATTATTTTGGTATTTTTAATTAATTTGTTATGATTTTGTACTATCTTGCCAAAGGTGAATTTAAACCACATTATTGTTATCCCATTGTGAGGCTAAGCCTACCCCATCCCCCTTAATGTAAATGATATTGTTTGTTAAAAAAAACACTTTTATAATATTTTATTAATTTTTTATAATTGTTTAATAGTGGCCGACGTCATCGTGACTTCAGCCTTGCATCACTGCCCTGAGGGCTGGGCCAGTCAATTATCCATTGGGTGAGCAACTGGGCGGGCTAGTGTGGTTTTTTTTTTTGGGGGGGGGGGGGGTGTTGGGGGGAGGAAAAGGATCTCGCCGGATCATTTTCCGGGGGATCCTAGGGATCCCGTGATCGTGACCGTTCATCGTACATCGTACGGTCAGAAATCATTTCAAAATTTAAAATTTAAAATTAAATATAAATAGTACCTAACAAAACTGATTGCACCATGGGGGGATGGGAGGGGATTAAATCAACTATCCCCTAAGCGATTTTTGTTGGGTTGAAACTGCTCTAAGGGTTGCATGGTTTTTCAAAGGGTTTTCATTAAACTTATTGAGTCTTTCATGTTCACATTCGATTCGAACGTCCGGACAGATTGCATGTTTGATATACGTTATAGGTTAGAGGTCCAAGTAGAACATACTTTAGGAAAACCTAACCTTCAAAATATGCATGGGCAATTCATAAGTAATTAGAAGAACTATGTATAATTGTTAACGTGACGGCGGAACCTTAATTCTTTTACAAATTGATTTTCAAAACCATTTTATTTTAGTTTATTTTACCTTTGCCGATTTGTTTAATATTTTAATTAAATTCGTTTTTTTTCCTTCTATTTTAGGTCTTAAAATCAACTTTTTCCAAAACTTTGTTTCAAGTAATTAATTAAGATTTTGTTTTACATAAATTGTTTTGAATAATCCATGTTGAAAACGACCTTATTTGAGTCGTTTATACTACAATTATCTTGTTTTATTACAATTATTTTAAATGTTTTTATCTCTCAAGTGTTTTATCTCTACTTTTGTAAGTGATAAACATCCTATCACTGGTTGCGGAAAGAAAAGAAATGATATGGTCATGATGCTGTCCAACTTATCTTCGAGAAGATAGACTACGGTTCTACAGTAGATTCGGCATCCACAACACAACGAAGCAGATCAATAAAATTGTGACCAAAATGGAAAATAGAAGCCAAATACGAAAAATAAAATCCATCGACGACTCACAAAGCTTCTCACTGTCTTACTTGGTTGCCTACTTTTTTGGTTGCTACTATCTCTTTGTTTGCTTTCTTCTTTCATAGTTACAATAGCAACCATCTCATGTATATAGAGATGATACTAACCGACATTATTAGTTCTAATTGCAATCTATACTTTCTAGCTTGCCACCGACATAATATCCTGCTAGAATTATCTAGCACGTTCAGGCATGCACCGACCACCTTCAGAATTGCTTGCTAGAATCTTGTGTTGAGGAAAAACTTAAGAGTACGCAACTCTAACACAAGTGTTGGAGAGACAACACAAGTAAACAAATTACTTGTATTACACACACAAAATATTACAACACACAAACTCTTAAGGACACTCTTTAGAAGCAATGACACTCACTCACTTTCTAGAGACAAACTCTAGATCACTCACACTCCTCACAAGACTACTCTTACTTCTTACTCTTACTTGGTTGCCTACTTCTTCTTAGTTACTTGATTACTTACAAAATGGTGTGGATGCCTTCTCCTTTTATAGGCACGGATGGAACCTTGGAGAAGCATGGAAACATCATGTTAGAGATATCTAGATAATTCCATTACCTTCCTAAGCTAGAATTATCTACACTAATCTTGCATATTGGTGGAATCCTCACCATTCTTCTAGACTCTTCCACCAACTTGAACTTTGCTAGAATTCTCGAGCATGTGTATGGATCTTTCTTTGTGCATGGGCTGGATCCATTTGTCTTTGGGTACTTTGGGCTGGTGTTGTTGCTGTTGTCTGGTGGATTCTTGGCGCGGACAAGGTGGTGATTTGTTCGCGGTGATAAGGGGGTAATTTAGAAATTGTGTTCGATAAAAAATCTAATTTACATTTTTTTAATTTATAAAAACGAAAAAGGCAGGTGCCGATTTTAAATTAAGATTTTAGTTTGGAAACTAAAAAGTAATTCAATTTATAAATTGCGTGCTAGCAGAGTACATGTGGCATGAGTAGAAGTGAAAATGTTGCTAGATATTACAACAACTCATAAGAACAAAGATTATGGAGGTTCCTGATTCTTAATTAGACGCTAAGAACAAAGATTGTGGAGGTACGGATATGCTTGTTTCTTCAAGTTGCATTTCAAAGAAAAATAAATTATTTATAGCAATTGATTCATTTAAGCCATAAGTCCCATTTCGTAATTGTTCTGGTAGTCTGATGATATTTTGATTTTAGAATTATTTCTTTATTTTTTCTGACAAAGGATGGTTTGAGGCTCTAGAATGTTACAGATGAAAGTTATTAGGCAGTTGATGTTGTGGCAGTGCTGGTGGTGTGTAGCACCGGTGAAATATAAAAACCCCTGTTGAAGGCTTTCTGCAACCCTAGTCAATATTGTGTACAGAGTTTTCATGTAAAATATCATAATTTTGAACTAACCAGTTTCGTGTGTCGATTGCATCCGAAAAAATGATCCATGGTAATTTTCATTTCAAAATTTCTGTACTCCCAAGAATTGTGGTCTGGGTACCGAGTGTTATAGTAATATCAAACAGCGTGTGTTTTTTATACATTGTATAGCCTTTTCTATGTTGTTTTCAACTAAGTTAACCAGGAAAATTCTTTTATTCATGGTTTGTTTGCTTTCTTGTTTGTTTTGGCAGGTGAACCTTTTATTAATGGCCAAGCAGTGCCATATGATCCCAAGTACCATGAGGAAATGAGAGAAACAGGCGTAATGACAGACCTTCGTAACTTTGACAGATCAAGGAACTTTGAAAGGAGAAGGGAAAATATGCAGAATCGTGATTTTCAGAATACGGGTCCATCTCCTATGCCTAATCAAGCTGGGCCAAATTCGGGACCTGGACCTGCCAACATGGGTCCTCCACCCCCCAACAGGGCTCCAATGTCTCCCAACATGGGTCCTCCACCCCCCAACAGGGCTCCAATGTCTCCCAACATGGGTCCTCCACCCCCAAACAGGGCTCCAATGCCGCCCCCCAACATGGGTCCACCAAACAACTACAATAATCCCCAGCCAAGCAACAACTGGAATTCTGGGCCACCGAACAGCTATAATCAGGCGCCCCCCAACAGCTACAATCAGATGCCGCCCAACAACTACAATCAGATGCCTCCCAATAACCCGGGAGGGGTGCCACCAAAAAACATGGCTCCGCCTTCTAATGCAGGATGGAATGATCCTGCACAATACCAGAATAACTACGCGCCTGACAGGGATGCTGGAGTCAATCCTGGTCCAAACCGTTACTAAGCTTGAGGCTAGTTGCGGTATGATGAGTCTTGTAGGCATGTTGTAGATAAACGAGGAGGTTGCTCGAGATGGGCTGTAGGTTTCAATGTTTCTGGTCTTGAATGATATTTCGTTTGGCATATTGCTGTGGTCGGAACCTGGTTGCCTTTTATCCGAATATATGATTACACTTTCAAGGTCATATCTTATGCGATTAGTCGTGTCTTTACTTTGGTGCGCAGTATGCGTTCTTTCAGGTAGTGCACATATTGACAGAAAGCACACTGCATGGGGATCCTTGTTAAATGGAACATGTTAATTTGCAGTCCTCTGTGAAGATTATGTGTTGCTTTTCTTTCCTAGATTGTTTTTGCATGATATGAGACGGATTTGCAAATTACGATTTACGAGTCATTTACAAAGCAATAACTTTGATAGCATAGGGACGTTTATTATAAAATAAAATACATAACAGAGGTTTATATTCGAAACCCTCAAATTTAACCGAGAAAAAACAAATAACTCTATTTAGCGCCTATCCTGTACATAACAGAGGTTTCATTTTATTCATGCGCACTGCTAACATGACATAGAGCCTATCCTGTACATTGTCTGTGAACTGAAAGTATGCATATCTCCATGTCTTCTTTACGATCAAAGAACCACATACTCCCCAGAATCCGAAAACAAACCCCAACACAGCAGAAATATAGAACCACGGTAGTTGATGCCCATTGTCCTCATCATCTCGGTTATTCTTATCATGCGCATCATTGCGACACTCGTTTGGAAGTGGTGCACCGCAAAGTTTTGGATTCCCCTCAAATGCAGAAGCTTCAAAGCTTTGGAGCTGAGTGCTTGTTGGGATTGGTCCTTCGAGATTATTGTACGAGACATTAAAGGTAGACAAGAAATTAAGGTTCGCCAGAGACGATGGGATTTTTCCGGACAAGTGATTCTTGGAGAGATCCAAAAGCTCTAAGTTCTTGAGGTTAGACATTTGGTCTGGAATGTTGCCGGAGAAGTTGTTGTCGTCTAGACGCAACGCTTGGAGAAGCTGCAGTTGACCAATCTCAGACGGTATAGTACCGGTGATGTTGTTGGAAGAAAGATCTATCAATGGAGGAAAGCTAGACAAGCGTGAGCCATAGGGAACTAGTAACCCGGCCGTGTTGAAACTGTAGATTGGCAATTCGAGATCATATTGGTCTGCTTGAGCTGCAATAGATTTATGTACCAACGCCGGTAGTCTACAAAGTTCTTTCAGAAATTCACCTGAAATAAGGTTTCTCCGCAAAGCTATATTAAAAAGCCTGGGTAGATCAGTCCCCAACCAGCTAGGAATTGCCCCTGTGATTTTGTTACCTTGCAGAGCCAAGATCTCTAGACTCTTTAGCTTTGCTAACCATACAGGTATTTGACCCGTGAGACCACAAGACGCCAAGCCCAAAATTCGGAGATCTCGGAATCCCTCAAAACCAACCATGTCATCGTCAGATGGCATTCCTTCACCGTTAAAGGCATTCGTAAGGAGGAGTGTTCGAAGACTTTTGCAATGCATCAATATATTCATTGCCCCTGTGACATTTTCCAATCGAATGTAACTGAGAGAGAGGAAGGACAGAGAGTTCAACGAAAGAATCTCGGATTGTATTTGCCCCTCTAGATTGTTTGAACTTAATCGAATTGCCTTCAGGGATCTACATGAGTAAAGGCTTTTTGGCAACTTACCAGTGAAGTTGTTCCTATACAGGTCAAGTTTTGTAAGTTGAACAAGTTTGGAGAAATTAAGCTTGGTAATGTCTCCTTCCAAGTTATTTTGTACCAAACGTAGTTCTACAAGGTTTGTGCAATTCATCAAAGATTGGGGCAACAGACCTTGTAGGTCGTTGAAATCGAGGGTTATGATTTTTAACCTGGAGAGCTTCCCCAAACGGAAAGGGAGCACTCCGCTCAATTGATTGAAGGAGAGGTCAAGGATTGCGAGGTTGGTGAGGTTGACAATTTTATCACTAATGCCTCCATATAGTGAATTCATAGGTACTGCAACTTCTTCGAGTTTGGTAGCATTGTAGATATCTTCCGGAAGTAGCCCTGAGAGATTATTGTGACCGGCACGAAAAATTTTCAGCTTGGAACACCTCCCAAAACCGCAGTGAATGTTGCCACTGAATTGGTTTGAGGAAAAATCCAACACTCTTATCAAGGGGTTAGAATGGAGACATATTGAGGATGGGATGTACCTGGAGAAGGCATTGTTGCTGACGTTGAAACTTGTCAAATTCCAAGCCTGCATGAAGAACGAAGACGGAATTAGACCATGGAAGTGATTGCTCGACAAATCGAGTGTCCGGATGTTGCTAGATGTTAGAGACAAAGGTAGCTCTCCTGAAAGAAGGTTATAGCTCAAATCAAGAATCTCAAGATGATTCAAGGACTCAAAGAGTTTATTTTCAAGTGAACTGTGAAGTGAATTGCGGGAGAGATTCAAGTGGGTGAGATGTGTGAGGTTTCCAAGTGACGATGACGAGGTAAAAATAACTCCATTGAGCCCTTTCGATGGTAAAAGAAAATGGGTGACCTGACTTTCCGGATTACAAGTGATTCCTTCCCAACTACAGCAGTTAACGGAAGTCCAATTTAAGGGAGGAGAGGATAGAGCGAGGGCGAAGGACAAGAGAGAACTACGTTCATTTTGGTTGCATGCATGGATATTTGTAGATATGATGGATGTGAATAAGAGGATTATGAGAAGGAAGCCATGAGCCATTGTGTTAGAAGGCTTGCTGCAGCTCAATGTTTTTCTATCTTCGTATATATATAGAGTAGGATCTCGAGTCTCTGCATTTAAAAATTTGTGCTTCATTAGATGGAAAATCAACTTTTGCAACATTAGAAAACAACCATAATTACACATTAGAAGTCGAGGGGTCCTCCAATAACCCAACTGAGAATCTGGCAAACAAGCATAATCACACACTGCAATTTTTTCCAACCCCTTCAAGGTCTCGAATAGAGATTTTCCACTAAAGAAACCACTAACGAAGACCTTCGCCCATTGGATCTACTAAAGAGAATTCAAGATTGGGGAGATGATAGCAACAAAAATAATAAGCTTAATTAGGCCCGAAGCACATGGAAAATTAAAAAAAAAAGAATGCTTAGTGCTTCTTCCTGGAAAGTACTTTAGTTGCTTCATGTGCTTCTTTCTAAAACCACTTCAAGTAGTGATTTTTATTTTTTATTTATTTTAAATTTTAAACTCATAACTACGATTAGTTTTTTCTGTCGAACGTTGTTAAAAGCTCTTTTGGTGATCTTAAATCAGTTTTAGTTACTTTAAAAACGTTGTCAAACATGCCTAGTCTTGCGAAGCCCAACTCCAAATTAAGACCAGAAAAGTAGTGAGTGTTCTTTATCTCAAAACTCAAATGCGTATTTGACCTAGCAAAATGCCATTATTTAGCTGAAATTATCATATATCATAGAGAAGCAGTGAATGCTGTTCATCTCGCCGGGTATTAGAGGTTCAAGTTTCTTTTCTGGTGAAATGATTTTTCTTGGAAGATTGGTCGTTTCTCATTTTTTTCCACCACTGAGTTTCATATCTGACCTATCATACTTGCAGTATCCATTAAGATGCCCTTTTTATGCCGCAATGGTCATTGACTGTAATTAAGATTGCCTTTAGGGATGGGCAAGTGGTGCCATGAAGAAAGTTGGGGTTCCACTGTAAAATCAATTGGCAATATAAGGAGTAGCCCAACCTTTTATTGCCCTTGCATGGGTTGGTGACTTTGTCCTCACATTCTCACATGAAGAAAGTTGGGGGTTTCACCATAAAACCAATTGGCAATATAGGAAATAGCTCAACTCCTTATACGTTCTTGCATGGTTTGGTCCTTCATCGATGTGAAACTTTGTTCGTCACATTCTCACACGCCTCTTCACATGTGACAAATTTTCAAGCATAATACATGGTCACTTGCCCATGTGGAACTTTGTTGTCACATTCTCACACGCTTGATCACGTGTGGCAAATTTTCAAGTCTAAGGTATGGACAACACAAATTAGGTGATGTGGAGCACGTGTGAAAGTTGAGATTCCACCATAAAACTAATTAGTAATATCTTGATTGCCCAATTGAGAATTTGGCAAACAAGCATAATCACACAATGCAATTTTTTCCAACCTCTTCAAGGCCTCGAACATAGATTTTCCACTAAAGAAACCACTAACGACGACCTTCACTCATTGGATCTACTAAGAGCAAGTCCACCCCACAAAAAATGCGCTGACACTCAGCCCATTTAATCCACTCAATTAACAGTGATAGACCTCATGCACAGTAAATTGGCCAAATGCTTCTCCATCCCTAAAAAATGCGCTGGCACTCAGCCCATTTAAAATATTACTAATTTTTTTATAAAATAATAAATTTTAAATTTAGTTTTAATTTCAGATAGGATTTTTAACCAATCTCATCATGCCATGTGTCATTATCCGAACGTACTATTTTGTGAATAGATGTCCGCTAAGATTTTCAACCAATCTCGACGCACCACGTGTCACTATTTGTTTACAATAATTTAGCAAATATTTCGATAATATTTTCAACCAATCTTGTCACGCCACTTGTTGTTATCCGAACGTACTATTTTGTGGATAAATTTCCAATTAGATTTTCAACCAATTCCGACGTGCCACGTGTCACTATCTATTTACAATAATTTAGCCAAGATTTCAATAAGATTTTCAACCAATCACGTAGTGCCACGTGACATTGTCCAGAACCTCATCCTTTCTTTTTTGTCCATATAAGCCCTACATCCCCACATCCATCATCATTCACACACCAAACTCAATCCTTCTTTTTAGCTCAGAATCCTTCTTCATCGTTTTTAAATCTTGAGTTCTTACAATGTCTTCTTCAAGAAGATTTTCCAAACAGTTTAAGGAGCAACAGAAAAGATTGTTGGCACAACAGGAAGAATTGTTCAATCTCGAGGAAGGTGGAGATGAGGCTTTTGCAATGGAGGAGGATGAGGATGATGAACATAGAAGTTAGAGGGCCTCACATTCCTGCTGTGTCATGGTTGTGGAAGATGAGTATGATTATGATGCCGTCGATGAATACGAGCCGGACACAATGAACAACTCAAGAACACGTATCTATTGTGCTCATGACGGCACCGAAGATCCCGTGCAACACGAGCCATTGGAACAGGATGGACGTTACAATCAATTGATCGTTGAGCGGTACACTTCAATGCAAGAGCCATACTGGCACTGTACCCATCAAAGTGACTTGATTGAGCACCAGTGGGGATTGCAACAAGGTGAAGATAATTAAAAGGAGTTTGTGGTGGAAGAATAAAGTTGTTAGTTTATTTAGTGTATTTTTTTAAGTTTATATGGTGAGTTTATGTAATTTTATTTAGTGTGTTTTGTTAAGTTTATTTGGTGAGTTTATGTAATTTTATTTCGTGTGTGTGTGTTTTTTTTAAAGTTTATTTGGTGAGTTTATGTTATTTGGCGTGTTTAAATAAAGTACTAAAATATTTAAGAAATTACATCTATTACTAAAAATAAATAAGAAATTACATAAAGTACTACAAATAAATAAGAAATTACATAAAGTACTAAAAATAAATAAGAAATTACATAAAGTACTAAAAATAAAGACGAAATTACATAAAGTACTAAAAATTAAGATGAAATTAAATAAAGTACTACAAATAAATATGAAATTATACAAAGTCTGTAGAGCTGTGATATGTGGTGCTAGGATCTTGGTTGCTAGGATCTGTGTAGCTAGAACCCCTTCAACTTGTTTCCGCGTCTCTTGCACGCCTCATTTGCACACATCTCTTTTTTCCGATGTCCAAAAATATTTTAAATTCGGAGACAGTCTTACTAGAGGCTTGTTCATAGTGTCATGATCTGCTTGATCCATCATTTCTTCTCTAAGCATCTCGTTTTCTCGACTAAGTATTTATCTTTGTCTCTCAGCCGCCGCATCATGTCTCTCAGTAGCTGCTAATATTGCTGCCAAAGCAGTAGTTTTTTCCTCATCTCTATTCGCTTCCCGCGCCATGTTCAGTTCACCTTGGCAAGCAAGTTCGTCTATATATTTTGTATAGCCGTTTTTGGAAGAACTCCCTTTTTTTCTTTGCCGCCTTTTTACCTTGTGGCCTTAGGGACTAATGAGTCACCTGGGTGTCCAACACTTCTTCAAATGTGTCTTCTTTCTGTGCAGTTGTGTCTGGTTCTGGCGAATGTGTATATAAGGATGCTTTAACAACCCATCCCGGGATTTTTGAAGCAAAAAGGGCGTTTTTGTATTTTCACTAAATTTGGGGATATTTTCCTTTTAAAAATGGTTTTTGGGTCTTAAATGGTGTGCCCAAAGGGCCTACCCCTAATTTGTCCCTCGGTTCTTTCCCCATTTTTTTTCTTTTTCTGATTTTTATAACTTTCTTTCTCTCATTCAGCTCTCTTCCCTCTTCTATCCCTCTTGAGACTCTTTCTCTCGGACTCTTTCCCGATCGACACTCATACACACACCTAGTCACCCTCACACCCTAGGATCATCCCTGGCGAGAACTGGAACCCAGGACAGGTCTGTGGTGCACCACAGTGGCGGAGGCCTGATAGGATCAACAATCTCAGGACCCTATCTCAACCTACAAGCAGCAATAGAAATGGCAAATGGAGAAGACGAAGTCGAAGGGAGTAGAGCTCCAATATTTTTTTGGTTTTGTATTTCTGTTTGTAAATTCTGATCTGATACATTTGAGGGAGCTGGGCTCCTTTTATACAGCCTCTACACTTTTAAATGCCAGCCAGCATATTAACAATTCCTCACAGTAATAAAGCATAAAACCTCAGTAATAATTTGGGTCATAACAATACTTCCCCCTTGAAAATTAGCCTTGTCCTCAAGGCTTAAAAATGGAATTGTAGAACTTGGCTTTGAAATCATTATAATCATTCCAGGTATGGCAGCTCGCCTGAACTGAGTGAGTGAGTTCTTGTTTCCTGTAGCCTCTCCATAATTTTCTTGTGACACCTCCTCAAAATTTTCAACCCAAGAGAGATATGAAGATTCATCAAAACTAGAACTGAAACAAAGAGAAGTGGAACTTTCTCCTACAACACAATCATGTCCATCCAAAACATCTACTGGATTGGGCTCAAATTCCATCTCAACATCAATAGCCACTTGTTTATTCCGCACTGCAATTACCTTCTCAGCCATAACATTTAGTTCAGACACCTCAAGCACATCATTGTTGACTTCCTCAGGATCAAGGAGAGGTAACTCGAATATAATGGGTTGTAAGTCATGAGGCTCAACTCCATTTGTTCCTTTACCTTCTTGGCCCATAACATCATTTCTCACAACATTGTGGCTAGGCTGCAAAATATTCAGCACCATATCACTTTTATTCCCAAATTTCATAATAAAACTCAAGTTATGCACATAAGTAATGTTTGCCGTTTCAAGCATTGGATAAATTATGACCAAACATTTGATGTTGTTCTCGACACTATTTATTGCTCGATGACATGTTGATCCCTTATCACCTGTGCAGAGAGCCCTGAAATTCCCTGTTATCTGATGAACATCATCAACAAAAAATTTAATAACAAGTTGGTCCCTATCAATTGATATTTCTAAGAAGACACGAGGGTTCTTTTTCTTGCTCTTATCTTCAACGGATGTTGACATTCCTTGTAATTTGATACCGTGAAGAGCCCCACCACCTTTCCGCAAAATCTCAGCAACTACAACTTTATTTCCATGTGAATTTATAAAGCAGGCAGAGTACACCATTCTTCCATGGTCTAATGCACCTGAATGTCCGCACATAGATCTTACACACACAACCATTTCCACGTTTAAGTCATCGATAACCCAAGGTCGAGGGACAAGGTTTTGACAACTAACTAAAAAGGACATACCCTCATTTGAGAGAACTTCTGCAAGCTGTGCATAACCGAGAACAACATAGCAACTTGAATCTGGAATTTCATCAAACAGTTTCCATGCACAAAAATACTTCTTCACAAATTTACCCATAAGATACCAATTAACCCATCCAAATTTATCTTTCAGGTATGCACCATAGTTATCAGTCAAAAGAGAAGGGAATTTAGCCTCCGAAGTTACTGAAATGATACTAAATGTAAGAACTACCTCAGGTTTCGATGTCGTAGTATCGGAGAACGACTGCTTATGGAGTAGCCGCGGAGCAGAGGTCATCGTCGAAGCATGAATTCCTGTCTTGGATTTCGGAAACAAGACTGTAGATGCAGCAGAGTTGTTCGAGTGTGGCTTGACAGACGGAGCTGCGATTTCCCGCAACAATGATGATGACGAAAACAACGGCGAAACATAATGGACTTTGACTAGCGATGGAATTCTTGGTTGTTTGCCATTTCCTTGAAGTCTGGGATGATCGAGATCGGGTGATTTGCCATCAGCAGAAAACATCAGGACTGGATTTGATTCTCCCTTAGCGATGAGAGCCAAATCACGGTAAAACGGAGCAAGTGCACGGTGGACTGCCAAATCAGCGGCGACGAGTGCAGAATCCAAAGCATCATGGAATGTAACACGCACTGAAGCTTCAAATGAGTTGATTGCAGCTGAGACGCGTGCATCCATGGTAGGAAAACGAGGCGGATTGGATTGGCGGGCAAACATGAGGGAAACTAGGAACGAGATGGATGATACCAATGATAGGATCAACAATCTCAGGACCCTATCTCAACCTACAAGCAGCAATAGAAATGGAAAATGAAGAAGCCGAAGTCGAAGAGAGCAGAGCTTTAATATTTTTTTCGTTTTGTATTTCTGTTTGTAAATTCTGATCTGATACATTTGAGGGAGCTGGGCTCCTTTTATACTGCCTCTACACTTTTAAATGCCAGCTAGCATATTAAAAATTCCTCACAATAATAAAGCATAAAACCTCAGTAATAATTTGGGTCATAATAAGACCACTGTTCTTTCCCTCTCTCATTGAACACCGACGCAGACAGCCCCTTTCGAGGCAAGTTCCGGCCAAATCACCACAATTTGGTTGGCATGAAATTATCAATCTCTTCCTCTCTCTGAGTACTACAACTTTCCTTTTTGTTTCACCCAATTTCATTGAGTATTGAAGAAGTTATACTCATTTGAATCTTACCCAGTTTTTGGGGAGTCTGACAGCTTTCGAGGTGTTTTTTGACCAAACCATTGCGAGTTAGATGTTGTGTGGGCACCATTCTTTCCGTCTCTTCGAGAACTACAACTTCCATTTTTGAATCACTTGATTTCGTCGAGTATTGACAAAGTTATGGCCGTTTAAAGGTTGTGTAGTTTTTCAGCCGAATCCGGCCTTATTCTCCCTTTGAATCCTACAACCTAGAAAGTCCAAGGCCTTTGGGCCTTTTTGCCGAGCCCAACCCAAACCCATTTCCTTTTATTTTGTTTTAATTTTAATTGTTTAATTATAAAGGCCTTTGGGCCAATTTAGCTAAGGCCTAAGCCCACTCCCTGTAACCCATTTCCCTAACCCATCTAAACCCCAAGCCCAGAACCTCCCTAAACCCAAACCCTTTATGTGGAATATTCCGTTAGGGAATATTCCATTAGAGAATATTTCGTCAGGGAATATTCTCTGGAATATTCTAGTGATGTTTACGAAATTAACCGAGACCCTTCTTAGGGCAATTTGACGTCCTGAATCCGTTTCAGACATCCGTTTTCCCAAATTCAATTGTTATAGTATAGTTTTACTAAATGTATCCCTTTATGTGCTTAGGGGCAATTGTTGTGGCGTTCCTATCTTCGCTAGTCTGCCCAGCTTTCGACGGCGAAGTACTGTGAGTGGACCCTTTCTAAAATGCATGTTTTATAGTAGAATTGCACACATGAAGGGCATGATTTTATGATTATGTTTTATGAAATGCTTTATGAGATATTGTGCCTATTGAGGCTATTTTGAATTATTACTATTTTTCCTATAACTCGTATTCTTATAGAATATCTGATGGATGACGATATAATATTTAGAATATGTTTCGAACACTTCTTTATAGTGTAGATGATGGATGATTTTATACTATGAAGATGCTTTTCAAATGTACGTATGTTCAATGGCTTTGTACTTACCTAGTGGTCCGCATTCCACTACGGGGCGACGATTCGGAGTTGGCATAGGGCCTGAAGGGTTTTTCCTTTGGATGAGTATTCCCAGGGACTGGAAGCTGGCACAAGGCCTGGAGAGTTATTTCCTCTGGCATTTAAGACCAGGGACGGGGAGTTGGCAAAGGGCCTAGAGGGATATTGGACATTCACTAGTGACTTTGCATATACGAGTTATGTTTTTGAGACACTGCACTGCATGCTAGGTTTTGGAAAACCTATTTTATCATATATATATGTTTTCATAAAACCCGGGGTTTAGTATGTTGATAACTGTTTTATTATATATATATATATCAACTTGGTCCACTCATGTTTGTTTTGCGCCCCCTTTAGGACTTAGAATCGAGGCATACAATCCCGGCGTCAAGGAACGTCGCATCGGTATCTTTGAGTCATCTCGGTGTAGGACCTATTCCTTTATTCATTAAATTTTATATTAATTCTTTTAGTGTTCTAGATTAGATGTGTGTTTTGAACACGTTCCTTTATTGCATATTCATCATAATTAAATTTATAAGTATGATTTAATCCTTATTTTTCAGCATTTACATTCAATATATGGCTTGCGTCATCTTCGGGTGTCGGCCAGCACGTACCTACCCTGGTATTCGGGGAATATTGGGATCGGGGCATGTCAGATTGGTATCAGAGCGTGGTTTATTCAGAGCATACTTAGGATATTCTCTTACTGTAGTAGTTTGTCGGTCATGACATCATTTGGATGTCACGACTTCCAGATTTGGTGCCATTCGGCGCAGTTGTGCAAACCTTTCTCTGTTTGAATTGTCACTTTCTGGTTGAAAAACAAGAATTTGTGTCGGGATTGTGCCTCAGCAGTGATGAAGTGGATTGTTGGACGACTTTCAACATCGGATCGATACTATGCGGCGTGCATTCCTTGGGAATGATGGGCAGAGTCGGTGTTACTTAGAAACGATGTGTTTTAGAAATCTCAGTTTGCAGAAGTCTGGTCAAGACCCGCTGTAGATCCTAAATGGCCATGCTACTCTGCAACATGCGTTCCTTAGGAATTGCGAGGGGAGTCGGCTCTACATCGAAATCTTGGAAAACGAAAAAATTGTAGCGGTACGAGTTGGTTAAGACCAACTAGAAATCTGAAATGGTGATATCACTCTGCAACATGCGTTCCCTAGGAATGGCGGGCAGAGTTATATCTTAGTGACAACTACTCGAAACATTCGAAGTGCGTGTTAGCGAAAGCGAGTAAGTGTTAGTTGTGACGATGGTTAGTATTGGTGGGAGAAAATCAATATGCTCAGACTAACTACCACTGAAGAAATTCGTGTGGATCTTTAGAACAATTCTTGGCGATTATTCTATCGATAACTTTCTTGCTTACTCCAACAACGAAGTTAAGTTCCCTAACCTTTGACTGTCAGCTTCACACTAAATTCTTCAAGAGTTGACTTCGTTTAGTTTATATACATTCTTGGGAAACTCCTTGGTAGTAGACGTTGTTCTCACCAATTTCCAAAAAAGAGTTGCTATTCTTGTTGTTGTTGTAGTTGAAATTGGATGATGAAGATCCAATCTTGTTTAGATAAAAAAACTCCTTGAATTTCACCTGAGTCTGGCACTCGACGATAAACCCTAGTTCCTTGCCCACGTACCTTGGGTAGAGGTGAACTTAGTCTCTGTTTGTAGCCCAACTGATCAGTGCTTTTGTCCATAAACTGTTCAGTCTTGTAATTTTCAGTGTAATAACTTGAGATTCCACAACATTCATCATTGTACGAAGATCGAGATTTACTCTGAACTTCTCTGGACTCATTGAGCTTTGGGTTGCTCAAGGGCATCACTTTAAGGTAGCCAATCATGTCACTGCATGCATACGCAAACTATTTGTATCTTTCTTCTTCGTCATTTTATTGATTCAGAGGTTCTATGAATAATTTTTGAACTTCGAGACAACATGCTCTTAACTATTCTTTGAGCTTAGACCTATTTCCTTTTGGCTAAGAAACCAGTCAGTTTTGGTTGCGATGCTGATAGTGAACGAAGTTTCTGACAACAAGGTGTTGTCTTATTTGATCGTAGTTATTACACTTTTCAAATTCTTCGTTGTTGTGTTATTTAAATGTTTAGCTGCACGCTGATGCAGCATGATCAAGTCACGCGTGTGCCTCTTGACGATTGGAATTGCACGATGTGAACCATCCTACCCTTGACCTAGAATTGGTAACGACCTTTCTTGTTGAAAAATATGAGGACGTTTTCTCTACAGCGAGAAATGTTGCATCCTTGTTAACCTGAGTACATAAATGTCTACGATTGCACCATCGTGTTGTACCCTGATTGTGCAAGCGTAGTTACGGAACTTCTTAGTAGGAAGACACACATAAAGCTCATCTTGATCATCCGAACCTAAGCAGACAATTGCCAGTGAGACCATATTGGGTGGGAAAAGCTGAAAAGCTGAATCTACGAAATCTTATAAGTTTGTCAGGAGATTCAAAAAGCCAAATTATTTCACGAGTTGTCGGATGAAGTTGTGGGACATCAGATCTTGAATTGTTAATAATCGTTAACGGTTAAACTGGGTACCTGTATGAACTCATGCAGCAGAATTGTTTATTCAAATCTTGATATCTTGTACTTTAACCCTCAAATTCTTGAGTGTTCTTTCAGTCTCCTCGACATGGTTTCTCGCTTTATCTGTGAGGAATTCACGCTCGATCCATTCGGCGAAAGTGTGCGCCCAATTTTTATCGTTTCGGACAGGAACGTGATGAGCATAATCTTTTCACAAGCCTACCAGATATATCAAGAAGAGTTCTTGTGGTCTTGAGGTTTGAGCCGTCTTCTAGTAAGGTGTTGGTGAAGGTAGTGGTGTGAGTGGTCAGCGGATTGCATCACCAATCACTATCTCCACGCAGGAATGAATAGTCACTTTCTATTATCTTGCCATAATTCGTAGGCATCACATCGTACTCTAGTAGTTCATTCCCACCGATAGATAAGTTCGGTTGCTCAATTATTTTAAGGATATTTTCCACCTAACCCTAACACACCTTTGATAGGCATATACTGAGATGAAATTCCATCTTGAGTTCCAAGTTTGATACCTGAACGAACTGAATAGACCTTGGAAGACGCGTTGTGTACACTTATATTGTGGCTTTAGCACATTTAGAAGTTGCATTTCTCTAGAAAGGTGTGTGCTATCTTGAGGTTTTTAGGTTGATCACTTGAGAGTCATTCTTCTCTCCAACATCGACCTTGTTTGACTAGAAATCTGTAACTAAGCAAAAATAAATAAAAAATAAAATGGAGAGGTGGATTGAGCATTGCAACAACTCCCAAGAGATACCGCTTGTTGGGAAATATGACTTCTTGTTTTTCTGTTGGCTTGGCTCGAGTTTTTGGGTATACTATTAACATGGTAGCCACTTCTCTTGAATTCCAAGATACCATTTTGAAATGGATTCTTTACTGGTGAAACACTGGAGTAGTTGGTCACATTTGGAAGAACTGAGGAGGATGGTGTGCTTGGTGCTAGATGGAATCATTACGATGATAGTTTTTGGTTTTGTTCGATTTGGGTATGGCACTTTTGCAACATGGTACGAGAGTTTTCTACAGGCAACACTGGTTGGCAGAGGAGTATTGTGATCTGATATTCGGAGGATCGAATTTACGACGTGTGAAATTGTGCACCTTTAGGAAATTACTACTTGCTTATTGAGACAACAAATGTGTGATCGATATCGCGGGCGGCCGACTGTGGTATCGATAACTTATTCGTTGCGTTCGTTAAACAAGTGGGCAGGAAGGCCCGTTTTCAGCAGTTGTTACGAAATTGTTATTGTTGGGGCTCGACCAAAGACACATCTGTTCTCGGAGTACGTGACATTCGTATGCTTGGGCGAGACCCACTCTCATTTTCTAGTTTTGGTTTTTAGTATAAGTATTTTAACTTCCTTTACTCTAGTTATTTGTTTTTGTCGTTACAAATGTTTTGGGGAAGTATTTCCGTTTTCAGTTTTAAGTTTGCACTAGTTTTCGACCTATCTGCTAGTACATACCTATTTTGACGATTACCGTATTTTATGTACTTACTTTTGACCTTGAGCTACTTTTTGTTTTCGACTCTATATCTTTATAAAGTATGTTTTCTACTTTTACACTGATGGGGAAAGAAGGTATGAGCCTGGAGGCACGAAAGATGGAATCATTGCAACCCGATTGCAATGGGGTGGCATTTTCCCTTTTATGCAACCGCTCTGACTTGATTTCTTCGCTACATATATATTTTTCTTCTCCCTATTTTTGAGTTTTTCAGTGTAGCAAGTTATTTTAAATTTCAGGACGAAATTCTTTTAAGGGGGTAGATTTTAACAACCCGTCCCAGGATTTTCAAATCAAAAATGGTGTTTTTGTACTTTCACTAAATTTGGGGATATGTTCCTTTGAAAAATGGTTTTTGGTCTTAAATGGTGTGCCCAAAGGGCCCACCCCTGATTTGTCCCCCGGTTCCTTCCCCATTTTCTTTCTTTTTCTGATTTTTATAACTCTCTTTCTCTCATTTAGCTCTCTCCCCTCTTCTCTCCCTCAGACTCTTTCCCGATCGACACCCACACACACACCTAGTCACACTCACACCCTAGGATCCTCCCTGGCGAGAACTCGAACCCTGGACAGGTCCATGGTGCACCACAGTGGTGGAGACCATTGTTCTTTCCCTCTCTCATTGAACTCCGATGCAAACTGCCCCTTTCGAGGCAAGTTCTGGCCAAACCACGGCGAGTTGGCCGGCGTGCAAGGTATCAGTTTCTTCGTCTCGCTGAGTACTACAACTTTCCTTTTTGTTTCACCCAATTTCACTGATTATTGAAGAAGTTATACTCATTTTGTCAGGGAATATTCTCTAGAATATTCTATTGACGTTTACGAAATTAACCGGGACCCTTCTTAGGGCAATTCGACGTCCTGAATCCGTTTCCAAAGTCCGTTTTCCCAAATTCAATTGTTATAGTATAGTTTTACTAAATGTACCCCTTTATGTGCTTAGAGGCAATTATTGTGGCGTTCCTATCTTCGCTAGTCTATGCAGCTTTTGACGGCGAAGTACTGTGAGTGGACCCTCTTCTAAAATGCATGTTTTATAATAGAACTGCACACATGAAGGGCATGATTTTATGATTATGTTTTATGAAATGCTTTATGAGATATTGTGCCTATTGAGGCTATTTTGAATTATTACTATTTTTCTTATAACCCGTATTCTTATAGAATATCTGATGGATGACGATATGATATTTAGAATATGTTTTGAACACTTCTTTATAGTATAGATGATGGATGATTTTATACTATGAAGATACTTTTCAAATGTACGTATGTTTAATGGCTTTGTACTTATCTAGTGGTCCGCATTCTGCTACGGGGCGACGGAGGATTCCTTCCCGGGTGACGGTTCGGAGTTGGCATAGGGCCTAAGGGTTTTTCTTCTAGATGAGTATTCCCAGGGATTGGAAGCTGGCACAGGGCCTGGAAAGTTACTTCATCTGGCATTTAAGACCAGGGACGGGGAGCTGGCATGGGGCCTGGAGGGATATCGGACATTCACTAGTGACTATGCATATACGAGTTATGTTTTTGAGACATTGCACGTCATGCTAGGTTTTGGAAAACCTATTTTATCATATATACGTGTTTTCATAAAACCTGGGGGTTAGTATGTTGATAACTGTTTTATTATATATATATCAACTTGGTCCACTCATGTTTGTTTTGCGCTCCCTTCAGGACTTAGAATCAAGGCATACAATCCCGGTGTCAAGGCACTTCCGCATCAGTATCTTCGAGTCCTCTCGGTGTTGGACCTATTCCTTTATTCATTAAATTTTATATTAATTCTTTTAGTGTTCTAGATTAGATGTGTGCTTTGAACACGTTCCTTTATTTCATATTCATCATAATTAAATTTATAAGTTTGATTTAATCCTTATTTTTCAGCATTTGCATTCAATAAATGGCTTGCGTCACCTTCGGGTGTCGACCAGCACGTACCTACCTTGGTATTCGGGGAATATCGGGATCGAGGCGTATCAGACGCCGTGCATGACAACTTCTGGACCTATTGGCATAATTTTGTATCTGGGACAATCTTTGACAACTTCCCAACATTCCCATTTGGTAAATGATTTGTTGTGGTTCTTCGAATTGTAGAATGCTTGTGCTTGTAGTGTCTACAAAATGTGGGATAAGACAATATTATAAAATGCGGGTGTAACACAAATAAATAAATTAAAATATTGATGCGGGTGGAATACATATCAATAAATAAAAATATTGTCACCTAATCCACTAAACTTGTCCCACTACGCAAATTAGTGGAAGCAATCGAGAGAGCATTTTTCCAACAAGTAAATGATATGTTGAGTTTTTTCCAACGACCTTGAAGACCTTGACTACTTCTAGTGTCTTTTCCAAGCCTAGCGCAAAACGCTTCCGTAATTCTACTCCACATTTCTTGCAACTCCATCTCATTACCCGTAATCGAGTCATGAGTAATTTGAACCCAGCATTCACACAACGTAACATCTTCGATGAGCTTCCATGTAGCCATTTTTTTCACACAAAAAGTATATGAAAGCTTTGGTAAAAAATGTTGAAAATATTGAAATGTGGTGTAAGGTGGAAGATGATGGTTAGGTATTTATAGGAAAAAATAATAATTTTTAAATTTTTTTTTTGTATTTTTAACAATTTTTTATTAATTTTTATTAAGTAAATTAATCTGGACGTTTGGATTTGAAAAAGATTCAAATCCAACAGCCCAGATGTTGACACGTGGCAAACGGTCATAATTATGACCGTTGTGCCTTTTTTTTGGGGCAAAAAACGTAGACCGTTGATCTCTGGATCGGACGGCCAAGATCATGCCACGTCACTAGCCGTTGGTTTTCAAATTCAAATTTTTTTGACCATTGGAAATCCAACAGTCGAGAAAACTAGCCGTTGGAAATCCAACGGTCTAGAACGAGCCACGTGGCCTCCCATCAGAACCATGAGTACACCTACCCATGCGGGCCCCACCCACTTTTTCTTGTCGGGAACGCGCAACCACTCGCGCATGTTTCCCATGCGCCTGGTGCAAAAAAAATTAAAAAAAGCCTGTGACATCATGCTAGGGTCAACATGATGTCACATAGGCCGGGCCTTGGCTCAACACATTCTGGGCTGGCCTATAGGCACCTAGCCCATTAGGCTGGGTGCCAGCCCATTAGGCTGGGCTGGAGGAAATTGGCTGGGTGCCGGGCCATTTTGGCTGCTGTGAGCTGGCCTATTCAAGATAGAGGGAGATGATAGCAACAAAGATAATAAGCTTAATTAGGCTTGAAGCACATGGAAAATTTAAAAAAAAAAAATGCTAAGTGCTTTTTCCTAGAAAGCACTTTAGTTGCTTCATGTGCTTCTTTCTAAAACCACTTCAAGTAATGCTTTTTTTTAAAAACTCATAATTACGGTTAGCTTTTTCTGTCAAACGTTGTTAAAAGCTCTTTTGGTGGTCATAAAACACTCTTAGTTACTTTCAAAACGTTGTCAAACATGCCTAGTCTTGCGAAGCCCCAACTCCAAATTAAGAACAGAGAAGTAGTGAGTGTTCTTTATCTCAAAACTCAAAACGCGTATTTGACCTAGCAAAATGCCATTATTTAGCTGAAATGATCATATATATCATAGAGAAGCAGTGCGTGTTGTTCATTTCGCTGTGTATTAGAGGTTCAAGTTATTTTTCTGGTGAAATGATTTTTCTTTGAAGATTGGACGTTTTTCATTTTTTCTACCACTGAGTTTTATATCTGACCTATCATACTTGCAGTATCCATTAAGATGCCATTTTAACGGCGCAATAGTCATTGACTGTAATTAGGATTGCCCCTAGGGATGGGCAAGTGGTACCATGAAGAAAATTGAGGTTTCTCTGTAAAACCAATTAGCAATATAAAGAGTAGCCCAACCTCTTATAGCCCTAATTGACAATATGGGAAATAGCCCAACTCCTTATACGTCCTTGCATGGTTTGGTCCCTCACAGATGTGAAACTTTGTCATCACATTCTCACACGTCTTCTCACATGTGACAAATTTTCAAGCCTAACACATGGTCCCTCACCAATGTGGAACTTTGTCATCACATTCTCACACGCTTGCTCACGTGTGGCAAATTTTCAAGCCTAAGGTGTAGACAACATAAATTAGGTGATGTGGAGCACGTGTGAAAGTTGAGGTTCCACCATAAAACTAATTAGTAATATGGGGAATAGCCTACCCTCTTATAAGCCCTTGCATGATTTGGCCCCTCATTGATGTGGGACTTTGTTCTCACATTTTCACAGTACCATGGTACCGCTGCGACCATCGCTACCACGGCCACACCACCACTGCGACCACTGCACCACACCGCCAGTATAACCCAGTTCAACTGTAGAAAGAAGTGTACGACCTATAGTGTGCTGGTTACGAAAAGAAAAGAAAAGATATGGTCATGCTGCTGTTCAACCTATCTTGGAGAAAATAGACTATGGTTCTACAGTGGTTTTTGCATCCGCAACGCACAACCTTGCAGATCAATAAAATTGTGACCAAAATGGAAAATAGAAGCCAAATCTGAAAAATAAAATCCATCCCCCAAGGCTTTGATCAATGTTAAAATATTGGCAAGGCAAGCCGGATATTTCATGCGTGTGAAGGTGAGATATAACTTCCGGCAATGGCAGTTCACCGAACACGCATTTTTCTCATGAAAAGATTGCACTTCAGCTCGATGAACGCTTTGTTGTAATATTGGCAATTTGGCATGAAACCTTGTAAACAAATGAGGGATGAGGTTACCATACGCTATTTCCTCGGCCCCTAGGAATGCAGAAACTTAAGCGCACTCCCCTGGTTTCTCATTCGTTGCGCTAACAGAGGATGAGGTCACCATAGCTAGTTCCATTTTTTGTTTTTGGCAATTCTTATCTTGTCTGCGAATGAATATTCGGAGAATAGATCAACGAAAAACATTAGAGAAATAGGTGACTGAATGTTATATGCTAATTCAAAAGCATAAATATTTGAGCAAATATCATAAAACTTTCTGAATCTTACATGACTTCACCTTGGGGTCTTTTAACGCTTCTATTGTTCGATGCTTGATTCGCTCACAAGTCTCTGCATTATATGAAAGATCGAAACTTCAGATTCAGCCAAATGTATGAAAGTTTAAAATCCAACCAACATTTACACACAGTTTCTCTTTACCTGAACTACGTTTCCTGCCTTTGTTCCAAGGTATCCTCCCTTTGTTGGCTTGTCCTTTTTTTTTCCGTCTCCGTCTCTCCTTTTCTTCTTGCTAAGAAACGATAGTCAGGCAAATGAGAGAAACAGGCGTAATGAAAGAGCTCGTAACTTTGACAGATCAAGGAACTTTGAAAGGAGAAGGGAAAATATGCAGAATCCAGATTTTCAGAATACCGGTCCATCTCCTGTGCCTAATCAAGCTGGGTCAAATTCATGGCTCCACCAAACAACTACAATAATCCCCCGCCAAGCAACAACAGGAATTCTGGCCACCGAACAACTACAATAAGGGGCCTCCCAACAACTATAATCAGATGCCGCCCAACAACTACAATCAGATGCCTCCCAATGGCCCAGGAGGGTGCCACCAAACAACATGGCTCTGCCTTCCAATAACTACACGCCGGACAGGGATACTGGAGTCAATCCTGGTCCAAACCGTTACTAAGCTTGAGGCTAGTTACGGTATGATGAGTCTTGTAGGCATGTTGTACATAAACGTGGAGGTTGCTCGAGATGGCCCATAGGTTTTAATGTTTCTGGCCTTGAATGATATTTTGTTTGGCATATTGCTGTGGTCAGAACCTGGTTGCCTTTTATCCGAATATGATTACATTTTCAAAATCATATCTTATGCGATGAGTCGTGTCTTTACTTTGGTACGCGGTATGAGTTCTGTCAGGTAGTTCACATATTGACAGATAGCAGACTGCATGCTGGTCCTTGTTACATGGTACATGTTAATTTACATTTTCAAGGTTCTTATGCGATTAGTCATGTCTTTACTTTGGTACGCAGTATGAGTTCTTTCAGGTAGTGCACATATTGACAGAAAGCAGAATGCATGGTGATCCTTTCGTAGATTGTTTTTGCATGCTATGCTCTCACATTGTTTTAGAATATTTTGTGTTGATGTTATTTTGGTAGAAAAATGACATGTTCCATTGTCATTTTGGTAACCCGATTCTCGGTTTGGTCCCTGAATCAAGTTTTTGACTTCTTTAGGCTATGTTTGGGGTGAGGGATTTCCAATTCTCATGGACTCGAGACCAATTTAGAGGGGATTAGAAATGTGGGAGGGATATGAGAGGGATTTGCAAATAACGATATATGAGTCATTTACAAAGCAATCACTTAGATAACAGAGGTTTATTATACAAAATACCTAACAGAGGTTTACGTACGAAACCTCAAATGTAACCGAGAAAAACAAATAATAAAGGAGATTATTTAGCTAAGCCATCTTTTCATTCTATTCATGAGCACTGATAATAGGGCATAGAGCCTGTCGTATACATTATCTACGAACTGAGAGTATGCATATCTCCATGTCTTCTTAACGATCAAAGAACCACATACTCCCCAGAATCCGAAAATAAACCCGAACTCAGCGGAAACATAGAACCATGAAAGTTGTTGCCCATTGTCCTCATCATCTTGGTTGTTCTGATCATGCGCCTCTATGCGACACTCGTTTGGAAGCGGAGCACCGCAAAGTTTTGGATTCCCCTCAAATGCGGAAGCTTCAAAGCTTTGGAACTGAGTGCTTGTTGGGATTGGTCCTTCCAGATTATTGTACGAGACAGCAAAGCTATTCAAGAAATTAAGGCTCGCCAAAGACAATGAGATTTTTCCGGACAAGTGATTATTGGAGAGATTCAAAGCTTCTAAGTTCATAAGGTTAGACATTTGGTCTGGAATGTTGCTGAACAAGTTGTTGTCGTCTAGATACAACTCTTGGAGAAGCTGCAGTTGGCCGATCCCAGCCGGTATATTACCGGTAATGTAGTTGATAGAGAGGTCTACTATTGGAGGAAAGTAAGACAATCTGCGGGGTAAGCGATAGGGATACATCACTGCGACTGTGTGGAGAGGCAATTCGAGATCATGTTGGTCTTCTTGAGCTGCAATAGGTTCATGTACCAATGCCGGTAATCTACAAAGTTCTTTCAGAAATTCACCTGAAATAAGGTTTATTGCTAAGCTTATATGAAAAAGTCTTGGTAGATCAGTCCCCAACCAGCTAGGAATTGTCCCTGTGATTTTGTTACCTTGCAGAGTCAAGATCTCTAGACTCTTTAGCTTTGCTAACCATACAGGTATTCGACCTGTGAGATCACAATACGACAAGCTCAAAATTCGAAGATTTCAGAATCCATCAAAACCAACCATGGCTTCGTCTGATGGAATTCCTTCGCCGTTAAAGGCATTCGTAAGGAGTGTTCGAAGATGGAAAAGCGACTTTTGCAACATTAAAAAACAACCATAACCCCACATTAGAAGTCGAGGGGTCCTCCAATACCCCAAACTGAGAATTTGGCAAACAACGATAACCACACAACGCAATTTTTCCAACCCCTTCAAGACGTCGAATAGAAATTTTCCACAAAAGAACCCACAAACAACAACCTTCGCCTATTTGATCTACCAAAGAAAATTCAAGGCAGGGGAGATGATAGCGACAAAGGTAAAAAGGTACATGGAAACTTAGTGTTATTAGCACTCCAAAAATTTCATTCTACACTCTTCACAAGTGCATATTTGCTTTCTAATTGTAGAAAATTTGGCGTGCAAAATGATATTTTTGGAGTGCCAATGACAATTCCAAAAAAAAAATTGCAAGTGTTTTTTTTTTCTTTCGAAAAGCACTTCAGCTGCTTCAAGTGCTTCTTTCTAAAAACATTAAAAGTAGTTTTTCTAACCTATATTACTTTCAGTATCCATTAAGATGTCATTTTTATGGCGCAATAGTCGTTGACTGTAATTAAGATTGCCCCTAGGGATGGGCAAGTGGTACAATGAATAAAGTTGGGGTTCTCTTGTAAAACCAATCGGCAATATGAGGATTAGCTCATTCTCTTATAAGCCTTTGTATGGTTTGGTTTCTCACCGATGTGGGACTTTGTCCACACATTCTCACATGAAGAAAGTTGAGGATCCCACCATGAAAACAATTGATATGAGAAATGTACAAACTTAAGAATGCTTGGGAAGGTTAGAGCAGATGGCTATGTTTCACATCAATTGCATACCTTCCAAGTTGAAGGCTGCCATATATTTCATACTGTATTGAAGATTACCTTAGGATTAGAGAATCCTATTTACGCGATACATATTTTAAAAACAAACAAACTACATGATCAGCCACAGATCAGTTAACAACAAACATTCGAAATTCAAAAATCAAACAGACCTAACAGATTTCCTATTGGATAAAGATTGCTGACTAAGTGAAGAGTTTGTATCCATTGAGGAAATCTGGCTCTGTCTAACGGGAAATAGTCTAACTCCTTATAAGCCCTTGCATGATTTGGTCCCTCATTGATGTGAAACTTTGTCCTCACATTCAAATTAGGTAACGTGGAGCACATGTGGCTGTTAGGCTTCACACTTGGTTTAGCTTGCTCTGATACCATAAGAAAGTTCAGACTTCACCATAAAACTAATTGGCAATACGGAGAGTACTCTACCCTCTTATAAGCCCTTGCATGGTACCGCCGCGACCATCGCTACCACCGCCACACCACCAATGCGACCACTGCACCACATCACCATTATAACCCAGTTCAGCTGTAAAAAGAAGTCATGACCTATATTGTGCTGGTTACGAAAAGAAAAGAAAATATATGGTCATGATGCTCGATAGGATTTTTACCATCTACAAAAGTAGGGATACAAACACTTAAAAATACTTGCAAGAGTACAAGGTTATCGTAGTATAGCAGCTCAAACAAGATCGTTTTCCACATGAATTGAATGAATAATTTGTGTTAAAACCGAATCTTAATTAATTATTTGAAAACAAAGTTTGGAAAAAGGTTGATTTAATGGCCTAAAATACTAAAAAGGAATTTAATTAAAAACAATTAAATAAAAGGAGCTTTAATAAAAATGACTTGGGCTAACTTTAATTTAACTAAAAACCACTCTAAACTATTATTTAACTAAAGGGGCTTAAAATTTAGGGGTGTGCTATCCACACACCCAATTTTACTTCTCACACACCCCTTGATAATTTCTATCCGTTGATCTTAACCGACGGCCGAAAATAAAAAAAGTGTGTGAGAAGTAAAATAGGGTGTGTGGATATCACACCTAGACCCGGTAGTTTCTGACACGACACGGTGACACTACACGAAAACGACACGAAAATAACGGGTTTCGGGTCAACACGTAACTAATAAGGTCATTATCGGGTGACCCGTTAAGAACGGGTTCTTAACGGGTATACACGCGGGTAACACGTGGGTAACCCGTTTCGACCCGTTAAGAAAAAAATTATTTTGATAATTTTAAAGTTTAATTACTAAAAGATTTATTATAAAATACAATAGCCATATTAATATATACAATATATTCTATATTAAATATATAGTTTTGTATTATTATTCTATATAAGTTTAAAAAAAAAAAGTTTTAGTCATTATTTATTTTTATTATGAGAGTTCCTTATTATCATTACTAGGATAAATTTTACTTAACATGTTGTTGTCCAAAATTAAAATAAACTAGTATAGTATTTGTATAGGCAAGAACTAAGAAGACATACATACAAGTATGAAAAATGTGAAAGAATATATAAACACTCGTGATTCATCATTATTCCTCTATGAGTAGATAATGGTTACACTTACATTATCGTTTAGATTTTTAAAATCCTCCAAACCCTCATGAATAATGTTTTTTATTTGAGGGCAAAATTAATAATAATTATTGTAGAAGTGTAAAAAATGTAAAAAAAATATACAATCACTCATAGTGACAAGCTTTACAACTTTCATGAAGAGGTCAACTTTGAAATCCAACACTATAATCCATAAACCTTAAATTTATATTTAACCGTCGATTGTCATTTACGCTTTATTCTTCTTACTGAATTTCATTTTTAAAATTTTCTATTTTGAAAACATGATCATCTGGCAGATGTAAGAAGATGAATGGTTCAGATATTTGAATCACGTTTCGATATTTACGATTAACTGAAATATGAGTCGATGTCATATAGTTTGTAGAAACTTTATAAACATCAAGCAATATTTTCACTAACCGTAAAACTATGAATATAATATCAACGATCAAAACCGTTCATCTTCCTGCATTCTCTAATAGATCATGTTTTCAAAAAAGAAAATCTGAAAAAAAAAAAAAAAATTTGATGAGAACATTGAAGTGTAAATGTAAACAACAATCAACGGTTAAATTTTGATCTATGATTTATATGATTATAGTGGCGAATTTCGAAGTTAAGCTCTTCATGAAAGTTGTAAAGCTTGTCATTACGAGCTTTTATATATTTTTTTCTATATTTTTTACAATTCTACATTAATTAAAAACCTATTAAAGACTTTACTTAAATAACAGCCGTAAGATAAATGAGAGTAAATCTGTATCGTTGGATTCTATTTCACTTATATTATTATAACTTTTTTCGACAAAAAAACCCCTTCTCTATTCCAATATTTTCCAATTTTACCATTTGATCAATTTAGGTAAGCGAAAATATACTTAAAAGAAAAATGCGTTTTTATGTTTTGGATGTGACAATATGACATGTATATACTTATTTAGTATTATATTTTTCATTTGGTTATTTATTGGTTTAAAATATATTTTCCTTAACGAGTAACGAGTCGGGTCATATTACCTGTTAATATTATCGGGTCGGGTCATTTTACCCGTTTATTTTAACGGGTGTTACATGACACGATCCGTTAAGATATCGGGTATGACACGAAAACAACACAAACACGAAAAACAAGACACGAATGCCAGGTCTAATCACACCTCAAAATTTAATCATAAAGACACAACTATTCATACATTAGGTCCTACAAACATAAAAACTCACGGGCTGAATTAAAATCCCAAACACAATAAATGTTTTTTCCAAACTTGCCCCTAACAGAAACTAACCAAGTCTGTTACATTATTGTATATGAAAGTGATGAACCTATAAACACACGCGTCGGCGCCAAGCCAACTAACACACGCCAAACCTATAAACAAAACCAACGGTCCTGATTTCACTATGGGGATTTAGGAAATTTGATTCTTTAGTGGGGTCAAGAAGATTTTTGTTTTAAAAATTCATAGAATATTGCTATTTTTATATGTGAAAAAACTTTTTTTTTAAAACAAATATGTGAAAAGACTTAATGGTCCTGTAATTTAACTGCACTATGATTATTTATCTATTTTTCGTTGCTCAAGGCACTCACGAGTATACTATCGATACATTTCTCAACTGTCTTTATTTCAATTTTTTTTTTCAATCACTGCCCCTGATGAAAGAATCCCAAAAGGGCCATGAATACAAAAAAAAGCAAAAACATATTTATCAAAATATTATATATTTTCTGAAACCCACAAAAAAACACCATAAGTTTGCATGTGAAAGAGGATAAGACCGAAAACTTCATGAAGCAGAATTTCATGCTGTTATATGTAGCCAAATCGATCTATAGATTCTACTATTAAATAGCATCATATAAGATTACCATTTTGTGGAGAAAGATGGGCGATCGATCAAGATTCAAGATTGGGTTATTTTGTTAAAATTTTGTCTTTACTTTGTTCATTTTTCAGAAATGATATAGGTTATTTTGATTCAGTTTCAGAAATAGTGTGGGGTTATTTTGGTTCCAAAAATAGTGTTGATTATTTAGGTTGTGTTCCAAAAATAGTGTGTTATTTTGTTGTTTAAAAAATAATTTTTATTTTGTTCCCTTTCTAGATATATTGTTCGTTATTTTGGTTCAGTTTTCAGAAATAGTGCGAGTTATTTTGTTGTAGTTTCAGAAATAATATGGATTATTTTGGTTTAGTTCCAGAAATAGTGTGAATTATTTTGTTGAAGTTCTAGAAATAGTGTTTATTTTGTTCCCTTCCAGAAATAGTGTTTTTTTTGGTTCAGTTTTAGAAATAGTGTTGGTTATTTTGCTTTAATTTCAGAAATAATGTTTATTTGGTTCATTTCTAGAAATAGTGTGGGTTATTGTAATTCACTTTAAGAAATAGTGTGAGTTATTTTGATTGCATTTTAGAAATATTGTGAGCTATTTTGCTGTAGTTACAGAAATAGTGTTTATTTTGCTCTCTCCCAGAAATATTGTGAGTTATTTTGGTTCAGATTTCAGAAATAGTACCAGTTATTTTACTGTAGTTCTAGAAATAATGTGTTATTTTGGTTCAGTTTACAAATAGTCAGTTCAATACACATATTTTTAACATCCATACATTTTCGTTGGACACTTGCTCACTTGGTCCAAAATAATCGTATTTTTGTTGTGCGGTGCTATTTACGTTCAACACACATATTTTTACCATCTATACATTTTTCTTTAATTTTCAATCATTAAATAAAAAAATTAAAAAAAATTAAATGATAAAATTAAAACGTAATGTGTAAAATGTAAATATAGGTATATATCGAACCACCCATTTTTTTTCCTAAAAGGAAAATAAGACATATTGGGTCTGATATAAAATTAAAAGCAATGTGACTAAATTAAGTCAGAGCAAGTTCTTGTCTACACTCTAAATTCTAATTGACCAAGTGTATACATTTAGCTCTGCTATTTCCCAATTGTTCTTCTTAATTCGCATATGTGCATGTGTAAGCATTATATAAGAACTAATTAGGCATATATAAACAAGCTATCGGCAATAGCTGTCCAAATCAGAGCAATCAAATGGGATTGATTCGGATTCTGTGCTCATGATGAGTTATTGGAGAACAATTTAGAAACAAAAAAATAACTAAAATACAGAACTTGAAATACTTATACTTTATTACTAAAAAATACTTGCAATACAGAATGTGACACATTCCGATCTAAATCAAGGCATGCTGGCCATCACGTGAACGTGACGTAACCATATGCATAGTGCGGAAGCAAGATTAAGAAGGGAAATACGTATAAATTAAAACCAAGCAACTAGCACTCCTAACTAAAATAGCGTGCTAGTGCGAGAATAAGTGTGAAATACACAACCAGAGCTTAACTAGCCTAAGAGCAGTCAAGCAAAAGTACTGATTAAACAACACCCAAAGATGGTCCTACATGAACGATGGTCTGTCAGAACCTCTGTTGTATCCTCGTAAGCCACCAACAAAAACTTCCACCTAATACCTGGAGGGTCGCAAAACAAAAATGCGTGAGTGGGCAAAAACAAGGTTTTCTAAAGTCATTTCATATCTCAAAAGCTCTAACCCCTCACTGGAAAACCTGTATAATTTCCCAGAAAATAGTATACATACGTATAAATCTCAAAACCATGCTCAATATATCTGAAATCACATGTGTATGCCATGCATATACCATGCCCAATGTCACAATATAACATATGTAAGCCAAGCCAAGTAATCTCAATGAAATAACATATTAACCGGAGCCCCTGCAGTGACCTGTACGGTTAATTTATATAGCTCATCGCTCCATCTAGCCGGAGTCACCTAAAGTGACCTGTACGGCAATATATCTGCACATGAGTTGGAACCACCTGTAGTGGTCTGTACGACAAGACTGGGTGTAAATAAATACGCTCTAGTGCTACGATCACGTGAAAACTGTACGATAAATCGCGGGTCACCTACGAGTCGGAACCACCTATAGTGGTCTGTACGACAGGACTATGCACCTAACTTGGATCCAAGGTGAGCGTGTGGTGCGGAAGGTGAACATCACGTGAAGGACTATGCCCTGGCCCTGGGCGGGAGCACTAACACCGGAGTGCAGGTTGATGAGCTCAATATACATTTCAACATCATCATCCATATCATAACCATTCACAGCATAATATACTTACCTGGAGCTTACTTAGGCCTCCGCAGCATCATGCAACAATATGCATAATCATGATAATGCATATACTAAAATATGATGCATGTATCACATGGCATTTAAATCACATTTCCTTTAAAGTACGTTTTCTGGGAAAAACGTTAAGTGTATATATATAGAAAACAAAAGCCCACTCACTGGTATGTAGACTGGTCGTAACCCCTGTGCCTAGCTTGGCTACGCTTGTCCTCCGGATAGGCCTCGCCTATATGTGAAATAACTGTAATAACGTTAATTAACGCACATAAACAACACAAGATAATAACTTCTCATATATTGCTCAATTTGGGTATATGAATATACCACTGAGACCTACTCATCCTCAGAAACATCCCCATGTTTTTAAAATAATTTTCTGATCACCCACGCGCCGCCACGCGCCGGCAAGTGCACGGCCACACTCTCGGCCACGCGAGGGAACCCTGACGGAAACAGTAAACGGCGTTAGGAATATTCCTCGGAATATTTCGTTAAAACTAACGGTGTTACCTAACACCGTTAGGAATATTCCGTTAACTCTGACGGAATATTCTCCCTTCTTCTCTGATGGGCTTCGCCGGTTGCCGCCGTCTGAACTTTGAATTTTCGTCGGATTCTGGAAAATTTTTCAAATCTTCATATCTTCTTCATTTCTCAACCAAATCTCATGAAACTTGAACCATTTTGAAGATCTCACAAAGACGAACAAAACCATACCTAATTCGAGCCTTGAAACCACCAGAATCTCACCGGAAAAAGCTTCGATAATCCAGCCAAACTTCAAACTCGTCGATCTCCACTTCCCGACGTCCAAAATCTTCAAACGAATGTCCTAGAGCCTCGTGAGGACCTTCTTAGGCTCCCTATAAGCTTCAAATCCCCTGAAACACCTACCACATGAACAATACTCAAATCGGGGGGTTAGGGTTCTCAGGGTTTTCCAAACTTTCATGTCCCAACAAGGTTACCAAGGAACTCAGGAGGTTACAAGAAGCAAGAATCTTACCTTTTTGGCGTCGATCTATGAAGAAATAACTTGGTTCGAGATTTGTCTGTACGGAAGAGGAGAGAGAGAGTGTCTGAGAGAGGGAAAGAGAGCAAGGGAGGGTGAGAGGGAAGGAGTGTGAGTGTGTGTGTGTGTATGGTCCAAACACCACTAATCAAATTCCCAATACAGATACACACATACCTTAATTAATGCCTAGGGGCATTTTCGTCATTTCACTTTTGTCGTACCAAAACTTCGGGATGGGCTGTTGCAGAATGAAATTACACAATAAATACAGAGATTAAAATTATACTAACTTGGATGAATCAAAGGTAGAGGCTAACGCAAAAGCTACGTCCTTTGAATAGTATTTCCGTCCCACTCTTGTGTTTGTGGTTCTACAACGTCTGCTTGACCAGGATACAACTACCTAATTCTACAACCCGCACTGGATTATAGAATTCTAGCGAATTGTGCTTATGTGTTTACTCTCTGGGAATTTCGTACAGAATAGAAGGAGGAAGAAAAAGATGGATCTACTTGGACCTGTGATTGTAGTTATATAAAATTGTTTCACACCCTTTCAAACACATGTTCAGTGTATCGGGAAATACATAACTCTTTCTAAGAGCTGTGTCTCTTAATCAAAACGTTTTTTAATTAATAAATTAACAAAAAACTTAATCCGAAATTAAAATTAATGAATTTGATTAATTTTAAATTCCAAGGCCCTTGTCTTGATTAATTAATATTAATTGTATTTAGGCTATATTATACAAGCCTAATCCACACAACCATAAGGCCCAAGCCTTCAACCCATTTCCAAATGGTCCAACACCTAACCAATATTGTAGAAGACAAAATATATATAAAGAGCCTTGGGAATCTTGTTTTCCCTAATGTGGGACAAGAGTCTCAAAACTCCAACAATACCCCACATTTTGAGACGACTATTTGGTCCTAGAGAAACAAGATACGAGAGTAAACAATAGATGTGACATACATTAGGAGATGTGTCTTTTGGAGTTGAACCTACCTTAGTATATACTTATCGGATTTACTAGATGACGCAGTGAATATAAAATCTTGAACTGTTCATCTCCGCAGTAAACCAAGACAATAAGTAAAACATATGCCACACCAACACATCACAAATTCATACGTTTGTGTTCTTTTTGGTCCTGAACAAATCCTGGATTCATGAGAGCTTTAGAGAATGTAGCCATGTAATTCTCATAAGTGCGACCCCACATTTACTCTCATATAGGTGATATTGATTAAGAATAGGCTGCTACTATTCCCCTTGATTTACAAGTATCAATATCATTAAACTAATATATCCTACACCCATCAGCAGTCACCACACTTCTTCCATCATAGGAATGGGTATGTAAGTGTGTTTCTTCTTTGAATCTAGCCAAACCAGTTTGCCTATTGAACCTAGACCATGGGATTTCCAATCAACTAGGTTAGGTTTCCGTTTGGCAGTTTCATTTTACTCTATTGGCTTTAAACCTATTCCCCTCGATGTATGCTTAACTTGCTCTCTAGACAAACCTTTAGTAAGCGGATCCGTAATATTATCTTTTGACTTGACATAGTCAATAGAAATTACAACACTAGAGAGCCATTGCTTTATTGTATTATGCCTTCATCTAATTTGTCTAGACTTCCCATTGTATACACTATTTTTAGCTCGATATTGTGAAGTTAAACTATCACAGTGTATACATATTGCCGTTACAGGTTTAGGCCATATGGGAACATCTTCCAAAAAATTTCTTAGCCACTCAGCTTCTTCTCCAGCCTTATCAAGAGCTATAAATTCCGATTCCATTGTTGATCGGGCTATGCATGTTTGTTTGGAAGATTTCCAAGATATTACTGCTCCTCCCAAAGTAAATACATAACCACTTGTGGATTTCGTATCAGTACTATCGGATATCTAATTCGCATCAGTAAATCCTTCAAGCATAAGAGGATACTTCGTATAATGCAATCCATAATTTATTGTATGCTTTAAGTATCTCAAGACTTGAATTAAAGCTTCCCAATGATCATGCCCAGGATTGCAAGTATATCTACTCAGTCTACTCACTGAGTATGCTATATCAGGCATTGTACAATTCATAATGTACATAAGGCTTCCAATAACTTGTGAATATTCACATTGAGATATAGCATCACCACAATTTTTCTTTAGTTTTCTATTGGCATCAAAAGGAGTAATAGGATCTTTACTTTCCAAATGACCATACTTTCTAAGTGTAGCTTATATATAATGGGATTGTGTAAGAATATAACCTTCTTGATTTCTTTTGATTTTTATACCAAGAATCACATCAGCTAGTCCAAGATCTTTCATATCGAAACTTGATTTCAATATCTTCTTGGTCCAATTTATTATCTCTTTGTTTGTTCCCATTATAAGCATATCATCTACATATAAACACAACATAACGCAAGCATTATTTTGAGTTTTTGTGTAGACACACTTATCACATTCATTTATCTTAAATCCATGTGTGATCATAATATGGTCAAAATTTTCATGCCATTGCTTTGGAGCTTGTTTAAGTCCATATAGCGACTTCACAAGTTTACAAACTTTGTGTTCTTGACCTTTAACAACAAACCCCTCGGGTTGTTCCATATATATTTCCTCATCTAAGTCTTCATTTAAGAATGTAGTCTTTACATCCATTTGATGTACTTCCATGTTATGGAGTGTAGCTATAGCAATCAACAGTCTTATTGAAGTAATTCTTGTAACATGTGAGTATGTATCAAAGAAATCCAACCATGCTTTTGTAGGTATCCTTTATCTACCAAACGAGCCTTATATTTATCAATTGTACCATCAGGTTTTAACTTCTTCTTAAAGATCCATTTGTACCCAATTGGCTTATTTCTAGGGGGCAAATCGACTAATTCCCATGTATGATTTTGCATAATGGAATCTATCTCACAGTTAACTGCATCCTTCCAAAATGGAGCTTCAGTAGTGGACATGGCCTCCTTGAATGATTGAGGTTCTGTCTCAGTTAATAAGGTCACAAAATCAAGCCCAAAGTCCTTTCGATTTTTTGTCCTTTTACTTCTTCTAGGTTCAAGTTCTTCTTCTTCTTCTTGAACTCTAGACGAGGATGAACCAACATCATGTACTCTAGGTTCGTCATTAACCTCAAATACATCATCATGTAATCTCCTTAAGAAATTAGACTTGCCCATTTTGAATGGAAATATATCCTCAAAAAATATTGCATTTATAGATTCTATAATAGTATTGACATGTATATCGCTTACTTCGGAATGGAAAACTAAAAATCTATAAGCTGAACTATTAGATGCAAAACCAATAAAAACACAATCTATAGTTTTAGGCCATAATTTTGTTCTCTTTGGAAATGGAACTTGTACCTTTGCCAGGCAACCCCACACTTTAAGCAATTTAAACATAGGGGTTCTTCCTTTCCATAGTTCATATGGTGATTCCTTTCTCGTTTTAGGTAGAATTCGATTCAAAATTTTATTTGCAGTAAGTAAAGCTTCACCACACAAATTGTGTGGAAGCCTAGAGCTATTCAACATAGAATTGATCATGTCTTTAAAAGTCCTATTTTTTTTTCGTTCGGCAACACCGTTTTGTTGCGGTGTATAGGGGTTGTTGTTTGATGAATTATGCCATGTGTGGCACAAAATTCAGCAAAGGCATGAGACTCATATTCGCCTCCCCTATCGGACCTTAAGACTTTAATCTTCTTGTTAAGTTGATTCTCAACTTCTGCCTTATGTGTCTTAAACATATCCAAGGTCTCATCTTTACTATGAAGTAAATAAACATAACAATACTTACTGAAATCATCTATAAATGTTACATAATAGTTCTTTCCGATATGATCTAAAATCACACAAGTCACTATGAATTAAATCTAAAAAATCATTGGATTTTTCATGCACTGATTTAAAACTTTGACTTGCAAATTTTGATTCGGTACAAGTTTTACATTTAATATTTTTTAAATAATCAAGTTTGGGCAGCAAGCCTAAATTATGCATTCTAAAAAGAGAACGAAAGTTTACATGTCCTAGCCTAGAGTGCCATAAATTAGACGAATCAACAATATAAGCAGAAGCATTATTTATTTCATTCATAGCATTTGCAAGTACATTTAGTTTGAATAATCCATCAGCAAGGTAACCCTTCCCTACAAACATTCCCCACTTTAGTTAATACAAACTTATTGGACTCAAAAACTAGTTTGAATCCCTTGTTACTAAGGATAGGACCAGAAATAAGATTCTTCCTAATATCGGGGACATGCAGCACATCAAGGAGGGTTAATTCCTTTCCAGAAATGAATTTAAGAACACATTTCCCTATTCCAGCCACCACAGATGCAGACGCATTTCCCATAAACAGCTGCTTGTTTCTCTCGAATTTCTTGTACGAAGAGAACATATTTCTGTCACCACATACATGGCGAGTCGCACTGGTATCTATCCACCAATCAGCGTGGTCAGATACAAGGTTGATTTCAGAGATCATTGCAGCTAGGGCATCCACATTATTTTCAATCAGGTTTGCACGGTTGTTGTTGGCTTGATTTTCAGGACCTTGATCCTTTCGATGACGACATTCTTGAGCCCTATGGCCTTGCTTTCCACAAACCCAACAACTTCCCTTGATTTTCTTGAAGTCTTTGCCTTTCACACCAGGGACAAAGTTCTTTTCCTTCTTCTTAGTTTTCTGGAATTTCGGCCTTTGCTTTGATGAACTTCCTTCAACAACATTCGCCTTGGCTTCCATACTCGAAACTAGGCCCTTCTCATTCTTTCTGTTATCCTCCTCAATCCTCAGCCTTACAATGAGATCCTCAAGAGTCATACATGAAACTGGACCAATAAGGAGACATTATTTATGAAATTGGACCAATAAGTAGACACTATTTATGAAACCAAATAAAAAATGAGACACTATTTCTACAACAAAACCAATGAGTGGAACTATTTATGAAACTAGACCAAGGAAGAGACACTATTTATGAAACTGTACCAATTACTATACACTATTTATGAAACTGGACCAAGAATTAAGCACTATTTATGAAACTAGACCAATAATTAAGCCATTATTTATGAAAGTGGACAAAAAACTAGGCATTATTTATAATATTGGACCAAGAACTAAGCCACTATTTATAAAAGTAGATCAAGAATTAGGCACTATTTATGAAACTGGACTAATAAATATATACTATTTATGAAACTGGACCAAGAACTAAGCCATTATTTATGAAAGTGGACCAAGAACTAGGCATTATTTATGAAACTGGCCCAAGAACTAAGCCAATATTTATGAAAGTAGACCAAAAAATAGACACTATTTATGAAACTTGACCAATAAAGAGACACTATTTATGAAACTGAACCAATAAGTAGACATTATTTATGAAACAAATAAAAAATGAGACACTATTTCTACAACAAAACCAATGAGTGGAACTATTTTGAAACTAAACCAAGAAAAAAAGCACTATTTATGAAACTGAACCAATAACTAAGCATTATTTATGAAACTGGACCAAGAACTAAGCACTATTTATTTATAAAACTGGATCAATAAGTAGACACTATTTATAAAACTGGACCAACAAATAAACACTATTTATGAAACCAAACATGGTTGTTTACTCCTTCCAGGGATTGTGAAGATTTTCAGAGGCATTTCAACCTCTCCCTAACTACAGTCAAACAGACTCACCAGCTTGAAGCAGACCTCCCTAATTTTTTTATTTTGTAAACCGAAATCCGTGTTCTTATCACTAAACCACTTGTTGTGGTTAAAATGGTAAGCTAGTTGGGACTTGAAGAGTTGCAAAAAAGTTTGGAAATATCTGTTGAAATATTAATGTTAAAGTTGGTTGTACTAATATTAATATAAAATACCAAGACAAATGCTTGGTGTGTATGAGGCCACATCTGCCAGCTTTGATTGGGAAGAGAGAGTTAATCTCCTCCAAGTAAAGGAGGCGTGTGAAAGAAATCTGGTTGAAAAGAGTAAATTGTAGCTATGATTCCTTAATTTTAACTTAATTGGAGCAATGGTCCCTCAACTAAAAATCCATTACCATTGGTCACTTAACTTTAATTCAATTGAAGAAATGGTCGCTTAACTTTAACCCAATTGTAGCAATGGTCCTTCCAGCATAACTCGTTTTGACAAAATTTTTGACGTAGTTGACGAAAAGGACTATAATTACACACTTTGATAAGTTGAAGGACCCTAATTATATAAATGGTTATTCCAACATAATATATTTTGACAAAATTTTGACGAAATTGATGAAAAAAACTATAGCTACACATTTTGATAAGTTGAGGGACCAATGGTAATGAATTTTTTTATTGAGGGACCATTACTCCAATTTGATTAAAGTTGACAGATCATTGCTACAATTTACTCGGTTGAAAATATCTTCAACGAAGAGCTCTCTCTATATATTAGATCGTGCCTAAATGTAAAAGTGTGCAAGCCGAGCTTGTCACCACAATGTGCAAGCTAAGAGTTTGTGACCAGAAAGTGTAGAGTTGGAATTAAACTGGACTCTAATATAGAGTCCGTCTCTGTGTTCTAAGAAATACCAACTAAATTATAAAATAAATGAAAACAAGTCTGTATTCTATTGGATCCGATCACTGAAATTCGAAGTTTATAGTTTTTCTTCTCTTCCTTGTCAAAATTCCAACAATCTTGACACTAGTGACTCCCGTCTCTCCCGTTGGGTCATCCAATTCCTGTTGGTACGGAGTCAGTCACTAGGAATACCCGAGTGGAAACAATTATTTCTTCATCTTCTCACTCATGGGATTTACATTCCCTACATCCATTTTTATCTATGGACGCTCTTCAGGCTATTCGTGACACTCATATTGGAGACCTAGGGAGCAGTGATAGGTTCATTTGGCCGGCAACTAAGAATGGGCAGTATACGGTGAAGACCGGTTATCATTGGTGCATTCCCGCTCTCGCCTTCCGACTTTGCAGATTCAGACTTGTTCCGGTGATCAATTGAGGCGTGTTTGGAAAATCATCTGGAAGTTATCAACTCCACCAAAGATCCGGCTTTTTATGTGGAGGACCATCCATGGTGCTTTGGCTACGATGCAGGCGTTGTATCTGCGGTGATCTGCTCCTATTCCCACATGTCCTATTTGTCTACAACAGGTGGAGTCCATTGAACATTTATTCCTTCAATGCTCATGGGTGGATGCTTTCTGGTTTGGTGGGATTCTGAATCTTCGTATTACTAGGTATGATGTTTCAACTTGGGTGGATTGGATTTGTTCTTTTTTCACTCAGCCCCTTGGTTCGTGTGGGGATCGTATGTATTTGCTCTCGTATGTTGCTTTCACCTGTTGGCATATTTGGAAAGCTAGGTGTAACTTTTTGTATGATCAGAGCAATATCAATCCATCAAGGGTGCTAGATGCTATAAATACATCAATTACTGCTTTCTCTGAAGCTGTCCGTAGGCAATCTGGGCCTTCTGGACCTTTGATGATCAACGATCGAACGCCAGGTTGGTCCCCTCCAACTGCGCCCTTCTTAAAAGTCAATGTTGATGCTAGTTGGTCGGCTCGGTTGTGCTCTGGTTTCGTGGTTTCGTGGGATTGTCATTCGGGATGTTGTAGGTTCTTTTGTGGGTGCGAAACGGCAGGCTATTCATGCTCCTTCAGTGGGGGCTGCTGAGGATGTGGCAATCCTAAGGTTGTGAGTTTGGTCTAGCAATAGGACTGTCACAGGTTGTTATTGAATCTGATTCTCATGACTCTATTACTTCTCTGTTGAATTCGGTTGAGTCTTTTCGGGACTGTCGCTGGTCTTGGGTTCCAAGGTCAGCCAATATGGCAGCGGACTTGTTGGCGTCGCAGAGGTGCACGGAGATGTGCGATGTTGCTTGGGTTAATAGACCCCCATCTTCGTTAGTTTTTGTACTTCAAAGTGATGGTTTACCCTGTCCTCCGTGAAGGCAATGGGCAGTTTTGGGGGGCGCGGGGCGAGCGACAGAGTAACGTGCCTAGGCTGTCTTCCTTGTAACTCCCTCTGCTGTCTGATTTTTATCTCTTTGTTCTGCTGTTTGCTTGCCTCACGGTAGGGCATTCTCTGTTTGTTTGGCTTCTTAGCCGGGTAATGCATGCTCCCGTTTTCCCAAAAAAAAAGGGAAAAAAAAAGAAAAAGCAACTTCAATTGGACAGTGGAGGCATCGAATCATTTTATATAAAATGCAATGCATTAGTAGTAAATCAACCATCATATTAGCTAATCATAACCTCACCAATTACAATCACAACAGACAACTAAATGAAATTTCCAGTTCTCGGAATAAAAGCGCACACAACAGTTTCATGGACAAACCTACACAACAAACCACGTCCATCAGAAATAGATGGAGCCCTGGCATGGATGCTGAAGCACCACATTATCTCTCTTCAAAACCCTAGTCTCTAATCCTTTACGAACCTCCCCGACTACTTTCAAGACAAAGCCACCTTGAAGATCCATCTCTCTTATGTAATTTCAACGTAGTACAAATGCTGAAAGAAAGGAAAACCCCCGCTTCCTCGTCGACTTTGCCATCGTTTGCAAGATCCAAGTCATGTCTTCACCAATCGCGGGACAAGACACTCCAGAACTACAACGTCCATCGCTAGAGGTCGTTGTCAACCATTTATGTCGTTTACGATGGAGAACGAAGAGTTGCAATTGCTGTAGAAGAGAGGGTTTGGAAGTAGGTGGCCGGAGAAGAGAATGATTGGTGTTGGGTCGCTGGAATGCAGAAACTTAAGCACACTCCCCTGGTTTCTCATTCGCTGCGCTAACAGAGGATGAGGTTACCATAGCTAGTTCCATTTTTTTGTTTTTGGCAGCTCTTATCTGGTCTGCGAACGAAACTTCTTTTCGAATTTTCTCTCTTTACAATTACAAGTTCTAGGTCCAGCTTCTCCAAAGATGAGAAATGTTACATGGTTATTCATGTCCCGTTGAGCAGCAACTTGACCATCTATTAGTCTTTCTGTCAAGCTATTAAGAATAAAGAGTAGAATGCAGTAAGACGCGAACAAACAACATCGAAAAACATTAGAAAACATAGAAATGAGTAAACACGCCGATCTAGCAAGGTCCCTAAAAGTTTAAATCCAAGAAATCAAGACCAAGGGTGAACAGTGAACTACATAATTTCTGCTAACTAGCAATTACCTTCGTTAATCTCTTGTTACGTTTCAGCCCATGACGAACTGTCAACTCTTCATCATCTTCGCAATCAAGCCTTGCAACCGTTTTTGCTTTTAGCTTGTTCTGCTTTCCATGCTCTTTTGTTTGACATCTCATTTGTCTTTGCTTATTTCTTTTCTGCAGCGTGCTGAAGCTGTTGGACATGTAATTCTTGTTTTATTTTCTCATAGCTATCTGTTGACCCTAAAAACTACCAAGCCTACGTGGCGCACAGGCCGAGTAACTAATAAGCTAACTACGTCCTTCGGTTGTGTGCGGGGCGTGCCAACTCGTCGGCCGAGCTCGGCCGAGGAGTAAAATTTGTTGATGTTGTGCTGAGCGCGCGGCTGACTTCTGCGTCTTGCGATTGCGGCCGAGGAAGGAACTTGACTCGGCTCTTGGATTCTAAAGCCTGAAGACAAGGCTACTAATTATACGAAGTTCACAAATCGTCGTCGTCAGATTCGGTCACGGTGATAGTATTCGTCAGAGTAAACTCACGCCGAATTGACACCAAGTTGTAAGGGCACAAATACTCAAAGCGGATGTATGTCTTGATGGTGAATGTGGTTCGGCCGTCAGAATGCCGAACTCTAAAGCCAACTTGTGAGTATCCGATCATGCAACTCGGCGTTCAATGTGCCGAGCCCTAGTAAACTGTAACACCTCACTTCGCCGAGAAGGCTAATGAGATGACCTCCACCAATAAGGATTCGAGAATCCTTCTCGACCGAGACTTGGATAGGTAACTAGTCGGCCCCTTTGCAGTGCTGTTTATCAAACTGAAGGTGCTCCGCGGTCGGCTGATTTTACGGCGATAGTGTTGTTTATCCAAACTGAAGATACCACCGGTTGCCTTCACAGTGCTGTTTATCCAAACTGAAGATGTGTCGGCGAAAAGGAAAATAAAAATCTCAAGGTTATTGAGAGGTTTCGCGTAGAGCGAGGGTTTGCGCAGGGCAGATTTGTGTGTTGAGTTGGAGAGGCATTGAATGGTGCCACTGCTTCTGTACTTATAGGAGCATCTCTGCAATCAAGTCCAAATCATACTCGGATTAGGACTCCTCATTCTGATCCAAAACTACCTCGATTAATCCTTCTTCAATCAGGACTTTGAACCTAGCCTTTATCACGCCGCACACATCTCCATATCTGTCAACCTCATCCTCGCCGAAACCCCTTAATGCATCAGGATTCATGCTATCCGTAGGACTCTGCCTGCTTCGCCTTTATCCAAACAGCCATCTTCCTGACCAGACCTGGCCGATCTCGGCCCATGGGCTAAATAACCCACAAGCTTCCAAATAGAACTTTCCAGGCCGAGAACCATTCTAATTCGGCCCAAACTGATATTTTGGGCCTAAACATTGCCCCCTCGCTTCTGAGGTCTTCGGCCGAAAGATCTACCTGCCGAGCCCTGACCTTGAAGAAGCGACTCTTTTCATAATTTCAGTCCTCGATTTCCAAGGAGCATTTATGAAGCACGATTGCACGATCTTTTTCCTGCCAACCGCCTTACTACGTGGCGTCTTCTGCCATAATTGCCCTTAATAATGACGCCTGAAGCGTGCGGTTCACTAAACCGTCGAATCCCTTACTGAAAGTAATCATTGTACCTCGATCCGCAGACTCTTAAATATCCTGATGATCGTGCGGGCATCAAAATGTCTTTTCTCATAAAACTCGTCGCCACACGTAAACGTGCATCGAGAAACTCAGCCTCTTTATCTGGATTCTCCGGATATTCATAATGATTAGAGACTCTTCGACTGATTTCCCCATTATTTCGAATTCTGAAACGATTGATCTTCCTCCAAGGACCCTATAAATATCAGACTCCTTCATGTACACCTTTACACTTTCTAATTTTCTGAAATCTCTTGCTCTCGCTCCCGAAACACATGAAAAAACCTTTTTCTCCCAGATCCTTGCTTTCAATTTCCAAACCAGAAATCCCTTTTTCCAGACACCTTCCGATTACTAGCAATGGCTTCCTTCACCTCCCAGCTCTCCAAAGAATGCAAGAAATACGAGAAAATCGTTGACCACTGCGCCATCAAAACCATCCGTTTCGAATGCGACATGAACACCCCCATCAGATTCTCGATCCTCTTTTCAAAGCGGCCGTGCCGTCCCCAATTACCGAAATTTTCAAAGCCAAGAGCCTGAAATTCCTGCTGCAAGGCTTCGAGTGGTCAAGATGGAGCTTGGCAAAACCTCAAGGCTCCTGGCCCTCGACCACTACAACCTGGGCGGCCTGGGTTGAGCGGATAGAAAAGGTTTTTGGCAAGCAGTGGAAGACGCTCGGAATTTATGACGCCATCCGCCTCTCATCACTGGAGCTAGTCATGGATAAAGAGCTCCTCATAGCCGCCACAAGCCTCTGGTGCTCGGCTACCAACACTCTGGTCCTCCCGCTCGGCCCCGTCAGTCCCACCATCCTCGACGTTACGACCCTTCTGGGGACCTCCCCATCTGGCATTCCAATCGATGCCACCCTCTCCGGGTATCCGTCGAATCTCGACTTGAAGGCGCTTTTCGACAAGCGGGCCCTCGAGATTTTGAGCGGCGAAGGCCAAACACCTTCGAAGGAAGAGGTTCAAAAACTCCACAAGAACTTCTTCAACTACAACACCTTCTACCTTTACTTCGCCGGCCGAGGGGAAGAGGATGTGCGGGAAGGGGAACATGAGGCCTTCCTTTTTTACTGGTACAACAAATACATCTGTTGTACCAAGTCAAACAAGTGCATTGTCGAGAACATGCCAGTGGCCGAGGCTCTGGCTAGCGGCCACACTTTGGCTCTTAGCCCGACAATCCTTGCTTACGTCTTCCGCTGCTTGGCCGAGATGACGCTTCACAAGGTCGACCCGCACCAAAACGGCCCTTTCTGGGTCTTCCAGCTCTAGCTGCAGGTTTACTTTGTCCCCCTTCGGCCAGAAACCGCCAACTTCCTACCCACCGAGGCACTCGGTCCCCAGCTGGCCTCTCGACCAGCACCCCCGCACAAGGTCGAGGAAGTATTCAAATACCTCTTCACCCTTGATGCCCTCTCTGACGATGAATTCCTGATCTACCGCCGTCGGGAATACCCCTCGTTGATCATGCTCCCCTCGTCAGCGTGGAGCACGGAGGAAGATGCCGACCTTCGTCAATCCTGGGGGTCTTTCGTGCTTGCCCGGGACCTCCCCCTTGGCTGCGATGCCCGCCGAGCCAGCTGGGAGGTCTACCATCCCAACTTTACCGCCCGGCAACTCGACTACCTTCAAGGCTGCCTGGTCCCCCTTCTCACATCTCGCACTCTCCTGAGCCGAGGACGCATCTCCGGCTCCTCAGAAAAGGAATGTAAAGACGCAAGGAGGGAATTTCAAGAACAATGCCAGAAACTTCGTCTTCGACCGGTCATCCCCGAATCCCTCAGCACCGACACCTTCGGCGATTGGTGGGAAGAGTGCACTTAACAATTTTTTGGCGCACCAGTCGAAGATGTCATAAGCAGACTCTTAGGCAACCGCCCGAATAAGACCCCGGCTCTCCCGCCTAAAGAAGCAGCCCAAGGTATATGGCTATTTTCACTTTGCTTTTGAGAAAAATCATTATAACTTTACTGACTCGCTCCTATCTTTTCCCAGGCAGCCGAGCGCCGAAGAAAGTAGAGGTGGTGGCTGCCGCTGCGGCCAAGAAGAAATCAATTCTCTCAAGGCCAAGCAATTGACCTTGACAAGAGCCCGAGACAGCAGCAGTTGCCGCTCATCCCCCCAAGTGTGTCAAGAAATTGGCAAAGAAAGGGGAACAGAAGGTTCATGTCATTGATAGCCAAACGACGGGATCAGTCGCAGCTGACGTCTCTCCCTCCATCGGCACCGAGGCAGTCGTACGGCGGGAACAAACTGGTCAAACACCCGAGGCTCAATCTGAGCCACAAGTCGCGGTCGAATTGGCAGTTGCTCAGCTAGCCGAGAATACGGCATCTCCGGCCCCGGCCGAACCGGCTGCTTCGCCGGTTGAGAGAACGGCCACGTCTGAACCGACCGCGGCCCCTGTCTTGGAATAGGCTACTGCAGCGACGAGAGGAACTCCCTCTAAGGCTCCGAGACAGTCGGCAGTCATCATGGAGGTATATTAATGCAGTATTAACTCCTTTTTACTCGACCAACTTTGAGCAATTCTAACCACCTTGGTTTCAAGACGATGAGAGCGACAACAATCCCAACAGTCCTCCTCCGACGGTCGAGGCAGCAGTCCGGGTCGAGCCTCCTGCAGCAGCTGAAGCGGTCGGGCAGGTCGATCCTCCCGCAGTTGCACATGGGAAAGGCCTCGCCGCCGAGCTTGAAGCAACAGCGGAAACTCCGATCCACCCCTAGAACCAAGACCTCGGCATTTCTCCTCAGGAAGCCACCTCCGCCTATGTAAGCACCCTCCTCACTATTCTTTTAATCAATCTTCTGGCTTGGAACGCTAAACCAGAAAATACTAAATGTCAGGTGCCCGCGTTCTCCTTTCACCAAAAATTTTATGCGCCGAAGGGCGTTGTCTACATCTCCTGGCCACCTCAGTGGCCATCAAATGTAGATAACCTTCATCGGTCGCGTGAATTGAGAAGCATTCTAAAACACTGGGCTCGGCCATTGAGCTCTCTGGGTTCGAGCAACGATCCAGCAGACATGGCCAAAGTCTCTTCTCATTAGGTCTAAAAATTCCTTCTTAATTGATTGTCTGATGATTCGATATGTTCTGACCTTTTTGTTTCGTGTAGCCTTCATGGGAAGTCGAATTCGACGTTTTCCTCTCAGCAGCATCGGGAACTGATGGCCCTTCGGCGACCACAACTGGGTCCTCGGCCGACTCGTCTTCTCTTGTCAAGCTGCAAGAGCTTCTGTCGCTTTCGGCCTCCCAGATTCTCGAACGCAAGGGCCTCGACTCCGTCGGCGAATGCCTCAATGACCTTGCGGCTAATGGTCAGTTGAGCCCTGAAGCTATCACTCGGGCATCCTCGACCTTGGAGTAGACTCGAGGATTCTTCGGCATTTTCGAGAAAGCTCTTCGGGCCGAAGACGACCTGAAGGCCGCGTCGGGCGCTCTCGAAGCTTTCCGCCCAAAAATTGAAGCCATGAAAGCAAAGAAGAATGCTCTGGCCGACCTGTACCGTCAGATCATTGAGCTTCAAAAACAGAGATCGGCCGTGGCTTCCAAACTCGCGAAGGATTTTGAGCTGGGCGGTAAATCCTGCCTGACCGACTATGCGGCTAGCGTGAAGCGGGTCGAACAGCTCAAAATAGACAAGAGGATCCGTCAAGCCGAGGTCACTATAGGCGAAGTGAGGTGGCTGGAGCTGAAGGCCGTGCTTGAAACTCTTCTTCCCCCGTCACCCTAGACTTACTATATGTACTGACCGACCAGCTCAAGCTGTACTTGGTACTTTTTAACAAATTTTTAAATAAGAACTTTCATTCTCGCATCTCCCAAGTAGTCGGATAGTATTTCTTTAAAAATTTCCCATTGATTGGTAACTTGTGAACTGTGTCGGCTCGATCTTCAAGGTGGTATGCCCCCTTGCCGAGCACTTTATAAACGATGAACAGTCCTTCCCAATTCGGCGACCATTTGCCAAATCTAGGATCTTTAATTCCCATAGGCAACACAGTTTGCCAAACTAAGTCTCATTCACCGAATGTTTTCTGTCGAACCCGTTGGTTATAGGCTCGTTCGGTAATCTTTTTCTGTGCCATAAATAAATTGTATGCATCAAGCCGCGCTTCTTCCAAATCCTCTAACTCTTGTCTCATAGACTGACTATATTTGGCGCTAAACAAAGTACTTTGCTCGATTATTCGCAACGAATTTGTGCTTAATTCGACTGGTAGCATTACGTCGTGCTCGTAGGTTAGTGCGTACGGAGTTGTCCCAGTCGCGGACCGGAGCGATGTTCGATAAGCCCATAAAGCCTCATTCAACTTCAAATGCCACATGCCAGGCCTTTCCCCTATTATTTTTTCAAGAATACCGATCATCACCTTATTACTTGCTTCGGCCTGTCTGTTCGCCTGTGGATAGTACGGCGTGGACTGTTCAAGCCGAATTTTTAGATTCGCCGCATACTCTTTAAACCTCTCGGCTGTAAAGACCGTGCCATTGTCAGTTATGATCGTTTCTGGTATCCCGAATCTGGTCACGATATGTTCCTCCACAAAGTCGCAAACTTCTTTAGATGTTAATTCGGCATACGATTTTGCCTCGACCCACTTGGTAAAGTAATCGGTCGCCACAAGTATCCATGCATGCTTGGCAGCCCCGGAGGACGGTGTGATTTTACCGATTACGTTCATAGCCCATCCTCTAAATGGCCATGGTTTAGTGACCGAGTGCAGTGATTCGGCCGAGACTCTTTGTATAGGACCAGGAATTTGGCATTACACGTATCCCCGTGCGAACTCAATGCAATCTTTTAATATGCTTGGCCAAAAATAACCATGCCGTCGAAGCAACCATCACATTTTCCGGCCCGACTGATGAGATCCGTAAATTCCTTCATGAACTTCTGTGATTGCTCGAGCAGCTTCTTCGGGGTCGAGACATAACAATAGTAGTTCATCCTCGCCTTTTCGGTATAAGTCATTTTGATACATGACATAATTCGTGGCGTGAACCCTTGTCTTGCGGTCGTGTTTGCTATTAGGATTATCGAGATACCGCATGATAGGCTTCCTCTAATCATCTGGCATTGCCTCGACTGTGCAAACATCTATAGGGTCTTGTCGGTCCAACAACGAAGGTAATGACATGACTCTTGTGCGTATCACGTTATCGCGTCGGAGGACCTGCTGATTAACCAAGGCCGGGTATAATTGTCGTAACATAGGTATTTCCCGGCCTAGCTTGCCCCCCAGGAGTTATGCTCCGGAAGCGATTTGGGCCAGTTCGTCTGTGTCGGTATTATGAACCCGGGAGATGTGCTCAAATGTGATGCCGTCGAAGGACTCGGCCAAATAGTTTGCAATCATGTGATAGGGTGCCAGAGTACAACTCATGCATCGAAAGACCCATTGAGTTGGTTAATCACAAGCTCGAAATCACCGAGGACGAGGACACGGGCCGCTCGTAAATCATGGAGGACATGAAGGCCGATGATGAGAGCTTTATACTCGGCCTGATTATTCGTACAATCGAAATCGAGCCGAAGAGAAAAAGACCAGCGGCAGTGGTTCGGCGATTGAATGACGATGCCAACACCAGCCAAGTCTGAGGTACTAGACCCATCAAAGTACATTGTCCAGTAGTTATCGCGTGCTTCAACCATGCCGATTTCGACGTCATTGCCCCCGACATCATATGGGGAGGGATGTTGGGCAAAAAAATCGGCTAAAGCTTGACCTTTAACGACTTTCTGAGGCACGTACTGCAAACTGAACTCTGACAACGCCATTGTCCATTTCCCGATTCGGCTTTTTACTATGGGCCGTGTTAGCATCTAACGGATAACATCGGTTTGGGCGATGACTTGCGTGACTGACGGAAGCATGTAATGACGGAGTTTTGTAGTGGCGAAGAACAAAGCCAAGCAAAGCTTCTCGACAGGTGAATAATTGATCTCGGGTGCATTCAGACCCCGATTGAGATAAAAGATAGCCTATTCGCGGCCGGCCTCGTTGTCTTGAGCGAGGAGGTAGCCAATAGACTCTTCGGCCGCTGAAATATACAGCTTTAGAGGCTTACCGCGCCGAGGTGGTGCGAGAACTGACAGCGTGGTGAGGGAAACCTTGGTTTGTGTAAAAGCCGCTTGATGCTCTTCGCCCCACTTAAACTGATCCGAGTCCTTTAATTTCAAAAGCGTAGAGAACGCCTTCATTTTTCCCGCCGAATTAGATATAAAACGACGGAGAAAATTTATCTTGTCGAGTAAGGACTGCAATTGCTTCTTTGTCATTGGGGGCGGGGCAGCAGTGATTGCGCATGCCTTGTTTTCGTCCACCTCAATTCCTCGATGATGCACAAGGAAGCCTAAAAAGTTACCGATCGATACGCCGAATGCGCACTTAGCCGGGTTCATCTTCAGATTATGCCGTCGCATGCGAAGGAAAGCTTGCCGAAGATCATCTAAACGTGTTCGAGCGCTTTTCGACTTAACCACCACGTCATCGATGTACACCTCCACTATTATGCCAATCAAGTCATGGAAGATGGCGTTCATGGCACGCTGGTATGTGGCCCTAGCGTTTTTAAGGCCAAATGGCATAACCACCCACTTGAATGTTCCAAGTGCCCCCGGGCAACGAAACGCAGTTTTATGAACATCGGCCTCGGCGATAAAGATCTGGTTATAACCGGCATGGCCATCCATGAAAGACATCATGTCATGAGTAGCTGCGGCGTCAATCAATAAATCTGAGATCGGCATGGGATATTCGTCCTTGGGGGTTACCAGATTCAAATTACGAAAATCAATACAAATGCGTAAGGCATCGCTTTTCTTCAGGACCGGCACGGTATTTGCTAACCATTCGACATATCAGGCAGTTTGAATAAACCCGGCGTTTAAAAGTCGAACCAGTTCTTCTTTTATGCCGAGTTGAACTTCGGTTGAGAATCATCGAGGAGGTTGGCGAAAAGGCTTGCAACCGGGTTTGATGCGTAATTCATGCTCAACGAGGGTTCGGTTAAGGCCATGCATCTCGTGATAACTCCAAGCGAAACAATCCTTAAATTTTCCAAGCAACTTGCAGAGTTCGGTCTTAGTATTCTGGGGTAACAAAGCACTGATGAACAATGGCCGAGGGTTATCAGCCGTTCCCATATTTATTTCGTCCAATGGGTCTTTGACTTGGGGCCGGCTATCCTCGAGTTTGGCCGGTGCAGCCTGGATTTTGTAGAGATACAAAACAGGGCCATTGTCGCATTCGGTAAGGAATTCCACGAGGTTGACGCCCGAATCTGGTTGTTGGGAGATTGCGTACCAATGAGCCAGCAAACGTTCCATGGTTGATGAATCGGCTGGGTGAACCACGACTGTTTTGCCATCCCAAAAGACAAGAACTTGATATAGCGATGAGGGGATACAACTGGTTTGGTGGATCCAATCCCGTCCGAGCAACGCATTGTATTCGGTTTTGGAGTCAACTATAAAGAAAGCGGTCATGTGGTTGCGACCTGCGACGGTCACCTCTAATGGGAAAACTCCTTTGGTTTGGGATTTGTCACCAACGAAACTGCTCACGGTAATCCCTGATGGTATGAGCTTGTCGTTAGAACGACGTAACGCCCTCATGACTGTCACAGGCATGATATTGACTGTTGCTCCGCAGTCAATGAAAATTTTGGGCACTGGGTATCCCTCGATATGAGCCGTAACATATAACGGCTTTAGGTGATGGAGATTAGCCGATGACGAACGAGAAAATAATTCGACGAGAGCTGCCTTGAGGTTATCTTCTTTTGTCGCTGACTCGACTTTGGCAGGGAGTACGAAATCAGCCTGGGTAGCCTCTTCGGCCACTACGTCGCCATCTAGGAAGTTAGGTTGGGACGTGCGTGGCTGAAAATCTGCAGGCAGAACATGGACCATACTGATTTCCATGTTGTCGAGGACCGAATGACCCATCGGTCTAGTGTCTCCTTCCTCTGACGGTCCGTTTGTCGAGCTTTTCTCCTCCGGACTTCTGTCATGGACAGTATCTGGGTTGACTTCATCGACCGTTGCCAGGGTGTGTTCTTGCAAGGCATCTTGGAGGATATCTTTCTGTTGGTCGATGGGCTCAGACTCATTGAGAACCACAACAGGGTCTGGGACTTGCGTTGTGTTGTGAGTCTGATCTTGATACATAATGCGGGCGTCCCTGATGTCTGGGTAGGCATTTAAGCGTTCCACGCGCTTCGCTTTATCGGCCGTAAGGTCGAAAAGAGAAACGATCGAAAAGACTTCGAAGTGGTATCGCAAGTGCTGGAGATCTTCCAGAGAAAAGGGAAGCTCGCTCGTCTCGATATCAGTATATGGTTCGACGTCAAAATCGAGGACTCGAGCCTCTCGTATGTGCTGGAACCTAGCTTTCAACCCTAGGTCCGAATTCTATTGAATGATTCGCTCGATATCAGGACAAGCTAGAACGAGATCAATCGTATCTTGGCATGATCAATCGTATCTTGGCATGCCTTCGGCAAACCGTACAGATCGTTGGCCGAATGTTTTTTGTGAAACTTTCGCATATACTCCAATGCCTCTCCGAGGAACGATGGATGTAGGTTCCGTCTAACCTTGATCAAAGGCTCCTGTATAGGTAGCAGGGAAAGTTTGCTCTCGGCTTCCTCCTTGAAATGTTCGAGACGCGCCTTCATTTCCCCGGTTCGAAGGAGAAGTTTGATTCGCTTATCAGCCTCCTCAAATATGGTTTCCACATCAGGGTTGATCACTTGTCTCTCTTGGAGCAACTCCGTCATGATGGTCGGGGGTTGTTGCTCATCATAGCTGCTAGTTTGATTCTTCGGCCGCTACTTGGGGGCTGAAGTTTCCTAAGTTGCTTGTCGGCGGACCATGCAGTCTATTCTTTGGCGCCGACGCTTCTGTGATTTGGACAATGCAGTATACACACCTTTAGGGGAATGATAGGTGTACCAACGTTGATCACGCGATTCGGGAGGCTTGAAGGTTTTCTACTTTGCCGAAGAGTTCGAGTTGCTAGAACTCCGTGCGTAATAATCCTCGTTATAGAATGGTGCATCGAAGTCCAGACGTCGTCTAACTGGGGGTAGCTCGGTCGGCCGCGTTTTGGGGCCGAGTCTATTGAAAACTCCCTGTCGTTGGCCTGTACTGAGTGTCTTCTGAGGTGTTGGGGCCGTGTCTGTCTTAACTTGAAACAGCCTTCTGTTTGGCTCCACGTCGATGTTTGCCTTACACCGACTGCACAAAATTGCTGATTTATCTTCTTCCTCGGCGCTGGAGTCGGTCATAGGTTCGATGATAGCCGGTCCTGAAAGAACTTTGGGCGGCTCGTTCGAGAATAAATCTATCTTGAGCCGTGGCTGAGAACTTTTCGTTCAGATGTGTTGTACTGGGATGAAATCAGCCGTCTTTTTCCCTTTGTCCCTAGGTAGACGGGCATCTACCATATTAACCGTCGCTGTAGGAAACAGGTCGGTATCAACGCTCATTTTCTTGTCTGGAAACTTGAGCTTGCCGTTATCGATCTAGCTTTGAACGGCATCTCGAAATATGACACAGTTGTTTGTCGTGTGTTTATTTGAATTATGGTACTTGCAATATGTTTTTCCTTTCAATTTTTTGGCCCTAGGAATGTTATGCCCAGGCTGAAGTTTGATGATTTTGGCAAGCACCAGTTGGTCGAAGATGGCGTCGGCCTTAGTGATGTCAAAAGTATAAACCTTTGATGTCTTGGTAGTAAATTCTTCAGTGGCCGAGCGAGTTTTCACATCCTTAGGATTGGCGTACGTCAATGCTTTGCAAACATACGGCTTATCGATGACTATCTCGGCCGCATCAATATTAGCATACTCTTCAGGTTCGGTCGAGGCATAGCTAACCGTGGGGTTTTTATAGATGGTTCCTCGGGATGGAGACTTTGAGACTTTTTCCTCTCGGAGCAGGTAGTCATATTGCTCAACGTGTTGAGCCAACTCAAACATGTCTCGGAAGTTTGCCCCCAAGAATTTCTTCTTGTACTCCACGTCAAGCCCATTCAAGGCTAGTCTAACAAATTCAACTTTAGGAAGGGGTAGCCGGCACCAATTTCTTGCTGACTTAAACCTGGTTAGGTAATCCATTGGCGACTCATCTGATGCTTGAGCCATCCTAGCTAATGATGAAATCGACATTTCCATCCCTGGCCGATAGAATTGCTCGTGAAATTTTTCGGCTAACTCCTCCCAGCTCTGGATGGAGTTTGGTGGGAGATTGATGTATCATGCGAAGGCCGAGCCTGTCAATGAGAAGTTGAATAGCCGCAATTTATGGAGATCACTGTTAACGTCGCCGCATTGAGCGGTAAACCGGGCCACATGTTCTAACGAGGACAAAGACGACTCTCCGGCAAACAGACTGAAATCTGGGATTTTAAAACCTTTGGGATATTCAAATTTTTCGACATAGGCAGGGTACGGGTGGATGAATTTTGGGAATTTCGGCCCTTTTTTCAAGGCCGAATCGATCATCCTCTGGATCTCGGTCGCACCGATAGATGTCGCCTCTACTTTCTGGTCAGATCCATCCGCTCTACTGCTCGATCCTCCTTTCTTTTCCAGGTCAATTGGCTTGAGCCGAGCAGGCACTGGCTCGGCCCGTGTTATCGGTAAATGATCGTTCTTTAGTGGCCATTGCCGAAAATGATCGGCGGGTTTATCTTCACAGATCTTGTGTACCAGCATTTCAAGCAATCTGGTGTGTGTTTCATTAGTACTACTTATTACCTCGTGCAGACTGTCTATTCCTCGGCTGAATACCTGTTCGACCTGCAGAGATTGTTCATCTAGTCGTCTTCGGAAAAACGACCTTGTTGGTGGATCAGCGCCTTCACCACCATTTTTGTCGTAGTCATCCACTACTACCTCATTGAAAATGGATGCGGTTTTGTTGAGGGCCTCTGCAATACGAGGCTGACCGCCGAGGCCAGCTTCATTTTCTCGGCGTGTCGTGCTTGCGGACTCTCGTGTCGCGATAACAATGGGGTTTTGTGTCTGCGGTACCGACAAATCAGTCGTCGATTTTCCCATAACTGCTTTCTTCTTGATTGATCGTGTCTCAGTTGGCATGAACTTCGTAGTTTAGCACTGGTCCCACTGGGCGTGCCAAAATGTTGACCCTAAAAACTACCAAGCCTACGTGGCGCGCAGGCCGAGTAACTAATAAGCTAACTACGTCCTTCGGTTGTGTGCGGGGCGTGCCAACTCGTCGGCCGAGCTCGGCCGAGGAGTAAAATTTGTTGATGTTGTGCTGAGCGCACGGCTGACTTCTGCGTCTTGCCATTGCGGCCGAGGAAGGAACTTGACTCGGCTCTTGGATTCTAAAGCCTGAAGACAAGGCTACTAATTATACGAAGTTCACAAATCGTCGTCGTCAGATTCGGTCACGGTGATAGTATTCGTCAGAGTAAACTCACGCCGAATTGACACCAAGGTGTAAGGGCACAAATACTCAAAGCGGATGTATGTCTTGATGGTGAATGTGGTTCGGCCGTCAGAATGCCGAACTCTTAAGCCAACTTGTGAGTATCCGATCATGCAACTCGGCGTTCAATGTGCCGAGCCCTAGTAAACTGTAACACCTCACTTCGCCGAGAAGGCTAATGAGATGACCTCCACCAATAAGGATTCGAGAATCCTTCTCGACCGAGACTTGGATAGGTAACCAGTCGGCCCCTTTGCAGTGCTGTTTATCCAAACAGAAAGTGCTCCGCGGTCGGCTGATTCTACGGCGATAGTGCTGTTTATCCAAACTGAAGATGTGTTGGCGAAAAGGAAAATAAAAATCTCAAGGTTGTTGAGAGGTTTCGCATAGAGCGAGGGTTTGCGCAGGGCAGATTTGTGTGTTGAGTTGGAGAGGCTTTGAATGGTGCCACTGCCTCTGTATTTATAGAAGTATCTCTGCAATCAAGTCCAAGTCATACTCGGATTAGGACTCCTCATTTTGATCCAAAACTACCTCGATTAATCCTTCTTCAATCAGGACTTTGAACCTAGCCTTTATCACGCCGCACACATCTCCATATCTGTCAACCTCATCCTCGCCGAGACCCCTTAATGCATCAGGATTCATGCTATCTGTAGGACTCTGCCTGCTTCGCCTTTATCCAAACAGCCCTCTTCCTGACCAGACCTGGCCGATCTCGGCCCATGGGCTAAATAACCCACAAGCTTCCAAATAGAACTTTCCAGGCCGAGAACAATTCTAATTCGGCCCAAACTGATATTTTGGGCCTAAACACTATCCCAGCAGAGTTCTTTCTGTCCACTCCCACCTTACTTAGCCGCCTCTGCTATGCTTTCTACCCATGAAATAAAAAATTTCTCCCTCAACCGTTTCCATTTCAAACACCATCCCCAAACACGTCCAAGTGAAGCATGCGTCTTTGCCTTGGACTCGGCGCCACATAGAAATAGAAGTCAAATTTTTGTGAAATTATGTACCATGTTAGTATGTACTTTGGGGACTCAGCCACCCATATAGCACAACATAACAGATAAACAAGGGGTTCTATAATATGTCAATAGCAAATATATCTTTCAGCAGAGGTGCGATGCAACCTACAACGACTGACTTCTATATTGTACATGAAACAAAAGCGATCATGTTTAATTGGTTAGCAGGGCCTAATAGAACTTCGTACTAAATGCTCTCTCTCTCTCTCTCTCTCTCTTGGTAGAAATTTTTTGTTGAGACTGGAACACAGTGATATATTACGTGTTTTTATAGAAGTGATGAAAACTTTATTTTTTTAGAGAACTGTTATTAGCACTTCAAAAATTTTATTCTGCACTCCTCACAAATGTTATTTTCTTTCTAATTATAGAAAGGTTCGAGTGCAAAATGAGATTTTTAGAGTGCCAATAACAATTCAAATTTTTTTAGGTATTCCTCTTCATTTGTAAGTGAGAGATCTTAGGTTCGATTCTCGCCAAAGGCGAATTTGAACTACATTATTGCTACCCAATTGTGAGGCTATGCTCACTCATTCCTCTTAGTGTAGATATTATCGTTTGTTAAAAAAGATATTAAGGGTGCGTTTGTTACACCGGACTATGTCGGACTGAACTAGCTTCAAGGACTAAGCTGGTTTGGCTTGGCATGGACTAAGTAGGATAAGAATAATGAAACGTTTGATGCAGTGTTGGACTAATCTGCGGACTAAATTATTTTCAGACACAAATATTTCTTTTATTATTTTCTAATTAATTTATTAGTATTTTATTATTATTAATGTCACTCTTTTTGGCTGACTACTCTCTTCCCCTCGCTCTGCTTTCCTTTTCCTTTTCTTTATCTTCTTCACATCCAGAGAATTCCCTTCCTTTCTCTTCTTCGACAAGCTTCAATCCCTGCTCCGCCGTCCTTTTCCTCCTTCAATTACTCTTGGTTTGACAAAAATTCCAACTCTTTCGATCCCTCCAGTCCTATCCACAAACCATTCTTCCTATTCATGTCAAATAACAAAAGACCCTTCGTGCTTGACGGACTGGCGCTGGGGGTGGGTTGGGTTTGGCGACGGTGTGACCGACCAAGACAATGAACTCTTGGACCCTAGACCTTTGGAAGTAGCCGAAGTGACTGATATGAGAGGCGTTGGTGATCGAGTTAGATTCGTCTTGATTTCACTTAAGGAGCAGCAAGGCTGTGATTTTCATCTTCCTGATTTGGTATACACTAGTGTAATCACTGTCTACAGGCTGGTGGGGGAATTAGGAAAGAAACTGACCCGTTATTAGGAAAGAAATGAAGCAGCTGTTGGGATGCGAAGGAGAGGAAACAAAGGTCTTAGTAGTACCGACGTTTTTGGGGGACTCAGCTAAGACTTCTTATACCTCGTTTTTTGCTAAGACCTCTTATACTTCGTTTGGTACATCAGAAAAAATACAGGATAGTACTAATAATACTGAGTTCGATGTTTGGTGTTCTTACGTATTAAATAGTCATTGAATTAATAATCCAGCCCATCCATTTTATCCGGTTCATGCTTGCTTAATTATACTCCCCTAGAACACAGTATTATTTAGTCGGGGAAGTAGAAAACACGCTTCTCTTGCTTTCTCTGTCTCCCTTGCATCGCTCGATCTCTCATCTCCTCCTATTTTTCTTCTTCTCTCTGTTCCGCCGTCCTCTTCCTCTTTTTCTTGCAATTTTTCTTTTTCTTCTTCTCTATCGGTTTCTGCCCTCCTCCATCTATTTTTCTTGCAATCTTTCTTCTTCTTCTCTATCAGTTTCTATCGTCCTCCATATACTTTTCTTGCAATTTCCTTTCAATTAATTGAATTTGGTTATTGTTCTCTCTAACTTTGCAATTGATTATAATTTTTTCTATTAATTAAAATTTTAGGGTTTGTCAGTTTTCAGATCTGAAAAAAATTGACCTGTATATTTTTTTATTCATTGTGCGCCCATTCCCCTGACAGAAGAACACTACCCACTTGGTTTGTTTTATGGGTCGAATCGTTGAAAAAAATCAATTTGGTTGAGTTTTTGGCAAGAATTGCTAAGATCCTGAGTTAGATATGTTGAAAATTCGTAGAGAGTTGCAGAAAAGGATTGGGCAATTTTTCCCAACTTCTTGAGCTTTTTGGTGAATTGGGGTATTTATTATCTCTGTGTTAATCCGCTAAATGGGTTTAATTTTGGTTGGTGTGGATTATAACCTTCTGAATTTCTCTCTCCTTTTTCTTTTGAGCTTTTTGGTGAATTTGGTTATTATCTCGGTTGAAACTCTTGAGTATGAGTACCACTTGGAAGGAGATGAATTCATTTGAAGTGGACTTATTGATTTCTACTCTTCTTTGGGTTTATCAGATTATGCCTGGAGATGCTTTAATTTAACTACTCCTAGGCATCCATTGTCATGCCCCGATCCCGACATACATTCACGATCGACACGTGACGTCATCAAATACACGTATATCTAATTTACCTTGCCTCCGTGCTATAAACAAAGCACAACTCAAGTCCTAATTTCGTAGTAATTTTTCATATGCTTTATGGCTGCATCTAACTTCCTCGTTAGACTGCCTACGTACCTTAAGTAGGGATCAAGCCATTCGTAGTTCACTATTCACTAAACTCCGACACTTATCCCAGTACGTTCTAATAGAAAAGCGTATCATTTCTCAATCAATTATTTGGATTTGACAAGCATGAATTAATCGATACAAGCTACATCACGAACCCACATGACATTTAAGATTTCTATTCCATCAATCATACAATCACTATGTTTTCAACACAATATCACAATTCGAGCATGTAACATATCAAAGGATCAACCAAGCACAATATTGTTTTCTGACCACATTGATGAACTAATCTAATCATATTAATAACTATCATATCCAACATCATTCCACGATCACTTCAATTAACCAATTCCATGCATCAAGGAGGCACGTTATTAACATTTAATGACGTTAATCAATCAACAAGATCATGTGTCACCTCACAAAAATTTAATAAAAGAAGTTTATACAATTCCCCACTTAGATTATAAATAATAACATGGTAAATTTAATTTATAAACTCAATGCCAACTGTGAGTAATTATTATTCACTCGAACATTCATCACATAGACCACTATGTCTTAACATAATACCACAATTCAAGCATGTAGCACCTCAAGGAACATTTAACGAAGCACAATAATATTCTCTAGTCATATTGATCAACACGTCTAATCATAATGCCGACAATCACATCCAACATTATTCCATAATCACATCAATCAATAACACATACCATACACCGAAATGCAGGGCTAGAACAACACAGTTCGGCCGAAGCCTACATAAGTAACCAAATAGGAAATGGCCCCATATCGCAGATAACCAAGCAAAGCCACCCCTGAGCAGTAATCAAGTAGGCAGTGACCCCCTATCGCGGATTAACCAAGCAAAGTCACTCATACGCATCTGTTAGGCAGTGATCACCTATCGCGGATTAACCAAGCATGATCACCCCTAAGTGTGTATGGCTATACCAAAGATATAAGGATCGCCTATTGCGGATTAACCAAGCACGATCCATAAATAGTGTGGCCCCCTATCTCAGATTAACCAAGCAGTAACCAAACTGGAAGTGGCCCCTGTCGTGGATTAACCAAGCAGAGCCACCCCTGAGCAGTAATCAAGTAGGCAGTGACCCCCTATCACGGATTAACCAAGCAGAGTCACTCATACACATCTGTTAGGCAGTGATCACCTATCGCGGATTAACCAAGCATGATCACCCCTAAGTGTGTACGGTCATACAAAAAATATAAGGATCGCCTATCGCGGATTAACCAAGCACGATCCATAAATAGTATGGTCCCCTATCACGGATTAACCAAGCAGGATCATCCATGTACCACTGCTACATGGTGCTGACTCGGTGTCACCTAACCTCGTGACACTAGGGAAATGGTCCTCTACTAACCCTCCCATTTCAACACATCACACCAATCATGCAAATCAACCACATTTCAATTATGCACGTCAAATCACATTTCATAAGTGTTTTCAATCCACAATCAAATCACATTTTATGAACGTAGATCGATGGCAATAAAATAAACTAACAATTCAATAGAAATCACATTCATTAAAGTCACTCGCTACCCAACATAGGCCCATTAAACTTCACTTAGTCTCTAGTAGTACGAATTTAGTGTTTAGAAACAATTCTAAACATGTTGACAAAAGTCAACTCTCAGTCAACTGTGGGGTCCACAACCCTAGTAATCTAATCCGAAAGATCCATGTATTAGATTTCTAATCCATAACTTCTCAAGAGTCTCAATAATCTTCTAGAACAACATACTAAAATTTAATTTCGATCCATCGGTTGAATCTCCGCCAATCACAAATTCAAGTGGCGGTCAACGTTTGATTTTACAAACTTAGAAATCCAATTCGGGAAGATCCGTAAGTCGGATTCCCGATCTGTAAGTTCCTAATCTTCTCAAATATTATGTACTATTATGTATTTAAGTTTGGTGATGATCCAACGGTCGAATCATCAATTCATATTATAACCAAATAATGACCGAAAAGGCGATCAACTATGAAACTACGTTAAAACATCGAAATTTCACTAAACGGATGCTAAATATGGAATCGAGCATCAAAATTAGCCTAAGATGGTCAGGTGGGGTCTCAGCCCACGCCGCCGCTAGCACACGGCGGCCGGCCGCCCCGACTCGCCGGAAAATTCAACTATTTCCAAAAGTTACCAAATTTTACAGGACGGAAAATTCAATGAGTGGAGTAATTTTCATACCTGGGCCGAAGTCTAATTCGGCTGGGAAACGCCTGAAATCACCCTTGGACCACCGGAAACCTTAGGAATGGGTGTGCTTCGGTTCGACCTCCATATGCGCTCCGACGCCTCCACCACTACTTGAGCTTTGTTCCTGGGGTTGAGGGGAGTCTATTGGTGGTGGTGATTGACGGTAATCATTGTCAGAATCACCAAAAAAAGGAGAAAACTCTCGGCACCTTATGGCTTCGACCTGAAAAAATGAGTGAGAAAATGGGAAATCTAACAACACCAAGATGTTGGTCTCGTCAAGAGCTTTCCATGGACACCAAGATCACCCAAAACGGAAGTCGGATGAGGGAGATCCCGTCGGGTAAAAAATGGTGGTTCGCGGGTCAAAAATGACCCAACTTGGGTCTCTTTCCTTTCCTCTCCTTGGTCTCCCTCATTTCTCTCCTTTTTCCTCTCTCTCTCTTGTTGCCATCTGGCAGTTTCCAGTTTCCCCTTATTTTTATTTTTACATAACTAAAACACCTCTAATTTCTTCGTTTCAACTCCGATTTGCGAACGGTTTTCGCCTACGCGCTCGTAGGCTTGAGCTCAATTAAAAAACATTAGGAGTGACCCCCAAAGGTCTACGGATTTAAAATAATTATTTTCAAAAATTCAAACTTTTTAATTTGTTTAATTAAATCTAAATTCAAATAAATTAATATAAATTCCTGAAAATAATATAAAATCTCGTTATTACAAATACATAGATTGCCATAGTGAAATCCATAAACGGGATTTCACAGTAACGGTCCTCTACTAGCCCTCACGTTTATCAAACATTCAAATATATATATTTTAAAACACAATTCATAAATTGTTCAAATAGCCAAGTCACATAACATTTCATAAAGTAGATCGATGACAAACTTTATACAAACAATTATTTAGCAAAAAACATAATTTAGAAATCCATGTTGTATCCACAAAGTAGACTAGCACGAGAAGTTTTTCAGGGTAATAACTATAACACATATATTAAAGTCACTCACTAACCAATGGCCCACTAGACTTCATTAGTCTCTAGTAGTACGAATTTAGTGTTTAGAAACGATTCTAAACATGTTGACAAAAGTCAACTCTCAGTCAATGGTGGGGTCCACAATCCTAGTAATCTAAACCGAAAGATCCGCCTAGCAGATTTATGATCCGTAACTTTCCAAGAGTCTCACTACTCTTCTAGAACAACATACTAAAATTTCATTACTATCCATCGGTTGGATCTTCGCCAATCGCAAATTGGCGGTCAACGTTTGATTTTACGAACTTAGAAATCCAATTCGAGAAGATCCGTACGTTGGATTCCCGATCCGTAAGTTCCTAATGTCCTCAAATATTATGTACTATTACGTATTTAAGTTTGATGTTGATCCAACGGTTGGATTGTCAATTCATATAATGACTCCGTGGCGGCCAACTAGGTGGTCAACTACAAAACTATATTAAAATATTGGAATTTCACTAAACGGATGTCAAATATGAAATCGAGGCATCAAAATTAGCCTAGGATGGTTAGGTGGGGTCTCGGCCCATGTGCTGCAGCCATGCGCCGGCCGGCCGTCCCGACTCGCCGGAAAATCCAAGTAATTCCAAAAATTACCAAAATTCATAGAATTGTAGATCTTAATGAGGGGAGTAATTTTCATACCAAAACCGAAGTCCAATTCAGCAAGGAAGTAGCTTGAACATGCCTCGATCCGCCAGAACCCTAGAATTTGGGTGTCCTCGATTCGACCTCTATACAAGCTCCGACGCCTCCTCCATTGCTTGGGCTTTGTTCCTGGGGTTGAGGGGAGCCTTTTGGTGGTGGTGGTTGACGGAGTTACCTTCGGGAATGGTTGATCGCCGCCGAGGAACCACCACACACCTACTGGTGCAATTCTTCATAATCCCGAGCCCAATCTCATCGAATTTGGTGTGGAAATGGTAGAGGGAGGGTCGAGATGATGATTGGGAGTGGTGGATCGGCTCAATTCGTCGGAAAAACGATGAATTTCACCGAAAAAAATCGCTGGGTCGCGGGTCGAAGGGGGACCAGTTCAATTCCCCTCCTTCTCCTTCTCCCTCATTTCCCCTCATTTCTTCTCTCCCATTGGCCACCCTTCTTTCTCTCTTTCTCTTCTCTTCATTACCCGAACCCTCTCCCCCTTTCCCTCATTTTCTCTCCTCACATTTTCATCCCAATCGTCCATCTCTCTCCTTTCTCTTCTTTCTTTTCTATCCCAGCCACACACGTGGCACAATCTCAGTGCTCCAGAAAATCTGGAGCCTTCTAGAGAAGGTTAAAATTACAAAAATGTCCCTGATTTTAAACATTAATAACTCATTCGTTATAACTCAGTTTCACGAACGATTTGCGCCTACGCGTTTGTGAAATCGAGCTCTATCCAATTACACTTAATGTGACCCCGTCAGGTCCACGAATTTTTAATGATTATTTTCAAAAATTCAAACTTTTTAATTAGTTTAATTAAAATCTAAAATTCACATAAATTAATATAAATTGCCGAAAATAATATAAAATCTCATTAATACAAATACGTAAATTATAATAGTGAAATCCAGGAACGAGATTTCACATCCATGATTGTAGGATATATCCAAAATGGGGAAATTGAAAGTTCATTTGATTTATTTTATAGAATCTTGGCATTTGGAATGAAGCATGACAAATTCGATAATGTGAGCATGCTGGGTGCGGTGTATAAATAATATGGTGATTTAACTGTATCAGAGTACCAAATACAGCGTAAATAATATGGTCATTAGTCTGATGTTGCATCAAACGTCCGAATAATTTAGTTAGTACTATTCAATGACTATTTATCCTATCCGACTGAAATAATCAATACAGTCTGAGCTGCCAAACGAGAAGCTACTTAGTCCACACGAGTTCAGTTTAGTCCCATTAAACTCAGCCCATGCACGGAACAAATGCTGGACTAGACTAATAAATAGTCTAGTCTAGTCCAGTGAAAGCTAGTGAGGCCAAACAAACGCCTCCTAACTTTTTAACACACATATCTCACTATTTTTATAATGACACGTGATATATCACCCCGTATACCGGTCACAAAAAAAAATCTCTACTAGATATCTTATGGAGGAGACAATTTTCTAGGAGCCCAGTGCACAAGACAGCTGGAATTCCCACCTATAAGAGCAGTTCCACCGTTGAAAACCCTCCCCCAGGCTATTCACTATTTAATCCACTCAATGAACAGTAACTGCCTTTTGCATCTCTACCGTTGCACTTGAATAGCCATGGCAATACGCAATAAAATATTATTATTATTTTTTATTTATAATTAATATTATATTATTTAATTTGTATAAATTAATATTATATTATTAATTTATCTTTTCCAATCTCTTCCCGAAACTTCTACCATTTTTGTTTTCTTCTTCCTTCCCACTCTCTCACTCCCTTCTCCCTCATTGTCTTCCTTTTTTTATCCCGCCAACCGTCTCCCTCCCCGCTCTCTTTTTCTCCCCCATTTCTCCATGTTTTCTTCCTTAAAGGAGGAAGCTGCGGATTTTGCACCTGATTTGGATCGAAAGACCATCAGATCTTTCTTGTTCCTCAAAGCAAAGAGAGAGCAGTACCGAACCCACTCGCCTCCCGCCATGTCTAAACCCGCTGACGTGTCCTTCTTCCTCCTCCTGGTCCTCTGTAGCCAGGCCCACGGAGGCCGCCTGTTCATTTCTGACTTTAACCAATCAACGTCATTCGATCTGATCTCCGATGGAGTCCACCACCACCACTGGTCCCACACCTTCGCGCCCTACCTCACTCTCAAGAATGCCCTCTCGGCAGAGGATTCCACCTGCGAACAGACCTATGGGTTCCTGCCCTGCACCATCACCGTGATCGGTAACCTCTTCCTGATTCTGGTGTTCTCCCTCGAGGGTTCCGGTGACCCATGTTTTAAATCGTGGCTAACGTCAGCCTTCTGTCACGTGGCCTTCGGGCTGGCAACTCCTGCCGGGCCTCTTCCTCGGGCCTACTCGGGGTCCCTCGCTGGCACACGCTGGACCTGCTTGCTCGGGCTTTCTGGCCCTGTTCACGCCCCTGTCCCTCAGGCTCTAGCACATGCTGGAGCTGCTTTAAGTATCTGACACCTATCTTTGTCCAAAAAATAAAGTATCTGACATGACGTCATCTTCTTAAACGACTCAATCCTTAAATCATTTTTTTTCAGAATATAATTAAAATTAATTTTAAAAAAAAATCAATAAAGAAAACCGGCAAATAACTGAAATTACCCTGATCCTAGAACCCTCCTCCGCCCCACCCCACCAATTCTTCCCTTCCATCACCTCTCTGTTACCCTTTATCTAATTTCTTTCTCCTTTTCTCTCTCCTTTATTTTTCTTTCTCCTCTTCCCTTCCACCGGAGAAGAACACAGAAAGGCCGACCACTTCAGCATCAATTAGATCGGGGTTGGACACACCGACTTGAGGTTGAGTTGCCGCCGAACATCGTTCGGCTTCCATGTCGAAGTAAGAGTAGAGAAATCAAGGAAAATGAGAAAGAAAAATAGGAAGAGGGAGAACAGATGGGGTGTCGCTGATCGATAAATTCGCCCGTCGGCGATTGGGGTGGGTTCTTGCTGTTGTCTGGTGGATTCTTGGCGTGGACGAGGTGGTAGTTTGTTCGCTGTGATAAGGAGTAATTTAGAAATTGTGTTTGATAAAAATTCTAATTTACATTTTTTTGATTTATAAAAACGAAAAGGACAGGTGCCAACTTTTGATTAAGATTTTAGTTTGGAAACCAAAGAGTAATTCAATTTTTAGTTTTGCATGCTACTAGAATACACGTGGCATGAGTAGAAATGAAAATGTTGCTAGATATTATAACGTCAACCCATAAGAACAAAGATTATGGAGGTTCCTGATTCTTACTTAGATGTTAAGAACAAAGATTGTGTAGAACCCGTGAAATATGAAAACCCCTGTTGAAGGCTTTCTGCAACCCTACTCAATATTGTGTAGAGAGTTTTTCATGTAAAATATCATAGTTAGTGCTGATGAACTAACCAGTTTCTTATGTCGATTGCATCCGAAAAAAATTGATCCATGGTAAATTTTCGTTTCAAAGTTTCTGTGCTCCGGGTCTGGGTACCGAGTGTGATAGTAATATTAAACAGCGTGTGTTTTTTTCTACGTTGTATACCTGTTTCTATGCTGTTTTCAACTAACTTAATCAGAAAAAATCTTTTATGCATGATTTGTTTGCTTTCTTGTTTGTTTCGGCAGGTGAACCTTTTATTAATGGCCAAGCAATGCCATATGATCCCAAGTACCATGAGAAATGGATAAGAAACAATAGTCGAGCAAATGAGAGAAACAAGTGTAGTGACGGACCTCGTAACTTTGACAGATCAAGGAACTTTGAAAGGAGAAGGGAAAATATGCAGAATCGTGATTTTCAGAATACGGGTCCATCTCCTATGCCTAATCAAGCTGGGCCAAATTCGGTACCTGGACCTATCAACATGGGTCCTCCACCCCACAACAGGGCTCCAATGTCTCCCAACATGGGTCCTTCACCCCCGAACAGGGCTCCAATGCCGTCTCCCAACATTGGTCCACCAAACAACTCCCCAGCCAAGCAACAACTGGAATTCTGGGCCACCGAACAGCTATAATTACAATCAGATACAACTACAGCCAGATGCCTCCCAATAACCCAGGAGGGATGCCACCAAACAACATGGCTCCGCCTTCTAATGCAGGATGGAATGGTCCTGGACAGAGATGCTGGAGTCAATCTTGGTCCAAACTGTTACTAAACTTGAGGCTAGTTACGGTATGATGAGTCTTGTAGGCATGTTGTAGATAAACGAGGAGGTTGCTCGAGATAGGCCGTAGGTTTTAATGTTTCTGGTCTTGCATTGATATTTCGTTTGGCATATTGCTGCGGTCGGAACCTGGTTGCCGTTTATCCGAATATGATTACATTTTCAAGGTCATATCTTATGCGATTAGTCGTGTCTTTACTTTGGTACTCAGTATGAGTTCTTTCAGGTAGTGCACATATTGACAGAAAGCAGAATGCATGGTGATCCTTGTTACATTGAACATGTTAATTTGCAGTCGTCTGTGAAGATTATGTGTTGCTATTCTTTCCTAGATTGGTTTTACATGCTATGCTCTCACATTGTGTTTGCATATTTTACAATGTCAATTTGGTAAACCCGATTCTCAGTTTGGTCCCTGAATCAAGTTTTTGACTTCTTTAGGCTATGTTTGGGGTGAGGGATTTTCAAGTCTCAAGGAATCGAGACCAAGTTTGAGGTGATTAGAAATGTGGGAGGGATATGAGAGGGATTTGCAAATTATGATTTACGAGTCATTTACAAAGCAATAACTTCGATAGCATAGGGACGTTTATTATAAAATAAAATACATAACAGAGGTTTATATTCGAAACCCTCAAACGTAACCGAGAAAAAACAAATAACTCTATTTAGCTAAGCCATCGTTTCATCCTATTCATGCGCACTGCTAACATGACATAGAGCCTATCCTGTACATTGTCTGTGAACTGAAAGTACGCATATCTCCATGTCTTCTTTACGATCAAAGAACCACATACTCCCCAGAATCCGAAAATAAACCCGAACGCAGCGGAAATATAGAACCACGGTAGTTGATGCCCATCGTCCTCATCATCTCGGTTATTCTTATCATGCGCATCAATGCGACACTCGTTTGGAAGTGGTGCACCACAAAGTTTTGGATTCCCCTCAAATGCAGAAGCTTCAAAGCTTTGGAGTTGAGTGCTTGTTGGGATTGGACCTTCGAGATTATTGTACGAGACATCAAAATTTCTTAAGAAATTAAGGCTCACCAGAGACGATGGAATTTTTCCGGACAAGTGATTCTTGGAGAGATCCAAAGCTTCTAAGTTCTTAAGGTTAGACATTTGGTCTGGAATGTTGCCAGAGAAGTTGTTGTTGCGGAGATACAAAAGTTGGAGAAGCTGCAGTTGGCCGATCTCGGACGGTATATTACCGGTAATGTTGTTGGAAGAAAGATCTATCAATGGAGCAAAGCCAGACAAGCGTAAGCCATAGGCAATTAGTACCCCGGCCGAGTTGGTACTGTAGATTGGCAATTCGAGATCATATTGGTCTGCTTGAGCTGCAATAGGTTCATGTACCAACGCCGGTACTCTACAGAGATCTTTCGGAAATTCACCTGAAATAAGGTTTATTTCCAAGCTTATATAAAAAAGCCTTGGTAGATCAGTCCCCAACCAGCTAGGAATTGTCCCTGTGATTTTGTTACTTCCCAGTGCCAAGATCTCAAGGCTCTTTAGCTTTGCTAACCATACAGGTATTTGACCGGTGAGATCACAATACGACAAGCCCAAAATTCGGAGATCTCGGAATCCATCAAAACCAACCATGTCATCGTCAGATGGCATTCCTTCACCGTTAAAGGTATTCGTAAGGAGGAGTGTTCGAAGACTTTTGCAATGCATCAATATCATCATTGCTCCCGTGACATTTTTCAATCGGTTGTGACTAAGAGAGAGGAAGGACAGAGAGTTTAACGAAAGCATCTCGGGTTGTATTTGCCCTTCTAAATTGTTCGAACTTAATCGAATTGCCTTCAGGGATCTACATGAGAAAAGGCTTGTTGGCAACTTACCAGTGAAGTTGTTCTTATACAGGTCAAGTTTGGTAAGTTGAACAAGTTTGGAGAAATTAAGCTTGGTAATGTCTCCTTCCAAGTTATTTCGTACCAAACGTAGTTCTACAAGGTTTGTGCAATTCATCAAAGAATGGGGCAACAGACCTTGTAGGTCGTTGAAATCGAGGGTTATGATTTTTAACCTGGAGAGCTTCCCCAAACGGAGAGGGAGCACTCCGCTCAATTGATTGAAGGAGAGGTCAAGGATTGCGAGGTTGGTGAGGTTGACAATTTTATCACTAATGCCTCCATATAGTGAATTCAGAGGTACTGCAACTTCTTCGAGTTTGGTAGCATTGTAGATATCTTCCGGAAGTAGCCCTGAGAGATTATTGTGACCGGCACGAAAAATTTGCAGCTTGGAACACCTCCCAAAACCGTGGTGAATGTTGCCACTGAATTGGTTTGAGGAAAAATCCAACACTCTTATCAAGGGGTTAGAATGGAGACATATAGAGGATGGGATGTACCTAGAGAAGGCATTGTTGCTGACGTTGAAACTTGTCAAATTCCAAGCATGCATGAAGAACGAAGACGGAATGAGACCATGGAAGCGATTGCTCGACAAATCGAGTGTCCGGATGTTGCTAGATGTTAGAGACAAAGGTAGCTCTCCTGAAAGAAGGTTATAGCTCAAATCAAGAATCTCAAGATGATTCAAGGACTCAAAGAGTTTATTTTCAAGTGAACCATGAAGTGAATTGCGGGAGAGATTCAAGTGGGTGAGATGCGTGAGGTTTCCAAGTGACGATGACAAGGTAAAAATAACTCCGTCGAGCCCTTTTGATGGTAAGAGCAAATGGGTGACCTGAATTTCCGGATTACAAGTGATTCCTTCCCAACTACAGCAGTTAACGGAAGTCCAATTTAAAGGAGGAGAGGATAGAGTGAGGGCGAAGGACAAGAGAGAACTACGTTCATTTTGGTTGCATGCATGGATATTTGTAGATATAATGGATGTGAATAAGAGGATTATGAGAAGGAAGCCATGAGCCATTGTGTTAGAAGGCTTGCTGCAGCTCAATGTCTTTTTGTCTTCGTGTATATATATATATATATATATATATATATATATATATATATAGTAGGATCTCGAGTCTCTGCATTTAAAAATTTGTGCTTCATTAGATGGAAAATCAGCTTTTGCAACATTAGAAAACAACCATAATTAGACATTAGAAGTCGAGGGGTCCTCCAATAACCCAACTGAGAATTTGGCAAACAAGCATAATCACACAATGCAATTTTTTTCCAACCCCTTCAATGCCTCGAATAGAGATTTTCCACTAAAGAAACCACTAACGACGATCTTCGCTCATTGGATCTACTAAAGAGAATTCAAGATTGGGGATATGATAGCAACAAAGATAATGAGATTAATTAGGCCCGAAGCACATGGAAAATTAAAAAAAAATGCTAAGTGCTTTTTCCTGGAAAGCACTTTAGTTGCTTCATGTGCTTCTTTATAAAACCACTTCAAGTAGTGCTTTTTTTTTTAAACTCACAAGTACGATTAGCTTTTTCTGTTAAACGTTGTTAAAAGCTCTTTTGGTGATCTTAAATCACTTTTAGTTACTTTAAAAACGTTGTCAAACATGCCTAGTCTTGCAAAGCCCCAACTCCAAATTAAGACAAGAGAAGTAGTTTGTGTTCTTTATCTCAAAACTTAAAACGCATATTTGACCTAGCAAAATGCCATTATTTAGCTAAAATGTTCATATATCGTAGAGAAGCAGTGAGTGTTGTTCATCTCGCCGGGTATTAGAGGTTCAAGTTGTGATAACCCGTCCTGGATTTTTACGGAACAAAAAGGTTATTTTTGTAATTTCACTACTTTTGGGATGTTTGTTTTGAAATGGGTTTGCTTTTAAACCTTAATTGGTGTGCCAAGGGACCCACTATGACATCCCACATCTACCAACGAAGAGGGGGTGATGTGCCTTATATGTACATGCCCACCTACCTATAGCACGAGGCTTTTTGGGAGCTCACTAGCTTCGGAGTTCGTCGGAACTCCGAAGTTAAGCGAGTTCGGGCGAGAGCATTCCTAAGATAGGTGACCCACTGGGAAGTTCTCGTGTGAGTTCCCAGAAACAAAACCGTAAGGGCATGGCTATGTAAAACTTATTCACTCGTAGGATTCACTTTAATTGCATACCCAAACAATTGTGGGATGCATGTATTTATAATACTTTCATGATTACAGATTGGGTTTGAAAACCCTAGATACAAGGAGCTTTCGAAATTCAAATAATACAACCAGAAGGCAAGTAAAGGATTACATCCACAGATTCAAAGTACAACAGAAGACCAAATACTAAACAGCCCTACAAACTAGGAACGGCTGAGAAGATAGGAGTTTGAACTAAATCAAACTCCACATATTTCGGGAAGACGCTAAGCAAGCTGACCTCGTCTAACAGCCCCCGGCAAGCTGACAGGCTGTGGAACAACGGGAAGCTTGGAGACAAGGAACTTGAACCGAGACGACGACAGACCTTTGGTGAACAAGTCAGCAAGTTGATCTTGTGAACAAATATAATTAACCAATAACTGACCATGAACAACCTTTTCCCTTACGTAGTGATAATCAACTTCCAAGTGTTTGGTGCGGGCATGGATGACTAGATTAGATGCCAGAGCTATGAAGGAGATATTATGACACCAAATCTAAGGACGAGCCAAATACAAATGTAGGTCCTTGAATAAAGACCTAAACCACGATAGTTCAGCAGCAGTGTATGCTAACTGCCTATACTCGGCCTCAGCACTAGACCGAGATACTGTCTTCTGCTTCTTAGAACTCCAGGAGACAAGGTTGGACCCATGATAGATACAAAAGCCACCAGTGGAATGCCGAGTATCCGGATTTCCTGCATAATCCGCATCAGAGAAGGCACTGAGTTGATTAGTTCCAGACTTATATAGAAGACCATGAGTATGCGTGGCCTTCAAATACCTCAAAATCCGCTTGACAGCCATCCAGTGAGTTGTTTTGGGAGTATGCATAAATTGGCACACTTGATTCACAGCATAGGACAGATCTGGGCGGGTTATGGTGATGTATTGTAGTGCGCCAACTACGCTGCGATACACCTCTGGTTTGTCATATGCTTCACCCACATACGCACTGAGCTTGTGACCAGATGGGACCGGGGTGGATATTGGCTTGGCTTCAGTGAATTTTGTGCGAGAGAACAGGTCTAATGCATATTTAGACTGACACAAATGCATAGCAATCCCATTATATTTGACTTCGACACCCAGAAAATAATGAAGGGGACCTAAATCTTTCATGGAAAACAATGTACCCAGGCGTTGAATCAATCTGGATATTTGATGAGGACTATTGCCGGTGATGAGTATATCATCGACATAAATTAAAAGAATCAAATGCACACCTTGTTGTCGAAACACAAACAAACTGTAGTCACATGTGGATTCCTAGAACCCGAGTTCGAGCAGAAAATCTGAGAACCTCTGGAACCAGGCCCTGGGGGCTTGTTTTAAACTGTAAATACTACGTTGAAGTTTACACACATGATTAGGAAGTTGTTGGTCAACAAAACCCGGTGGTTGGCGCATGTAAACTTCTTCTTTCAGAAACCCATGCAGAAAAGCATTTTGCACGTCCAGCTGCCGTACTGGCCATCGGTTGGATACGGCAAGACTTAAAACAAGCCTGATCGTACTATGCTTAACAACGGGACTAAAGGTCTCACTGTAGTCCACACCCACCTGTTGATGAAACCCGTTGGCGACAAGGCGAGCTTTATGTCGTTCAATCGAACCATCTGCCCGTCTCTTCAACTTGAACACCCATTTATTAGGCAACAGATTCATTTTGGGATGATAAAGGACCAAACTCCAAGTGCCACATTTCTGCAATGCATTAAATTCTTGCACCATGGCATTCCTCTACTCCTGAGACTTGACAGCTTGACTAAAACACGTTGGCTCAACAGGTAACTTGTCAACAGTTAAATGCATAACATATTTGGGATTGGGTTTATGGATTCCTGACTTGGAGCGTGTCGTAATTTCATGGTGTGAACCACTGGCATGGACAGGGATCACGGGTTCAGAAGGGACCACGACTTGCTCATCTGATGGTTGGATAGGCTGCGGGATATTGGATGACACTGGTAGGGGAGGGCAGGCTGGGGCTTCAATAGGGTTCGATCGTGTAACAGGATGAGAGACTGCGGTGACGGGGGGAACTTGTGTGGGGATGACTTCCTGGGTAAGGGAGGGCACAACCAGATTAAGGTGACAGGGTGTAGATAAACTAGGGGTGCTGGGGGTATCAAAAGTGAATAATAGGCCTGAGGCCTGAGGGTTACCTGAAGTTGTGACGTTGTCTGAGACAGATGTGAGTCCCTTAAAAGGGAATCAGTCCTCATTGAATAGGACATGGCGAGACACGTAAATGCGTCTTGTAGACAGATCCAAGCACTTGTAACCTTGGTGATTCAGTGAATACCCTAAGAAAACACATGCTTTGGATTTTTGTTGAAGTTTATTTTGAGTATAAGGCACTAACCAAGGAAAGCATTGACAACCAAACACCTTTAACATGTCATACTGTGGTTTTTTTTTGAAAGAGTTTCTCATACGAAGAGGCATAGGACAGAAGTTTAGTTGGCAAATGATTTATCAAGTAAATGGCCGTGGAGCATGCATCAAACCAAAATTTGTTGGGCATATGAGCTTGAGAAAGCATGGCGATACTTGTTTCAACAATATGCCGATGTTTGCGCTCGGCAATTCCATTTTGTTCAGGGTGTTTAGGACAAGAAAAACGTTGGGAAATGCCATGATCAGTGAGAAATTTTTGAAAGGCATGGTTTTTGTATTCGCCACCTTCATCACACTGAAGGGTTTTTATTTGCAAATTAAAGAGTTTTTCTACATTGGCCTTAAACTTAACAAAGATTTGAAACACTTCACTTTTGTTTTTCATAGGAAAAATCCAGGAATAGCGAGAGTAATCATCCACAAACAAAACATAATAACGAAAACCTTCATTTGAAATAATGGGAGAACACCACACATCAGAATGCACCAATTGCAAAGGACATTGAGAAACTGACTCAGACACTTTGAAAGGTAACTTAGTGCTCTTGCCTAAGGGACAAGACTCACAAAAGCTTACATCTGGAGTACCATGAATTGGTACCAAATTATTGGAAATTAAAAACTTAATTATAGTCTTGGCAGGGTGACCTAACCTCGCATGCCATGTATTCACTGAACACCGAAGTCCTACAAATGCAGATATTGGATGTTTGAGTTGTCCAGTGCCACATGGAAATGGATATAATCCATTCTCACATCTCCCTCGGAAAAGCATCTTCCGGGTCTTGAGGTCCTTAACAAGGAAAAATAAGGAAAGATTAATAGGTAGCAATGATTGTCTAAGGTAAACTTATGTGCAGACAAAATGTTTTGGGAGGCAGTGGGACAGTGAAGGATATTAGGCAAATCAAATGAGCAAGTTGAAGTATGTAGTATATTTGAACCATTATGAGCAATAGAAATGCCAGAGCCATTACCTACACCTCCAATAGTTTCATTACCAGTGTACTCGGTGGGGTTAGCCAGATTCTGAATGTCCGGAGTGATGTCAGCATTGGCACCTGTATCCAACAGCCAGGTACCGTTCTTTTGTTTGTTGAGAGTAATGGGAGAGGACGCCATGGCTGTGAGTTTGGTAGCTGGAATTCTGCCTTCGAACGCAGTATTCATGCGTTGATAACAATCAAGGGCCGGATGGCCTGGTTTGCCACAAATTTGGCACATAATCCTCTCACCATTAGAGCCAACTCGTTTGCTACTGCTTGGCACTGTGCGGACGTTGTTGTGGTTACGAGGTCCATTGCCTCATTGGTTAAAAAAGTTACCTCGATAGGATGAAGACGCACCTCTTCCAGTCCCTCGAGTGCGGCCACCACCTCAGCCTCGAGACGTAACAAATGCATTAATCTGGGCAGATTCTACCAAAGGAGCACTGTGTTCAGCCATGCGACGCTCAGTTGTTAACAGCAGAGCCTCTAGAGTAGGATAGGTGATAGGAGAATCACGGGCTTGAGCTGCACTGATAGTCATTTCAAATGCAGGTCCGAGATTGTTCAACACAATCTGAACAAGTTCATCATCACTCACTGGTTGCCCCGCTAGGGCAAGGTTATCAGCGATCGCGTTCATGCGATCTAGGTAATCCGCTACACTAAGATCACATTTCTTGGTCTGCATCAATTCATTGCGTAAAAACAAAATCTTGTTTTGAGAAGTGGAAGCATACCGTTGCTCGAGTGCTTCCCAAGTGGCCCGAGCAGTCCTCTTGCTCACCACGACAGACAGTACAGAAGCAGTCAAAGAGCCATTGATCCAACTGAGGATCATTTGATCCTGTTGCACCCATGCATTGTATGCAGGATCCACGTTTGTTGAACCAGACAGATACTGATAAGCTCATATTTATATATATATTACATCAAATTCACTTATCTTTTCTTAGTTAGTTCCTTATATTTTTGAGCTATTTACTTTGTTTTTGTGTTTTGTAGGACTTGTCAAGCTAAGAAAAGAAAAATAGCACAAGTGGGATTTTAAGTAACAAATTCGTCAAAACTGCCTGTGCACATCAGCTGACTTTGGAAGCAAGTTACGAACAGCTCAGAATGAATTAGGGAATGAGCCTTATATGCTTGGAAAGCTACGGATGTCTATTTTCTGGAACATTTCACGGATTGTTAATATCATTTTTCTAGAAGAAGTTATGGCCGTTTTAACACTGAAAGGTACACAAGGGGCTGAGCAGTTTGTAACTGACAAGAAAGCATTGAAAGCAATAAACCCAATAAAACTAGCAGCCAAAACTGATGCAGCCAAGAACAAACCAGCTGACACCTATTCAACTATCAGAGGAAATGGAATTAAAGATGAGGATTAAGTGAGGGAGTAATTGGCATAAAGACTACCTAAAGAGTTACAATTGTTTTACCATTTCCTCTCACTTATTGTCATCACAAAATGGCTATTAGTGGGGGAGTTATGGAGCAGAAATGGGGCAGCAAGCAGGGGCATAAAGGCTGCAGGTTGCAGCGGCAAGGGAGAAAGAATTGAGAAGAAATAAGATAGGAAAAAAAAAGGCAAGGCTGCTGCGTTGGGGAAGGAAGGAAAGGAAGGAGGAAATCTTGGCATTCTCTTCTTTCGGTTTTATCTTCTCAAACTCATGTCTTTCTTTTGGTTTTATTTAAGGATTATGTGTAACTAATTTTTAGAAGTTAGGGGCTGTTTTGAAGCCCCAAATATGATTGCAAGTTTGTTATGACATTTTTTTGAATTACTATTATGAAAGGATGAAAATTGCTTCACTACTTGTCTCATTGATGAATTCTTTATGTGTTTTCTACGGATGCATACTTAGTAAGCATATCTAGGATTCTAATGCTATGAATATGTGTGTGCCTGCCCTTGTCAAATGAGGACCTACATATGTTCTAGAGTAGTACTTGTTAATTGCGATTAACATGTGAACCAATTTCTAGGATAAGTAAGACAACGCCAGTACTTACGATGCCTTGTGATGACTCAAACTCTTTTCGTTCTTAATGATTTCTACTTGTTAAATCTATGAACATGCCATTCTAGATTGCATGCTAGGGACTAAGTTAAGTTGAAAACGCCATTCTCTTAACATACTATGTAAGAAAGAGTAATAGGTTGAGTTCTAACATTGAGCCAACTTGAGCATCTTCATCTGGAAATAAAAGGAATTTGAATGAAACATAACATGTTTTCATGATTATTTGGTGGTGGATAGCAATTCCCCTAACTCGTTTTTCTTAATTTGTGAACTACTTAAAATCTGTTTCTGTCCTGCTTTTGTTCAATTTAATTTAAATAGCAAATCAACTCCAAAAATCCCAAAAATTTGTATGAGTGTAGCTCTGTGTGTCTAGTATCTTCATATAAAATTTCGTAGACTTTAGATAAGTGTAAGTCTGTCTAATAAATATTTTTCAGTGGCTGGTCAGTAGGGACAGCAAACCAGTTTTTGTGACATTTTAAGTAGTTAGATAAAACAATCGTCTGCGGGAAAGACCCTTATTTTCATATGCTACAATTGACAAATCTTAGTATTAATAAGGAAAATCAATAGGACATTTGTGTGTTACTTTGTGGTGTGCATTTAATCCTATCAGATACTTGGAAGGAGGGACCAAGGTACCATCAACATAGCCCATCAGATCTCGGCTTTTGAGAATTGGGAGAATTTAGGCCAACCACAGTGGGTAGTTGGTCCTGTCAAGTTTGATGTTAACGATTGTGGAGAATGGGTGAAAGGGATGATTGGAGGTGGGGTTGGTAGCAGTGTTTGAAATGGAGGAAGAAGAGGTAACATTGTTTTCAGCCATTGGAGCGTGGGGAGGAAGAGAAGGATCGATGTCGTTAGACAAAAAAAAGGGCTCTGATACCATGTAAAACTTATTCACTCGCAGGATTCACTTTAATTGCATACCCAAACAATTGTGGGATGCATGTATTTATAATACTTTCATGATTACAGATTGGGTTTGAAAACCCTAGATACAAGGAGCTTTCGAAATTCAAATAATACAACCAGAAGGCAAGTAAAGGATTACATCCACAGATTCAAAGTACAACAGAAGACCAAATACTAAACAGCCGTACAAACTAGGAACGGCTGAGAAGATAGGAGTTTGAACTAAATCAAACTCCACATATTTCAGGAAGACGCTGAGCAAGCTGACCTCGTCTAACAGGTTAGGGCCCAAAGCGAACAATATCGTGCTATGGCAGAGACGAAACTGGGATGTGACACCCACCTTCTATTTTTGGTCCCCCAGCTCCCCCCTCTGATTGCCTACCACGTGGCACCCCACTTCACCTCTCTCCCTCACTTTCTCTCTTTCTCTTTTTTCTTCCCTGAGCTCTTAGCTCACTCTCTCTTCCTCGTCCTTCTCTAAAACTCTCCCCTCTCTTTGGACGGACCCCTGAGAGCACCACACCACCATTCTTCTTTCCTCGTGAGCTCTATGAAACCTGGAGTAAAAGAGAAGCACTTAAGCTCCCCATGTCTCGTGGCACTGTAGGTGGCCACTGTACACCTCATCCTCCGACGAACCCTCGACCATGTAAGCTCCTTGAACCCCCATAGATCGTGTTTAAGAGTGTTTTGTAATGTCTCTGAATATTTTTTGTGGTTTTTGGACGAAGAATACCTCGAATGAGCACTCCCCAGTTTTCGACGATTGAACCGTGTGTTGCAGGCCTTTTTCCAGCCACGATTAATGAGTGTAGTTTCATTTTGGCATATGGGTTGAAGAGTGTAGTTGAGTTGTGGGTTGACCGGAGCTTGGAGACTCCGCATTTCTCCTTCGGCGAGATCGGCCGATCCACAGCCATGAAACCCAGCCCTTTTGGGCAGCCCAACCCTATAACCTGTTAAGCCCGAAGACCTTTGGGCCAACCCAGTCCTAAGCTACCCAAACTTGTGTCCTTTAAACCCTAAACTCTAACACCTAAAGCCATTACTCATTAGCCCTATCTTGGCCCAACCTAAAACCCAAGTCCAAAACCCTTAATCCTTTAACCCAGGCCCTTTTATCTAACCCAGCACCCTTTAAAGACTAGCCCAAAACCCACCGGCCTTTGACCCAGCCGAGCTGAACCGGACCCTTGACCTGGACTTGTTTGACCCGACCCGATTAGAACCTTCCAAGGATATTCCTGGAATATTCTCTGGAATATACCCGTGTTGACTTTTTTGAGGTTTACCCGGGCCCTCCTAGGCTAATTTCGATGTCCTGGACTCATTTTTATGTCCGTTTTCCCAAATTCAATTGTTTAAATAGAGTTTTATTAATTGGACTCTTTGTATGCTTAGGTGCAATTAGTAGTGGCGATTTCGTCATTCCTTTTTCGTACCGCACTTCGACGACGGAGTATCTGTGAGTGGACCCCTTCTAAAATGCATGTTTTAATAGTAGAATTGCATACATGAAAAGCATGATTTAATGAGCACGTTTTATGAAACGTTTCATGAGTGAATTGGATTTACCTTATATAATTATCATGCTTACTGAGAATATTTTGGAATACCATATTTTCTATCAAACACATGTTCTTTGTAAGATATTTGATGGATGACGATATACTATTTAGAACATGTTTTTACACACTTCTTTATAGTATAGATGATGGATGACTTTATACTATGAAGATGTTTTGAGAGAGAGATATATATATATATATACACACACACACACACACTTATGTTTGGAAAGACTACATTCAATGTTTTGTGCGTATCTAGTGGTCATTGTTCTGCCTCCGGGCAATGATATTATATTGGCCTTTGGGTCAGGTGATGTAAGGGCCTTCGGGTCGATTGAAGATTATTATATTGGCCTTCGGGTCGGGTGATGTAGGGGCCTTCGGGTCGATTATGATACCACTAGTTAGCACACTATATACGAGATATGTTTTACGAAGGTTTTATGGCATGCTAGGGTTTTCGGAAAAACCTATTACATATTATGCTACTGAGTTTTCATAAAACCTTGGGGGTTAGTATGCTAATAACTGTTTTAGTATTTTATATATATATATATATATATATATATATATCAACTTGGTCCACTCATGTTTGTTTTGCGCCCCCTTCAGGACTTAGAATCGAGGCGTACCATCTCGGCGTCATGGCACTCCCACATTGGTATCTTTGAGTCCTCTCGGTGTAGGACCCATTCCTTTGTTCATTCAATTTTATACTGATTTCCTTTTAGTGTTCTAGATTAGTTGTATGCTCTGAACACATTCCTCTTTTGCATATTCATTATAGTTAAATTTATAACTTTTATTTATATTAATTGGTTCTCATGCATGTTAGTATGGTTTCGCCACCTTCGGGTGTTGGCCAGCACGTGCCTACCTTGTAGTTTGGAGAACTTCAGGGTCGGGCGTGTCACAAGTTATGTTTTTGGTGAAATGATTTTTCTTGGAAGATTGGACGTTTCTCATTTTTTCCACCGCTGAGTTTCATATCTGACCTATCATACTTGCAGTATCCATTAAGATGCCCTTTTTATGCCGCAAAAGTCGTTGACTGTAATTAAGATTGCCCTTAGGGATGGGCAAGTGGTACCATGAAGAAAGTTAGGGTTCCACTGGAAAACCAATTGGCAATATAAGGAGTAGCCCAACCTCTTATAGCCCTTGCATAGGTTGGTGACTTTGTCCTCACATTCTCACATGAAGAAAGTTGGGGGTTCCATCATAAAACCAATTGGCAATATGGAAAATAGCCCAACTGCTTATACGTCCTTGCATGGTTTGGTCATTCACCGATGTGAAACTTTGTTCGTCACATTCTCACACGCCTCCTCACATGTGGCAAATTTTCAAGCGTAATACATGGTCCCTCACTGATGTGGAACTTTCTCGCCACATTCTCACACGCTTGCTCACGTGTGGCAAATTTTCAAGCCTAAGGTATGGACAACATAAATTAGGTGATGTGGAGCACGTGTGAAAAGTTGAGGTTCCATCATAAAACTAATTAGTAATATCTTCATTGCCCAACTAAGAATTTGGCAAACAAGCATAATCACACGATGCAATTTTTTCCAACCCCTTCAAGGCCTCGAATAGAGATTTTCCACTAAAGAAACCACTAACAACGACCAATTCGCTCATTGGATCTACTAAAGAGAATTCAAGATAGGGGGAGATGATAGCAACAAAGATAATAAGCTTAATTAGGCCCGAATCACATGGAAAATTAAAAAAAAAAAAATGCTAAGTGCCTTTTCCTGGAAAGCACTTTAGTTGCTTCATGTGCTTCTTTCTAAAAGCACTTCAAGTGGTGCTTTTTTTGAAAACTCATAATTACGGTTAGCTTTTTCTGTCAAACGTTGTTAAAAGCTCTTTTGGTGGTCATAAAACACTTTTAGTTACTTTAAAGACGTTGTCAAACATGCCTAGTCTTGCGAAGCCCCAACTCCAAATTAAAAACAGAGAAGTAGTGAGTGTTCTTTATCTCAAAACTCAAAACGCGTATTTGACCTAGCAAAATGCCATTATTTAGCTGAAATGATCATATATATCATAGAGAAGCAGTGAGTGTTGTTCATCTCACCGTGTATTAGAGGTTCAAGTTATTTTTCTGGTGAAATGATTTTTCTGGAAGATTGGATGTTTTTCATTTTTTCCACCACTGAGTTTTATATCTGATCTATCATACTTGCAGTATCCATTAAGGGGTTTCTCTGTAAAACCAATTGGCAATATAAAGAGTAGCCCAGCCTCTTATAGCCCTTGCATGGTTTGGTGACTTTGTCATCACATTCTCACATGAAGAAAGTTGGGGGTTCCAGTATAAAACCAATTGACAATATGAGAAATAGCCCAACTCCTTATACGTCCTTGCATGGTTTGGTCCCTCACAGATGTGAAACTTTGTTGTCACATTCTCTAGTTCCATTTTTTTGTTTTTGGCAATTCTTATCTGGTCTGCGAACGAATATTCGAAGAAAATATCACTGAAAAACATTAGAGAAATAGCTGATTGAATCTTATATGCTAATCCAAAAGCACAATTATTCGAAGAAAATATCATAAAACTTACTGAATCTTACATGACTTCACCTTGTGGTCTTTTAACGCTTCTATTGTTCTCTGCTTGATTCGCTCACAAATCTATGCATTATATGAAAGATCAAAACTTCAGATTTAGCCAAATGTACGAAAGTTTAAAATCCAACCAACATTTAGACACAGTTTCTCTTTACCTGAACTATGTTTCCTGCCTTTGTTCCATGGTATCCTCCCTTTGTTGGCTTGTCCTTTTTTTTTTTTTTTTTTCCGTCTCCGTCTCTCCTTTTCTTCTTGCTAAGAAATGATAGTCGGGCAAATGAGAGAAACAGGGGTAATGAAAGAGTCGTAACTTTGACAGATCAAGGAACTTTGAAAGGAGAAGGGAAAATATGCAGAATCGTGGTTTTCAGAATACCATGTTTACATTGAATGATATTTTGTTTGGCGTGTTGCTGGGCTCACAACTGGTTGCCCCTTATCCGAATATGATTACATTTTCAAGGTCATATCTTATGCGACTAGTCATGTCTTTACTTTGCTACGCAGTATGAGGTCGTTCAGGTAGTGCACATATTGACAGAAAGCAGACTGCATGGTGATCTCTTGTTACATGGAACACGTTAATTTGCAGTCTTCTCTGCAGATTATGTGTTGCTATTCTTGCATAAAACGTTTTTGCATGCTATGCGCTCTCATTTTGTTTTAGAATATTTTGTTGTGATGTTATTTTGCTAGAAAAGTGGTATTTTACATTGTCAATTTGGTAACTTGATTCTCAGTTTGGTCCCTGAATCAAGTTTTTGACTTCTTTAGGCTATGTTTGGGGCGAGGGATTTCCAAGTCTCGAGGAATCGAGACCAAGTTAGAGGGGATTAGAGGGATTTGCAAATCATAATTTCGGTCATTTACAAATCAATAACTTCGATAGTGGACGTTTATTATAAAATAAAATGCATAACAGAGGTTTATGTGGAAAACTAAAAACTGATATTATTTTGCTGAGCCATCTTTTCATCCTATTCATGCGCACGGCTAACATGACATAGAGCCTATCTTGTACATTGTCTGTGAACCGAAAGTATGCGTATCTCCAGGTCTTCTTTATGATCAAAGAACCACAGACTCCCCAGAATCCGCATATAAACCCCAGTGCAGCGGAAATATAGAACCCCGGAAGTCGATGCCCATCGTCCTCATCATCTCGGTTGTTCTGATCATGCGCCTCAATGCGACACTTGTTTGGAAGCGGAGCACCACGAAGTTTTGGATTCCGATCAAATGCGGAAGCTTCAAAGCTTTGGAACTGAGTGCTTGTTGGGATTGGTCCTTCGAGCTTATTGTACGAGACATTAAACCTTGCAAGAAATTAAGGCTCGCTAGAGACGATGGGATTTTTCCGGACAAGTGATTCCTACGTGAGGGCAAGGAGTGGCGCCACTCCTCTCACCGGAAAACACGCCTAGGAGCGCTGGTTCAGCCCCTCCGCTCTCGTCAGAATTCATGGCACCTGTAAAAATTGGGGATTGGTTCGACGGAAGACGGAGGTTTCAGTGAAGGAGAGGTTTCGACCGTTCGACGGAGAAGAGAGGTTTGTAGAACTATTCGGGTTAGAATCGACGGAAAGGTTGGAGGAAGGGGTGGGTGGGTGTTCGACGGAGGAGAAAGGGACTAAAGGGTGAGATTCGCAGCGATGGCAAGAAGGTAGGAAGAGGAGAGGTTGTGTTTGGTCACGGGTTCAATGGGAAACTCAGTGTTTGATTACAAATGTCGAGAGAAAGTAGATGACAGGTGTTTCAAGATTATTGGACCACATAATAAGTAAGTAAAATTTAGGTACTCCCATTGAGTACCCAAGTCTTGTCCCCCCACTCTTTTACCCCATCTTTTTTTTTTTTTTTTTTTTTTTTTTTGTGGTTTATTAACCCATTTCTCTCCTTTTATTTTCTTTTTTTAATTCTTGTATATATTTTTATTTTTTCTTTTAAGACTCCCAACGTATTTATCTTAAATTCTCACATTATTTATAAATATTGTATTACTTAAAAACAATGTAAATATTGTTTAATGCTTATTTTACAATAATTAAATCCATCTTGGCTCTTGCCTAGATTTCGCCTAGGCACTTAATTGCTAAGTCTCAGTCTGCTATTTGACGCCTAACATTTTTTAGGATCTAATCCTAACCAACTTAAGCTTCTTACATTGGCTTTCATATTATTGTTTACAATCGCTTTGGTGGATAAACTATTTTCTGCTATAAATATGGTTCAAAACTTTGCACTCTCCAATGTGAAAGCAACCGTTTCGATTGAACCTTGCACTCTTTTGAATTTCGCCCCTCCTCTCGGCAAATCTTGGTTTCGCCACTGTTCTTGGAGAGATTCAAACCTTCTAAGTTCTTAAGGTTAGACATTTGGTCTGGAATGTTGCCAGAGAAGTTGTTATCATCTAGAAGCAAGTATTGGAGACGTTGCAGTTGGCCAATCTCAGGCGGTATATTACCGGTAATGTTGTTGATAGAGAGATCTATCATTGGAGGAAAGTTAGACAATCTGCGGGGTAAGCTGTCTGGATATATCACTGTGACTGGGTAAAGAGGCAATTCGAGTTCATAATGGTCTACTTGAGCTGCAACAGGTTCATGTACCAATGCTGGTATTCTACAAAGTTCTTTTGGAAATTCACCTGAAATAAGGTTTATTGCCAAGCGTATATGAAAAAGTCCTGGTAGATTAGTCCCCAACCAGCTAGGAATTGTCCCTGTGATTTTGTTACCTTGCAGAGTCAAGATCTCTAGACTCTTTAGCTTTGCTAACCATACAGGTAGTTAATCGGTGAGATCACAAAACGCCAAGCTAAAAAATCGAAGATTTCAAAATCCATCAAAACGAAACATGTCATCGTTAGATGGCATTCCTTCACCGTTAAAGGAATGCGAAAGGAGGAGTATTCAAAGACTTTTGCAGCGCATCAATATCTTCATTGCCCCTGTGACATTTTCCAATCGGTTGCCACTAAGAGAGAGGAAGGACAGAGAGTTTAACGAAAGAATCTCATGTTGTATTTGTCCCTCTAGATTGTCTGAAGCTAATCGAATTGCTTTCAGGGATCTACATGAGTAAAGGCTTGTTGGTAACTTACCAATGAAGTTGTTCGTAGACAGGTCAAGTTTAGTAAGTTGAACAAGTTTGGAGAAATTAAACTTGGTAACGTCTCCTTCCAAGTTATTTTGTCCCAAACGTAGTTCTACAAGGCTGGTGCAATTCATCAAAGATTGGGGCAAGGGACCATGTAGGTAGTTGAAATCAAGGATTATGATTTTTAACCTGGAGAGCTTGGCCAAACGGAGAGGGAGTGCTTCGCTCAGTTGATTGAAGGATAGGTCAAGGATTGCGAGGTTGGTGAGGTTGACAATTTTATCACTAATGCCTCCATATAGTGAATTCAGAGGTACTACAACTTCTTCGAGTTTGGTAGCATTGTAGATATCTTTTGGAAGTAGGCCTGAGAGATTATTATGACCAGTACGAAAAATTTGCAGCTCGGAACACCTCTCAAAACCACGGTTAATGTTGCCACCAAATTGGTTTGAGGAAAAATCTAACACTCTAATCAAGGGGTTAGAATGGAGACATATAGAGGATGAGATGTACCTGGAGAAGGTTATAGCTTTAATCAAGGTTAATGTTGCCATGGTTAATGTTACCGGTAATGTTGTTGATAGAGAGATCTATCATTGGAGGAAAGTTAGACAATCTGCGGGGTAAGCTGTCTGGATATATCACTGCGACTGGATAAAGAGGCAATTCGAGTTCATAATGGTCTGCTTGAGCTGCAACAGGTTAATGTACCAACACTGGTACTCTACAAAGTTCTTTTGGAAATTCACCTAAAATAAGGTTTATTGCCAAGCTTATATGAAAAAAGTCTTGGTAGATCAGTCCCCAACCAGCTAGGAATTGTCCCTGTGATTTTGTTACCTTGCAGAGTCAAGATCTCTAGACTCTTTAGCTTTGCTAACCATACAGGTAGTCAATCGATGAGATCACAAAACGCCAAGCTAAAAAATCGAAGATTTCGAAATCCATCAAAACGAAACATGTCATCGTTAGATGGCATTCCTTCACCGTTAAAGGAGTGCGAAATGAGGAGCATTCGAAGACTTTTGCAGCGCATCAATATCTTCATTGCCCCCATGACATTTTCCAATCAGTTGCCACTAAGAGATAGGAAGGACAGAGAGTTTAATGAAAGAATCTTAGGTTGTATTTGTCCCTCTAGATTATCTGAAGCTAATCGAATTGCTTTCAGGGATCTACATGAGTAAAGGCTTGTTGGCAACTTACCAATGAGGGTTGTTCGTAGACAGGTCAAGTTTAGTAAGTTGAACAAGTTTGAAGAAATTAAACTTGGTAACGTCTCCTTCCAAGTTATTTTGTCCCAAACGTAGTTCTACAAGGCTGGTGCAATTCATCAAAGATTGGGGCAAGGGACCATGTAGGTAGTTGAAATCAAGGATTATGATTTTTAACCTGGAGAGCTTGGCCAAACGGAGAGGGAGTGCTCCGCTCAATTGATTGAATGAGAGGTCAAGGATTGCGAGGTTGGTGAGGTTGACAATTTTATCATTAATGCCTCCATATAGTGAATTCAGAGGTACTACAACTTCTTCGAGTTTGGTAGCATTGTAGATATCTTTTGGAAGTAGGCTTGAGAGATTATTATGACCAGCATGAAAAATTTGCAGCTCGGAACACCTCCCAAAACCACGATTAATGTTGCCACCGAATTGTTTTGAGGAAAAATCTAACACCCTAATCAAGGGGTTATAATGGATACGTATAGAGGATGTGATGTACCTGGAGAAGGCAAACTTGTCAAATTCCAAGCATGCATGAAGAACGAATACGAAATTGGACCATGGAACCGATTGCTTGACAAATCAAGTGTCTCGATGTTTATGGATGTTAGAGACGAAGGTAGCTCTCCAGAAAGAAGGTTATAGCTCAAATCAAGAATCTCAAGAGAATTCAAGGACTCAAAGAGTTTATTTTCAAGTGAACCCTTAAGTGAATTGCGGGTGAGATTCAAGTGGGTGAGATCTGTGAGGTTTCCAAGTGAGGATGACGAGGTAAAAATAACTCAGTGGAGCCCGGGTAAGAGCAAATGGGTGACTTGACCTTCCGGATTACAAGTGATGCCTTCCCAACTACAACAGTTAAAGGAAGTCCAATTTAAAGGAGGAGAGGATAGAGTGAGGTTGAAGGACAAGAGAGCGCTACGTTCATTTTGGTTGCACGCGTGGATATTTGGAGATATAATGGACGTGAATAAGAGGATTATGAGAAGGAAGCCATGGCTCATATGTAATAAAGAAGCTATGAATGTTCATCTTGGCGCGTATTAGGGGCACAAATTGGACACAGGGGACACAAACCTTAAAAAGTCTCAAACTGTACTCGAATTGCTCCATACTTTGGTCCACTAATTAAATCCTGCATCCAAAATTTTCATATGAATTAAAATCCACGTCTTAAGTTTTTTTTTCCTAGTAAAATGATTTTTCTTGGAAGATTGGACGTTACTCATTTTTTCCACCATTGAGTTATATATCTGACCTATCATGCTTGATGACATATTTACGCGGCAATGGTCGTTGATCTAATTAAGATTGCCCCTAGGGATGGGCAAGTGGTACCATGGTACCGCCGTGGCCATCGCTATCACTGCCACACCACCAAGCTCGGCCTAGGCCCAATGCTACTAGGGCAACTGTCCAGGGCCCAAAATTGAAAGGGGCACCACAAAAAAAAATACAAATAATTAGGTATAAAAAAAATGTCCAGAGCCCAAAATAGGTATAAAAAAAATTATCCAAAGCCCAAAACAGGGATTGGAGGGCAAGAGCCCAATTTTGACAATACATAGAACGGCCTAGATTTTGGGCATTAAAAAAATATAACATAAAGGGACCACTTGTCCCTCAATTAACCCTAAGGGTGCGTTTGTTGCACCGGACTGTCTCGGACTAAGCTGGATTGGCTTAAAATAGACTAAGCTGGACTAACTTAGTGAAACGTTTGGTGCAGTGTCGAACTAAGAAACATGATAATATAAATAAGTGAAAAATGGATCTTTTTTATATTTTTAAACTAAAGAAAATATAATGCCTAAATAATGTTGAATACCACGCCGTGAAAAATTGTATCAATTGATCAATTTTACATCCAATGTTTGAAACTTGAAGGCCTACATGTAAATAAATACAATAAATATTGCACCAAAGGCCATGTGTGAACATATATAAGATATTCTACAAGCAAATGTTACAATAAGAAATAAATACAATAAACTTCATACAAAAATGTTGTTAAAGGATGTCTTCAGAAGTCTTGTTGTTATGAGCTGAATTGAGTGTCGAAATTGAGTGTATGGCATTCAAGATTCCCCAAGTTTGGCACAACAACAACTCCCGTCTCACAGAATTCAGGAATGCTAATGAGTCATTTCCATGTAAACCAACAAAAGTCCTTGTTACATACATAGAAAGTGAAAGCACATGCCAAGAAAACTTTACTCTTCCACTAGACATCATAATTAAGCTTGGACAAAAGAAGCAAGCATGATACAAGGCAACTATATCAAAAGAAAGTAAACTCAGAGAAATGTACAAAGATGCAAAACTTCATGTTGTCCTAGTCTTAAGTATATTGCTTTATGTGAGAATATGTAATTGAAAACCCATCAATAGAATCAGCAGGGGTCTCAACAATAGCACAATATTTTTAGAGCAAAGGCATTGGATTCATTTAGTTGTAATCTTATTCAATACAATATGTTCCTTTTTAATTTGCATATTTTTAATTTCTTTCTATTTCCTAACAAGATCAAAAGGCAGAAACAAAAGCTTACCCCATGCGAACACAAGAGTACCAATCACTGTCTTGTTCTAGGTCACTTCTCAACAAGCCAATATTGAGATTGTCAGTATAGGGAAAGTTTCTAAACAGTTGATGACCCCTATTGTATTTATCTTTTGTATATCGACCTTTCTAGTACGTCTGATAACAAGAAACAATGAACCTTAGGAAGTCAAGAGACGAAATGCTCAAAAGCGTTGTTTCCTCTTTAAATCAAATACGAATCAAACTGTTTAAAAGACAATGAGATCAACTGTTAATATTAAATCCTTTTTACTAAGTTGGTTTTAAGTAAGCATCTGAAGAATGCATATACTTAAAGACATAAATCTGAGTTCAAACCCCTAGGGGTGTTGAAACCAAGACCAGACATGAATGGCCAACCATTTCACACTCACTCACGAATTTTTGACACATAACGAAACAACACAAGAACCCCAACCTCAACATAGCATACCACATGGTACCAGTAAAAAATGGGACTGCCAACTCAACACACAACGAAATAACAAAATGAGGTGTGAATAAACAAGTAAAAGCCACAAATGTTAGATACAATACAGTCACAATCACATCTAGACTATTTCTAACAAGATACAGAGGAAAGTTTCCTCTTTCACAAATAAAAGCTCAAAAGAGGCGCTACACCTAGAAATGAAGAAAACTATAATCATGATGTAACTAGTGGCTTCATCCATGAGGATCTGGCAAACCAAGTAACACCACCACTTCGAAGAAATTAGATAATGAAATACCTCATAGAAGTAAATCCTCACCACCAAATATATACTGTTGCATTAACTGAGAGAACAAGCATTGGTAAGGACCTAAACGATACATGGTACTTCTCTTGTGCCACAAGTATATACTATATGGTGAAAGGAAAGAATGCTGCTACTGTGCTCAAAACCATAAAATTGAAGAAAACTAAAATTATCCACAAAAATAGACAATCTTTCTGATCAAAATTTGAAATTATTTCTAAACAACATGGATAACACAATTTTCTCGCAAACATCAACGGAACAACTAAGTTAACCCTGTGACCCTATGGGACCAGATGAAACTTATGCAATGGCAAAGGTAAAAGCATCATATAGTATCATGATTACACAAAGCTACAACAAAACTGCAATCCCGGTGGACATTAAAAATGACTGATACACTCACAGCTATCAACTACTATATCATCTCAAACTAAACTATCCAAATAGGCAAAGGGGCTGGAGAATTCACTCAATATATGGAAAAAAAATATAGGAAAACTAACGAAAAGTTCAAAAAAAAACTTCTCTTTTAATGAAAAACCTTTTTTAAAGGTATAGTGAATAGTGTCAGTTAGAGGTAAAAATGTAGTTTTCCGTTAAAAGTGAACAGTACCGGAAGTGTTTTGTTAAAACTCCCAAAAAATATAGATCAAAGGATCGAACATCGAAATCATAACTGATTTTGATTTCTTCAAATTATAAGAAGGTATATCTAAGCATAAGAACTAGAAGGATTATACGAGGAATCAATCAGAACCCATTAATAATTTCATAGATTTTGAACCCAAACCAACAAAATCAATCAGAACCCAATAATGATTTCACAATCTACAAAACAAAATCATAGAAATAGGTTGTCGAATTTGGAATTTACCAGATGAAGATGAGTAGGACGAGGGAGCAGGACCAGCGAGGAGGACCAGCGAGGAGGACCAGCGAGGAGGGCCGGAGAGGAGGACGACCAAGAATGAGGAGCGAGCAACACTCTCGAAGACGGGCTTAGCAATCCCGTGAGAATTGGGGGTTCTCGCTAAGAACTTTTAGCGAAGGGGTTAGTCGGAGCGAGTACTGGCTAATCCCATTAAACTTAATCCCTATGCCAAACAAACACTGGACTACACTAATAAGTAGTCCAATCCAGTTTAATGAAATTTAGTGAGTCCAAACAAACACACCCTAAGTTCCTAACACATCTACCCTATTTTTTCGATTCCCCACCCCCACCCCCACTGCCCTGCTGACACACCCGAACCCGTAGGTAGGGCGTGCTGGCCGCACACCCTACCTACGGGTTCGGGTGTGTCACCTGCCGTCTGTTCTTTTCTCTCAAACTCTACAAAATTGATAAATCTCTCGCTCCCTTGCCCTTCAATTTCTTCAAATTGTTACTGAAATTAGTTACCGAACCAGGTCCGTGAAGCAAGCCCTAGAAGATTTTCACTCCGGAAGGGATTCTGGATCGGATCTCACCAAGCTTCTATCCAACTGCATCGCCGCATTCAAGGACAACGCTCAGTACAGGGACGACATCAGATTTCTCGAGACTTGGTTCCTCTATGTATGTATTAATACACCCCCTCTCAGATTTCTCAAGATTTGCTTGTGTATATTTTATGGGTCAATTTATTTTTATTACTTTCAATTTTGCTTTTTTTTTAGTTGCTTTGACTATGTTAATAAATATCGCATTTGGTACATTTTTTGGGTTAAAATTTTGAGGAGGTTGTTTAGTTTGTTTGTCAATGTGATTGATATGAAACATTAATTACTTGTCTTTGTGGATTTGCAGATGGATACCAGTGAAGATTTCGAAAGCGTTTTTCTGGAAATGTTGCACAGGGTGTTTTGTGTTGGCCACTCTTTGCTTTGTGTTGGCCAATCCTTACAAGTTCAGGGATAAATTGATGAATACCTCTATTTTATATGATTGGATGAATATTTGATTGGATTGGGACATATTGGATGTATGTTTAATGCGTTATGTGATTGGTTTTTTTTTTCTTTTCTTTTTCTTGCAGCTACTACACCAAAACAAATTTGAGAGTTAATGAAGGTTGGTGGGCTTACTAATGATGAAGTCAAAAGCCATTTGCAGGTTTGTATATGTGATTATCCATCTGTTTTGAATCATAATTTGGTTGATGTGAATAAAATTTTACACATACATGACAGAAATTGGAAGCCATTTTGCATGCTATTAGTGATAAATTTTTTTTCACATGTGATTATCCTCGTTAAATATTTTTTTTAAACATATGTTTCTGTATTAAAAAAGGGCACATTTTGAGCTTTTGCACTAATATTTATCATTAATAGCCAAAATTTAAAATCCAATTTCATGAATATCACTTTTTATAAAAACTTTCAAATATAGCAGAAAACTCACATGAATAGACCTAAATACCCAAAATCCAAAACCATATCCATAGAAGTGCTTCATTGCTTCCCGAGAATTCTTAGGACCTCAATGTTGTAACCTTCAATTGTGGAACTTCATAAACCCTAATGTCGTTGGTGATAGTCCCCACAACCACAACAATCTTGTTGTCCTTTCCTTGCATATACTTAATCAACCTCGAGAGAGAAAGTGGTGCCTTGTTGACTTTGCTCATGAACAAACATTTAAGAATGACTGCATTCAACTTGCTTCTAGTCCTTCGGACAAGAAAACGGTACAGCTTGACGAGAAGCTTGAGATAGATATCATCAGACCTAGGCGCACTGCACTTAATCTTGCAAAGCTCTAACCCCAAATTAAGAATAGAGAAGTAGTGAATGTTTTTTATCTCAAAACTTAAAACGTGTATTTGACCTAACAAGATGCCATTATTTGGCTAAAACGCTCATACGTCATAGAGAAGCAGTGAGTGTTGTTCATCTCGCTGTGTGTCGGGGAACACGGTCCAGTAGACCAAGTGTCATAATACAAGTGGTTGGATACCTGAAAAAAATAAATTCCAACCACTTGTATTATGACATTTTGTGTACTGGACCGTGTTCCCGCGACACATTGAAAAATTTCTCCACAAATGAACACGGGACCCCAACCTTATAAAATCTCAAACTGTACTCGAGTTGCTCCATAATTTGGTCTGCTAATGAATTGTCCTGCATCCGGATTTTTCATATGAATTAAAATCCACGTGCTAAGTTATTTTTCTGGTGAAATGATTTTTCTTGGAAGATTGGACGTTACTCATTTTTTCCACAACTGAGTTATATATCTGATCAGTCATCCTCGCAGTATCCATTAAGATGCAGTATTTACGCGGCAATGGTTGTTGACCCTGGTTAAGATTGCCCCTGGAGATGGGCAAGTGGTACCATGTACCACCGCTACCATCACTACCACCGCCACACCACCACTATAACCCAGTTCAGCTGCAGAAAGAAGTCTACGACCTTACGAAAAGAAAAGAGAATATATGGTCATGCTGCTGTTCAATTTATCTTGGAGAAAATAGGCTACGGTTCTGTCGTAGATTTTGCATCCACAACGCAACCTTGCAGATCAATAAAATTGTGACCAAAATGAAAAAGAGAAACGAAATCCGAAAAATAAAATCCATTGACTACACACCCTTAAGGCTTTTGATCAATGTTAAATTATTGGCAGGGCAAACCGGATATTTCATGCGCGTGAAGGTGAGATATAATTTCCAGCATTGACAGTTTACTGAACACACATTTCCTCATGAAAATATTGTGTACTGCAGCTCGATGAATACTTCGTTGTAATATTGGCAATTTGGCATGAAATTTTGTAAACAAATGAGGGGACTCTTGCCATTAATTGGAAAAGTGTGTCCAACAGTCCATATATTTTCACTTCCAACAAGCCATCAGAAAATTAACATAAATCTACCATAAAAATAAGCAAATTCTATCTGTTTAAAAGTAAATTACAAAAGAAGAAAAGTTACCCTTCATACGTTTTTTCATCTGCCCCTAGGTATGCAGATACTTAGGCATACCCCCCCTGGTTTCTCATTCGCTGTGCTAACAGAGGATGAGGTTATCATAGCTAGTTCCATTTTTCTGTTTATGGGAGCTCGGATCTGGTCTGCGAATGAAACTTCTTTTCGAATTTTCTCTCTTTACAAGCTGTAGATCCAGTTTTTCCAAAGATGGGATATGTGACATGGTTATGTCCCGTTGAGCAGCAACTTGACCATCTATTAAAGTCTTTCTATCAAGCTGTTAAGAATAAAGAGTAGAATGCAGTAAGACGCGAACAAACAACACTGAAAAACATTAGAAAATAGTTGATTGAATCTTATATGCTAATTCAGAAGCACAAAAATATTCGAAGAAAATATCACAAAACTTACTGAATCTTACATGACTTCACCTTGGGGTCTTTTAACGCTTCTATTGTTCTCTGCTTGATTCGCTCACAAGTCTCTGCATTATATGAAAGATCGAAACTTCAGATTCGGCCAAATGTATGAAAGTTTAAAATCCAACCAACATTTACACAGTTTCTATTTACCTGAACTATGTTTCATGCCTTTGTTCCATGGTATCGTCCCTTCGTTGGCTTGGCATTTTGTTTTTCCATCTCTGTCTCTCCTTTTCTTCTTGCTAAGAAACAAAAGTTGAGAAAATGAGAGAAATAGGCGTAATGAAAGAGCTCGTAACTTTGACAGATCAAGGAACTTTGAAAGGAGAAGGGAAAATATGCAGAATTGTGATTTTCAGAATACCGGTCCATCTCCTGTGCCTAATCAAGCTGGGCCAAATTCGGGACCTGAACCTGCCAGCATGGGTCCTCCACCCCCGAACAGGGCTTCAATGCCGCCTCCCAACATGGGTCCATCAAACAACTACAGTAATCCCCGGCCAAGCAACTGCAATTCTGGGCCACAAACGCCTCCCAACAACTACAATCAGATGCCTCCTAATGACCGGGGAGGGGTGCCACTAAACTGTTGAAATATAAATGTGTTCATTGATTTATGTTTAAATTCCAACTGTAATGTTACTGGAGAGTGTTAGTTACATGGCTCATAAGCATTAGATAGGACACTTGTATTTAGCTCATAGGCTAGATGGAATGGAGGGCTGAGATTAACTAAGAATTGTTTTGGCTCTCTCTCCTCTAACGGTTAGTTTTTGTATGGTTGTGTGAGCTCACAAGCTTAGTGTGAATGAATGGCATCAGCAGAGTAACATTCTCTGTGTGAAGAATTTTCCAGAATGTGTTCTTTCATTTCTGATTTTGTTTGCTCCGTTTAATCCGAAACTGAAAAGAGCTTGATAGCTCATCACTAATGTAATGTCTTTGGATTATGAGAAATTAGAATTGGAAATGGAGTTTTAGAATTTATATGGCTGTGTTTATAGTGTATTTGTTTCTTAATTCATTTTGAATTTGTATCTGTATTTGTTTTTTCAAAGTTGTTGCTTTTTAATTCTCTCTTTTTTTCGCTCTTGATTACAGTAGTATTTTGGGTTAAGTTGATTTGTATTGCACCGGGAAATTTTTGTTTGAGAAAATACATGAGGTTGTTTCTCTATTGGGGGAGGGTTGTATGCACATGCTACTTTCTGGCATTTATCTTGTTGTAGGATATTAGTTTATTTGTGTTATACACCGACTCGATTATGGTGTATAACATAATATATGAACATGTTCTTAATACCGTTAATGGCTTTCTGTTGTATGCAGCTGTAAAAGTTAATGGCTTTCTGTTGTAAGATAGGAAATGATTTTGTAATTGCAATTGGCCCTTATATCATTTTTGTAGGGTTTTTTACTTGATTTTTTTATATCACATAAATGTATGTGTTTCGCTAAATTTCTTTTGTTTCTGTATATTTCAGCCGAAGCAATTCTTAATGTTGGGTTATATGTTTTGAAGTTCTAACAAAAGCAAAACTCATTAATTTTTTTGTAGGCTTTTGATATTCAAAATCTAAACTATAACCCCACTTTGTGGCAGGGTCTTACTGATCTCTTAAATAGTATGGTCTTAATCATGTTTCTTATAGCATGGTCTTGATCACTTTTTTTACAGACTAAAGTCTTTGTAAGATTCATGGCTTTCACATTTCAAAAAGCACATAGGATTGTACTGTATTCCTATTGTTTGTGTTTCCTGTGATTTATATTTTGTAATGAAGATTTATATAACCAAGTTTACATTGCTTGTACGCATTCGGCTGAACTGCAGTGAGGAAGAAGCAAGAATGAAGATCTACTCAGTTTCAACTAGGTGCTATTATGCGTTTGGGGCGCTTGTATCTGAAGAGGTTTCACTCAAAATCAAAGGTGATTCTGCTTCTAAGTTGGGATTTTATTATTTTCTTGTGTCTGGGTTCTCATATTTATATATGTGTGTGTTTGTAAAATTCTTGCAGAGTTGCCTGGAGTCCGTTGGGTACTTCCTGATTCCTACTTGGATGTTAAGAACAAAGATTATGGAGGTACGGATATGCTTGTTTCTTCAAGTTGAATTTCAAAGAAAACAAATTATTTATAGCAATTGATGCATTTAAGTCATAAGTCCCATTCCATAATAGCTCTGGCAGTCTGATGATATTTTGGTTTTAGATTTATTTCTTTATTTTTTCTGACAAAGGATAGTTTGAGGCTCTAGAATGTTACAGATGAAAGTTATTAGGCAGTTGATGTTGTAGCAGTGCTAGTGGTGTGTAGAACCGGTGAAATATAAAAACCCCTGTTGAAGGCTTTCTGCAACCCTAGTCAATATTGTGTACAGAGTTTTCATGTAAAATATCATAATTTTGAACTAACCAGCTTCGTGTGTCGATTGCATCCGAAAAAAAGATCCATGGTAATTTTCATTTCACAATTTCTGTACTCCCAAGAATTGTGGTCCAGGTACCGAGTGTTATAGTAATATTAAACAGCGTGTGTTTTTTCTACATTGTATAGCCTTTTCTATGTTGTTTTCAACTATTAACCGGGAAAATTCTCTTATTCATGATTTGTTTGGTTTCTTGTTTGTTTTGGCAGGTGAAACTTTTATTAATGGCCAAGCAGTGCCATATGATTCCAAGTACCATGAGGAATGGATAAGAAACAATAGTCGAGCAAATGAGAGAAACAGGCGTAATGATAGACCTCGTAACTTTGACAGATCAAGGAACTTTGAAAGGAGAAGGGAAAATATGCAGAATCGTGATTTTCAGAATACGGGTCTATCTCCTATGCCTAATCAAGCTGGGCCAAATTCGGGACCTGGACCTGCCAACATGGGTCCTCCAACCCCCAACAGGGCTCCAATGTCTCCCAACATGGGTCCTCCACCCCCCAACAGGGCTCCAATGTCTGCCAACATGGGTCCTCCACCCCCGAACGGGGCTCCAATGCCGCCTCCCAACATGGGTCCACCAAACCACTATAATAATCCCAGCCAAGCAGCAACTGGAATTCTGGGCCACCAAACAGCTATAATCAGGCGCCTCCCAACAGCTACAATCAGATGCCGCCCAACAACTACAATCAGATGCCTCCCAATAACCCGGGAGGGGTGCCACCAAACAACATGGCTCCACCTTCTAATGCAGGATGGAATGATCCTGGACAATACCAGAATAACTACACGCCGGACAGGGATGCTGGAGTCAATCCTGGTCCAAACCGTTACTAAGCTTGAGGCTAGTTGCGGTATGATGAATCTTGTAGGCATGTTGTAGATAAACAAGGAGGTTGCTCGAGATGGGCTGTAGGTTTCAATGTTTCTGGTCTTGAATGATATTTCGTTTGGCATATTGCTGTGGTCGGAACCTGGTTTCCTTTTATCCGAATATGATTACACTTTCAAGGTCATATCTTATGCGATTAGTTGTGTCTTTACTTTGGTGCGCAGTATGCGTTCTTTCAGGTGGTGCACATATTGACAGAAAGCAGACTGCATGGGGATCCTTGTTAAATGGAACATGGTAATCTGCAGTCCTCTGTGAAGATTATGTGTTGTTATTCTTTCGTAGATTGTTTTTGCATGTTATGCTCTCACAATGGTTTTGCATATTTTGTGTGGATGATATTTTGCTACTTGACATGTTACATTGTCAATTTCGTAAACCCGATTCTCAGTTTGGTCCCTGAATCAAGTTTTTGACTTCTTTAGGCTATGTTTGGGGTGAGGGATGTCCAAGTCTCAAGGAATCGAGACCAAGATAGAGGTGATTAGAAATGTGGGAGGCATATGAGAGGGATTTGCAAATTACAATTTACGAGTCATTTACAAGGCAATAACTTCGATAGCATAGAGACGTTTATTATAAAACAAAATACATAACCAAGGTTTATGTTCGAAAACCTCAAATGTAACAGAAAAAAAACAAGTAATTAATAGTCTTTAGCTAAGCCATCTTTTGATCCTATTCATGCGCACTGCTAACATGACATAGAGCCTATCCTGCACATTGTCTGTGAACCGAAAGTATGCATATCTCCATGTCTTCTTTACCATCAAAGAACCACATACTACCCAGAATCCGAAAAAAAAACCCAGCGCAGTGGAGATATAGAACCACAGATGTCGATGCCCATCGTCCATATCGTCTCGGTTCCTCTTATCATGCTCATCAATGCGACACTTGTTTGGAAGCGGAGCACCGCAAAGTTTTGGATTCCCCTCAAATGCTGAAGCTTCAAAACTTTGTAACTGAGTACCTGCTGGGATTGGTCCTTCTAGATTATTGTACGAGACATCAAAGCTTGATAAGAAATTAAGGCTCGCCAGAGATGATGGGATTTTTCCGGACAAGTGATTATAGGAGAGATTCAAACCTTCTAACTTCTTAAGGTTAGATATTTGGTCTGGAATGTTGCCGGAGAAGTTGTTGTCGCCTAGAAACAAGTATTGGAGAAGCTGCAGTTGGCCTATCTCAGTCGGTATATTACCGGTAATGTTGTTTTCAGAGAGATCTATCGATGGAGGAAAGTTAGACATTCTGCGATAGGCATTTAGTACCCCGGCCGAGTTGCTATTGTAGATTGGCAACTCCAGATCGTATTGGCCTGCTTGAGCAGCAATAGGTTCATGTACCAACGCCGGTACTCTACAAAGTTCTTTTGGAAATTCACCTGAAAAAAGGTTCCTTGCCAAGCTTATATAAAAAAGCCTTGGTAGATCAGTCCCCAACCAGCTAGGGATTGTTCCAGTGAATTTGTTACCGTGCAGAGCCAAGTACTCTAGACTCTTCAGCTTTGCTAACCATACGGGTAGTTGACCGGCGAGATTACAATACGTCAAGCTCAAAATTCGAAGATCTCGGAATCCATCAAAACCAACCATGTCATTGTCAAATGGCTTTCCTTCACCGTTAAAGGAATATGAAAGGAGGAGTGTACGAAGACTTTTGCAGCGCATCAATATCTTCATTGCTCCAGTGACATTTTCCAATCGGTTGTTACTAAGAGAGAGGAAAGACAGAGAGTTTAACGAAAGAATCTCGGGTTGTATTTGTCCCTCTAGATTGTTTTTACCTAATCGAATTGCTGTCAGGGATCTACATGAGTAAAGGCTTGTTGGCAACTTACCAGTAAAGTTGTTCATAAATAGGTCAAGTTTAGTAAGTTGAACAAGTTTGGAGAAATTAAGCTTGGTAAAGTCTCCTTCCAAGTTATTTCGTCCCAAACGTAGTTCTACAAGGCTGGTGCAATTCATCAAAGATTGGGGCAATGGACCTTGTAGGTCATTGTACTCGAGGGTTATGATTTTTAACTTGGAGAGCTTCCCCAAACGGAGAGGGAGTACTCCGCTCAGTTGATTGAAGGAGAGATCAAGGATTGCGAGGTTGCTGAGGTTGACAATTCTCTCACTAATGCCTCCATACAGTGAATTCAGAGGTACTCCAACTTCTTTGAGTTTGGTAGCATTATAGATATCTTCTGGAAGTAGTCCTGAGAGATTATTGTGACCAGCACGAAAAATTTGCAGCTCGGAACACCTCCCAAAACCGCGGTAAATGTTGCCACTGAATTGGTTTGAGGAAAAATCCAACACTTTAATCAAGGGGTTAGAATGGAGACATATAGAGGATGGGATGTACCTAGAGAAGGCATTGTTGCTCACGTTGAAACTTGTCAAATTCCAAGCATGCATGAAGAACGAAGATGGAATTGGACCATGGAAGTGATTGCTTGACAAATCGAGTGTCCGGATGTTGCCGGATGTTAGAGACAAAGGTAGCTCTCCAGAAAGAAGGTTATAGCTCAAATCAAGAATCTTAAGAGAATTCAAGGACTCAAAGATATTTTCAAGTGAACCGTGAAGTGAATTGTGGGAGAGATTCAAGTGGGTGAGATGCATGAGGTTTGTAAGTGAGGATGATGAGGTAAAAATAACTCCGTCGAGCCCCTTCGAGGGTAAGAGCAAATGGGTGACCCGACCTTCCGGATTACAAGTGATGCCTTCCCAACAACAACAGTTAGTGGAAGTCCAATTTAAAGGAGGAGAGGATAGAGTGAGGTTGATGGACAAGAGAGCGCTACGTTCATTTTGGTTGCATGCGTGGATATTTGGAGATATAATGGACGTGAATAAGAGGATTATGAGAAGGAAACCATAAGTCATTGTGTTTGAAGGCTTGCTGCAGCTCAATGCTTTTTGTCTTCGTATATATAGCGGGATCTTGAGTCTCTGCATTTAAAAAATTATGCTTGATTAGATGGAAAAGCAGCTTTTGCAACATTAGAAAACAACCATAACCACACATTAGAAGTCGAGGGGTCCTCCAAGATCCCGACTGAGAATTTGGCAAAAAAGCATAACCACACAATGCAATATTTCCAACCCCTTCAAGACGTCGAATAGAGATTTTCCACTAAAGAACCCACAAACGACGACCTTCGCTCGTTGGATCTACCAAAGAAAATTCAAGGTGGGGCAGATGATAACAACAAAGATAATAAGCCTAATTAGGCCCCAAGTACATGGAAATATTTAAAAAAAATGCAAGTGTTTTTTTTCTAAAAAGCACTTCAGCTGCTTCAAGTGCTTCATTCTATGAGCATTTCAAGTAGTTTTTATTATTTTATTATAAAACTCACTCACAAAATTACTGTCACTTTTTTGCCAATGTCGTTAAAAGCTTTTTTGGCGATCTTGAAACACTTTTAGTTACTTTAAAAGCACAATCAAACATGCCTAATCTTGCAAAGCCTAGCTCTAAATTAAGAATAGAGAAGTAGTGAGTGTTATTTTTTCTTTATCTCAAAACTTAAAATGCGTATTTGACCTAGCAAAATGACATTATATGGCTAAAACATTAAGAAACAACCATAATTACACATTAGAAGTCGAGGGGTCCTCCAATAACCCAACTGAGAATTTGGCAAACAACCGTAACCACACAACGCTATTTTTCCAACCCCTTGAGAAGACGTCGAATAGAGATTTTCCACTAAGGAAACCACAAACGACGACCTTCGCTCATTGGATCTACTAAAGAGATTTCAAGATCGGGGAAATGATAGCAACAAAGATAATAAGCTTAATTAGGCCCGAAGCACATGGAAACTTAAAAAAAAAATGTAAGTGCTTTTTCTTGGAAAGCACTTTAGTTGCTTCATGTGCTTCTTTCTAAAAGCACTTCAAGTAGTGTTTTTTTTTTTTTTTTTGTAAAACTCACAACTACGGTTAGCTTTTTCTATCAAACGTTGTTAAAAGCTCTTTTGGTGATCTTAAATCACTTATAGTTACTTTAAAAACGTTGTCAAACATGCCTAGTCTTGCGAAGCCCCAACTTCAAATTAAGACCAGAGAAGTAGTGAGTGTTCTTTATCTCAAAACACAAAACGCGTATTTAACCTAGCAAAATGCTATTATTTAGCTGAAATGATCATATATCACAGAGAAGCAGTGAGTGTTGTTCATTTCGCCTGCTATTAGAGAAGTTATTTTTCTGGTGAAATGATTTTTCTTGGAAGATTGGACGTTTCTCATTTTTTCAACCACTGAGTTTCATATCTGACCTATCATATTTGCAGTATCCATTAAGATGCCATTTTTATGCCGCAATAGTCGTTGACGTGTAATTAAGATTGCCCTTAGGGATGGGCAAGTGGTGCCATGAAGAAAGTTGGGGTTTCATTGTAAAATCAATTGACAATATAAGGAGTAGTCCAACCTCTTATAGCCCTTGCATGGTTTGGTGACTTTGTCCTCACATTCTCATATGAAGAAAGTTGGGGGTTCCACCATAAAATCAATTAGCAATATGGGACATTGCCCAACTCCTTATACGTCCTTGCATGGTTTGGTCCCTCACCGATGTAAAACTTTGTCGTCACATTCTCACACGCCTCCTCACATGTGGCAAATTTTCAAGCCTAATACATGGTCCCTCACCGATGTGGAACTTTGTCGTCACATTCTCACACGCCTGCTCATGTGTGGCAAATTTTCAAGCCTAAGATATGTACAACATAAATTAGGTGATGTGGAGCACATGTGAAAGTTGAGGTTCCACCATAAAACTAATTAGTAATATGGGGAATATCCAACCCTCTTATAAGCCCTTCCATGGTTTGGCCCCTCACTGATGTGAGACTTTGTTCTCACATTTTCACAGTACCATGGTACCACCACGACCATCGCTACCACTGCCACACCACCACTGCGACCACTGCACCACACCGCCAGTATAACCCAGTTGAGCTGTAGAAAGAAGTCTACGACCTATAGTGTGCTGGTTACGAAAAGAAAAGAAAAGATATGGTCATGCTGCTGTTCAACCTATCTTGGAGAAAATAGACTGGTTCTACAGTGGTTTTTGCATCCACAACAGAACCTTGCAGTCGCAGATCAATAAAATTGTGACCAAAATGGAAAATAGAAGCCAAATCTGAAAAATAAAATCCATCCCGCAAGGCTTTTGATCAATGTCAATATATTGGCAAGGCAAGCCGGATATTTCATGCGTGTGAAGGTGAGATATAACTTCCGGCAATGGCAGTTCACTGAACAGGCATTTTTCTCATAAAATGATTGCACTTCAGCTCGATGAACGCTTCGTTGTAATATTGGCAATTTCGCATGAAACCTTGTAAACAAATGAGGGATGAGGTTACCATAGGCTATTTCCTCTGCCCCTAGGAATGCAGAAACTTAAGCACACTCCCCTGGTTTCTCATTCGTTGCGCTAACAGAGGTTGAGGTTACCATAGCTAGTTCCACCCTTTTTTTTTTTTTTTTTTTTTTTTTTTTTTTTTGGGGAGTTCATATCTGGTCTGCGAACGAATATTTGAAGAAAATATCACTGAAAAACTTTAAAGAAATAGGTGACTAAATCTTGTATGCTAATTCAAAAGCACAAATATTCGAAGAAAATATCATAAAACGTACTGAATTTTACATGACTTCAATGCTTCTATTGTTCTCTGCTTGATTCGCTCACAAGTCTCAGCATTATATGAAAGATCAAAACTTCAGATTCAGCCAAATGTACGAAAGTTTAAAATCCAACCAACATTTACACACAGTTTCTCTTTACCTGAACTATGTTTCCTGCCTTTGTTCCATGGTATTCTCCCTTTGTTGGCTTGTCCTTTTTTTTTTTTGTCTCCGTCTCTCCTTTTCTTCTTGCTAAGAAACGATAGTCTGGAAAATGAGAGAAACAGGCGTAATGAAAGAGTCGTAACTCTGACAGATCAAGGAACTTTGAAAGGAGAAGGGAAAATATGCAGAATCGTGGTTTTCAGAATACCGGTCCATCTCCTGTGCCTAATCAAGCTGGGTCAAATTCGGGACCTGGACCTGCCAACATGGGTCCTCCACCCCCCAACAGGGCTCCAATGCCACCTCCCAACATGTGTCCACCAAACAACTACAACAATCCCCCCGCCAAGTAACAACTGGAATTCTGCGCCGCCAAACAACTATAATCAGGCGCCTCCCAACAACTACAATCAGATGCCGCCCAACACCTACAATCAGATGCCTCCCAATAACCCGGGAGGGGTGCCACCAAGCAACATGGCCCCACCTTCTAATGCAGGATGGAATGGTACTGGACAATACCAGAATAACTACACGCCAGACAGGGATGCTGGAGTCAATCCTGGTCCAAACCGTTGCTAAGCTTGAGGAGGCTAGGTATGATACGATGAGTCTTGTAGGCATGTTGTAGATAAACAAGGAGATGGACCGTAGGCTTTAATGTTTGTGGTCTTGAATGATATTTTGTTTGGCTTATTGCTGGGGTCACAACTGGTTGCCTTTTATCTGAATATGATTACATTTTCAAGGTCATATCTTATGCGACTAGTCATGTCTTTACTTTGCCACGCAGTATGAGGTCGTTCAGGTAGTGCACATATTGACAGAAAGCAGACTGCATGGTGATCTCTTGTTACATGGAACACGTTAATTTGCAGTCTTCTCTGCAGATTATGTGTTGCTATTCTTGCATAAAACGTTTTTGCATGCTATGCGCTCTCATTTTGTTTTAGAATATTTTGTTGCGATGTAATTTTGCTAGAAAAATGACATTTTACATTGTCAATTTGGTAACTTGATTCTCAGTTTGGTCCCTGAATCAAGTTTTTGACTTTTTTAGGCTATGTTTGGGGCGAGGGATTTCAAGTTTCGGGGAATCGAGACCAAGTTAGAGGGGATTAGAGGGATTTGCAAATCACAATTTAGGTCATTTACAAAGCAATAACTTCGATGGTGGACGTTTATTATAAAATAAAATGCATAACAGAGGTTTATGTGGAAAACTAAAAAGTGATAAGAGATTATTTAGCTAAGCTATCTTTTCATCCTATTCATACGCACGACTAACATGACATAGAGCCTATCTTGTACATTGTCTGTGAACCGAAAGTATGCGTATCTCCATGTCTTCTTTACGATCAAAGAACCACAGACTCCCCAGAATCCGCATATAAACCCCAATGCAGCGGCAATATAGAACCACAGAAGTTGATGCCCATCGTCCTCATCATCTGGGTTGTTCTTATCATGCGCATCAATGCGACACTCGTTTGGAAGCGGAGCACCGCAAAGTTTTGGATTCCCCTCAAATGCGGAAGCTTCAAAGCTTTGGAGCTGAGTGCTTGTTGGGATTGGACCTTCGAGATTATTGTATGAGACAGCAAAGCTCTTCAAGAAATTAAGGCTTGCCAGAGACGATGGGATTTTTCCGGACAAGTGATTCTTGGAGAGATCCAAACCTTCTAAGTTCTTAAGCTCAGATATTTGGTCTGGAATGTTGCCGGAGAAGTCGTTGTCATCTAGATACAACTCTTGGAGAAGCTTGAGTTGGCCGATCTCAGTAGGTATACTACCGGTAATGTTGTTGAAAGAAAGATCTATCAATGGCGGAAAGTAAGACAATCTGCGGGGTAAGCTATCGGGATTCATCACCGCGACCGTGTAAAGAGGCAATTCGAGATCATAAGGGTCTGCTTGAGCTGCAATCGATTCATGTACCATTGCTGGTACTCTACAAATTTCTTTCGGAAATTCACCTGAAATAAGGTTCAATGACAAGCTTATATGAAAAAGTCTCGGTAGATCAGTCCCCAACCAGCTAGGAATTGTCCCTGTGATTTTGTTACCTCCCAGAGCCAAGATCTCTAGACTTTTTACCTTTGCTAACCATACAGGTATTCGACCGGTGAGATCACAATGTGCCAAGCTCAAAAATCGAAGATTTTGGAATCCATCAAAACCAACCATGCCATCGTCAGATGGCATTTCTTCACCATTAAAGGAGTATGAAAGGAGGAGTGTTCGAAGACTTTTGCAGCGCATCAATATCTTCATTGCCCCCGTGACATTTTCCAATCGGTTGTTACTAAGAGAGAGGAAGGACAGAGAGTTTAACGAAAGAATCTCAGGATGTATTTGTCCCTCTAGATTGTTCGAACCTAATCGAATTGCTTTCAGGGATTTACATGAGTAAAGGCTTGTTGGCAACTTACCTGTGAACTTGTTCCTAAATAGGTCAAGTTTAGTAAGTTGAACAAGTTTGGAGAAATTAAACTTGGTAATGTCTCCTTCCAAGTTATTTCGTCCCAAATGTAGTTCTACAAGGTTGGTGCAATTCATCAAAGATTGGGGCAACATACCTTGTAGGTCGTTGAAATCGAGGGTTATGATTTTTAACCTGGAGAGCTTCCCCAAATGGAGAGGGAGCACTCGGCTCAGTTGATTGAAGGAGAGGTCAAGGATTGCGAGGTTGGTGAGGTTGACAATTTTATCACTAATGCCTCCATATAGTGAATTCAGCGGTAATGCAACTTCTTCGAGTTTGGTAGCATTGTAAATATCTTCTGGAAGTAGCCCTGAGAGATTATTGTGACCAGCACGAAAAATTTGTAGCTCGGAACACCTCCCAAAACCACGGTAAATGTTGCCACCGAATTGGTTTGAGGAAAAATCTAACACTCTAATCAAGGAGTTAGAATGGAGACATATAGAGGATGGGATGTACCTGGAGAAGGCATTATTGCTGACGTTGAAACTTGTCAAATTCCAAGCATGCCTGAAGAACGAAGACGGAATTGGACCATGGAAGCGATTGCTTGACAAATCGAGTGTCTGGATGTTGCTGGATGATAGAGACAAAGGTAGCTCTCCAGAAAGAAGGTTATAGCTCAAATCAAGAATCTCAAGAGAATTCAAGGACTCAAAGAGTTTGTTTTCAAGTGAACCCTTAAGTGAATTGCAGGTGAGATTCAAGTGGGTGAGATGCGTGAGGTTTCCAAGTGAGGATGACGAGGTGAAAATAACTCCGTCGAGTCCCTTCGAGGGTAAGAGCAAATGGGTGACCCGACCTTCCGGATTACAAGTGATACCTTCCCAACTACAGCAGTTAAAGGAAGTCCAATTTAAGGGAGGAGAGGATAGAGTGAGGTTGAAGGACAAGAGAGCGCTACGTTCATTTTGGTTGCATGCGTGGATATTTGGAGATATAATGGACGTGAATAAGAGGATTATGAGAGGGAAGCTATGAGCCATTGTGTTTGAAGGCTTGCTGCAGCTCAATGCTTTTTGTCTTCGCATATATAGCAGGATCTCGAGTCTCTATATTTAAAAAATTATGCTTCATTAGATGGAAAAGCAGCTTTTGGAACATTAGAAAACAACCATAACCACACATTAGAAGTCGTGGGGTCATCCAAGATCCCGACTGAGAATTTGGCAAACAAGCATAACCAAACCATGCAATTTTTCAAACCCCTTCAAGACGTCGAATAGAGATTTTCCACTAAAGAACCCACAAACGACGACCTTCATTGGATCTACCAAAGAAAATTCAAGGTGGGGCAGATGATAACAACAAAGATAACAAGCCTAATTAGGCCCCAAGTACATGGAAACATTTAAAAAAAAAATGCAAGTGTTTTTTTTTTTCTAAAAAGCACTTCAGCTGCTTCAAGTGCTTCATTCTATGAGCATTTCAAGTAGTTTTTATTATTTTATTATAAAACTCACAAAATTGCTGTCAATTTTTTGCCAACGTCGTTAAAAGCTCTTTTGGTGATCTTAAAACACTTTTAATTACTTTAAAAGCACAGTCAAACATGTCTAATCTTGCGAAGCCTAGCTCTAAATTAAGAATAGAGAAGTAGTGAGTGTTCTTTCTTCTTTATCTCAAAACTTAAAACGCGTATTTGACCTAGTAAAATAACATTATATGCCTAAAACGCTCGTATGTCATAGAGAAGCAGTAACTGTCGCTCATATGTCATAAAGAACCCACAAACGAAGACCTTCGCTCGTTGGATCTACCAAAGAAAATTCAAGGTGGGGCAGATGATAACAACAAAGATAATAAGCCTAATTTGGCCCCAAGTACATGGAAACATTTAAAAAAAATGCATGTGTTTTTATCTAAAAAGCACTTCAGCTGCTTCAAGTGCTTCATTCTATGACCGTTTCAAGTAGTTTTTATTATTTTATTATAAAACTCACAAAATTACTATCAATTTTTTGCCAAAGTCGTTAAAAGCTCTTTTGGGGATCTTAAAACACTTTTAGTTACTTTAAAAGCACAATCAAACATGCCAAATCTTGCGAAGTCTAGCTCTAAATTAAGAATAGAGAAGTAGTGAGTGTTCTTTCTTCTTTATCTCAAAACTTAAAACGTGTATTTGACCTAGCAAAATGACATTATACAGCTAAGCCTACCACATCCACCTTAATGTAAATGATATCATTTGTTAAAAAAAAAATTAATATTTTATTAATTTCTTATAATTGTTTAATAATGGCCGACGTCATCGTAACGTCAACCTTGCATCACTGCCCTGAGGGCTGGGCACTTCAAGTTTTTATTTTTAAACTCACACTTACGGTTAGTTTTTTTTTTTTTGCCAAACGTTGTTAAAAGCTCTTTAGGTGATCTTAAAACACTTCTAGTAACTTTAAAGATGTTGTCAAACATGCCTAGTCTTGCCAAGCCCCAACTCCAAATTAAGAATAGAGAAGTAGTGAGTGCACTTTATCTCAAAACTTAAAATGCATATTTGACCTATCAAAATGACATTATTTGGCTAAAATGCTTATATATTGTAGAGAAACAATGAGTGTTGTTCATCTCGCTGTGTATCAGGGGCACAAATAGGATATCGGGGACCACAACCTTGAAAAGTCTCGAAATGTACTCGATTTGGTCCATAATTTGCTCCACTAATTAAATGTCATGCATCTGGACTTTTCAATGAATTAGTATATACACGTTCAAGTTAATTTCACGGTGAAATGATTTTTCTTGGAAGATTAGACGTTTCTCATTTTTTCAAACCATTGAGTTTTGTATCTGACCTATAATACTTGCAGTATCTATCCATTAAGATGCCGTTAAGCTGCCGTTTTTACGCCGCAGTAGTTGTGGACTGTCCTAGGGCTGGGCAACTGGCACTATGAAGAAAATTGAGATTTCACTGTAAAATCAATCAACAATATGAGAAGTTGCTCATCTTCTTATAAGCCCTTGCATGGTTTGGTCTTTCACCGATGTGGGACTTTGTCCACACATTCTCACATGAAGAAAGTTGGGGGTTCCACAATAAAATAAATTGACAATATGAGAAATAATCTAACTCCTTATAAGCCCTTGCATGGTTTGGTCCCTCATCGATGTGGAACTTTGTCATCACATGACACGCCCCAACCCAGATATCCAGATGACACTTGGATGGCACGTGATGGCCGCCACTCAAAAGTGATGAAAGCCATGAATATATGAATTTGCGGGAACCTGAGGGAATAAGTAATCCGAAAATCATGCAACAAACAATAACCACAGGGTATATACAACACTAAGAGGCAACAATAATAATCCAAATTAAACATGAGCAAAACAAAGTGTTCAACGGCCACAAATCTGAAATAAAAGAAGTACGAATATGTTCAGAGCATACTACTAAACAAAAATATTATTGAAAGGAAAAACATCAAGTGACAATTATTCATGAAAAAGCCATACGCAAGTGGAAGGACGCCAGATCACTGGTAGGGAAATGCTTCGATGCTCTGGTCGTACTCCTTGTCACTATATCCTGAGGGGGCGCAAAAACAAAAGATGAGTGGACCATAGTTTATATTAATACCAATAATAATGAAACTAATTTCTTTCTGAACATACTAACCCCCTGTTTTGAAAATTCATATATAATATTACATATAGGTTTTTTTTTAGGAAAGTGATATTAGCACTTTAAATATAGAAAGTTTGGAGTGTAGAATGAGATTTTTGGAATAATAATTCCCTTTTTTTAAAACTCTAACATGCCAAAAGTATTCGTAGTAATAAAAATCATCTCTAAAAGTGGTATCGAAATGCCCGAAGGCAAAACCCAAGAATCTCATCACTCAAATCAATGGTATACTCAGCTAGGGGTATCATAGTGGCCCGAAGGCATAACCATCACCAAAGGTGAAGCTGTAGGACATTGAGTTATGCAGTGAAGAAATCATGGTCCATCACCGAATGTGAAGCTGTACGACTCTGAGTTACGCTAGATAAGAGATATATATAATATATACGTATATGCAGTGGGTCCATCACCCGAAGGTGAAGTTGTACGACTCTGGGTTACGCCAGAGAAGAAACATATAAATATAACATAACACATCGACACTAGCCCCGGACTAGTGAAGCTGGGAGTATGTCATAAATATCCTCAATTATGTCCTATGGCCATAGACGTCTACATACTCGGTTGTGTGTATGTGCTGTATGATAACGCACTAGATAAGTACCGAAAACGTACCTCAAAAATTTCATATCAAATCTGGAGCTCAAAAGCTCAAAGTCTCATCTCGTAATTCTGAAATAAATCATATTCGAAAGCCATATAATTTCATATACGAGAATCCAATTATTCATAACCTTTAGTAAAACGTAATTTCAATAAATCATAAATATTTCGTAAAAGCAATTTAAATAAATCATAAATTCTCCGTAAACCATAAATATAGAAATCCGTAAAACATAATATAAAACATTCTCAAATCATGAAATATGAAATGCATGAAAGCCTAATATTTTATAAAAACATGCAAGTTAAGAAGCAGTCCACTCATAAGTATTCCGTTACCGGAGAGCCGCTCGAACTAGGGTGGACTAGATCACTTCCAACCGATGCACCTCAACACAAATAGAGAGCATTCAATAAAACTATACTAAAACGATGGAATTTAAGAAAACGGACAGTAGATTCGGATTCAGCACGTCGAAAAACCTAAAGAGGGACCTCATGTACACCCACACGCTGCCGCACGCGTCGCCACTGGGCGGCGGCTAGAAAGGCCATGGAAAAGTCGCTGAAAAATTCGTCAGCGTCGCCCCGACCCTGATAGCCTTTCACAGGCGCCCACGCGGCGATGGAACTGGGTATCCGGCTCGGATGGCTTGGGCTGCTGGGTTAGGCCGGATGCAGGGTTAGGGTTAACGGGCCAAGGGTTTGGGCCAGGTTATAGGGTTGGATCTGGGTTAGGGTAAATGGGTTAGACCTGGGTTATTGGGCTGCATGGCCCCAAAAGTTTGGGTTAAATATTAGGTTGGGTTTTTGGTTCACAGGTTAGGTCGACCTGGTTGGGCTCACGGGTGCAAGGGAAGGCCGAATTCTGGAGTTTTGACTGGGAAACTTCCCCGGCTCCGTTTTGGGGTCAAAACCTAACCAAAACTCGCCATTCAAAGACCAAAATGAAGCTAGGAGAGTGAGGATTCGAGTCATACCAACACGAGGTTGAGTCGAGGTTGGGATCGATCGGAATATAGCCTACAACCCACGGTCATTCGCTGGAAAAACTGAGAAGATTCTTCCGAGTGGTTTCTGCATCCAAACACTACCAAATTGTGTCAAAAAATACCTAAACTTACTCCTAAACACGATCTATGAAGATTTAAGAAGCTTTCAAGCTTTACATTGGTCCGAAAAACCAGAAATCTCGTCAGAGTTCACAAGCACAATGACTGTGCACAGTGCAGAGAAAGAGAGAAAGATCATAAAGGGGTGAGAGAGAGAGAAGGGAGGTCCAGATGGCGATGATGATGGTGAGGTCGTTGTGGTTGTTGTATGTATGTAAGTATGTGTGTGTGGGTGAGTCACACGCCGGAGAAGAAAGAAGAGAATAGAAACGGGAGGGAGGGAGAGATAGAGAATTCTAGAGAGAGAGAGAGAAAGGTCAAGGGATAAAAACACCCCAGAAATGGGGGAGAAAAATTCCACGTGTCAGCCAATGGGTGGTCCAAGGTGTGAAAATATCTACACTTGTGAAATTACCAAAATGCCCTTGACGTTCAAAAATTTGTAAAAGCTTCGTTTAAACTCCAAATTTGATTCTGTTAGTGCCTACGCGTTTGTATCGACAAGTGCTACGGGAATAAAATAAAAGAAAATTTCCAACATGTCAACGGACGAAGATCAACGAAAGTCATTTCCATTGTTAGGGGTATTTTCGTAATTTTAATTAATTAGAACGTAAAATTTTGAAACCGATTGTTACATCACATTCTCACATGTCTCCTCACGTGTGGCAAATTTTCAAGCCTAACACATAAACAATATAAATCAGGCAACTTGGAGCACATGTTACTATAGGCTTCACACTTAGAACAACTTGCTCATAGGAAAGTTGAGGTTCCACCATAAAACTAATTGGCTATATGGAGAGTACCCTACTCTCTTATAAGCTCTTGCATGGTTTGGTCCCTCACCGATGTGGGACTTTGTTCTCACATTTTCACTGTACCATGGTACCGCTGCGACCATCGCTACCACCGCCATACCACCATTACAACCACTGCGACCACACCGCCATTATAACCCAATTCAGCAGTAGAAAGAAGTCTACGACCTGTAGTGTGCTGGTTACAGAAAGAAAAGAAAAGAAAAGATATGGTTATGCTGCTGTTCAACTTATCTTGGAGAATAGACTTCGGTTCTATGGTAGATTTTGCATCCACAACACAACCTTGTAGATCAATAAAATTGTGACCAAAATGGAAAATAGAAGCCAAATCTGAAAAATAAAATCCATCCCGCAAGGCTTTTGATAAATGTTAAAATATTGACAAGGCAAGCCGGATATTTCATGCGTGTGAAGGTGTGATATAACTTCTGGCTATGGCAGTTCCCCGAACACACATTTTTCTCATGAAAAGAATATTGCACTTTAGCTCGATGAACGGTTCGTTGTAGTATTGGCAATTTGGCATGAAACCTTGTAAACAAATAAGGGATGAGGTTACCATACGTTATTTCCTCTGTCCCTAGCAATGCAGAAACATAAGCACACTCCCCTCGTTTCTCATTCGCTGCGCTAACCGAGGATCAGGTTACCATAGCTAGTTCCTTTTTTCTGTTTTTGGCAACTCTGATCTACGAACGAAACTTCTTTTCGAATTTTCTCTCTCTTTACAAGCTCTAGATCCAGTTTCTCCAAAGTTGAGAGATGTGACATGCTTGCTTATGTCCCGTTGAGCAGCAACCTGGCCATCTATTAAAGTCTTTCTGTCAAGCTATTAAGAATAAAGAGTAGAATGCAGTAAGACATGAACGAACAACATTGAAAAACATTAGAAAACGTACAAAAGAATAAATACGCCAATCTAGCAAGGTCCGTAAAAGTTTAAATCCAAGAAATCAAGACCGATGGTCATCAGTGAACTACATAATTTCTGCTAACTATCAATGACCTTCGTTAATCTCTTGTTACGTTTCAGCCTTTGAGGAACTGTCAACTCTTCATCATCTTCATTAATTACTCCATCTTCTTCGCAAGCAAGCCTTGTCACCGTTTTTGCTTTAGCTTGTCCTGCTTTCTTTGCTCTTATGTTCGCGTGCTAGTGGAATAAATGTAGCATGAGTGGAAGTGAGAAGGTTGACATGAGAAGGTAAGTGAGAATGTTGCTAGATATTATAACGAGACGACCCATCTAATTTATGAAGTTCTTATGTTTCATACGAGTATATATGACAAAGACTTAGTACCTATGAGGACGGGGATGCTCAGACATCTTCTTTCTAACCTGAAAACATTGAATGTCAATGAAATTGAAATTTTCCAAAGAAAAATAGCTGATTGAAACTTATATGCTGATTCAAAAGCATAAATATTCGAAGAAAATGTCATAAAACTTATTGAATCATACATGACTTCGCCCTTGTATCGTTCTCTGCTTGAGTCGCTCACAAGTCCCTGTCTAGCGGGGCCTAGGCGCTAGGCGGTTGGCCACCATTCCGATTAATGCCTAGGCGTTTGAAAATTAAGAAAGGACGCCTATACCTGCTGAGGCGCCCGCCTAGCCCGCCTAGATCCGCCTAGACACCTGCCTAGGTTGCGACTCACTTAGATAAATTGTAAGAGACTTATTGAACACTTAAATAAACACACATTATATGTTTGCACCCCATGTTTTCATTATGTTCCAATACTTCATAATATATATGTCATTCTATTTTTTAGTTTATGATGAAATTATATATATTTTAAGTATAAACAGACACTTATTTACACGAAATACAATAGATTTACTTAAATCTGCCTAGTTCGCCTAGGCGTTAGGCCCCAGCTGTAACACCCCAACCCCCAATTATGTGCATAATCTCGTTATTCTCCAAAATATTTATGAATGTACTAATTTAGTCCCTTAGCTTTTCACCTAATCCGGATCTAAAGTGGGATCCTCTATATTCCCGAGCTGCCACGCGTCAGCACCCCAATTCTCCTCACGTTTTTCTCTCTCTCCCCTACCCCGTGACCTCATTCTTCTTTCTTTCCCTGCACTCTCACTTCCTTCTATCTCGAAACCCTCTCATACCTCTCCCTCTCTTCACCGAGACACACACCCACACCTAGCTGCATTCCCTGCTCGAGGAAGACACCATCACCATCAAAACCTCATCTTTCTCTGTCATTCTCTCATCGCAGCGAGGACGGCGAACCTAGGAACCTCCGACGAGTTTCCTTCGTTTTTCCGGTTAGGTAAGCCTCAAGTCTCCCTCTATCTGTTCTAGATTGATGCTTGGATGTGATTTTGAGTGATATCTCGTTATTTTTCCAAGGTTTTAGAACAAGATCGACTCGGGAAAAAGCTCACCCAACTCCGGCAAGCTCGTGAGTGTCGAGGGTCTTTCCGTTCACCTTAGGCTGTTCCACGGCGAATCAAAGGTATAAAAACACTCATCTCGTCTAGTACTTCATTTTGATACCTAGATCGGGGTCTAAGGTGTACGTTTGCAATCGGCCGGAGCTGTAGAAGCTCTAGTGTTCTTCTTCGATTCACACCAGGTCTTTCAGGCCATTTCCCAAAACCCTCAGGCCTTAAGCCCGTTTTGTCTCAACCCAATACCCTAACCCGTTCTCTTTTTATTTTTATTTTTATTTCCTTAAGACCCAAAAGGCCTTAGGGCCGTGGCAGCTAAACCCCTAAAGCCCTAAACCTTTTAACCTTGTAGCAGGCATTCGGACCGTGAAAAGATTGGGCCTTTGGGCCCGTGTAGCTTAAACCCTAACCCTTAGGGCCTAAACCGGCCCATACCCTAAGCCCAGACCCGTTTGACCTAGTCTGACCTAGATCCATGACCTGTTGACTTTGACCCGGTCTGACCATTGACTTGGTCAACGGTCAGCGTTGACTTTGACTTTGACCAATCAACGGTCAACGGTCAACGTTGACTTTGACTGTTGACTTTTCGGGTTTTCGTTCGGGACCTCTCCTAAGCTAATTTTGACATCCTGGACCCATTTCTGATGTCCGTTTTCCCAAATTAAGTCATTTGATTAGAGTTTGACTAAATGTACCCCTTTATGTGCTTAGGGGCAATTGTTGTGACGCTTCTGTCTTCGCTAGTCTGTGCAGCTTTCGACGGCGAAGTACTGTGAATGGACCCCTTCAAAAATGCATGTTTTGATAATAGAGATGCATACATGAAAAGCATGCTTTAATGATTATGATTTATGAAACGCTTTGATATTACATGCTTACTGAGGCTAGTTTGAATTACTACTACTTTCCCTATAATCCATGTTCTTATAGAATATCTGATGGATGACGATATGATATTTAGAACATGTTTAGAACACCTCTTTATAGTATAGATGATGGATGACTTTATACTATGAAGTTGCTTTTCAATGTATATGTTCAATGATTTTGTACTTACCTAGTGGTCATTTCCGCTATGGGATGTAGGGATAGATTCCGGTCCGTTCCAGGCGAAGGTTTGGTGTTGGCATAGGGCCTGGAGTGTGTTTCCTCTGGCTATTTAGCACAGGGATGGGGAGCCAGCAAAGGGCATGGGGGTGATTTTCCATTGACTGTCTGCTCAAAGATGGGGAGCCGGCATGGGGCCTGAAGTGTTATATTTGGACATTCACTAGTGATTATTATATATACAAGTTATGATTTGAGACATTACACGGCACGCTAGGTTTTGGAAAACTTATGTTTATCATGATATATGTGTGTTTTCATAAAACCTGGGGTTAATATGTTGATAACTGTTTTATTATATATATCAACTTGGTCCACTCATGTTTATTTTGTGCCCCTTCAGGACCTCCGAATGAGTATTACGATCTGAGCTACGAGGCTTTCCCTTACTAGTGATTTCGTGCTATATCTTCTCTGTTTCGGCACCTATTGTAATAGCACTTCTCTATCTTAAATTTCGTTTGTACTCTGTATTAGACGTATCCTCTGGACATATTGTGCATTATCTTAATGTTAAATAGTTAGTAGTTGAACTTTAATACTGTGTTATTCATCCTTATAGCATGTTTAGCATGTTTATCAGCTTTCGCATAAATTAAATGGCTTTCGTCACCCCTCGGGTGTCGGCCAGCACGTGACCATCCCTATGTCCCAAGGACATCGGGGTTGGGGCGTGTCACCAGCCCACCACCCGACTAGCGCCTAGCGTCTTTTAGAACCTTAATGTACCTGAACTATGTTTCCTGCCTTTGTTCCATGGTATCCTCCCTTTGTTGGCTTGTCCTCTTATTTTCCGTATGTGTCTTTCCTTTTCTTCCTTCTTTATACTCATCAGAGACTCTAACTGATGGAACCTCCTTGCTTAAACTTTGCTTCTCGTATGCATTTACGTCGAGGAAAGAATGACGGATGTCGATAATTCACGATTTTCAGCCATGACAACACCGATGCGTGCGGCTCCCAAATAGTGAAGTCTAGGGAAGGATACAAAGGCAACCAAGGGAGACAAAATAGGTAAGTAATAGCTCCAATTCTCTGTGTTCTGCCCAATGTGAGTGGCTTCCCCCCCACATAACCAAACAGTAGAACATGATTGAGAGTTGAGTATGGAACAGCCAATCCCCTGACGGAAACCTCGAACATCAATCAGAAGCTGATTTCATTCATACAAATTATCAACCAAAAAATAATGCAAACATCCATAACTATGTGTTAATCACCTGTCAAGATTATTCCATACAGGCAGGAGACGAGACGAGGGGATCAGACTCGGAAGCTCGGGTTTGGGAGTGAATGCTCTTAATCAACCGAGCTACATAACCCTTCTTATTCAATCAGTATCAGATATGCAATGCCACCACTAAAATCACCATACAACCTCATTTTTGTTGTACATTAATCACATTTATATAAATCCCAACTAGCTATAAAGTATGGTTCATGCCACTTAGTATTACGGTCGAGTGGTATTCATCTTCACTTGTAAGTGACAGGTCTTAGTTTCGATTCTCGCCAAATGTGAATTTAAACCATATTACTGTTAACACATTGTGAGGCTAAGCCTGCCTCATTTCCTTTAGCGTTTAGCTTAGATAAAATCTTTTGTTCAAAAAAAAAAAATTATGGTTCATGAAACTGCCATGAGAAGCCCAACTAGCTACATATGTTCCGGTCCAGTCCATACTACGAAAAGCCCATACTCTCGTCAAAGCCCATTTAACTCGAATGAAGAGGCCCAAGGTATCCATCCAGTATAAAAACACACAGAAGAATCACTCACACTCCCGACGCCTCACACTCTCTCTCCGCTCTCTTCCTCTTCCCAAAGGGTTAGGGTTTATCCTCTCTCTCTCTCTCTTCTCCCAATGGAAGCAACCAAGAAGCGCAAGCTCGACGAAAACGGTGTCGTTCTGGACACAGATCCCTCCTCCGCCCCCAAGCTCTCCCCGGAAGACGCTCGCAGGCTCATCGAGCGATTCACCCCCGATCAACTCCTCGACATTCTCCAGGACGCCCTCTCCCGCCACGTCGACGTCCTCGACGCCGTCCGCTCCATCGCCGATCCCGACGCCTCCCAGCGCAAGCTCTTCATCCGCGGCCTCGGCTGGGACACCACTACCGAGGGCCTCCGATCCCTCTTCTCCGCCTACGGAGAGATCGAGGAGGCCATCGTCATCCTCGACAAAACCACCGGGAAATCCAAGGGTTATGGGTTCGTCACGTTTCGCCACGTCGACGGCGCTCTCATGGCCCTGAAAGAACCGAGCAAGAAGATCGACGGCCGCATGACCGTCACGCAGCTCGCCTCCGCGGGGAATTCGAACTCCAACACTGCCTCCAACAGCGTCGCCGACGTATCGTTGCGGAAGATATATGTGGCCAATGTTCCGTACGACATGCCGTCGGATAAACTCTTGGCCCATTTTGCCCTGTACGGGGAGATAGAGGAGGGGCCGCTAGGCTTTGATAAGCAGACTGGGAAGTGCAAGGGGTATGCGCTGTTTGTGTATAAGACTCCGGAGGGGGCTCAGGCGGCACTCGTCGATCCGGTGAAGAACATCGAGGGGAGGCAATTGACTTGTAAATTGGCGATTGATGGGAAAAAGGGCAAGTCAGACGGGCCGGGTCAGGGTCAAGGACCCGGGAGTGGGTCCAATACGCACGGCGATGGGATGGGGATGGCACCACCGTCTTCGATTCCTGGGCAGTACGGCATCCCAGGTGGAATTGGTTCTTATGGTGGGTATACCAGTGGGCTTCAGGGCCAGCCTCCGTTGGGTCACCATCCATTGGGTGGACCTGGGTTGTCTGGTATCGGAAACCAGGTGAATTCGGGTTTGGGTGGTGGTGGCGGATATGGAGGGTTGGGTGGGCCTTATGGTAACTATGGCGGCCCTGGGGGTTATGGTTTAGGTGGTGCTGGTGGGCTGGGTGTTGGACTAGGTGGTGCTGGGTCGGCTGGTGGTGGTCCGGGTGTGGGTACCGGGCCGTCTTTGTATGGATTGCCTCCGAGTTCAGGTGGGTTACCATCTGGGAGGTATCCAGAGGGCGGGCACTACGGCCTGTCGGCATATCAGAATCAGCACCACCAGCAAGCTGGGACATCCCCCCATCCAAGGGTTCCGCAAGGTGGCATGTACCCAAATGTGCCACCTTATTTCTGAGGTATTTTCATTATTTTATCCTTTGCTATTATGTGTATAGCTTGGTGGTGTTGGTTGAATTTCTGGGTGCCTGGTTAGAATACTTGTGTATGGTTGCAGCTTCTTGGTTTGGTTCTTTCTTTACAAAATTTGTGCCTTAGATTAATTGTGTATTGCATTTGTTTTTTCCTTTGGTTTACATGTGTGCCTAGGACGTCTTTGTTCATGCTTCTGCGTGAATTCTCTTTGCTTTCGTTGATTGAGAGGCGACCAAGCATTTCACTTTTACATAAGACGAAGATGTTTTCCCTTTGCTGTAGTATTTCTCTTGTTTTTTATTTTCAATGAAATGATTTAACATTACTTTTTGTGTTGCCTCCAAAAGTCCAAAGTTTTAATTTTAGCAAAAATAGTAGATGTGGATATTTCATCATAATTTCTGATGTCGGGTCATATTTAGTGAAGAACTTAAGGAATTGTGTTTCCAAATGAATTTTAGTGTTTTCTATTTTCTCTTAACCGATGAAATTTATATGACTTGAAATTTGAATTATGTGTTAAGTGTTAACTTTTTAGTCCTTAATTATGGAGTAATATGGATATTAGAATCTTTAATCTTTACAAGGTGCTTCTCCAGTCCATAGTGAAGCCTTTTTTGTTTGGTGAGTGTGGACGGAGTTGTGTGCATTTTTTTCCTTTGATCAATGTGGGTGGAAGCTTGATACTTGAGAAGGAATTCAATTATCTCTTTTGTGACTTATTATATTTTATGTATTTGTGTATAGTTTGTGTTGGGAATTTGATGGGATTGATTGAGCAACTTATCATAACTTTAAGTGATAGAGTCCAACAGTAATGTCATTAGTCCAACACTATAGATTCCAATAAGTGACGTTTTCTGTGTTTGCTAAGAGCCTAAGACATAAGGAATAAAAAAAGTAGAGGGTCTTACTGTAAAATCAGATATCATATGAGGGTAGTTTATTCCATACCTATACAACCAGATTCATTCCTATTCATCACTTTCCCAAATCCAAACAAGTAAACATGCCATAGGAGTTATAGCGAGTGACTTACATGGATGATGAGCTTTGCTCATAGTCAGATTTTAGTGTGTGGGTTTCATCCAGTGTTTTAATTGCATACATGCAGTATCAAATACTTGAGCTAAATCGCTGTTTTCTACGAAGAGCTGTTTATTTGTTATTGGAGGTTAGTGGTTGCTCTAGTGACTGCACTGTGTAATATTCGAAGCATTCATATCTTTGTAGTTGTAATATTCGAAGGGTGATATAAATTTGGCTTTAGGAATTGTGGTTAATAATGTGTGTGGAGCTTTTGTAACAATTGATTTGGAGGGTTAATGAAGTAGTGGGATCATTATGTGATTGCCTTTTCTTCTACTAAAAACAAAAAATCATGCATAGGATTGCCTCTTATCATTCATACATTTATTTGAGGAAAGGTTTGCTTTTTTCTTGGTCAGTGCAAAGTTTAGCTTGACTTACCAATGAAACCGTCAAAACATTTCCACATTCCAGTATTCTATTGATGTAAGCCAACTATTGGTCGTTAGTTTTATTTAATTAGTTTTATGCTCAATGAAGTATAGCCTGCTGTAAGATGATGAATTCATCTTCTAAATTTTGATGCAGTTGTATTATTTGTTTTGTTTTGTCACTTTTGAATTATCTTATCATTTTATTGTTCTCTAGTTGTGTGAGTATTTTCTAATATTTTGGTAAGGTAGCAATGATGTTTTGATTTTGTATGTTAGTGTTAAAGGTACATGAGCTATCACTATGCCCTGTGATTCATTTTGATTTTTATTTCAAGTTGTGTGAAATGTGTTTTGTGGGGTCATTGATTTGATCTGTTTGCGTGTTTATTGAATTGATGTGTTTGTGTGCTTTATGGTTCAATTGAACATGGATTGAGTTATTGATTGATGTTTGATTCAGGTGTATGACCGCTTGTTGGCGCAGATGCTTTATATGGTTCTGGTGATTGCGTGATTGCAGACTATATGCTGTGGTTTGATGATTGTATTAGCTGTGCTTTTATCGCCTCTTCATCTGCACCTTTTAAGATGTAGGTCATTTCCGAGTTATGGTAGCCAAAGTGACCGAATTAGACTAGTTTTCTGTATTCTGTCAGGAATTGATGTGCTCTGTAGGGTTTTTTTACCATAAAGTATAGTTTGTTTTTTATAATAACGGGATTTATGTTTCTTTTACTTTGAGAATGCATGTATGGCGGTTGTTGCTCTTTCTTTAGTTGATAATTGATATGACTTTGTTTGTACGGAGCTCTCAAGATGGGGGCTTGCTGCTGTTATATGTGTCTTACAAGTGCACATAGGTTACCGCATTGAGTTTACGACTTACGTTTGCTGTAAAATTATGCTGGTGAGGTTATCTCAAGCTTTCTTTTTGGTGAAAAAGATTGGTTACATTTCATTGGTTTTTAACCCACACTGCAACAGTTGTGGGTTTCCCTACGGTCTCTTATGACTATGATGTGTTTATCCATTAGTTCCTTTATACTTTTTGAATATTGTGGGGTTTTCCATGGTGTACTTGTTATGTATTCAGATTGTTTTTTTCCCTCTTACCCATTTACAGGTTGAGGTATGATTATCTTTATCTTCGATCCTGGGGTGTGATATTCATCAAAGACAAATTTCATACCTTGCATTGTAGGTATTTATTGATGGTCAAGGCTTATATGGTTGTAATTCTTTTTGTAGTGTAACTCGTTAAGCTTTTGGTGGTTTATTAAGGAGCCTAATGTGTTGGTGACCATATAAAATCTTGATTGTAAAAGCGGTGTTTCTATTACATATTTCATGCCTCTATGATGTAGCTATCTTTGTGAGACTGTCTAGAAGCGAGTGGAGATTGACTGGACTTGAGTTTAGATGTAGGGTTGATTCTGTTTTGGTCCATGGTGCTTCTCTATTGGAAAAGAGGTTTTTGCGTGATTATTTTTTAGGTGTGCATTAGTTTGAAGGACAGGAAGGCTTGGTGTTATGTGGGTATTGTTGAGTGCCTTACCTTTGTGATCCGTGGCGCCTCTGCTTTAAAGTTATGGTTCTTTCATTGAAGAACCCCGTGCCATTGCTCTTTACATATTATATGATGTAGATGTTTGGGTTCTGAAAGTGGTTCTTTCTTAGTCGACATCGTATCTTGTTCTATCCATCCAGTCCAGTGTTGTGTTGTTATGTTTTCTCTGTCCCGCTTTTTCCGTTTTAGATGGTTTGGTGTTATTTATTGACAAACTACTCTCCCTTCCAATAATGTTGAGTGTTCTTGTCCGAAAAATAGTTTTTTCTTTACACTTGGGAAAATAGTTTCCTTTTTCAAACTGTTGAACGTTTTTCTTGTCTGATGTGATTTTGAGTTGTCTCGCTGTCTTCTCGCTCCATTCTTTTCGTTGCGAGTGATTTCTCTTGGTTGGGCGGGGAGTGGAATTTGGGGACCAGAGGCCCAGAAGTGAAGGAGAAGTTGAGGAATATGTCGATGCTTTAGCTTGGTGAGATGAAGTGTGTTATGGTGGTTGAGGCGGATTTTTTCTGCAAATGTGTTGTGTTTGTTGGGCAGTGGGTGGGAATTTTGGAGCCAGAGGCCCAGAAGTGATGAAGATGTAAAGGAATACTCTGATGCCAAATCTTCGTGAGATGAATTGTGTTATGCTGCGTGAGCCGGACTAGGTGATGCACCGTAGTAGCCGAAGGCTTATGATTGATGTTTGAAAGTTGTATAAAGTGTACATTCTTTTATGTTAAAAGTGAAAGTAGAGAGCGATTGGGCATCAATTTTCAGCTTTATTCTTCGTTACGTTTGTTTTTCTGATGTCTGATATCGACCTTGTCATCAATCGGCGACTCGAGAAAAAAAGAGAGTAGAAACTTGAAAGATGTATGAGTCAATTTATTGAAAACATGGCCTCTGAGAGGGATGGCTGCCCGAATGATGCCTTTGTGAATTCAAATTTATTTGTCCCTTCAACTTGTGGGATCAAACTTAAGCCAACAAGTCTGCCCAACATCACCTACTCAATGTCTAACCAAACCAGCCATATAAAATTGACCGAAAACGACGGGCTGATTGCCGAACCAGGGGAATGTGAATTGTGTAATGCATCTTGCGACACCCTTACTCTAAGGTCACGAATGGTGTCTACAGTCGACGTTGTATTAAAGGAGGAAATGAATGCTAACTTGGGAAATTCGTTCAGGTTTATCCCCTCTAATTCCATGTGTGTGGGTTTAGTGTGTTCTCAACAATTAGTCTATGAGACGATTTTTTACACTGTTGACTACGAAACAATAATCTGCAGAAGAAACAAAAAATAAAAGGAATGCAAGCGTTGAAAATTTCACATACTTCGCGTTTTGCCAAAGTAAGTACTGTCACTTACAAATTAACTCGGCTCCCCAAATGATGAGGAGGAGTCATCCTTAAAATACTTCGTGACCGGTTTACAAACTTTCGTATTTCTGATTGGAATTAATATTAGTTTTCCTTTAATATTATAAGTCATCATATAAAGATCACTTTTGAAAAAAATTAATAATATATGAAAAATATTTAGCCATTTAACTTTACAAAACAGACAGACGTATTCAGTAAAATTATTACGGATTTGACTCGTCTACAAACTTGTTTTTGGTGAACTCGGACTCGACTTGTTTTTTTGTAAACGAGTCCGAGCTATGTATTTATATTGGTGCAACCGGCTCATTTGGATCCGTTTGATATGTCCAATTCCTAGGGGTTGAATAGATACGTTTTAAATTATATGTTGTATAATAAAACAACCTTTACATGTTTTCGTTCTGAAAAAATTACGTCCAACAAAGTCAAAACCAATAAATGTTCTAAAAGGGACTCAAAAGACTATCTGTTTGAAGAAGTTTGAACGTCGTTTTACTATTAGGGTTAGATAGATACGGAATCATGAATAATGAGCTTCATTGTGGACCACTAATAAAATGGCAAATACTAAGACAACCTTAAACGGTCCGGGCCGGGTTATCCAGACATAAGAAATATGAACTCGATTTTAGACTCATTTTTACACAAATCGAGTCTAACTCATACCCTTATGAAAATTAAAAATAAGAGCCAGATGAATTTACATCAGACAAAGTAATACAATCCATATCCACAAATGCTAAGAATCGTATGTCCTAATAAAAAGCGAGTGCTGCTATTCCAACCCCTATGTCTTATTCCACCACCCACCCACACCCCCCCCCCCCCCCCCCCCAACTTTAAATTAAAGAAATATTTTGTTGACAAATTTATCCTCTTGCAAAATGGCCTTGAAGGACCTAAATAAAAAAGCATTTTGACAAAGTAAGACTTCTAATTAAAACTAAAGATTTTTATCGCAAATGGTCGTGAAATTGACGCAACTCACCAACACAATCTCTGAAAATAAAAATAAAATCAATGTTATCTATGAATATAGATGTTGCAAATCAATATAAATGTTGAAAATCAATGTTGCAAATCAATGTCGTTCTTCCACTCTCTTTCTGTCAACTATTTTGTTAATGTTACGGTATGACATACGCGTTGGACCAATACGAACACCACCACGTGAAAACCACCATAAAATCTTGACTTAAAAACCTACAAAAAAAAAACCATCTATAAATAATTATAAATTCAATTTGAATATTAAATATAAAGAAAAAGTTTAAAAAAGTAAAAAATAAAATAAAATAAAATAAAAGGGAGAATAGCAGAACCCTCCTGATTAGATTGTCCCCTACTCCCCTTCCAATCTTTTTCTTCTCCTTCCATATCCACCAGGACTACCACTGGCCATTATTGGTCCCCCACCCCCCGGGGCGGCGTCCTCCACTTCTTTCGTGCTGTGAGTTTTGACGTCCTCCATTTCTTTTATGCGAAGATAAAACTCATGGCTCAACCACGATGAGTCACTTAATACTACATTTTAGTGGTATTCCTCTCAACTTGTAAGTGAGTGTTTGGGCCCGAAATTGTACCATCGGCCTATGCAATCAAGGTCATTGAGTGAGCATAGCTCCCAACCATCGGATGGAAAAATGAAGATAATTTTATTATTTTTTAAGGATAATATTATGGTTTTTATCATAATAACTATCGTTTAATATGATTCATCTTGATATTTTGGGTAAATGGGATTCAAATTATCTCCAAGCAAGCAGTACAGTTCAATTGGACTTGGGATTCTTGTTATCAGGTTGGAGCAGCATGATGGGTTTGATCAGAATTGTTGTGAGCATGGTCTTCATGCATGCATGGGATGCCAAGACGAAATCACAGGGAATATCCTCCACGTGTGTTTCGATTCGGTCAACCATATAGGTTATTTTGGTTAATAGTGGCAGTTGATGATTATCAAAAGATAATGAAGTGGCATATTCTAGATTGGGATAATTATTAGCACAAAATATATGCTAATAATTAGTATCTACTCCAGGGACAAGCACGGCATGACTTAAAGTGTTTTAGCTTTGGCAATGCATGTACTTGGACGTGAAGAAGGGTGTAAACATTGCATGGCTGTCTCAGGATGCTACGGGAAGAGTTTCAGTAGCGTACCAATTGATCTGAAACATGGCTATCATGAGTGGCAGACAAGGATCAAGATTAGCATCAAATCCAATGACCAATTTAAGGATGATTATCATGAATTTTCGAATGAGGTGATTATCTTCAAGAGAATTCATTTGTGGTCAGCAAAGAATACTTCACGAAAAGCACATGCGTATCCAGTCCTATAAATACAAGACGATATACAATGAGAGAGGCCCCCTTCCAATTCAACACACAAATTGTCCTGCGTAAAGCTTCTCAACAATCTTGAGATTTAATCATTCTCCCTTTTCTTCTCGCCAACACATCTTCAGTTTGGATAAATAGCAGTGTGAAGGCAACCGGCAACATCTTCAGTTTGGATAGACAGCACTGGAGCCGTAGAATTAGCCGACGAGAAGTACCTTCAGTTTGGATAGACAACACTGCTTCGAGGTCGACTGGTTATTTATCCAAGTCTCGGTCGATAAAGATTTCTGAATCCTTGTTGGCAGAGGTCATCTCATCAGCCTTCTCAACGAAGTGAGGTTTTACAGATTGCTAGGCTCGGCACATTGAAAGCTAAGTTGTTTTATGATTGGATACTCGCAAGTAAGTTTCAGAGTTCGGCATTCAGACGACCAAACCACATTTTCCATCAAGACATACATCTCTTTTGAGTATTTGTGTCTATATAGTCTGGTTCCAGTTCAGCGTGCTTATACTTTCACGAATATAATCACCGTGACCGAACCCGGCGCCAACGACTCGTGAACTTCGCAAGATTAGTAGCCTTGTCTTCAGGCTCTAGAACCAAAGGCCGAAACGTGTTCTTTCCTCGACCGCAGTCACAAGATCAAGAAGTTAGCAGCGCGCTCAGCGCCACATCAACACAGTTTACTCCCCGGCCGAGCTCGGTCGTCGAGTTGGCACTCCCTGCACATAATCGAATGACGTAGTTAGCTTATTAGTTACTCGGCCTGTGCGCCACGTAGGCTTGAAAGTTTTTAGGATCAACATTTTGGCACGTCCAGTGGGCATATATACAAATATCAGAGCATATATGAGCTTTGGTCGAAGTCAACGTAAATCAATTTGGTGGTCTGCATCACCCAAGTCAGCAGGAGGATTCTGTCCTCGACCATATATTTCTTTGACCATAGCTTTGGTGATAAGACTTCTTCGGTGGAGCTTTGGTAAATCTTTATTCGATAGTGGATGCTAGACAACGGCTTTCGATGAAGACTTAGGGAGTTTTATATGCTATTTAATAAGCTTATATATATGCATAGCTAATTCTCCAATTTAAAGTTGTGTCATATGGTGTTGTCTTTCAGCAAATATTGATTTGGCCGAGAGAAGCTTTTGAATAAAGTAGATTTCACCCTTCCATGAAATCTCGATGATGAGCAGCTGGGTCAAAGCCTATGTGGTAATCATAACCCATCATGGTGATTGGGGTACGAGAGAATGAGATTTTTTTTTTCTACTTTCATATGTGGGTTTGTCAAAGAAGGGAACGTCCTTAGCATATGGGTTCTCGATCTCCTTGTTCGATCGCGACGCTCTCGGCAATTATTTGACCCTAGGCTTAATTTCCTTAACGATTCGATTTTCGGGCCGAAGCTCAAGGAAACTGGGGGGCTGTGTTTGGACCCGAAATTGCATCATTGGCCTGTGCAATCAAGACCGTTGAGTAATAATAGCTTCCAAAAATCGGATATAAAAGTGAAGATAATTTTGTTATTTTTGAAGGATAATATTATGGGTTTTATCAAAATAATTATCGTTTAATATGATTCATCTTGATATTTTCTTATACAGGGTAAATAGGATTCAAATTATCTTCAAGCAAGCAGTACAGTTTAGATGGACTTGGGATTCTTGTTATCAGGTTGGAGCAGCATGATGGGTTTGATCAGAATTGTCGTAAGCATTGTCTTTATGCATGCATGGGATGCCAAGACGAAATCACAGGGAATATCCACCACGTGTGTTTGGAGTCGGTCAACCATATAGGTTATTTTGGTTAATAGTGGTACTTGATGATCATCAAAAGATAATGGAGTGGCATATTCTAGATTGGGATAATTATTAGCACAAAATATACGCTAATAATTAGTATATACTCCAAGGACAAGCACGACATGGCTTAAAGTGTTTTAGCTTTGGCAATGCATGTACTTGGACGTGAAGAAGGGTGTAAACATTGCATGGTTGTCTCAGGATGCTATGGGAAGAGTTTCAGTAACGTACCAATTGATCTGACACATGGCTATCATGAGTGGCAAACAAGGATCATGATTAGCATCAAATCCAGTGACCAATTTAAGGATGATTATCATGAATTTTCGAATGAGGTGATTATCTTCAAGAGAATTCAATTGTGGTCAGCAAAGAATACTTCACAAAAAGCACATACGTATCCAGTTCTATAAATACAAGACGATATACAACAAGAGAGACCCATCCAATTCAACATACAAATTACCCTGCATAAAGCTTATCAACAACCTTGAGATTTTATCCTTCTCCCATTTCTTCTCGCCAACACATCTTCAGTTTGGATAAATAGCAGTGTGAAGGCAACCGGCGACATCTTCAGTTTGGATAGACAACACTGGAGCCGTAGAATTAGCCGACTGATGAGTACCTTCAGCTTGGATAGACAACACTGCTTCGAGGTTGACTGGTTATTTATCCAAGTCTTGATTGAGAACCACATTTACCATCAAGACATACATCTCTTTTGAGTATTTGTGTCCATATAGTCTGGTGCCAGTTCGGCGTGCTTATACTCTCATAAATATAATCACCGTGACTGAACCCGGCGCCGACGACTCGTGAACTTCGCAAGATTAGTAGCCTTGTTTTCAGGCTCTAGAACCAAAGGCCGAGACGTTTTCCTTCTTCGGCCGCAGTCGCAAGATCAAGAAGTCAGCAACATGCTCAACGCCACATCAACACAATTTACTCCCCGGCCGAGCTCGGCCGTCGAGTTGGCACTCCTTGCACATAATCGAATGACGTAGTTAGCTTATTAGTTACTCGGCCTGTAGGCTTGATAGTTTTTAGGGTCAACAGTGAGAGATTTTAGATTCGATTCTCGCCAAAGGTGAATTCGAACCACATTATTACTAGCCCATTATGAGCCCTAACTCACTCCCTAACTCACTTAGAGCTCATTTAGATGTGCTTTTAAAATGACTGAAAGCGCTTTTGGTGAAAATATTTTTGAAACCAATCCTTAGTAAAAATGCAAGTAAATTTTGGAAAAATACTTAAAATGCTTCTTGAAAGAAACACATAACTGACACTTGCAGAAAGCACTTCAAGTGCTTTGAAACCCAAAACCCACAATGAACCCATGGACCCGCTACTTGCATGTTGGCCTTTTGCAAATCCCATACGACTCATCTATATGCGCAACCCGACTGGAATGCCTCGCCTTCTTCATACGCCGCACACATGATAGCTTCTCTCGTCCAAATCCAACCCACAACAACCTTCTCCAGCTGAGATCCAAAAGGAAATTTTCAAAAAGCTATGTTATCTCAAGCTATTCCATTGACACCATCGGAAAAAAATCCATTGACAAGAAGTACAAAAATACTTTTTTAATCGTTATTTTCCTTTTTTATCTATAGTTAAGAATTTAAAATATTAAGATTATTTTAGAAATAATGGCGGGTGTGGAAATATTATCATGTTGTTTTTTCTTTTAACAGTAGGCGGCAAAATAAGTGGGGATGGGAGATAAAAACTGGATGGGTATAGTAGCACTCTAAAAAGCAAAGGGAGGAGAGGACAGGAGGAAGGCCAAAGGAGGAGAGGAGGAGGAGGAGGCCCGGCTAACCTTTTCCCAATCAAATATTTGGAAGTTTTTTTTTTGGATTGAATAATATTTGGAAATTCAGTAGGACTGAAATTATATAATTTAAACTTTAGTATTTAATAATAATAATATTATTATTATGCGATTAAGATAAACAAACATAACAAAGACGTTCTTTATTAAACCCTCTCCTTCCTTCTCCCTAAACCTTTCTCTCCCCTCTCTCTCTCTCTCTCTCTCTCTCTCTCTCTCTCTGCCATCACAGAAAGGTCCAACTGAGCTTGCCGGCGTCGCCAGATGCCGGTAATTCTTCTCCTCCTCTTTTCTGTCTTTCTTATTCATTCAAATTTCGTTGCTTTTCCATTCCATTCGCACACTTTAAATTTATTTTTGCTGAGTTTTTTTTCTTCTTTTGTACAGAAAAACCCTTTTTCCGAATTGTAACAATTATATATGCATGTATGTGTTTATATTTGGATAATTGTTTTGAATTTTGTGTGTACAATTATACATAGTTAATGTTTTTCTGTATTTAGAGAGCTGCTGTGTTTTTGTTTTTGTTTGCCTGTTATGTGAATTCTGAGAATGATTTCATTTCAGTGTGAGTTTTGGGTTTTGGAATTGAATTTGCTGGTGGTGATTGATGAGATGGTTTGATCAAGTTTCAATTAATAGCTTAATTGTGATTACTGTTTTAAAAAAAAACTCTGTTTTTGTTCTTGGGCGAGATGATGATGGAAGACTCATGTATGTAATTTATATGAATTTGTTAAACCCTAAATTTTATTTGGTTTTGTTTCTCTTATGAGTTTAAAGATTGAAACCCCAGTTAAGAATGTGCTTGCACGCGGTTGATGTTAGTGTTGCTTGAGACTTGCATAAGAGCAGCTAAGGTGGTGTAAACGAAAGAAGCACTGGTAAGGCGGTGTAAACGAAAATATAGGTGTTGCTCAAGACTTTTGTGTTTTAAGTGCTAAAGAATAGGTAAAAGTCTTGAATTTGAGGAACTTTGATATAAGTTAGTGAACTTTTCTATTTAGTTTTAGAAGACATTGAATAGGTATACAAAGCCCGTACTTACACACACACACACACATATATATATATATATATAAGTATGTTTAATATATTGTATGCACAAAATAGTGATCCTCAGATATATATACAAATATACAATCGTTGCATTGATGGTTATCTTGGATATTTTCCGTTCTCCGTGTTCTCTAGACCAGTAACCTCTCAATTCGTCAGAAATAATTTGGTTTATTGATTTGGTCTTTTCATGCATTTTCATTCACTGTTAGGTTTAGACCAATTTCCTTGCTTCAATTCTATTTTACTGCAACTGTGATGCTTCCCGTAACCTATAATACCTTTGTTTTGTTCTCTTCTGCCTTTTGTTAACTTTATGCACAGATTTGTTTGTCACTCGAAAAATTTGTAATCTGGGACTTAACGTGAACTTATTATGCACATTGTAGTTCATCTACTATGATATTCTATGTTATATCTCTGTTTTCTCACTATGCCCATATCTTGAGCTGGGAGCCTGGGATAGTAATTTTTGCTGTCCTCTCTATGTTTGACTGGTTGCAGGTACAGTTTGGTGGTCGTGATGGATTTTAAAAAACTCAAAAGTATGAATTGGGTTGGAAACATTTACCAGAAATTTGAAACAATCCGCCAGGAGGCGGATGGTATTGTGAATCAGGTAATAAGGGCAGAAAAAGCCCAAATGAGAAATATTTCATTTGCATCTTGTCTTTGATTAGTGTGGTTCCTGCTATGCAGTAACTGAAGTTGTCAATTCCTATCGTAATAATAAATATATTTCTTTCGCAGGACTCAATTAAATATGTTGAAAACCAGGTGCAGACTGTGGGTAAAAGTGTGAAGAAATTTTCTAGTACCGTCCAAGATTTACTTCCTATGGTTAGACAGAAATCTGCCATTAGTGTTAAGTCAAGGGAAAACGTAAAGGAAAATTCTTTGGACGTAACTGCAAACCAATCACCTGGAGAGCCCAATGTAAAGGATCCTGTGAGAAACCAGCTGAGTCTGGTCTCTACAGAAAATGACCTTGCAGACCAACCTAATCCTCCAACAATGAATACTCTTGAGGTGTTGGAATTATCTGTGGGAAAGATCGATGAAGTTTTGGCAAATGAGAAGTCTTTAGTTGCAATTGAAAAGCAATCTCCTACAGAGCCCAATGTAATGACTCCAGTGACAAACCAGCTGAGTCTTGTCTCTAGTAAATATCACCTTGCCGATCAACCTAGTTCTCCAACTTTAATAGATACTGTTGAGGTGCCAGAGTCTGACTTATCTGTGGGAAAGGTTGATGAAGTTTTGACAAGTGAAGGTCTTGTAGATGCGATGGAAAATAAATCACCTACAAATCTCAATGCAATGGATTGTGGGACAAACCAGCTGAGTGTTGTCTCTAGTAAGTATCACCTTCCAGATCAACCTAGTTCTCCAATTTCAATGGATACTCTTAAGGTGTCAGGGTCCGACTTATCTGTGGGAAACATTGAAAACTTATTAGATTCAACAGAAAAGCAATCGCCTATGGAGCCCAATGTAATGGATCATGTGACCAAACAGCTGAGTCTTGTTGGCAGGAAATATTACCTTGCAGATCAATCTAGTTCTCCTGCTGCAGTGGATACTTTCAAGGTCTTAGAGTCTGAATTATCTGTGGAAAATACTGATGAAGTTTGGACAAATGAAAATTCTTTAGATGCAGCTGAAAACCAAACACCTACACACCCCAATGTAATTGATCCATACCAGCCGAGTCTTATCTTCAGTAAATATAACCTTGCAGGTCAACTTAGTTCTCCAGCTTCCTTGAATACTCTTGGGGTATTGGAGTCTGACTTGTTGGTTCCAGAGTTTGGTGACATTTCTACCAATGAAGACTCGGAAGCAAACAATGAAGAAACTGCCATAAAAGTGTCTGCACCTATATTAGAGGAGTTCACTTCTCCTTTTGTGGCAGAACATTTTGTAGTGTCCCCACACGGGGAATTTTCTCATAGCAATCATAAAAATAGGCATGCTGATTTGCCTGAGGTTGCATCTGCAAGCTCTGCATATGGACTGGAGTCCGAACAAAAATTGAAAGTTTGTGATAACACTTCAGATGAAACTGAGTGTGTATCTGGTGCTTCAAGTACTACTTCTGAAATTGCCTTTTCAGTTGTATCTGGGGAGAACGCTATCGAGAATGTGGAACTTGCATCCTTCAGCAGCTCCACTGCAAAGAAATCACCTTGGCTCTCTGGGTATTCTCCTGAAAACTTATCCCTGGAAGCTGGTGAGGTGGTTGGGTGTGTATCTAATGATTCTACTGGGCACCCATCATCTGCTTCATCTCTATCTGTGTCTGGTGAGAATAAGGACATCGATATGGGGCAATCTTCTTTCAGCAGTGTCATATCACCTGAATCAGTAGTTTAGTATTTTTGGTTGGCTTGTTATAGATGTACTCTTGCGTTCTTTGAAAAAACAGTATTGATTAACTTGTGTATTACTATTACAGCAGAAGGCACTTCCAGAAATGCAGAGTTCATGCCTCTGACAGTACCATCTAGAAAGAAGCAAGTTCAAATCTGCGACTCTGTTCAGTATGATGCTCTTAAGCCGTCTTTAGATATTGGTATGTGGCAGAATGTGCATTTGGTACTTCTTTTTATTTCTTTCCTGTTGTTCATGTTTAAAACTCCTAGGCTCAAAGTCTATTGCCTTCCTGGAGATATCAGAAGTGAGATTCCTAACATACATTTATATGAATTTTTGTTGGTAGTAAAAGCAATGGTGTTGCGATTGATGTTGCAATCATGTAGAGCCTTAACGCTATCTATTAGCTTTGAACTGATCTAGACCGGATCCTTTTATGATGTGTTTATGATGTCACCTTTTCTCTAATGTCGTAAATTGTTTACAGGAAGTTCAGATGAATCAAGTAGTGATTTTTCTCGCTCTTCTATGGAAACCATCGATTTGCATGATAAGGTAAAGCTGGAGGAGCGGAGTGTTGATTTCCATGATAAGGTACAGCTGGAGGAGAGCTGTGTCATTGTAGACGATAGCGTACTGCACGCTGTCTCTAGCAGGGCAAGAAAACAAAGATCATACAAGGTACATGTTATACGGTATTCCATTGTCCAAACACTTGCAAATTTCTATTGAAATGAATGAGAAGACAAAGAAGATTACATGCATCATTTCAGACTGGCATTTTACATACTTGATAATATGCTTATGGATTCGTTCTCACATTTAAAGCATATTTACGCTTTACAGTTAACTCTAATTTAGATTTATTTTGCAGTCACCCATCTTAACTTTCTAGAGATCAATGATTTTATCGGAAAAAAGTTTTATTATATTATTTTTAAAAATTATGAAACTGTATCAGAACAATATGTGCCTAAATAGCAACATGAGCCTGACTGATCAATTTTCTTTTTTCTTTCTTAAATTCAGAAAAGAATCCAGGATGCTTTTACATCAAAGAAGAGGTTGGCAAAGGAGTACGAACAGCTAGCAATTTGGTTCGGAGACAGTCATATAGAAACCAGCCAACAAACACTCTCTAACGTGAAAAGTTCGGAAACTGATGATGCCTGTGATTCTGAATGGGAGCTCCTGTAAATAACAACGTGTCCCTGTAAATATTTCAACGGAGTGGTTAAAAGGCCGCTTGCCTTTGCAGGTAAATATGGTGAGAATTATACGAAACCGCATATTTATAAATCAAGGATGATTCCTCTATCTCATTGTTGAAATACACAAAATAAACTAGTTAAAAATTATAGTATTGAGTTCTAGCTGGTCAGTATTGTTTCTGGATTTTATCTCCTGTTGCCCGTTGTTTGCTGGCTAAGAAGAACAACGAAAGCGTTTTGAATTTTGTATGCTTACGGTCACCAAATTCAATTCAAGTCGTATTTCGTTTGTTGGTTGAAGAAGATCAACAAAAGAGTTCAATACAAATGCTATTGCAGGTGTCACATCTCTCTCTTCTTCCTGGAAAAATGCTGCACTACTAATCCTCAATATTAACATACAAATGTACCTTTCGTACATTTTATCGAAGGCTTGATTGTTAAATTCGTGTTACAAAATATTTTGGTGACTCTTCAACAAATGTGCATACAAAATTTCATTCCATGTATCAGGAACCCCAGGTAGGCACCAGTGAATGCAGTCAGCGAATTTTTTAGGATCCGATCTTTGTTTCTTCGTCAAGAGCTTTCCCCGACGTTCTCCATAAACCGATGTATGTGCATCTTTTCGGTACTCTGACAATTGGGTGATATTCAAAAATGTTACCTTCACTTTCAGATCCTGCATTTGGTCGTGTATGATATCCATGATTTCCATGTTTGAACCAGTTCCCCAGTATGAACCCTGAATTGGGTATGACTCATTGAAGCAGTTTTCGTCACTTCCCGGCTTCCATTCCCAACTCCTACAAAAGAAATTTCTGTCAAGTTTCCATGATTACGAATAAAACTCTAAATCGTGAACGTCAGATTCATGACATGTGTTATTATATATAGCAAGGGGCTTTGTGGGACCACCTCTACACTCAAGATCCTGTGTTTGACTTTCTCTTTTCCCAATATCGCTGTGTATTGAAAAAACGTTTATTCACTTTCCTCTTTACGCTTTTGAAGATGTTCGAGTGAGAAGTGTGAAACTCTTACCATAAATGTGTTGGAGACATGCTCATGAAGAAGACCTTTTGCCTTTCAGGGTTGATGCTGGATTCTAACCAGTCTGCCCAAGTTTGGAAGGCTAGTTTGTATGCTGTAGCGACTTTATATTCTTGTACATCTGGAGATCCATATCTGGCAAAAATGCAAAAAAAAAAAAAAACATAAGGCCTTCGTGTGGTAATGTTTTCAAACAGTTTTTCGTTTGACAGATAGAGAAACACGCGATACTAACTGAAATCGGAAGAGCAATGAGATTTATAACATAGGGGTGTCCTACAAATTTATGTCACTCACGTAGCATTGACTGTAGGGCTGTGCATCCACCACACATAGCTCTCAAACACCAAGATATCTACTCCTTCCCAGTGCTTGCCGTGGTTAGCTATGGAGTCAAGCTTCACCAGCCGTTTCAGCACAGTATGTTTCGTCGCGTGGTCCGAAATAGACTCCACGAGAAACGGAGCCCAGTAGTACTCAATCGATGCATCAAACTCCTGCGAAAGAAAAAAAGGGTGAGGGGACGTCGAACTCTTGCCGTGAGTAGGGTTTAGTGTTATAAAATGTGAGGTTTACCTCTACTCTGAAGATCTTTCGAGGAGGGACTCTATGGAGGGACTTTTTTCCTTGTGTTATAGATTGAACCATGCAGACCAGGGATTCAAACTGCCCTCTTTGTACTGAGTCTCCAACAAACATCAGCCTTTTGCCCCTCAAAATCTGCATTAGCTTCAATGCATCAAACCTGAATTTCAAAGCCAAAGCCACTCACTAAGTAAACAAAAAGACATGGAATGCCTCGACACATGTTTTAGCGTGATCGTCACACAGTCACGTAGTATTACTAATTCACTAATCATAATATGATCAGATGACCGTTATGCTGATATGTGATGGATTAAGGTATAACACTAATAAACAGATAAACCTGTAATGACATGGATGAATTAGTTACACCACGTGACAATACGACGGTCTTGTACACTAAAAAATTAGAGTTTTGACCTTGGGAGGTTGCAGTCATTTGGTTGCCACCTCCAATTCTTGTAGTAAGAATCAGGCCTCCCATTCCTCTGGCAAGTAACTTGCTTTACCAAGTAGGGGCAGCTCTCTTCGGTATAGTGAGGATGTGACAAATTATCCCACACCCACTTCCCTTCAAACACATTGCAGCTCTCGTCAATCCGGTCCTCCGGTGAAATAACAACTGCCGGTCTCGGTTTCTGGCCTCTTGGCCAGCCATACATCTGAAAGACAAAGCTGTCATTGCTCTTCAAGGCGTCGAGGACCAGGCGTGCGGTCCCTAGGACGAGCAGCGAGGCCAGTGCAACCGGGAAGAGGGACTGGATTCGCCGGTCGAGGGAGGGCTGCTGCTTTGTCATTTGGGGAAGGGGATGAAGATGGTGGGTGCGGAAGTGCTTGATTGTTAAAGGACATTTTGTTGGTGAAGTATTTGAAAATGGTAGCTTGAGTTCTAAGTGTTTTAGGTGAAGTCACAACATGCAACCACCAGTTGGTAGGATCAAGCTGTGAATCCTGTGATTGTTTTGAGTTCTGATGTGGACCTTTAGATAGTAAACATATCTTCTTATTATTAAATTAATTTTATTTATTTTTTCAAGTAACAATATTTTCCATGGATTAAGAGAGGTGGCATGTTTAAGCACATCACCATTTATAGTAAAAATGGTGGTGGTTTCACAACGAAAATATCTCATTTACCACTTCAAAATAGAGAAGTTTAAGTGGCAAGGGGAATGCTGAAATGTCTATGCGAGTCTTTTCGGATTTTGGAATGGTGGATTGTCGTGGTGAAACCACCAGCTAGTTCCTTTTTTTAAGGGAATAAAAAGAGAAATTTAAGCACACATTAATTTCAAATTCTGATTTGTGCATAGAGAAGAATAACTCTTTACACGTAAATAACAATCTCATACTTGCAAGTGGTGGATTGCCTTAGTGGTAAGGTGTTCCTTTTCAACCTACAGCGTTCCGGATTCAAACTCTCTTCATTCGGTATAAATTAATGAAAAATATCACTTGATTTAAAAAAAATACTATCTCATACTTGATGAACAAGTTTAAGTGTGATAAGAAAAAGAAATTTAAAAATAAAATGAAATAAAATAAACAAAAAACACAAGGAAATGTCCAATAAGAGTTGAGAGCCAAAACCCTCTCTAAACCCATACGACCGGACAAAAAAATAGTCCAATCCAATCCAAACCTGTCCCTTCCTCCCTAACCGAAAATATGATAATCAGTAGCAGTTGTGTCCGTACAGTTTGCCCGCGCGTCCTCAGAACGGCTGGGCTGCTGACTTTCACTCTGCGCCGGCGGCGTCTGACCACCGCCTGCTCTGTTTCAGCCACCAAGAATAAAGAGAAGGAGAAGGTGATAGTGGTATCTGGGCCCACCGGCTCCGGGAGGACCCGCCTCGCTCTGGAGCTCGCTAAGCGGCTCGATGGAGAGATTATAAGCGCCGACTCCGTCCAGGTTTGAGCGAAAATACAATACCCAGTTGTTGGTTTTTGTTATTCTTTGTTAGGATACCGGGAAAAAGCGGAAGAAAATGGGAAAATTTAGCTTCTTTCGAACTAAGCAGCAAACTGGTTAGTTGGGTTTTCTAAAGATTCTAACTTGCAAGTAATTTAGTTTATTGGGTATTTAGTGATAAACCATTTTGTTTGGCTGATGAGAAAATGTAGGAAGGTAATAGGTAGAAACTAGAAAGTTGACATTGCTTTATACCCGAAAATATTGAATTTGTTTCCTTGAGAATTTTGACTTGTTCTGGTCAATTTCGTGAATCAAGCCTGCCTTCAATCAGTAATGCTAAGGCCCCCGCTTATAGACATTGCCATGATTGAATTTCCAATCTCCTTCAGTAAAAGCCGGTTCTATTGGTGTATGGATAACATCGCTCTCTCTGCCATGAGAACAAAGAAAGCCTTATGGCATTGCCTTGATTGAATTTCCTTTTGTTGACGCTTGTAGAATTAATAGGTAGTGCCATATTGTCGAAGTGAATTTGTTTGTTTTGGCTTTTGCGCCACAGGTATATCGGGGTCTTGATATTGGATCTGCCAAGCCTTCGCCAGCTGAAAGACAGGTGCTTGTGTAGTTGAGAAATTTGTACATTTAGTGCAGTCATGATTCTACCATTGTAATTGAACTATGGTAATCTAGATTTCTAGAGTATGTTGATTTCAGATGCATTGTATGCCGTCTTAGTGTATGTTTTCCCATTAAATTAGGTTTTGAATTCTCTTTGATTCCGAATAATTGTCACTATGGTGTTAATGTTGTGCTTGAATTTTACGTTTTATCATTTGTAACACGATGTTTGTGGATGCTACTGTTCCATCATGTGACTCATATCTGACTTGAATGTTAACAGTTTCAAAGGCTAGCAGTTCATATTATCTTCTCCAACAAATCCTATAATATCCACAGTTAATGTGCAGTTCAGGAATAGTATCATATTTAATAACTCTACTGTATAGATTTACTCATTTGATCATTAAAGAAGAATTTCATATATATATATATATATATATATATATATATATAAATAGAATAACTTCACCACATTTTTTTTCTTCAGGCAGGAGCCTTTCGGTCCTTGCGAATTTTTTTCATGAAATACTTCACTGTATTGGTAAAAACAGAGTGTTTCTTGCTAATCCAAAATATGACAGAAACAAAGCAAACAAAACTAATATAATTACAATGTATGTTAATTTAACTCGATTTCAAATTTTACTGTGAATGATTGATTGGACAACGTCTCCCTTTGTATTCTATTCTCAACTGGTCTGTTATTAGTGACTGGAACTTGACCAACAAATTTGGTTCATTTGGTGGATTCATTGTGGTACTCTTTAACGTTTTGTGTTTTCCTTTCTTTTGGTGCAGGAGGTGCCGCATCATCTTGTTGGCATACTGCACCCATCTGAAGGTGTGTTGCTAGGTTTGGGATTTTGGATATTTATGTTCTGCCACTTCAACACGTGTTTTATTCTTCAGACTATTCTGTTGGACGGTTTTTTGAGGATGCTAGGCAAGCTATAAGAAGTATTCTTGATAGTGGCCGGGTTCCCATAGTTACTGGTGGTAGTGGATTGTACTTGCGATGGTATGGGCCAATATCTTCTCTGTTTTTCTCATCATTTTAAAGTTATGATGTTTTTGGTCTGTTTAAAGTTTGAATATTGAGTACACATTAACATAACTGGCCTGCCTTGTGAAATAATATAATTTGCAATGGCATCTGCATGTTGATTGGTGACGTTGCTGAATAAGAAAAACAAAATCTCTGTAATTAAGAGTAATAAGCCTAATTATTTTTCTCTCTACTTTGTGGTTGTATTGATGGCATTGATTTTTTGTCGTACATATAAGGCTCACATACGGAAAACCTGATGTTCCCAAAGCCTTTCTAGAGATTGCATCTGAAGTGTATTCCGATTTAGAGGACCTACAGAAAAATGACGACTGGGATGCAGCTGTGGAGTTGGTGGTCAAGGCAGGTGACCCAAAGGCTCAACTTTTGGCTGCTAATGACTGGTATCGATTAAGACGCAGCCTTGAGATTATTAAGGTTGGTTTGTTATGTTTTCTGGTTCTAATATTATGCATTCCTTGAACACGGACACATCAATGTCTCGTTGATATATCTGCCTCAATATTCACTATTTAGTTGAGTTGTTTTGCATTTAGAAGCTTATGTCCCTCCATTTTACTGATGTTGGATGCATAACATATACATGTTCTGCAATGCAGTCTAGTGGATCACCTCCATCTGCATTTCAAGTGCCGTATGATTCTTTCTGGAAACAGTGTGATGCAAATGACGCTAGTCCTTCAACTGATGTTGTGGAGGAAGTAAAATCAAAGGAATTGGACTATGATTTTATTTGTTTTTTCCTCTCAAGCAAAAGAGATAAATCAATTGACTACCGATGTGAAGATATGCTATCAGGTAAATATATTATAACACATCACTACAAATTGATCATTCGCCGTTGAAGTTTCAAAATCAGATCAGGCAATTCATTTGTTTTACACAGCCTCATCTGTTAGGATTACAATTTCAATTGGGGCGAGGTACTTTTTTTTCCTCTCTCTTTCTTTTAATCTTTTTTTTTTTTTTTTTTTAAATTCCTGCAGGAAGTGATGGTATCTTGTCGGAAGCTAATTGGCTTCTTGATTCGGGTCTTCTTCCAAATTCAAATTCAGCAACCAGAGCAATTGGTTACAGACAAGTATGCGACCGCTATTGTTTATTTTTCTTTAATTATTGAAGCAATGGTTGTCTGATTTTGTTTCATTAAAATCGTGTGACACTGTTTTTTTGGTCATTTTATTATTATCTGTGATAGTAGTAACAGTAAGAAATGTTTGATTTTAGGCTATGGAGTATCTGTTGATGTGTAGGCAGCAAGGAGGTAGTTCTCCAAGAGAGTTCTACAACTTTTTATCTGAATTTCAGAAAGCGTCTCGGTAACGCATTTTTACTTCAAATTCATGTATCAAAAGCCATAATACCATATGCTTTGCCAAACTTGGAGACATTTTTAATGTACATTATAAAAATCGTGTTTGCGGGGATACAACGAAACTAAATTTCAGTTGGTAAATATAGGAAGTTGCAGATTGGATTCTAATTTTGTATTATGATTACCGAATTGTTTTACGGTCTATTCATTAGCAAAAAGAGCTTCCAACTTTCCGTGCGTGTTTGTGTCGAAAACCTGGTGCGACAATGAGAGCTTAATACTCCTTGTGGCTTTGTAGAGTAAGATTCTCACACATTACATTCGGTCATAGAATTTTTTCAACTTCGTGTGCAGAAATTTTGCAAAACGGCGGCTAACATGGTTTCGCAACGAGCATATCTATAAGTTCTTCATTTCTATAACTGGCTTGATGCGTCCAAACCCTTGGTATTTTTCCAATCTTGTTTTCATTATTTGTCAGAAAGAGAGATTTAGCTTTCCGCCCTCCCAAGCATTGTTCCTATATTATTTTCGTCAGTCAAAGTTTTGGCTGTGTAAGTTCTTCATTTCCCCAAAGCCTATGAATCAGTGAATGCTTAATGGACAATTTATGCAGGAAACGGTGCTCGACTTCATTTATGATGCATACCATGAAAGCACCGAAATTTTGGTTGTGCCTGAATCACTGAGGATGAAGAAAGAATTAACAAGCCATCGAGAAGTTGCCGAACTAAGGGCTTATCGACCTAAAAATAGGTATGACTTACAAACACTGAAGGCTTGCAGTTAAGTTAATTGTTGACTGTTGGGTTTTTCGTCAAGTCTTAATCCTAGAGGCTTGGCAAGATTATTCGTCGTACTCGTTATTGATATAGTGAAAGATTGTTGCTGCTGACCGCATAGCTGAACCACGTAAATTTTTGGTGTTATTTGTCTTGGTTATTTTGTTTTCAGTTTCCCAGGTTTGTTTTGTTTTTCCCATTCTTTAACTCGATATTCACAACATTGACACAGTGGACAAAATACTAAATAGTTTTGTTTACGACACGAAGGCATTTTATCAGACGCGAAGATTGTTCAGACATTCTAGACTGGATAAGAAAAACACAGTGCTCCAAAAACAAATCGGAACTTGATCATTCACTTCATTGAGGTTCAATCTTTGCCAAACCAACCAGTGTTACATGATCATCCACTGAGTTGTGCTCAGTTTGTCTCTGTCGGATCAGAAATTCTCACGAAACAACTCCGGAAGGGTTAGTCTTTGATGCTCTGGCTTAAGCCGGTTGTTCATGTCTTAAGGCTCCACCGATGTATCGCTGCAGCCGGCCGAGGACTACATCGGAAATCATTTTGTGAGAACTCATTATTCAACATATGGATTTCAAAGTCTTGACAGTAGCTCTCAGCAGTTGTTAAAATAGCATGAAAAGTTTTGAGTTTGATTGTAATTTTGTTCACCACTTAAAATATTAATTTATAGTGATTTGGTGAATAAATCCACAAGATTACTAATCGTTTAACAATGGACAAAGTTTATGTGGTGCAATATCCTAAGGGATAGGGTGTTGGGTTTCTACCCATGCGTTCCGGTACGAAAATCCCTTCTCCCGATGTTGGTCGGGTGGAAGGCAGGAGCTTAGAGCTCAGGTGTCTAGGCGAGGCCTAGACGGTTTTCTTAATTTTGATTAAATTTATTATCTAACATATAAATAAATATCTACTTATACTGAAGAAGAAAAAAAAGATTGTTTGGGATATATTGATTGCAAAATAGAATGACATACAGATTATAAAATATTAGAACATATTGAAAACATAAGGAACACGCATATAATGGGTATTGATCTAAGTATTCGATAAGTTTCTTATAATTTATTGAAAAAATAAAATGCAAAATAGAAGTTATCTATTTTCTTTCTAAATGAAAGTTGCAAACTAGGTGGATGTTTAGGCGGGTACTTATGCGTCATTTCTTAATTTTCAAATGTTTAGAAATAGGGCAGTGGCTAACCGCCTTACGCCTAGATAGGACCTAACTATATTCCTTTTTAACAATGGACAATGAGAGAAAATAAAAGACAACGTAGTAGTGACAAACGAATAATGTTCTCATGTGCTTTTATTTTTTCATCTCCAAAGGGGAATAAAAGGAATATAGGTTTGAGTCACTTTCATGCAACTTAAGTGATTATTATTAAGCGATTTTTGCAAAAAAAAAAAAGTTGGCTTTAAAGTTTTCATTTTTCTATTTTTGAAAACCTAAAACTGAAAGCTCAAAATAGCTACTAAATAAGAATTTTTTTTTTCTTTCAATTTTTAAGAAAGTGAAAACTGAAAAATGGAAATTAGGTTTGTTTAAGGGGGAAGTGGATCACTCTTCAAAATAAAATTTACACTCGTCAATCATGTTACCTCTCGTAGCCTATCTTACCACAACAACAACAAAAACAAAAATTGTAGTTAGGCCTTCATATTCGAAGCCCTTCCAGAAGGCATTGCTTCCTTCACGAATCATAATCTTCGTAAGATGGACTTCTGCAAATCTAATTTATTACATACCAAAGAAACCACGGTTGATCTGTGATTATTTTGAACTGTCGATATTATCTATGCTAAGAGGGTAGAGGGATCAGCTTAATCTCACAATGAGCTAGCAATAATATGATTCAAATTCGCCTTTGGCGAGAATCGAACCTAAGACTTCTCACTTAGAAGCGAACCGTAGTACTAAGTGGCATATTTTGATAATTTAGACCAATAGTATCGTTTAAAATAGGTAATCTTCTTGGAAAATGCAAGAGGAGGTGAAGGCCCTTTATTGAAGTCCAGCCCTGCAGCTCAACCCAAGGTAGAAACCTTGCTGTTAACTGGATGCCCTAGCCCAATGACCAAAGATGTTTGTAACTCATTTCGTTAAGAGCATTCAAACTACAACTGAAGTCTCGTGTTTGAATCGCCTTTTGCATTTGAATTTATTTACTCATTTTATCATTTGTCAAAAAAGGTCAAGGACCATGTAATAATTGTTTATTATTTGAAGACCTTACACATTAGAAATAATATTCAACACCACGAATCCCTAGGAACCAACCATAGATATACACCAATAGCAAGCACGATCGCTCGATCTGTAGATTACTTCTTGTTGTATCAGTACTTGCAACTCGCGAAACAAAGCTGAGAGCTTTCAACACTCCCAAAGCAAAAACATGAGGCCTTCAATGTCCATCGCCAGATCCGTACACCGAGTCGCCCGCCGCAGCTACTCATCCGCCTCCGTCCCCGAGCGGAAGGTCGCAGTCCTCGGCGCCGCCGGCGGCATCGGCCAGGCCCTGGCTCTCCTCATGAAGCTCAACCCCCTCGTCTCCCACCTCTCCCTCTACGATATCGCCGGAACCCCCGGTGTCGCCGCTGACGTCAGCCACATCAACACCAGATCTGAGGTACTCCGAACCCTCTCTAATACTTCCTCTTCGCCGATCGGGTGTTTCCGATTCGATCTTAAATTTTTGAACTTTTTTGATTAATTCGGGGATTTGGTGAACGGTGGTGATTAGGTCAAAGGTTACGCCGGAGAAGAGCATCTTGCTCAAGCCTTGGAGGGAGCCGACGTCGTAATTATCCCCGCCGGAGTGCCCCGAAAGCCCGGCATGACCCGAGACGATCTCTTCAACATTAATGCCGGTATCGTCAAGGGTCTCACTACCGCCATCGCTAAGTACTGCCCCAATGTGAGTATCCCTTTTGTGCCCTTCATTTCTATGAAATTTTCGGAAATCTTGAGTATTTGATCGAATTGGGATGTTGGGTGATTGTTTTTTATAGGCACTGATCAACATGATTAGCAACCCAGTCAACTCTACGGTCCCGATTGCGGCCGAGGTGTTGAAGAAGGCCGGGAAGTACGACGAGAAGAGGTTGTTTGGTGTCACCACTCTTGATGTGGTCAGGGCTAAGACTTTCTATGCTGGAAAGGCCAATGTTAATGTTGCTGGTATATACATTATTGACCCGCCTTCTAAAAGCTCTGTCCTTTTAGCGATGTTTATCATTTTTTGTGCTTCTGTTTTGGGTTTTTGCAAAAGATTGATGTACTCGAATCTCAACTTAGCTAGATGTAATTAAAGCATTTCTATTGAACTTTTTGAGGGGTTTTCGAAGCCGAGTTCTTTTGTAAGATTGCGTTTTGTTCAGTACTAAACAGAGGAAATGGTTTGTGTTTGCAGAGGTTAATGTACCAGTTGTTGGTGGCCATGCTGGCATCACCATTCTGCCACTATTTTCTCAGGTATATATCACTCGAATAGTTTAAGGCTTGCAGTTGGATTGTATGAGATTAATTTCAGTGTTCCTCCAGTGGCATCTGCTTTGGTTGGGCTTGGCTTAGAGATGTCTAATTTTTTACTGTTCTTTTTAATGTTTTAGGCTACCCCGGCAGCCAATTTGCCTCATGATGTTATTGTGGCTTTGACAAAGAGAACACAAGATGGAGGAACGGAAGTTGTGGAGGCGAAGGCTGGAAAGGGATCGGCAACATTGTCAATGGCGTAAGTGTTAGGATAAAACCATTGTGTGAACACTTTGTTTTGCAAAGATGCTTCGACTTTATGTTTCATCATTATATGTGCCTATTTTTCTATTGAAATTTATATCTCATGTAATGTACAAAGATGTAAAAATGTATGTGGTGAATGTTTCCTAATAATATGTTTTGTGTTAAAACATTATGGCTCCATAGCTATTCCAAGGTGTTACATGCTTCTTCCATAATGTTGTTTCCCTTTTGTATTCCTCCATTGATTTCTTTGTTTCAATTTTCTATTTTTGTTGAGGAAACAAAGAAAAAGAAATTTATGTTTTTTGCTGGACTAACTTACTGTTAATCTTGCAGCTATGCTGGAGCTATCTTCGCTGATGCTTGTCTGAAGGGACTTAATGGAGTACCCGATGTTGTGGAATGTTCGTATGTGCAATCAAGCATCACTGAACTTCCTTTCTTTGCTTCTAAGGTTAGTGAGATCAACAAATTAGGGATTCATATCCTCATCTTTGAATTTTTTTTTTAAAGCATTTAGTTCATAACTTTCGTTTTTCCTTGAGCTATTTTTATTTCTTAATATACCAGGAATTGGATTTACGGATGAGTGCTGTTCAGCTTTAGTATTGCAGTGTGCTACTTATCATGTCTCCAAATGTGATTATGTTTGTAGTCGTTCCTACTAGTCTGTGCCTTGATTGTGTTTCCCTGGTGGCTACCGCCTTGAACAGTTGTGTATAAATCTCTTTGCTAGACGGTGCACTTCCTGTTTTGGCTATTGATGGCTGTTCTGTTTTCACCATATGGTGGTTGAAATATATTAGTTAATAGTATCTCTCAACCATTGTGGTTGTATACATGTCTGCATGTTACATGAGTTAAAAGCTCGAATTGCCACTCGGTACTACGGTCTGGTGGTATTACTCTTCACTTGGAAGTGAGAGGTTTGAGGTTCGAATCTCGTGGATGGCGAATTTGATACGAAATTAGGCTGCCCATTGTGTGGCTTAACCGAACTCCCCCTCCCCTTAGTGTAAAAATATTAATATACTCAAAAAGCTCGAATTGTAACACATGCTCATGGAGGGTAGACACTCAATAGATTTAGCATATGTTGGTCAGTTGCATTGCATATCACGGTAATGGTTCATCCATATAATGGCCGGTTTTAATCTTGTGTCTCATGTTTGTCTAGTTGGTCGTGAAATTGCTGATGCTATATTTTCCTTTACCTTTCTTGTCATAAGCAATAAACCATACTCTGCATTGGTTTTCAGGTGAGGCTTGGAAAGAATGGAGTCGAGGAAGTTTTGGGGTTGGGTAATCTCTCAGACTTTGAACAGGAAGGACTCCAAAAATTGATCCCTGAGCTCAAATCATCCATCGAGAAGGGTATCCAGTTTGCCAAACAGAGTTAGTGTAATGTATTATTAGTGCCTTGAGGGGTGGGGTTTATCTATCTACCCATCCCGAAAGTAACCCATCCAAATTTTGCATTTGTCCAAGTAGGATTGTATTTTTAGTGCTGCCAGCGGCACAGGCATCGGCTTTGCTGTTCTCATTGGAGTAAGCTCTAATAGACCAAGGTTTCCATAAATAATTCCCAATGACATGTTATGGGAGGGGGTTAAGTTGTTTGAACTTGAATCATCATAATGTTTCATCGAATCAAAAGTTGATTAGTGGTTACTGGTTAGTCACGGAAACTGGATCATAATGCTTGTGAGTTGCGAGTCTGATCATCATCTGTTTTACCTGTAAGTATATGTGACATTATCGTCTTCTGCCTGTTTCTTGAATGTGTTTACGCCATCTTGTGGTGCGTAGAGGCCGATATTTCTTATTTCCTTTATCGCAATTTGTTCTTCAAAGTAGTTTTGTGCACCTCGTCTCTCATTGCGTGAAAAGAGGCAAACAACAGGGGTATGAATGTGTCACCACCAAAGTTCTTTTGTCAGCAATTCACCATGTCGCAAGCCTATATTTGGCAAGTGGTTCACTTTTTGAACGTAGGGTGACCCTTGGGGGCTTGGGGCTATGAATTGGTTGCAAGAGAGAATCTGTTCCCAATGACCTCTTTTAAACTGGTTGTTGATGGTGACCTAGAGGATTAAAAATTGTGTATTTGAAGATTTTGTAGTTATTCCAGGTATTTGGGTGCAAATGGACAAAGCTGTATGCGTGGTTTTTAACTAGCTTGGACTCGGCATTTTCTCATTTCAATGTGGATTCCATCAAAAGCCGGCGTGACCTCCACAACTACAAAACACAAATTCACCTAAAAGTAGACCTCTTTTTGTTTCTATTTGCTTGGGCAGAGCGGTGTATAGATCTTGGTAAAATGCTACAAAAAATTTACTATGCTTCGGTGTATCTTATACACGAGGATTATTGGTAGCTAGATCTTGATCATTGGGTTATTGACCAAATTCGACGAAAAACCGTTTCATCCAATTTGTTCACAAACTTCTCTAAGACTCCGAGATGTCAAGAAATGTGAGAGGACTTGTGTAAGACGCCTTCATCATAAATCAAGCATGTTTGACGAGTGACTTCCAAATTCTAAGGCATATAGACAAAACGAGGAAGAAGTGGATCACAAAAGTTAGACAGGAGGAATTCGAAAATGCACCTCATGTACGCCGTAAGAATTTGTAAATGACCACTTTCATGCCTTCGTAATGCTCATGTACTGCATTTCTAATCCTTCCCAGCAAACTTTTTATGATCGATTTCTTCATCACTATGCCTAAATCCCTTTGGATTTTGAAAGTTCCTCGCCCAAACATAACCCTTAATGTCCTACACGAGTTTTAGGAAAATGTTGCAAGTTTAGTATGCTTATGAATCAGGATTAATAACACTGAACTGTTGCAAATTTAGGATGATAGTAGAAACTTAAGGTTGTGTTTGGTGCTTATGATCGGATAACTCAATCGATTCGGAGCATGTGGAAGTAAAAATTTAAGGTCAATTACTAAACTGTGTCCTAGCTGAATGAATTAGGTGGAATAATTATGAATTAGGTGGATAGTCGGGAATAAATTACCTTCACGGGTCATCTATCTTCTTCTACCTTATACTCGGACAAAATTTGACACTAAACATTCTCAAACATTTACATATTTCCAGCAAACCGGGTGCCAAAAAACTTTCAACTCCAAAACTTTGCGACTCCGGTACAGCTTCCAGATTTTTTTTTGTACGGAGAAGGCCTAGGATGCTCCAAACAAATGGTAAAAGTGCAACTGAAAAGAAAGGATACTAGTTTGAACTTCCAAGGATTTATCACAAATTCTGTTTGAATGAGGGGGACTTCATATATTTGTGCCTTTGCACAGATTCACTTGGCCCCACACATGCCACACAAGCATTTTAACATAATTTGTAACGGAATCTCATGGTAAGGACAAACGTAATGAGTGAGTCAATACATAAAAGGATAAAACATAAAGGACCGAACTGATGAGTTAGTAAAACATAAATGATCATTTGTGATAACAACCCTAAACACGAGAGAAGTTTTTTGTTATCAATCCAACACGTGTAAGCAACTACCGGACAGATTGTTTCACATTTATTGGGTAAATAACGCCATTGAAATTATATATTAAATGTAAGAGAGAATCTCTCTAAGAATAAGGTTAAATATTAAGTTAGAAACGGACGAATTATTACTTTCCATTGACGTACTCAAAAAGTGATACAGCGTTGGAGAACATCAGTTTTGTTCCACGAAAATTCTACTATACTCCGGTGTAATCCCCAACCCCAAATTAAATTCTTGGACTACAGATTACAAAACCAGAGTGACCCCAAGACCAGGTAAAGAAACCAGATGGGTGTGCACTAAGACAAGTCAGAAGCACAACCATAAAAACAACTTCTAACATCACTTTTTAAAAGGAAATGATGAGCAAGTAGCTTGCAGTTTCCACTCGTACACATTTTTCATACAAACTGTTTCCTGCCATCATAATTGTTCGTTCTACGACTTTCATACAATGTCTTCCCTAAGCAACAACTAATTAATTTACCTTCCTACATCAATATACACCTTCGACGAACTCTAATCCGGAGCAGCAGTTAAGATGACCCGCTTTGGATGCTTTGATCTACACCAACTATATCCCAGGTCGAACAAAAAACTTTGCAAAAGATCTGAGATGTCAAGAAATGTGAAAGAAACTTGTGTGAGACGTCTCCATCATAACAGAAGCCACATAACTAGTGAATGACTGAATATGTCATGCATGTACAGAATCACTCAACCTGAATTTTAGGAAACCGTTGCAAATTTAGTATGCTTATGAATCGGGATTTAATAACATTATCCAAATTTATGCAATTGTCTGTCACTAAAATTGAATATCTTAAAGATTGCCACATAACTACTGCATCTTGTATGTGCATTTAAAGATGTCCGTAGCATGCAAGCTGTGTATAATACAAACTCAGAATCCTAGTATATGCAAATACACTAACATTTAGAGGTTGTTGCCATATTTTAAAATGAATATTATTGGGGCAACTCGTAAGTGTTGCTCTCAAACCAGCAAGAGTTTTCTTGATACATGAGTGCACGCACGCACGCACATGCACACGAACACACTGCAGTCAGACATGCTTATCCATACATATGCAGAAGCATTGTAAATAAACTATGACCATGATATCTTTTCTTCATTTGAACAAAGGAACGCAAATAAGGTTCAAAATCCCAACAGACATTCACAGTTCGAAAAATTTCATGGTAATTGGAGAAACTTCACGAATCCGGTAACACTTCTGACAGATATCTCTGCATTTATTTATTGACAAATAGCCATTTGAGTGGAGAGAAAAACAACGATCATAATTGCTGCAATGACAACTGGCACAATACAAATTATCGTTTAGTTATATAACGGAAACTCAGAGTTTTACTTTCTATCTAGTTTCCTTTTTAGGGTTTCCAAGATCAAAGAAACTCAATTATAAACAATCATGGAACCCCAAAGATTGAATATTATAATTCCGTTGTTACTATCTGTTCTTGATTCAAGATTTATTCAGTAGTCAACAGGCCAACTTTGACTTAAAAATAAGAATAAAATCATAAACCAAGATAGTGCCACCTACCTCAACTAAATCAATTCAAGTCCTAGGTCAATGATTTGAATCTGATTCAACACCGGAGGAACTTTCATTGTCAGAATCTGCAAAGAGTATACCACAATAAATAAACTCTCAACAACATCAAACAGAACTAGGACCTTACATGAATAGTAACAGAAAAACACTGATAATTACCACTTGAAGAGGATTCAGAATCACTCCTAGAACTACTTGATCCACTCACATTATCACCTTGCTCTTCTCTTCGAGCCGGGGAAAAGGCATTACTGTTGTTTTCCTCTTCTAAAAACGAAACAGGAAGTGTTAAGCAAGTAGAAAGTCATAGATTCAAGAGTGACCTCAACCAATGTGCCACTGATGTTTAAGAGTTAAAATTTATTACCTGCGTTGGCGTCTTTTGCTGCAACTGTAGTGGTTGGTTCTACAGTCTGCAAAGATGATAAGTTAATCATGTATTAGCCAGAAAAACTTAAAAGTGAGAAGCAGGGTAGGGAACTAATTTATTGTCTTACCATCTCCTGGATGGCATTGCCGGGCTCCGCTATTGATTGAGGACCAAGCTCCACGTTTCTGTTAACTTTGCTCAAGCTTTTTTTGTAATTAGTCACAAACCTATCCAGTTCCCAAAGCGTTTCAGGATCAACACTACCAATGTCCACCTCAATCTCATCCTCTTGCTGAAAAGGCCCTGGGTTCCTCTTCCTAATAATCTTCACAACGTTATCTAGTTTCTCAGAAGGCAAAGTCATAAGGCTTGTGCTGAGCCTCTGCTTCTCCTCATAAGTCATATCCCTTTTGTCGGGGTCCCTAGCTTTTGGTTTCTTTGGAACTGATGCCCTACCTGAATGACCAGAACTCACAGGTTTCAACTTGGGATCAACAGGCTTTGTCATAGATTCTGCTCTATCCAAAGTCCTCATATTTGATGCCGGAGGAGGAACAGGAGCTTCAACCTTTCTTGAAAGAGGTGTTGTGAAATTTGAATTATTACCCAATCCATTTCTCAGATTGAGATTATACTCAGCCTCTATATCGGTCCACTTGGCTTCAAACATCTTCAACAATTGGTCTGCCATAAGATGAACATCCTGCTCTTTTGGGTTATACAACATTGCATTATTAAATGTAAGTCTCACATTCTCTGCAAATTCCTCAGGCGTCTTATACCAATTCTCGTTCAGCCTTGTCCTCACCGTGCCCAAATCCATTGGTTTCTTAACAATCTTAAAGTAATCATGAAGACCAAGCATCTTTGCATCAACAGGCTTATTAAACACCCAGCCAAACTTATGCTTCATCAACTTGTCAAGCAAAGCACTACAATTCTTGAACATTTTACTCGGATTCTTACCTGACCTGAACCAAGGCTCTCCCCCACCCTCACCTCTCCCCCCTCCATTGGGTTTCAACTTCTTGCTACTCCCCGAAGGCGGTAACTTTCCCTTCCCAATTGGAAACTCCGAACACTGATTTGTCTTCGGCCTCTTCTTCACTATCTCTTTCTCCACAAACTGACCAATCCCATTCTTATTCTCTGCAACCGAAACACTCAAACCCCGATTCAGCCCCGAATCACGGAGTCCTACAGAACCTGCCTCCGAATTGACCCTCATTGTAGGTTTAACATTATCTACCGCGTAATTAGCCGAAAATTGCGATTGACCATACCTGTCACCAAGATCAACCTCCTTAGCTTCAAGATTCTTCACCAAGCACCTGACTTGCTCGAGCTCACCCATCAGCTTCCCCTTAATCTCTCTCCTATCGTCCTTGGACTGAGAATTCAACCGAATCCGAACCATGTTCCCGAACTTGGCGTACCCACGCGGACCGTCGTCCGGCTCGGCAAGGCCCGGCAGCAGGCCATTGTGGCTCGTCGAATCGTTGGACGCCAGTGCGCCGCAGAGTTGCGTCAGGTCCTGGGGCGGCGGCGATGAGTGGTGGAGGACATGGTTGGGACTTGGACTTGTTCTGGAATAGGCCTTGTTGCTCGCTTCGTCACCTACCAATGGTACTGAAACCAAAATAAGGAAATGCTCCCAAAAACCTGAAATTTGATTTCTTCAAGATTCGCCTGCAGAAATGGAAATTGAATAAAAGCTAGGGTTTGGGGAAGAAAACCCTAAAGGTTAATACATGAAAAACCCTGAGTTTCAAATTTTTTTTGTTGAAAAACCCTTAATTTCTAAATTTGCTGAAAAACCCTAAATTTTGTTCTGGGAATTTGGGACAAAGATTCCTACTTTTAGGGTTTGGTGAAATTGGGGATCATGGGCAGGGGAGGTTGTCGTACCTTTGTGGTAGCAGTAGCAGATAGTGGCTCTCTGCGGTAGTAGTGCATCCTCCCCAGATCTTTTTGGTAAGAATTGTAGAGATTCGTAAATCGTCTTTGTTATATCATCCGGTGAGTTTTTGTTAACTACAATTTATGTTTATTTTTAAATAAAAATATTTAAAATTTAAATATTTTTGACCGTACGATATACGGTAAACAGACACAATTAATAGATTTTCAGGATCTTCACAAAGAGGATCTGGTTAGGATCCGGAGTCGTAGTAGTGATGCTAGTGCAATTGGATTCAAGATTTTAAGATCGGTGGTCCTAATACATTAAGCGTTAATGGAACGACGGATTGGAGTCTAGGCCTATGCGTCTAGGCTATTTTTTTGAGGTCCTAAGAATTTCTAGTGAATTTCATAAAAAAATGTGGTGTTAAACATATGGTATAAAAATATTAATTGTGTAATACATCATTCATTTATTAATTAAAATGGCGGCACAACTTGATTGGTCTATAATTGAAAAAGGGAAAAAAAAAGGAAAAAAAAAGGAGATTGGCCTAGTGGGAAATGGATAGAGAAAGTTTTTATTTGAACAAAGTCCAAGAGCAAAAGAGTCACGGTGGTCTTTTCTATGTTCCTCTTTGTTTGAAATTAGAATTATTTTTTCGTGGTTCAAAATTTATGTTGCACAACATCTGTACAACCATGGTGATCTTCTCTTCCACCACCAGCCTAGACTGTTGGGTTTTCCTCGAAAGCCCTCACAACCACTTAATCGGACTTTCGCATGGATGGATCTACCCCTGGTTCCCACTGTGTCGTTTTGTTTGTAATTGTCTTCATTTTAAGATTTTATTATTATTTTTACCGGATATTGTTATCTGTTTTGGATAAACAAGTTAAACTTGCTCAGGAATAGGGAAGAGAGAGTCTCGAGCCCCGGACATGCGAGTAGAAACCCAACTCTATCCACTATATGCATTTAAAATACTAGTCCTTAAAGTATACTATTAATATTTAATTTTAATACGTTACATGGAGGCTAAGCTTAATAATAAATCATGGTTTTCATCATAGTCACTTTGTCGCCGTCGTATGTATATCCTCAAGTGAAAGAACAAAAAAATTGGAAAAGAAAGGGGAGTAGAAATCACTCCCCCTTATACCTCCAACATTTTTTAAGCCAGTCAAACAAAAAATTAAAGGACAAAAATTTAGCTGAAGAGTGCAGAACGTCAAGGATGGTGCGACAATTACTTGTCAAAATATACACTTGCAACTTGAAAGTGAAATGTCTCTTAGTGAAATTGTTTTGTATTTGTAAATGAGATGTCTTAGTTTTGAATTCCGTGAATGATGAGTTTCAAACCAATTTATTCCTCCCAACCCCTCAGTGTGAATATGGCTTGTTTGGAAGCTCTTCTAATATGACTGGAAGCGTTTTTATGGAAAATGTTTTTGGATTCCAAAAGCACGTGAAGTGCTTTCTGCATGTGTTTCTTACAAGAAGCACTTCAAGTGTTTTTCTAGGTTTCACTTATATTTTTATTAAGAATTTGTCTAAAAAATATTTTCACTAAAAGTGCTTTCAGTCATTTTAAAAGTATTTTTAAACGAGCCATATATTGTTTATGCCGTTGTACGAAAAAACTTCCACTCTGAACTACAGAGTTACCGAGATCTCATCAGGAAGGATCATGTGCTGCAGTTACTATATAAAAATGGAGCAAGTTCGAGGATAGATCAGGCATCAATGGCCGAAGCCCTTTATTTAATCCTTTGAAAAGTCATCGAACAACTTGCACTACCAACTTAATATAATATCAATCAAACCATATTCTTCATCAACAAAAAATGTGAAACAAACCAAAACTTTCTTTGAGAGATTCTTAGAAATGGGACTGAAGCACCAAGCTCCCAAACCTTCCTCCAAATTCTTCTCTTTTAGATATTCAACAATTTTCACATTGATCCTACTCTTCACATCCTTCTTCCTCTTCCTTGCATCCCTTAGGAACGTTCAAGAACCCTTTTTTCGGGCCCATTTTCCCCAATTCAATGGTGATCTTAGAGATGCTAAGTTCCCTTGGAACCAGCTTTGTTTTGGACCGACATACGAAAAGCTCAAGCTCGCCGTCTTCTCTAAGATGTGGCCTGTTGGCCCGGCTCCAGGCGGCATGGAGCGCCATGCTTCGACTTTGTACCATGAGCTTGCTGCCCTGGGCCACGAGATTCACGTCTTCACCATGCCTTCTGATAGGAGGGCACGGTGGGACATACATGAAGGTAACCTTCATGTGTATTTTGCATCCGATAATCATGGTTCTGTTAACATCTCTTTAGCATCTGAAATTTTCAATAAAGCCAATGCGAATACGGCTTTTGATTATGTGCACACCGAGAGCGTTTCGCTGCCGTACTGGCATGCGAAAATGGTGACGAATGTGGCTGTCACTTGGCATGGGATATGGTGTGCAATTATGCACTCCAAGTTGCTGCAAGAGCTTCTTTTGATTCCGAAAGGGGGGCAGCTGGCAGAGCCGACAGCAGAGCTTCACGAAGCAATGCAGAGGCTTTTAGAGGAAATTCGATTCTTTAGAAGCTACACCCAGCACATATGCATAAGCAGTAGTGCCGGTGAGATTCTAATGAACATCTATCAACTCCCCCAGAGAAATGTACATGTCATACTCAATGGGGTTGACGAAACAGAATTTACCCAGGACCAAGAAGCGGGTGCAAGGTTCCGCGAAAAACATGGAGTGCCTTCCAATGCAAGTGTTGTTGTAACATCCCACATCGTCTATGGGAGTGATCCTTAAATGTATATTTTCATCCCTACCTAGCACGAGACCTTTTGGGAGTTCACTGGCTTCGGGTTCCGTAGGAACTCTGAAGTTAAGCGAGAAGGGGGCCAGAGCACTCCCAGGATGGGTGACCCACTGGGAAGTTGCTAGTGAGTTCCCAGAAACAAAACCGTGAGGGTGTGGTTGGGGTCCAAAGCGGACAATATCATGCTACGATGGTGGAACGGGCCCAGGAAGTGGTCCGCCCTGGGTCGGGATGTGACAGTTGTGATGGGAGTTGTAGGGCGGTTGGTGAGGGACAAAGGGCATCCACTTCTCTATGAGGCCTTTTCTTCGATTGTGAGGCGCCACCCCAGTGTTTTTTTACTTGTAGCAGGGGCAGGTTCTTGGAGAAGAAGGTACGCCGAATTAGGCCCAGATGTAAAGATTTTAGGAGCATTGGAGCCTTTGGCGCTGTCTCAATTTTACATTGCGCTCGATGTGTTTGTGAATCTGACATTGAGGCCTCAAGGGCTTGATCTTACATTGGTCGAAGCAATGCATACTGGGAAACCAGTTTTAACACCGAATTATCCAAGCATTGTTGGGACTGTGGTTGTAGATGAAGAATTCAGATACACATTTTTGGTGGTGGAACGGGCCCAGGAAGTGGTCCGCCCTGGGTCGGGATGTGACAGTTGTGATGGGAGTTGCAGGGCGATTGGTGAGGGACAAAGGGCATCCACTTCTCTATGAGGCCTTTTCTTCGATTGTGAGGCGCCACCCTAGTGTTTTTTTACTTGTAGCAGGGGCAGGTCCTTGGAGAAGAAGGTACGCCGAATTAGGCCCAGATGTAAAGATTTTAGGAGCATTGGAGCCTTTGGCGCCGTCTCAATTTTACATTGCGCTCGATGTGTTTGTGAATCTGACATTGAGGCCTCAAGGGCTTGATCTTACGTTGGTCGAAGCAATGCATACTGGGAAACCAGTTTTAACACCGAATTATCCAAGCATTGTTGGGACTGTGGTTGTAGATGAAGAATTCAGATACACATTTTCGCCCAATGTCAAGTCTTTCGTAGAGGCATTGGAGTTGGCGATTAGAGATGGATCTAGTGTGCTGAAGAGGAAAGGCCTGGCTTGCAAGAAATATGTGGTTTCGATGTTCACTGCAACGAAAATGGCATCAGCATACGAACGCTTTTTTCTCTGCATGAAGAGCGAAAAGTATTGCCAGTACCCTCTTCCCACCGATTGTTAGAAGTTTTTGGGAGTTCAATAGTTGAAGCAACATTTGGACCATATATGATTACTTACACACTTTTGAATCTTATATTTACTTACATATATGATGTATTTTACCCAGAAAATAATCTTCTGCATTAGCTTTCTTGTACGTTTTCCATACCGGTACTAATTGTAACAGCTTCCTTCACAGTTATAAACTTAATTTCTGGTTGAAAACGGGTAAATCGAAAGGCCATAAAAGTGTCTCTCAATCCTGAAGAATTTCCTAGTTGGCTTTGGTCGGTGTTGTGGTGAGGCCAAATCCAAAGGGGAAGAGAGGGTCATAATGTGCATCTCCAACATTCATAGGTAATTGATCAACGCTTTTGAATCAAGTCCGAGGAAGCTTGCCAGTGAAACCATAGTCACCAAACAAAACAACAGCTACCCCTTGGCCTTCTGTTTCTGGAAGCCAAGCTGCAACAAGAGCATTGATCATCGGAACATAGGGTTGGATCTCAACAGGACGGTCAGAGATGACGTAACAACACATTTCACAGCCCTGCAAACATTTCTGGTGGTGCTCGGGCGGGGACCAGCTATTGTCGAATCTAAGCTGTCACCATAGTTCTCTGCATACGGGTGTTCTCCTACCACAAAGATGGCATGCGAAAATTCATTAGATTTCACAAAGTCAGAGTCAGGATTTTCGTTGTAAACTACTTCGGTTGTAGGATCCACTGTGTTCTTTATGGCACTAATAATTGTGGTACCTGTTGGAGAAAAATAAGTATCATTAGAGCTTCTTTTTGGGTCGGAAAGTTTCATATAGCGCTTAGTAGATAGATATTTTGGTCCTGAAAGATCTTATAGGAAAACATGTCTTAGGAGGACATTATGTTTCAAACAACAGAAAGAGACGGCTCTCAATTTACCATCTGTGAGATCATTGCCGCTTGCTCCCTGCCGCTCGATGGTCCACCCGCCACACTGATATCCAAGTTTATCTGCATGACTGCCGACTTCTGTGAGATCACTGGCTTGTCAACGGATTCTCCATTCTTTAGCAGCACTAGCAATCTCCTCACAGCTTCCTATCAAATTTTCTATGTTCCTGTGAACGTAGTAACACGAAAATCATGTTGAATTATAACAACACAACATTCCCTAGCTGATAAATAGAATTTATTAAGGAAATCCTTTCTGGAGTTATAAATCAAAACAAAACAAAAGGACAATTGGAGACTTGGAGCGAGATCAGATCACCGGCAGCAGGTTGTGGCATGGTGAATTCAGATTTTCAAAATAACAATAGTACTAGGGATTGTCATACCTTTGAGTGCTCAAACGATCAAAGAGTTGGCCAACTCGTAACAACACACAACCATGTCATCTGCTACATCATTTCGCGACTAAGATTTGAGACATGTTTTGGCAACTCTAGCGTTATTTCTGGCATAAAAAAAAACTCCTAAGTTGGCTAAGGATGTTGGGGATCTGGTCCTCCAGGTGCAGGTCTCTTTACGTCACCAAGAAGAAACCTTCAACGAAAAAACTCATTTTTCAGTATATGAAAACCAAATTTACGAAAAAAGATATTGCTATCAGTTTTATTGGGAAGAATGGGGATCTTGAAGAAGATATATATATGAGTCAACCACCAGGATTTGTTGAAAAGGGGAAAGAGTTGATGGTTTGTAAGCTGAATAAATCCATTTATGGATTGAAAAAGGCTCTCGAGAACTAAACCCTATTTACTGGTAGAGGTCATCACTGTGTGCTGGAAGTAGAAGACTGATTCATTAGTTCATTCAATGGCAGCAACATCAGGTAAGTTGCTTCTGCAGATTATAGATAGGGTTATATATTGAGGTTGTTCATGAATGTAATCCTATCACTACGTTGATTATGTTGATAGCTTGTGTGTGCATATCAATTCTAACATGTGGTATCAGAGCCGCTCAACGTGGCTAGGGTTCTTCACTCTCATTAAAGACTATGATATAGTTTTGATAAATATAAAACCAAATATAATCCTGGAAAAATATCGCTTCCGCTATATGTTCTTACGTTATCGATTTGTGACTTACCTATCAATTAAAACATCAAATAGGCTACCTGGTGTTTCTCGAGTAGTGTTTGCTATGTTTTGCAGGTAACCTATTTTCAAGCAGATAAGGATAACGCTGGAAAAAAACCAGCAATAACAGAAGACCTTTTGGGATTCATAATATGCTTGTCGATACCGAGCTGACAAACATAATATGAATTATAAACAAGGATTACAACATCCAATCTGCTCAAAAGTGTTTGGATTGTTGTTTTTGGCTTGTTGATCAACTGATTGGATATGTGGTTTATTTGTATTAAGTGAATAATAATCTGCTCAAAAGTGTTTATTTATTCAAGTCAAACAAGTAAATCAATGTATAATGAATCATTGAACTGACAAGATTACACTCTTCATCTGCTCGAAAGTGTTGAAGTTGTGTAAATTGCCCTTGTGTTTAATGACTCAGTTATACAAACCTAATATAAATGGTTTCTGTCTAAAGATGATACCATGGCTATATGATTTTGGATGGGGAAATATTGAAACAATAGTTTTCCTTGTTTGATAAACTAGCTACTGAATAATGTTGTTTTTTTGTGATCAACATTAGCACCTCACATGACGTCTCTCACCTTCAATAATATAGAGACCTTGACTGGCTCCAACTTCAAGAAATGGAAGGAGGATGTCGAGATTGTGCTCGGTCTCATGGATCTTGATCTGGCACTGAGGGAAGAAAAGCCTGGAGCTATAACTGCCGAGAGCACTGCAGATGAAAAGATGAAGTTTGAAAAATGGGAAAGGGCAAATCGAATGTCCATGATGATCATGAAGAAAGAAATGGCTTAGTCGGTTAAAGGAGGAATTCCTAAGACTGACAGTGCAAGGGAATTCTTGGCTGCAGTGGGAGAAAAGTTCAAGGAGTCAGAAAAGGCAGAAACTGGGACCTTCCTTACACAGATCACATCAATGAAGTACGATGGTGTGGGAAGTGTCAGAGAACACATATTGAAGATGGTCGATCTTGCTCAGAAACTGAAGGATCTTGAGGTACCTATGACTGACCAATTTTTAGTCCACATGGCTTTGAATTCCCTACCTCCTAAATATGGGCAGCTCAAAGTCTCGTACAACACTCAAAAGGATAAATGGGGTGTTGATGAACTGATTTCAATGTGTGCTCAAGAAGAGGATCGACTCAAAAAGGACAAGGCTGTGGATGTGAACTTTGTGCAAGCTGAAAAACGCAAAAGAGACTCCACTTTTGGTTCAACCGTACCTGTTGGTAAGAAGAAAAAGAAAGAAAACTTTTCTTCATTTAAAAATACTAACATCTCTAAAGGATCTCACAAAATTAAGCCTGTTAATGCCGAGATTGAGAAAGAAAAAGAATGCTATTTTGGCAAAGAGACAGATCACCTTAGAAAAAATTGCATTGGATTCAAAAATTGGGTTGTCACTAAAGGTAATATCATAAACGTTTTTGTATGTATTGAGTCAAATTTAGTTTTTATTCCCCCCCAAAGTTAGTGGTTTGACACTGGCTGCTCCATTCACATCACTAATTCCTTGCAAGGATTCTCAAAAACAAGGGAGATAAACAATGAAGTCTACAATGTCTATGTAGGAAATGGGAGCAAAGTAGCTGTTGAATCCATAGGAAGTGTCGAATTAGTTCTTTCATCTGGTTTTGTTTTAGAATTGAGTCCAGTACTCTATGTACCTTCCATGAGAAGGAATTTGATTTTTGCATCTAAGTTAGTCAAGTCAGGCTTTACCTTTGTTGGCGACAATCATTGTGTAAAGTTTTACCATTTGAATGATATTAATAAATTGCTTGGGAAAGCTTATCTTGAAATCGATATGTGGCAACTAGACTGTTCATATAAAAATGAATGCTTTAGTGTTCAAGCTGTTGGTTCAAAATTATTGTCCACTTCTGAAAAATCCTCCATGCTTTGGCATAAAAGGTTGGGATACATATCTAAAGAAAGAATCATCACCTTGTCAAAACAAAACATGTTGCCACAACTTGATTTTAGTGATTTCAAAGAATGTGTCGATTGTTTTAAAGGAAAACACACCAACACTAGAAAATTAGGTTCAAATCGTAGTCAATCCCTGCTAGAAATTATACATACTGACATATGTGGACCTTTTCCAAACAAAACCATTTGTGAAAAATCTTATTTCATATCTTTTATTGATGATTTTTCACGTTATGCATATGTTTATCTTATCTCGAAAAAATCTGAAGCTCTGGAGTGTTTTAAATCTTTTCATTTAGAGGTTGAAAAACAACTTGAAAAACAAATTAAAATTGTGAGATCCGATAGAGGTGGTGAGTATTTTGGCAGGTACATTGAGGTTGGACAACACAAGGGGCCTTTCGCAACTTATCTTGAACAAAATGGCATCGTAGCGCAATATACCACTCTAGGGACTCCTCAACAGAACAAGGTGGCAGAAAGAAGAAATCGTACTCTCAAGGATATGATAAGGTCCATGTTTGCAAACTCACATCTTCCTATTTTCCTTTGGGGAGAGGCGTTGAAAACAGCAACATATATCTTGAACCGAGTGCCAAGCAAGTCGATTAACTTGGTGCCATTTGAAGCATTGACTGGAAGAAAACCGAGTTTTAATCACTTCCATGTTTGGGGATGTAAAGCCGAGGCAAGGTTCTATAATCCAATGGAGAATAAGCTTGATCCAAGAACTACAAGTTGTAGGTTCATTGGATATTCAGAAAAATCAAAAGGGTTTAAGTTTTATTGCCCTAACAGTCATTCTAGAATTATGGAGACCCACAATGCTAAGTTTCTTGAGCATTTGGATGGGGAGGATGACAGTTTTTCACATGTCAGATCATCAGACTTTGAAGAATCGCCACAAGAAAGCGAGTTGCTTGAGCAGCAAGCAATTGCCGTGAATATTCCTTTCGAGCTACATGCATTTCCTCCACTTGATAGCCTCCCTGGGCAGCAAGTAGTAGGAATAATGAATGATAACCAAATTCCCCATGATGAAGAGCAAGGTCCCAACACTGCAGACATGTAACCTGATAATCTTAATGATCATACAAATGGCACAGCTGCTGCACCAACTCAGGTACCTGTCAGAAAGTCACAGCGAGTTCACAAGGCGGTTACGTTACCAGATTTCGTGTATCTTAATGAGGCATAATATAACGTAAGGGATGACGATGATCCTACATCCTATCATCAAGCAATCTCGAGTACAAGATCAAAGTTATGGAATGAAGCCATGCATGAAGAATTACAGTCTATGGAGAAGAATAGAGTGTGGACCTTAGTACCAAAACCGACGGGGGTTCACAAACTCATAGGTTGCAAGTGGGTCTTTAAGACAAAGAGAGACTCAGAAGGTAATGTTGACAAACACAAAGCGAGACTAGTGGCAAAAGGCTTTACATAGAGAGAAGGAGTTGATTACAACGACACATTTTCCCCTGTCTCAACCAAAGACTCCATGAGAATAATACTAGCCCTCACGGCTCACTTTGATTTAGAGCTTCATCAAATGGACGTTAAAACAGCTTTTCTTAATGGGGATCTTGAAGAAGATATATATATGAGTCAACCACCAGGATTTGTTGAAAAGGGGAAATAGTTGATGGTTTGTAAGCTGAATAAATCCATTTATGGATTGAAACAGGCCTCGAGACAATGGAACAAAAAGTTTGATAGTGTGATGGAGAAGTCAGGTTTTCAAGAGAATAAACTGGATGAGTGTGTGTACTTTAAAGTCTGTGGTACCAAGGTAATATTCTTGGTTTTGTATGTAGACGACATATTAATGGCAAGCTCGGATATGTTTCTATTACAGTCGACCAAAGGTATGTTAGCTCAGAATTTTGATATGGAGGACTTGGGAGAGGCTTGGTTTGTTTTGGGAATAGAAATCATTAGGGATCGTGCCAAGAGATCCCTTGGTCTTTCACAAAGACAATATATTGATAGGGTGACTAAAAGATTTAACATGGATAAATGTTCAAATGGAGAGCTACCTATTGGAAAAGGAGACAAGTTGACTTGCGAGCAGTGTCCCAAGAATGATTTGGAGAAAGAAGGAATGAAAGACAAACCGTATGCGTCTCTAGTAGGGAGCTTGATGTACGCACAGGTATGTACAAGACCGGATTTAGCTTTTGCAGTGAGTGTATTGGGTAGATTTCAATCAAATCCTGGTGCATCTCATTGGGTTGCAGCTAAAAAGGTCTTGAGGTATCTTAAAAGAACCAGGGATTTTATGTTGACATACAGTCATGTGGACAGACTTGAGTTGGTGGCATTCTCCGACTCTGATTTTGTAGGATGTATAGAGGATAGAAAGTCGACCAATGGTTACATTTTCTTACTAGCTAATGGAGCAGTTTCGTGGAAAAGTTCAAAGCAAAAGAGTGTTGCATCTTCCACGATGGAGGCTGAATTCATGGGGTGTTATGCAGCAACTCAACAAGCCATTTGGCTTAAAAATATGATGAAGGGACTGATGATTATTGACAATATTGAAAGGCCTCTTAAACTTTATTGTGATAATAAAGCTGCAGTCTTATTTTCAAAGAATAATAAGAGGTCTTATGCGAGCAGGTTAATGGACATAAAATTTCTAAAAGTGAGAGATGAAGTGAAGAAGGGGACTATTGATATTGAGTACCTCAACACAACTTTGATTGTTGCTGATCCAATGACAAAGGCCTTACCAGTGGGAGTCTTCAAGAGGCATGTTTTTAGCATGGGAGTAAGAAAGTCCTTTGATTCAGCTAATGAGTGGGAGTAAGCACTCTAAAGACTATGTCGAACTTGTCTTATTTGGTTATTTGGTTGTTTCTTTTGATGTCAGTAGGTAGTTGTAGTACAATGCAATGAGTTATTATTGTTTTGATAATCTGTGCATTTTGTCATTTCAAACAATTTTGGTACTGACTCAGTTTGTTTTGAGGAACCAGCGTTTTGTTTGTTGGTTCTCAACATCGTGATTCTAATAGTAACAAAGTGTTTCATGATAAATGTGTACGTAATTATAGAGTATCAAGTACATGTTACTGGTACTTGGGATTTCTATGGTTCTGCATTTTTCTTGGAATGACAGGTTACTAATTATGGTGGTTGCAAGCTTTTGTAAACTCAATGATCATCATGATTCTTGTTGTATTGAGGAATATCATTGACATTCAAGTGGGAGAATGTTAGACTACGTGTGAATGACAATGAGATAACAACTAGGTTTCTTGAATTACACGTAAACTCATTGTGCGAGTTGTGTGGTTGAAGGAATCTGAGATCCTGGATATAATAGGAGTTGTGGAGTTTAGTTATTGTGCAGCCAAATTAACAGGAGTACTTGTAGGGTATTCACTGAGATATAAGAGTCACGATGGGACTTGAACTTCTATGAGGATAGAGTTTTCGCTGCTGCTGATAATAGGCCGGTATGGGTGGAACTCTAAGAGGATAATTTGGTATATATACATATTGGAGAAGTCCCTGCTTCCACACAAAAAGACTCTCGAGAACTAAACCCTATTTACTGGTAGAGGTCATCACTGTGTGCTGGAAGTAGAAGACTGATTCATTAGTTCATTCAATGGCAGCAACATCAGGTAAGTTGCTTCTGCAGATTATAGATAGGGTTATATATTGAGGTTGTTCATGAATGTAATCCTATCACTACGTTGATTATGTTGATAGCTTGTGTGTGCATATCAATTCTAACATTGAGAACACGAGAGAAAGACGCCCCTCTGAGCTCACTACAAGCATCGAAAGAATGATCATGAATGGTAGCAACAAGCAGCTTGCCCTCAGAAAACTAGGCATGCTGATCAGTGAAAGGCTTAAAATCGTATGACAACGACTGTCAAAGTAGCTTTTAGCATAATATATATGGTAGCAACAAGCAGCTTGCCCTCAGAAAACTAGGCATGCTGATCAGTGAAAGGCTTAAAATCGTATGACAACTACTGTCAAAGAAGCTTTGAGCATAATATATATGGTAGCAACAAGCAGCTTAGAAAACTAGGCATGCTGATCAGTGAAAGGCTTAAAATCGTATGACCACAACGGTCAAAGTAGCTTTGAGCATATATATATATATATATATGGGCATGCCGATTTAGTCTCTGAACTATCACCCCAGTGAAAATTAGATCTTTGAATTATTTTTTTCGGTAAAATAAGTCCCTAAATTCATTAGAAATTGCTAATTTCATCTCTACTATTATATTCAAAGCTATTTTATCTAATTTTTTGTCAACTTAAGTCACTTGACACACTTTAGAGTGTAATACCATCATTTTCTAGTCTGTAAGTGCTTAACATTTCATATAGGTTGTGAATTTAATGTCTAATTTACACTCAAAAGTTAACTTACACTATTTCTTTACAAAAAACTATCAATCTACCCTCCATGCAAGTAACGTGACTTAAATTGATGGAAATTTGAATATAGTAGCTTCGAATATAACATTAGGGATGTAATTGGCAGATTTTTATAATTCAGAGACTAATTTTTTTTAAAAAATAGTTTAGGCACCTAATATTCACTAAGGTGATAATTCATGGATTAAATTGACAGTTTACCCTATATATATATACACACACACACAGATTGAAGCACAGAGAAAGTGGGAGAATCTTTCTTTGAGGTCTTTGATTAAATATAAATTGCTCTCATATCATGCGTAATAGAATACTGCAAGAAATGGCTGTCTTGTCTGATATGAAGTTACACAAACACAATTTGTTAACTCACTCCAAATCACACAGACCTGTGTCTCTCCTCTCACTGACTGTTATCATTTCGTTTTTTCGTCACATCTACCCATTCCCTTTATCTCTTAGAGCAACTCCAGCGTTGCTGGTTGCTCGGGGGATGGGGGAGAGGAAAGGGCCCGAGGCCCTGTGAAGTCGGTTCAGCGTTGGAGGAGCCCGAGCTGCGATGGAGGCCCGAGCAACGGGCCTGTGAACTGCTGCCAGCCCGAGAGCCCGATGGGTGTGACGCCAGCGCTGGCGTCAGCCCCTTTTTTTATTTTTTCTGTCAGGCACGTGCACCCCACTCGCGCGTGGGGGCGCGTCGCCCGACCAAAAATCAGAAAAGTCAGCCCACTTTTCAGATTCAAATGTTACCGTTGGGAAGCCACGTGGCTTCCCACGGTCCGTTCGATCTCAACGGCTCTTTAATACGAACCGTCCGATTTCCAACGGTAATAAAAAAAAAAAGCTGATTTAATATCAACCGTTCGATCTGAGATCAACGGTTGATGTTAATTTGATTTATAAATTAAAAAAAAAAGAAAAAATAGTTTTAAAATTAAGAAAAGTTACCGTTGTGACACGTGGCACAATCTGGAGTGTTGGAATTCAATTTTTTTTAAATCCAACGGCAGAGATTAATTATTTGAATAAAAAAATTTTAAAAATTGTAAAAAATCCGAAAAAAATATCTGAAAATTTGAAAAAAAATTTGTTTCTACTTTTCTATAAATACCTTCTCATTATCATCTACCTTACACCACAATTTCATATTTTCTCAATTACTTTCAACCACATTCCTATATTTCTCTCAAAGTTTCAATCCAAAATTTTTCAACAAAATGACTACTGCTGCAGGTACGAATTGGACGCTTCTTGAAGATGTTGCGTTGTGTAGTTGTTGGGTTGAAGTTACTCATAGTTCGCTTACGGGTAATGAGATGCAGTTGCGAGAAATGTGGAGTCTTATTCATACCAAGTATCTTGAGAAAATGGGTGGGGAAAGAACCAAAGAATCGATGTCCAGCCGTTGGAAATTACTTAGCCAATCGTTTGGTTTGTGGAGAGACGCCTTGGCACAAGCTAGTAATAATCTTCGAAGTGGGGAAAATTACACGGATCAGGTAACAATATATTATTTATTTGTTTGTACTATACCCAAATTTACATTGTAATTATTTGTTTGTATTATTTATTTGTTACCTACTTTAATTATAATTATTTGTTTGTATTATTTATTTGTTACCTACTTTGATTAATTATTTCTTCTCCCCCATTGTGTAGCTAATTCAAGCACAAGCTTGGTATGGTGCCAAAACCAAAAGCAAAAATAAATCATTCAACCGGTGGGAATGTTGGAATATTGTCAAAGATTGTCCTAAATTCAGAGTTGTGCCTGTCGGTCCAGAAGTTGTCATGAACAGCACCCCTCTACACTCTACACTTGATATTGGCTCGCATGATGATGATACAGAAGAAGTGCCCGAAACGCCTATCCCTGAACAAGCGTCGGGTTCAACCCGTTATCCAATTAGGCCTCAAGGTAAGAAGGCTTCAAAGAGAAAAGGAAGTGCTTCCAAGCATGATTATGCAAAGTACATGGAAGAACTTACTCGCCATAGTGAATTGACTTTGGCGCGGGAAATGGCGAAATTTGAGGCTGATAAGGTTAGAGAAGAGGCAAAAGCTGCAGCTGTTGAGAGAGAATTTCAAGCAAATGAGAGAGAAAGAGAGCTACTTAGGCAAGAAAGGGAACTGGTTAGAGAAGAAAGAATGGCTCAACGAGATCGTGAGATTATGAAGGAGCCTTTAGAAGGGAAGTCTCCAAACTCTAAATTTTTTTGGAAGTCGGAGAAAGCGGAAGTGGTGCGAAGGAGGCTTGCAAGAGAAGCGAGAGCAAGAGGAGATGGTCCTAGCACAAGAAGAGAAGATCTTCCTACCACCACAGATTTTATAAGTGATAGTGAATAGAGTATTTGTTTGTAATCGGAGCCCATAGTTTTCCAATCACATTGGGTTGTAATTTATTATTTATTGAATAGAGTATTTTATGTTGTTTCCAATTTATTGAATTTAGTACTTTATTTAAAGTAAGAGTAAATTTATTTAATATGGTAATATATTTATACTATAAGAGAATCTTTATTCAAACTTCCATAAACACACCAAATAAAAAACTCACGAAATGAACTAAAATAAAACTCACCAAATAAAATTACATAAACATACCAAATAATAAAAAAACACACTAAATGAACTAAAATAAAACACACCAAATAAAATTACATAAACACACCAAATAATAAAAAAAACACTAAATAAACTTAATTATCTTCAGCTTGTTTCAATGCCCACTGGTGCTCTATCAAGTCTTTTTGCCGGGCATTGTGCATTTCTGGCCTTTGAAATGCAGTATATCGTTGAATGACCCTTTCATTGTAACGTCTATCCCTTTCTAATGGCTCATGTTGCACGGGCTCATCGGTGGCGTCATGAGCACAATATATACGTGTTCCTGAATTGTTCATTGTGTCTGGCTCATATTCATCAACGGCTTCATAATCGTACTCATCTTCCACAATCATGTTGTGAAGAATGATGCACGTCATCATGATGGAGCGAAGCGACTCTACATCAAACAATCTGGCAGCACCCCTAACGATCGCCCAACGAGCTTGGAGGATACCGAAACAACACTCCACATCCTTCCTGCACCCCTCTTGACAGCTTGCAAAATGTTTTTCCTTTGCACTTCGCGGACGTGGTACTGTTTTGACAAATGTTGACCACTTTGGGTAAATGTCGTCAGCCAGGTAGTATGACCCATCGTACATACGTCCGTTCACCTCATACGTGACTTTTGGTGCCTTTCCTTGCAGGACATCGTTGAACACTGGGGATTGGGCAAGGACGTTGAGGTCATTTTGAGCTCCCGGAACCCCGAAAAAGGCGTGCCAAATCCATGTATCAAAAGATGCCACCACCTCCAAAATAATACTTTTTGCTCCTTTTCTGTCTCCATAAGCGCCTTGCCATGCACTTGGACAATTTTTCCACGTTGAATGCATACAATCAATGCTCCCAATCATCCCAGGAAAACCTCGCATCTCGGCCTTCTTCAGCAGCCTTTCCAAGTCCATGTGAGTAGGTTGCCGGAGGTACTCTGCGGTGTAGATAGATTCAATTGCTCCGCAAAACCTCATCAGGGATTCAAGAATGGTTGATTTCCCCATCCTCGCTATCTCATCCACTTGGTCTGCAGATGCTCCATACGCAAGCATCCGCAGCGCAGCAGTAAATTTTTGCTGGGGAAGAAGACCCATAGCACCACAACCATCCTTCTTTTGCACAAAGTAAGAATCATGGTTGCAAACATTAGTCATGATTCTGTTAAACAAATGTCGTTCTATTCTAAAACGACGTCTGAAGTACGTATCAGGAAATGCACTGTTATGGACAAAGTAATCGTCCAACAGCTCTTCACCCCATCGTTGCCTGCTTCTATCAAGGTTTCTGGAACGGCTGGGCATGCAGATCTGACCCAGAGCTTGGATGACTTGACGGGAATGTGAGGCTGTGGCCATTCTTGCTTCGTCATCTCTCCTTCTACGCTCGTCATCCTCTTCCCTCTTATTTCGGGCTACTTGGAGATTGAACATTCTTTCAGATTGGTTAAACAATTCTTCCTCTTGCTGATCGATTTCCCACATCATCCTTGATGAAGAAGAAGACATTGTAAAAAGGAAGCAAAAACTATGAATAATTATACAGATTTTGGTGATGAAGGAAGCAGAAACTATGAATAATGATAGAGATCTTGAGAAAATTGGTGTGAGATTTATGAGGCTGGATGGTGGATTATATGGACGATTCAGAAATGATTGGCTTGTAGATAGGGCCACGTGGCATGCCGTCATTCGTTAAAAATCTGATTGAAATCTATCGTCAAAGATTCTGAAAAGATAACGACACGTGGCACGATGACATTGGATAAAAATCTTATCGAAATCGATCTCCAATAATTATCTTTTCGGATAATGACACGTGGCGCAACGAGAACAATTTAAAATTTGATTGAAATCTATCGTCAAAGATTCTGAAAAGATAACGACACGTGACACGATGACATTGGATAAAAATCTTATCGAAATCCATCGCTAAATATTTTTTTTTTATAAAATGACACGTGGCGCAACGAGAACGATTTAAAAAATCCTATCCGAAATTACAAATAATTTTATTTTGTATTATTTAAACAAACAAAAAAAAGTAATATTTTATTGCCTATTGCCAGGGGGGAGGGCTCCAAGGGTGGAGATGCAAATGGCAATTACTGTTCATTAATGGCAGTTACTATTCATTAAAGGCAGTTACTGTTCCATAGGGTGGATTGAATAGTGGATTGCCAGGGGGGAGGGCTCCAAGGGTGGAGTTGCTCTTAGGTCACCATAAGAATGACCCCAGACGAAACACAAAGACACAAAAGCCCTTCGGCTTTTCGCACGTCCAAATAGCAGGAAGCAAATGGATTTCACTGACACTGCATTTTACGGAATATCGTTCGAGGGGCGATGCCCTTTCCCCGGCCTACGTAGCCTATGGTTTTGGATGTTCTAATTAACTGACCCAGCACAAGCGAAGAGAGATACGAACATAAACCCTCGTAGAATAAGTTTTCTGGAATTCACCAAAGTTTGAGAGAAAACCCAAAAGGAAACAGCCACGACTTAGATAGGCCATGTTATAAAACTTTTGGACAACTCAAAAGGCTTAGGAAAATAACAAAAGTAAGTGACATTAATCGGACAACAAACGAAAAGTCTGATTTTTATTACAGAAATTAAAATGCAATTTTGGTAGCTTAAACGGCATCGGATGACTAAAATTCATCTTATATAACGGCACAAACGTGAGTTTGAACGGCGGTGTCATTCCCTCTTCCCAAAAGGTATCATGAGCTCAAACCGGAACTTGGACGCCATACCTACGAATTCCCAGTGCGTCATTTTATCCTCTGACGGTCTATTTCCTCTTCAATCCACTCAGCCATTGTTCTACATCATTAACTATGGTAAGGCTGCTTCGCATATTATTGCTTATCTTAGTGTACGTATAGATTCTAAGGTCTTGCTTAAGCATGTTAGAGCTACTACACACATATCCAATGTGTCATGTGAATAAAATTCAGACCTATTTTCTATAATCCAATTGTATATTAATATTTTTGTTCCTAGATGAATCTTTTCCTCTGTAATTGTTGTGTCTTTTTAATGAAGTTCTCTTTAACAAAAATAAACAAATTAAAAATACAAAGAGCAAACTGTTATAAAATAAAAATAAAAGTTCTTCAAATAGTTGTGGAACTATTAGAGGCATGGCAAATAAGATATAAAAGGATGACACAAGAAGGCAGAAAAGGTCAAAGAACACATCATTTGGGGAGTTCAGATAATCACGTTTTGTCTAGAAAGATAAAGCTAGTCGTTAAGGTACAACTTGGATACGACAATCAAGGGACTCGTGCATGAATATTGGATAAGTACTAGAGCACCATGCATGAATGATACACGGAAAAATCAATCATTTCTTCTTGTTTAATTTTACCTTATAAGTTAATATGATTACATCCATCTCTTTCCATTTTTATTGAGATAGTTAAGGTGCTTATCGATTCATATTTTAAGTTTTTAGTTACCCATTAAATGACTTCCATCAATGCCAATCTCTACTTTGTTTTTTCATCCTTGAAATGATTTTTACAAGTTCTAGGCAATAATTCACAAGAGGATATATAATCCAAATTATTATGAACATACTTCTATGGCTAGTTGACTTAACCTACATATGCATATAAATTTATTATGCTTACCATAGGTTTGACTATTTTTTTCTCATTACAAGCGATATGACTAATTTAAGCTATACTAAGAGAGAAAAAATGGTTTGAACGTCATACATAGTGTGTTGATGGAAAGACTCTACCTATCAATGCAATCTACTACTTACAATTTCAGGAATCATCTATTATGATAAAAAAAAAGGGGCTTAATTCATGCCACACCTTGTAATTGGATATGTGAGTGTGCAAAAGTGTTTGACGTCATCAAACTAACAAACATATTAACAAAAGTGGACGGTATGAATGACATTGATGTGCTGTAGTAAAATTTAAGGACGACATTAATCGATCATCAACTTGAGGACTAAAATAATAATTTTATGTAAAATTTAAAGATTATTTGTGATGAAAATCCAAATATAATTGGGATATATGTCAACTTGCTCTATTGACAAGGCGGTAGTGTTAATTACTTTACGATTAATGGTAGTTTAAATTAAATGAGTCCAAACAGCCTTAATTTATAGGAGTGTTAAGCCACCCACGTCCACCCACGAGAGATTTTTCAGTGTGATCGGCACACAGGGTGGTACACCACGTGTCATTATATAAATGGTGTGATATGTGTGCTAAAAAGTTAATAACTTAAAAAATAAAATTTCCCACCACTCATATTAAAACACGTGGTGTACCACTTGTGTTCCCGTCACAACTAAAAATTTCTCGTCCACCCACTTAAAAGTGAAAATATTATTAACTGTTGCAGTCATATTTAGAATATGAATGTAATTGTGTAAATCCTAGAAGATATGGGAAAATATCTTATATTGCTATTAGGAGTAGATTACCTATTAAATGTTGTAATCTTATATGGAAATGTTTTTACCTATCATGCTACTACAAATAAAGGCACGGGTGAATCAAACATACCTCACAATTAAATCACTCTCTCTTCTCTCTAAATGTAGCCGGCCCCCTCTCTCTAAACCCTATATCGTTCAATCAAATAAACCTACAACATTAACAACTTTGTCCAATAATGGCTGTAAGGACCTAAACAACTAACAATATTTTGCCACGTAAGCATTGGTTTTTCCCATTAAAAACTAAAATCGAAGAAAAGAAAAACAATAAAAGTTCAGAAACCCACCCCACCCCCCATTGCCACTGTTATAACCCCGACAAGTCCACACCCACATGCCTCCCTTCCGACGGCGTCGATATCGGCTCCAATCTCTTTAACTCTTCCCTTTTCCCCTTCTCTCATGACAGTGTACAACCTCGATCCAATTCCGACAATGAAAGAGAATGTGTACAGTGAAGGAAGATGGGTGAACCTGTGGAGGTGGGCAGTTTTGAGGCTATATGCTGCCAAGGTTGGATGGAGGGTAGCCTGGTTGTTAGTGCGTCTGCAGTATTGCTGGTCGTGGTGCTGGTGGGATTTGGAGGTCTGCTGTTTCGATGGTTTGGAATTTGGGATGGTTAATTGATTTTTATCATTTGTTTTGTTACAGATAATACAAATATATATCCTATTATATTATAAATAAAATGTAAAAGAATATAGAGATAAAATAAAAGGTTGTATTAGGAATAAGGGTCGGTGGAAGCAGAGAGTTCTATCTTTTTTAGTTTTTCATGGTGTGTGGGGAAATAAATGGGGTGGAAAGATAAAGCTGGGGTGGCATAGCACCCCTCTAATTTTATTAGTTTTCCTTCCACTTTTTTAACTTTTATCTACCCCATGAACGTGAATGGATATCCATGTTAGATTAGATTCCCTAAGTTTCAATATTCTAATTTGGAGAAAAAATATATTAAGTGACTAAATTAAAAGTTTGTGCATCTCATGCAAACAAGAAATGACTCAACTTAATTGGTGTTGATGGATAAGAGTTTTAGGTACGAAATTTAGCAGTTATAAAAGGTTTGAAAGTAGCCAATGACTGTTTCACCACTTTGGTAAAAGGAGTTGTGTTGACATTTCATGAACGACAATTGTTGAATCATAGTACACAACAAAATTGAGGGTAAAAAAGCAGTATACAAATCACCCTCCTTGCAGGATTTCCTAATGACACATCAGTGGTGGACGCCGTCAGGTCCACCGGGGCTGACTCTGTTGGAACCCCTTAATTGACTTCCGGCAGCGGCAGCTTGTCGTGCAATGGTAGCCTTCAAGACCTGTTTGGAAACTTGCATCAATGTGCGCTCTCTGGTAATCTTGTTTAATGGAAGAGGAGGAGAACGAGACTCAGAGTTGGAAATTGTAAGCAACACCAGGAAAAGGCAGAAGGAGAATTTGAGGCTTGCACTAGCAGCCATTGTGGAGGCAATGTGTCTTAAAAATTGCTCAATGTATAGACATTTGAGATCCTGTGAGCCGGGAAGGATTGCACATATAGATTCTTATATATATAGGCCTCCAATATTGCCTTCACATTTTAATAATATTGCAAGCACTGATAAATGAGTCAAACTTATAGTTTAGTGCCTGCATTCCACTACCAAAGAAAGACAAAATCATTCACAAACTGACATTTGTTTTGTTTGCTGGTATCCATTGCACAAGTGAGATTTTGTGCGAAGTGCTAATTGTCTTCAATTATGGCTTTAATAACCTAAAGAAATGTGGAATTGAATGTGGAGGATTAGTATGCTTTAAGTAATTACTAATCAGGTAATACAAATTGATTTCCTAGAAACATGTTATATAACCTACACTTTAAAAAGTCATTCTTAACTCTGCTTTTGTGTAATTATAATGAAAAAACTTCAGTGTCAGATGACCGTTTTAAAGCCAATAACAATCCATGCATTTTTCTACCATGTCTCAATTTTCTCATTATCCGTTCTCGGTTTTCATTCACTTGTATAAATATAGGGCTTGGTTTTTTATGAATTCTTTAAAATTATTTAACTGTAGGATGGAACCTTTCAACAGACTGAAATTTAAAATTCATTCATCAGTTCATTTAAAGGTTAGCGGCACGTATGTATGCCGAGTTTGCCTCCCAGTTTCTAAAGTAGATAAAATACTGCAATGTGTCAACTAGCTAGCCAGCTAGATATTAGTCATTCACACGAGAAGAAAATATAATACTAATTGGTATTGTTATTGTTATTCATTCATGAATGCCATGTCTAGTTTTTACCTTTAAGAAGTTGGTGCCGAGTCATTTGAGATTTGGCCTCACGCAGCATGCATGAGTTTTATGGGGAAAGCCTCAGAAGATGTCAAACTTTGGAAATATATAAGATAAATTTGGTTCAGCTTTTACTCTCATTTTTTATCGTACGCAAGTTGAAATATTTGCGTAATAGCTTTGGGTTAAAATTTGGCTGTTTTCGATCTGTACACATAACTCCAAATCAAGTGTTACCCACTTTTTCACTTTGCTTTTTCTTTCTGCTTGTTAATTCTTTTGTTGTCTTGTCCTAGGTGTGTGCTTCAATCAGATTGAGCTTCAAAGATTTGGAATCCCGGTTAACCTTGCAAAAAAATCTCTCAAAAGCTTCTCCCTTTAGATACTTTGCTATTGTCCAAGGGTAGGGACACCATTGATTTAAAAATATTCTGTAAATCATATGACATAGTTGTTGATTATTGAATTCTTACTTAAATGTTATAAATGTTGCTTAACATGCTTACACCACAAAAAAAAACACATTGGCAGACGAAAAAAAATTCGGGTCAAACTGCTTTACGTCACCATATACTTTAGCCGACAGAAGTTCGTCTGGAAAGATTGGTCGGGCAAAATCCGTCACTCAAAGCTTTTCTTGATGAAAACACATTCGTCGGGGGAAACAAGGTTTGCTCGAAGAATAGAGTCGTCGAGTAAATATGTGTTGACTGACTTGACCCGACGAATATTTCTTGCCCGACTACCAGGTTTTGCCGCCCCACATCAAATTAAATAATTTTAAAATATTGAGCCGACAAAAATGTCGTCGGGCCAACTGTCTAAAACCAAAATTAAAATATAATTTAATGTTTGCTCAACAAAAATATTCGTCGGGCTAATTTTTTTTATTTTTTTTTAATTCGTTATTATAACAATATTTGCAATAATTAATTAATTTAATTGTGACTATATTAATTTAAAAAGCTATAATTAAGGAAAGCTTTAAAAAATATTTAATTACATTAAAAATCATGTTAAAAAACTAAACTACTCGGATGGGTTCTCAGGTGGCTGGGGAATGGCGCCTGAAGGTTGGTCGAGGGCTCGAGAATGCGAATGCCAGAAGCTGACATTGCTTGGGCTATCCCAGCATTATATAGGCGCTCTATTTCTTGATCGCGCGTAGCAGCTTCTCGCTCACAAACAGCTTATTCTCGTAGGAATGCAACTTCTTCTCTTTGTCGTTTAGCTTCTTTTCTTTAGCGCACTAGCTCTATCTTCACATGCTAAAGTCTGGAAGACGTATCGACCGAAGGATGAGAGCTCACCGAAAAAGACACCCCCGCAAGGTCTTGAACCCGACTCGCTCCTAAGTCACCAAATACCTTGCCTTTCCGTAGCCTAACCCCGTTCATTAGCAACTTTAGAGACACCCTTGGATCAGGTGTCAGCTCTTATAGGCACTGGTTGCTATTGGGAGAGGTTAGCGAGGTACTCGTCCTTCTTTTGCATCATAGAAGTCTACAAAAGAAAAAGAAAAACCAATTAAGATTGTCGATCATAATTCATAATTTAAACCTTTTTTTAATTGTAATGAAATTTAAATTTCAAACGTAGGGCGAAATACTTGGCTGCCATAATTGGTATGCGCCCCCCGCCCCCCCCCCCCCCCCCCCCCCCCCCCCCAACAAAACCTCTACTTTCGAAAAATGCGAATCACTCTCCATCCGTTCCTTAACCCGGTAAGATAGGGTCGAGAACCAGAGTGATGAAGGTACGGCTTTTTCTCTCGGTTACCTTTATTTGTCGCCGATTTTTTTGTAAATTAAAAAAATATTAATTAAACTTAACTTAAAAACATAAAAATTAAACTAAAATTAAAATATAAATAAAAATTGAGCTAAAATTTTTCGATATAAAAATGAGTGCACATCCTCCTTACCCATCATCTTCACAAACTCCTCATTATGGATCGTTAAGAGCTGCATCAGGAAACATGTAAGTCTTGTAGCAGGAGTGTAGCTCGTATTTTCATTCCTTATACCACTCCCTCCACACGTGGTCTATATACTCGACACAAGCCTTGTCCTCCGTGTCTCACTCGAAATTGGCCTGAAATCCCAAACAAAAACCAAATTTATTAGTTTAAAACAACATTAAATAATTAAAGAAAAAACTAATGAATTAAAAAAGGGTGTACACTTACCCAAAGTAGTCGGATCATCATGGCACAAACCTGGGGGATATATGCGTCTTCTAAGAATCGGCGACCTTGAGGCATTTGTTGCGGATAATGGCACCCATGTCGTGTGTTAACAAACTGTTGACTTTGTCACTTGCTCACCCGTGACTCGGGAGGTATTCAACCCGGATTCGCTTCTATGTCACCCAGGTGATCTTGTTGGTTGCCAACCTTCTACAAATCTCTTGACTTTTTCTCTTCGGCTTGGTAAGGAGCTCTCAATCCCCCACTTACTGCACAGTCGTCGAATCGGCCTCTGCGCTAAGGCTGCCCTGAGCAGGGTAGGATGGGGTTGGGTTGGGGCCGCCACAAGCTCGTGTTGTGTGCGGTTGCGATAGAGCCTGGCAAATCGGGCCACCCACTCTAATGGCGCAAAACTATTGTTGCTAGCCACTTACTCGGCTGTGGCCGCCTGGGTGGCACCTAAGTGATGACCTCTCATTCTGAGTAGAGGCGGATACAGACGACCATTGGTAACTAAGAGCGAAGAATTTTGTGAAAAAAAATAATCATAATTTCACAAATTTCCTACAATTTCACATATTTCTACAATTCAACCAAATTTAAACATATTTCCTACACTTTCACATATTTCATGATTTTTACCGAATTTTCATATTTTCCACCAAATTTCATAAATTTTCACAAATTTCCTACAAGCTCAAATATTTCTACAATTTTACTAAATTTAAGCATATTTCCTACAATTTCACCTAATTCTAAAATTTCACCATATTTTCATATTTTCTACCAAATTTCACAAATTTTCACATATTTCCTACAAGCTCACACATTTGTACAAATTTTACCAAAATTTAAGCATATTTTTTTACAATTTCACCTAATTCTAAAATTTTACCAAATTTTCATATTTTCTACCAAATTTTACAAATTTTCACATATATTCAAAACATTGTTCTAAAAATCCAAGCCTAGTGCCGCCTAGACCCTGCCTAGGCACTAGGCGGCTGGCCATTATCCCGATTAATGCCTAGGCTTTTAAAAATTAAGAAATGGTGCTTAGACCTGTTGAGGCACTCGCCTAGACCCCCCACACACCTAAAACCGTGTGTACACCACCTTCACCTAACCCCCACCCCTTACCCCACCCCCCACACTCCATCCCCTAAACCACCACCACTATACACAAACAACCCATAGACACTTTTTAGGTCACTAGCATTAAATGATGACCTGGACAAGTATTAAAGTGATATTTCACTGCCATGTTGTTCATAGAGATCTAAATCTTTTTGTTTTTTGGTCAAACGATGGATTTTATTAGATTAGCCACCGACGGGGTTTGAACCCATGCTGTCATGTAAGGGCTCAACACCTTTCTACCACTATGGTAAGGGGCCACTTATGATCTAAATCTTTAAATAGATCCCTTTTAGCTAAACAAAGTTAGTGTTTAACTTGTTAGCATGAGTACATTTGGTGATTTAGAATCCTATAAATGATGTATTAGCGAATACCAACTTCAGTATTTGTTCACACATCACTTAACATTAATAACATCATTAATTAAAGATAATGACATCAACACTTAACACTGGTGTGGATGCAAATTTCTGCCTTCTTCTTCTTTGACGAAAATGCACCTGCAAAACAATTAACACCTTTGGTCAAGGCTAAGAGCCTCATGCGCCCATGATGAATGAGGGGGGCTTTGGCCGAAGAACCTCCGATGCCAAAGTTAGAATTTGAGGGAATAGTGTTTAGAGAAATTTGCAGAATTTTGCAAGAGAGTTGGACTTAGGTTTTTGGGAGAAATGGGAGCTATTTATAGGGGTGTGGCCGACCCCCTATTTGGAGAAAAAGGGTCCAGCCACCTATGGTGGTTTTTGGGTGTAATTGTAATCAATTAGGCAATTAATCAATTAATTGGGTAATTAATCAATTAATTAGCTAATTAATCCTATTTTGAAAAGAATAAATAGGAATTACCTTATGGGGAGAATTTGATGAGGATTGATGAAATAGGTTTTGAATAAATACCATTTTAATCACCTTTGACCTTGATCGAGTCGTGATTGTCCGCTGCTTGAGCATAGGTATTCCGGTGTGCCTCGAGGGTAATTTTGTCTTTTTACATAAGAATCCATGTGTCGCCTCCATATATTTTTCTTGATTATTTTTTGCTCCACAAATACACCCACACCTGTTAGGCTGCTCGCAGGAAATGGTAGCAGGTGTAGAGATCTTATTGCTTTAGGAAACATAAGATTGTTTCCTGTTTTGATGTAGATTCCCTCTTTAATTGGAAATTAGATCCTTCTAGGAAAGGGAAATAAATCACTTCTAAAGTCTATTTAAGTCTACATTAAGTAGATGATTAAATCAACTTCAGAGAGCAATTCATTTTACCCTATAAGAGAGAGAAAGCTAGATGATATTTGTTCTCCCTCCTCTAGCAATCTTCTACACTTGCCCGTGCAAATGACCATCTTTCGTTGCTTTCTTTGTCTTCTTTACGCCACACTGAGGTAAGAAAAAATTAATTTTCATTGCCTTATTCTTGGATAGTACATCTGCGGGGCAGTAGTCGGGGTGGTATGGCGCGTCGGCTGGCAGGGGCCAGGAGTCGACTCGATATGGGCCAAGGAGGTGTTGTGGCAGGGACCACTGCTTCGACTGTTCAGCTTGGCTAAGGCCAAGGGTAGCTATGCGGTTAGTGCCGCAGATTGAGGCACTGGGGGGCAGTGCTAGGCAAGCCGTATGGCTCATGTCCTTTGGGTTCTTGGACCTGAAGTGGGCCAGACCGGCGATCGAGAGAAATAAGGAAGTCGTGGGCTTCATGGGTTGCTGGAGTGCTGGGTGTGCAGGCTTCCTGCTTGCTAGTCCGAGAGAAAAAAAAGGGGAAAAACCAGCATAGGTTGAGTTTCTCTGCTGAGTACCATGAATGGCGTTGGCTGCTTAGTCATCTTCGTCGGGAGAAAAGTGGGCCGATCCCGAGAGATAAGACAAAGAGGATCAAGGCGGACGTATTGGCTCATCTGATCATTGTCGTGGAGTCTACTACGAATGAAGGTAGAAAGAAAAGACATTCCCCATTTGGTCAAGAGATGCTGGTTGAGAAAAAACTAAAGACTTCATCTGTTTCTCATGAGGGTCCTCCTGCTACCGAGAGACCTGTGATTAACATGACTTCTTCTAATGGGAAGAAAAATGAGGCTGCTAGATCTGAGCCTGTGACGCCTGCCATGTCGAAAAATGGCTAGTACGATTACTGATAGGATTGCTCAGCATAGAGGTTCTGTCATGCCCCCAATGCCGAAGTCTGTACCAAGACTTCTGTTAGGAGCTAAGTCCAGTTCACCTTTGGGGAGACTTGCTACCATGAAGAGTGATAGGGTGGACTCTGCTGCTAAAATGGCGCCAAGGCCTACCACCCCTGCTGCTAAGACTGATTCGCCCGTTAGGAAGGAGGAGGCTGCTAGCTAGCGTGCACAGTTGTGAAAAATTCACTAAGCCTGCTTCTGGGGAGGCTACTTAGATCTGTGTGCTTTTGAAACCAGATCTGCTTGAAGATATGGATGCTTGGGCCAAGTTTGTTGATGACGTTAGAGGGGTTGTTTACCCAAGTTCCTTTGCGAAGTATGCGACTGAGTATAGGAAAACTGCTCTACTTACCATGATGCAAAAGACGGCAATTCTGGTAGCCAAGTCTGTGCTCTTTGACCAAGAGAATACCAAGGCTGCCAATGAGGTGGCAAATGATGTGGCAGTCGAAGCTCATTATTCTGCCGAGAAGATCAAGAGGTTGAAATATGAGCTCGTCGCTTTAAAGGGGTCTAATATCTCTGCCCCCACTTTTTTATAGCTTAAGACCGCTCGCCAAGAGATCGTTGAGTTGAAGACTAGGCTTGACGCGATCCAAGTTAAGTATGAAAGTGCAGAGAAAAAGATCGGAAGTTACATACCTCCGATTCAAGATCTTGAGCGTGCCATTTCTGAGCTCCGTTTCGCTGCTTATACAGAGGATGAAGAGTTGATTGCTGCTTATAACCAAGTGATCCACTTCAAGAAGGTCGTTGATGGGCTTGAACCCCAAGTCTTAAAACTCAAGGTGCACTGAAGATCAACGAAAGTTTGAAAAGAGAAGTGGATGAGCTGCAGCACGTCCGTGTTGATCTGCTCGAGGAGAACGAGCAGCTGAAATGTGAGAAGGCTAGGCTCGAGGCTTTGCTTGTTCAGAGTCAGGCCGATTTCTACAAGCTGGGTTATGTAGATCATCTCTTTGGTAGGCCGTCTGATTTCGAGTTTTCTGGGAAAGACTTTGAAACCTTATTTATTTCTCCGAAAGACTTGCTTGCCTTTACTTTTGAGGCCTTCATTGGTGGAGTAGTCAAAGAGGTTGATGCCCAAGCTGGAGCTGCCGGGGGTGAAGCACCGGATGATGCTGCTGCTGGGAGTGTTACGGCTGCTGAAGGTGTGGCGGCCGAGTAGTCGTAGGATGTCTAAGCTGCTGAATGGTAGTCTTCTAAGTAGCCTTTAAGATTTTCTTTGTTTTCCTTGTTGCTCTTGTATTGCTTGAACTCATTCGGCCTTTGCTAGTCATTTATCAATTTTGCTAGAAAATTTAATAAACTTGATTCCTTCACTTTTCTCCATCTTTGCTTCTTTTGTTTACGCCCAACCTTTGACTTTTAGACCAGTGGTAAATGTGCTGCTTTTCTATAAGCAGACAAGCCCGCGTAGCCTATTAGCTATAGGTATTGGTGTAGAACCTTTGCAAGGTTGTTAACCATAGGGTTGGCAGCTGAACGCCTTATTTACAGAAGCAGACGAGTCCGCGTGACCACTTGGTTGTTTAACCTTAGCTTTCTTTAATCCTTTGAGTTGTGTGGCCTGCATCAGAACATACTAAAGATTTTTGGGTCATGAAATTCGGTAATCTTCCGTATCAAAAGTATGTGGTTGTATGGAATTTCGTAAGTAAAGGTTCGAGAGAACTCTTTGTTCTTTATGTAACCAATTTTGTGGGTTACGTAGCAAGTATCATAACACTTTAGGAATTAGTGTAGATCCAATTGATCACTCCATGCTTGGCAGAGGCAAAGCTTATCAAATGCGTAACATATCGGTAGTGGATAAAGCTTTGTATATGCATGCTAGCTTGTTTAAACTTTCACAAGAATGTACGGTTGTATAAGTTTAGCGCGGCTTTACTTCTCGAAGAGCAAGTCGTAGACAGTCTTTCAAAAATCGTAGGCTACCTTAGTGCACTCGATAGCAGCTTTAAGGTTCCAGGGCAGCCATCCATAGGGCGTACTGCGTAGTGTGCCTCTTCCGTCTTTAAGGCCCGGTTCCCCGCGGATTAGGCCAAGAGACAAAAAATCCTTCAATTAGCTAAGCCTTGAAAAAGACCATTGTGGCTACTTCTAGGAATCCCGACGCAAGCCATCGTGCACCTAGTTATACCAGGGCAGCCCGACTCATCCACATTTGGATATTCGAAGTGTAAGTTTATCCTTCCACCTTGGAGAGCAGACCCATATGGGTGTCGGGGAATTGGTTTACTCTCTCGTACTGGAGAGCATGGTTAGTCCTTCGGGGGGCGCGGTCTTCTTTTGAACTGCATGAGTGATCAATTGTTGTAAGCATACAGCTGAGCCAAGTTGTATATTACTTCTAAATTCCTCATTGAAAAATGAGTGAAACGAACAAGAATTTAGCTGTAAGCTAGGAACTGCATAACAACTAGATAGTCATCGGCTTGCGATGTGGTGCCCTTCGAGCTGCTTGAGTCTTCAAGCTTTGATGTAGTGGGAGGTCACGCATAGTACTTCCTCAGATTGAAGGCATTCCACTGCTTTCGATCTATTTGTCGTTCATGGTGGCGAGGGTATAGCTACCTTTATCGCATACTCTGTTGATCTTGTACGGACCTTCCCAGATGTGATCCATCTTTTTGGAGCATTCTCTACGGGCAGTGATGGAGGCTTTTCCTAGGACTAGATCTCCGGGCTGGATTTGCCGGATCTTGGCCCTTTTGTTGTAACTGGAGATGAGCTACTGCTGGTAGGCTACGATGCGGGTAATGATCTGCTCGTATTTCTCCTCTGCCAGATCTAAGCTTACGGTCATATCCTTATTGTTCTGCTCAATGCTTGGCAGTAGAGTGTTGATACTTGGCACGATGACATTGGGAGGAATGATCACTTCTGAACCGAATGCCAAAGAGAAAGAAGTCTCACCGATGGCTTGTCATTTGGTGGTACGATACACCTATAGACATCCAGGGAGTTCGTCTGGCCATTTTCCATTCTTATCAGAGAGGGACTTCTTGAGGTAGTCGAGAATCGTCCTGTTGGATGATTTGGCCTGCTCATTCCCTTGAGGATATCTCGACGTGGACATGTGCTGCTTGATGCCATACTTTTGGAAGAACTTCATGAAATCTTTGGCCACGAATTGCAGGCCGTTGTTGATGATGATGGATCGAGGGATGCCAAATCTGCAAATGATGTTTCTCTATATGAAGCACTCTATGTATGTCTGAGTCGTGGTTGTCATAGGCTCTGTTTCTACCCATTTCGTGAAGTAATCGGTCGCCAAGATCATCATGCCTCTTCCCCTAGTAAGGGGCGGCATTGGCTTTACCAAGTCTATTGCCCACTGCATGAACGACCAACAACTCGTCTGCAGGTGTGGTTCGTTGGTAGGCCGTACCGGCTTGTAGCGTTGGCAGCGGTCACATTTTTGTACTAACTTCTTAGCGTCTTGATGCACAGTAGGCCAATAGCAGCCTGTGTGAAGAGCCTTCTGCAATAAGGATCAGCCTTCGAAATGATTTTCATAAACATTTTTGTGGATTGTGCTTAGAACTTTTAGGTCATCGGGATGTGCTAGGCAGCAGAGATGTGGTCCAGTGTAGGATTTTCGGATGAGAATGTCATTCCACATGTAGTAGCGTGCTGCCTTTGTTTGAAGCTTTCTAGACTCTAATCTTTCCATGGAGAATGTTCTATTGACCATGTAGTCTATAATGGAATCTTGCCAATTTGGAGTTATGCCAACCTGTGACACCTCGATTGCTGGTATTGGGAGCTGTGGAGCCGGGGCTATGTTACACGCAGCAAGAGATGCTCAACTGCTGGTATTGGGCCATTCTAGAGCTGAATTATGGAGTAAGGGTCAGCTGGGGCCGTGTGAGGCGCAGCAGTTGGTGGTGCTCAACTGCTGGTACATGTTGTTTCTATGTAGAATCTTCTAGGACGACGAGGACAAAACTTGTTTCCGGGTGTCTTTCTAGTGTTCGTCTGCCCTTGGCGTGCCTTTTGGGCTGAGTTGTTGCTTTCGTCAAAAAACTTTGCATCGCTAGTGTCTGTGCCTTTATCGTCACGCGTCTGGATTGGGCAAAATAGTACGTCATGAAGATGACTGCGTACGTCTGAATGTATAACTTGAGCTTCCTGGTTGTAACAACTGTCACCAAAGTTAGCTTTTGAATTTCTGGTAGCTGGTTTCCTCATCGAGGAGAACTTTTGAACTGTGGAATACAGGTAGTTAGGCCCTCAGTTCTTCTAGTATGAGGGTAGAGCTTATTGTTGCTTTAGATGCGGCTGCTCGTCCAGTAAGACCTTGAATCTCATTCAGAGTAGTGAGGGACTTCATATTCAAGATCGCTTAGATTTGCCTTGAATGTGCATCGGCGAGCCTCGTCCCAAAGTGCATGTTTCTCTGCCAGAGTGAAAGAGTCTGCCAGAGTTAGATATTCTTTCATGATCAATTCACCAAACAACGAGTGGTCTGCTGAGAGTCCTTTTTGGAAGGCTGCACTAGCTATCGAGTTGTTGCATCTGACTATCTTTGTCTTCTCTGCTTTGAACTTTTTCACATAATCGCGAAACGATTCCTTTGGGTTCTTCTTGACATTGAACAAGTGGTCGGACTTCTTCTTGATTAAGCGATAGGATGAATATTCTTTGGTGAAAACCAAAGAAAGTTCGTTGAAAATCCGGATGGATTGTGGCGGCAAGGTGTGGAACCAATCTTGCGCCTCATCTTGTAAAGTGGTGGTGAATATCTTGCACATGAGAGCGGTCGTTGTTCCGATAGAGGATCATTGCGCTTCGGTAGTGCTTTAGGTGTTTCTTCAGGTCTCCATCCCCTTTGAAGGATGTGAAATGCGACATATTGAACTTGCGTGGAGGCTCTGCCTGCTTGATCTCTTCTGTGAAGGGCCTCGTCAGTGACCTTGTTACGTTGGAAATTGAGCAATCGCTCGTTTAAGAGCCTCTTTACCTTTTCCTGAATTTGCCTTTGTTAGGGGTAACGGAGCTCTCGGCTACTCCCGATCTTGACCTGCTAGTCTCGACTGCTCTTCCATGTGTTCGGCTCGTTTATGCCGCGGCTGCGGTGCATGTGGTACATTCCTAGCAGGGGAGCGAATTTCTCGTAGGCTGCCAGTTGAACTTGAGCCAGATTGAGTGACTACTTCTCTCCGTCCGTCGTGTTGCCTACTCCTATGTGAGGTGGATGATGCTCATTACAAGTCTAGCCGCGAATGAACGTTTCGCCTAGAAGGCTGCTCATGTTGATTATCAGAGTGTGGCCTCAACCATGAATGTATGCTTGTCCGTGGGCCTAGTCGAGAGTGCACGCTCATCCGCGCGCCAAGACAAGAGTATATGCTATCTCGGGGGCCCAGTCGGGAGTGTACATTGCCGGAACGCTCGGTTCGTGGTTGGTTGAGTGGCTGCTTGACGGGACGCTACTAGAGAGGTTCTGCGTCTGTCCTTGTCCTACTTCAGGACACCTCGTCTGGGGCATGTTGCATCTCGGTGTGCTTGAAGAGCTGATTCACCAAGGTCGTCTGCTGTGCGAGGGCGTTCGTCAACTCTATGACTTGTCGAGATAAGTGTTGTTCTCCATTTGGGTTGGAAGAGCTTGGACGGAATATGTCTCCTTGGGTATTGGAAATGTGGTAGACTCTGGGCGCGAGATTTGAGTTGGGAAATTGAGACACCACGGGAGTGGGTTGGATTGTATGTGGCGTACGCAAGTGCGAGGCTAGGGCTCGGCTCAGTAATGCGTTGGGCTTGGGTGGTTTGGGCCAGCTCACCTTGGGCTTAGGCCTGTGTGGGCTTGAATGGCATGACTTGGATTGAGGTCTTCGCATCGTGGGCCTTGCCGAGGGTGGCTGCTACTGTTGCTTTCGTGGTGGCTGCCACGATGGGGCCTCGTGGTGGTGGTGCCACTCCACTTGTTGTCGCGTTAAGCCTCGTGGATCCCCTTGGTCCCATTTCTTGAATGTTGGAATTTTCGTTCGTCGAGATTTCTGAATCTCTTGTCATTGTACTTCTCTTTTACGTTTTATTTAAGAATTTTTATAAATAAAAATTCCAAGAGTAAAAACGCATGAAAAATCTACAAATGAACAAGAAAACGAAAAACCTTGAATGCGAGAGTCTTCTACAACGTGTGATTCAAGCTCTAAATGAAAGCACCAATTTGTGGATGCAAATTTCCGCCTTCTTCTTGGACGAAAATGCACCAGCAAAACAATTAACACCTTTTGTCAAGGCCAAGAGCCTCACGTGCCCACGATGAATGGGGGGGGGGGGGCTTTGGCCGAAGAACCTCCGATGCCAAAGTTAGAATTTGAAGGAAATGTGTTTAGAGAAATTTGGAGAATTTTGCAAGAGAGTTGGACTTAGGTTTTTGGGAGAAATGGGAGCTATTTATAGGGGTGTGGTCGGCCTCTATTTGGAGAAAAGGGGTCCGGCCACTTATGGTGGTTTTTGGGTGTAATTGTAATCAATTAGGCAATTAATCAATTAAATAGCTAATTAATCCTATTTTGAAAAGAATAAATATGAATTATGTTATTGGGAGAATTTGATGAGGATTGATGACATAGTTTTTGAATAAATATCATTTCAATCACCTTTGACCTTGATCAAGTCGTGATTGTCCGCTGCTTGCGCGTAAGTATTCTGGTGTGCCTCGAGAGTAAGTTTGTCTATTTACTTAAGAATCCACGTGTCGCCTCCATATTTTTCTTGATTATTTTTAGCTCCACAACTGATATCCTATTTTTCAAAACGTTAAGTAGGTACTTGAAATCTTTTAAAAGGTCGAGACCAATTTAAAAATAGGCATTTCCCCTCCCTGATTCTAACCGAAGATGAAATAAGCATTTCTAATATGATTTAACAGGTAAATTCTGAAATCCATTGGGTGGAAAGATATCACTCACAAGTAATAGCTAGCAAGCATAAATATATATTACATATCCACATGCATTTCTGGTGGGAAATAGGGTCAACCTAAGATAAGTGTTAAATCATGCACATAATCCACACTTGTTTTGTTCATCAACGATGAAGATAATATTAATTAAGTGATGCACTAAACTATAGTGACCACTTTCACTTGGTATAGCATTAATAAGATAAGTTTAACTGAATATAAAACTACTTTCCTAAAGTCAATCGTATATCAATATTATGCCCGTGAGTTGAAAATTAATGTAGATTTAGGAATTAGATAAGTACAAATCCTCTTCTAATATATGTGCACTCAGGAGGTTCCACTTAATTAAGCACAATATAGTCCAAGGGTGGGTGGTAAAACAAAATTTCAAGATTGCTAACAGAATCACCGAAAGTTTAATGAATATTTAAAGCATGAATGGTCAAAGTGCTATTATATAACTGGTATTGTAAATTAAATAAAATTAGAATATTGTCTTTGAACTTTAGTAAAACTGAAGCTGAGTATTGATTTCTGAACTTAGTACTACGTAGAGCATTGGTTGTTTCTAGATAACTCAGTTAAATGCTCGTCTCTCATTTATCCTTTAAGCTTTGTATTCTGAATGAAATTTCTAGTAATGTTATAAAAAGAAACCAACATTCACTACAGACATGTTGATCAATACCCAGAAATTTTCATTTTAAAAACCAAAATTCTAATTGAGTCAAAATATAAAGAACAATGCTCCAAATTTTGACTACGGATTATTATCCAAATTATAAAAAGCACTTACCATTCATAATATATAGCTCTTTGTGAGGATCCTAAGGACACTCACATTCCATCTGTTCATCGTATATCGTGCGGTCAGCTTTCGTCAAGTACTGTTTGTGTTATTTTAAATAAAAAAATTTAAAATCATTTTTAGCCGCATGATGTATGATGAACGGATAGGGTGTGAGGATCCAGATGGGATCCAAATCCTAATAGAAAGACTAGGCAGTTCAACTCCTTTTGTACTTATCAACTACTCCTACAACACACTACTACAAAAAATACTTTGCGTGACGAAATAAAATTTGTTACGCAAAGTATGATTTTGTTGCTCAAAACCTTGCGAGATGAAATTTTTGTCACGCATGATTGGTCGCACAAAGCTCGTTATGATAGGGTTTGTGTGACGAAGATAAATACACTTTGCGCGACAAAAAATTTCGCCGCCCAAAGTTTTTGGTTTTTTATTTTTTTTATTTAATTTAATATTTTGTGTGATGAAATATTTTGTTGCACAAAGTATTTTATTTTTGTTTTATTATTTCTCTTATTTTAATTTAATTATAGTAATTATAGTAATTGTTTGCACGACGAAATATTTGGTAGTGCAAGATTTTTCAAATTTTTACTTTTTTAATTTAATTTAATTGTATCTTTATTTTTTTAATTACTTTAATTTAAATTGACATATTCAAAATAAAATTACGTATGAAAAATAGTGATCAAATTATCCATAATATATATTATATTAAAAATGTACACATAAATTAACAAAGTACAATAATAAAATCCTAATAAAAGTCTAATGTGGTGGTAGTGGTGGGGGATATGGTCCGATAGCGTCCTAATCCTCAACTTTCGTCGTCAAAGTCTCGACGATTCCCTACGAACAAAACAAACATGGTTAAATAACCAAAAAACAACATAAAATAATACCAAAAAATGGGCACAATCTCCCCTAAAATTGGCATACCCCAAACTCCACCCCACACTAAACCCAATTAATTAACTCCAAAAACACATATTAATGAAAAAAAATTAAAATTTGGGGAGAAAATACCTTTTGGCAAGATTGAGAGTGAGTGAGAATAAGAATAAGAGAGAGGAGTGAGTTGTGAGCGAGTTAGAGGAGATAGTGAGGGAGAGATGAGAGAGTGAGTGCGAGTGAGAGATAGAGAAGGGAGAGTGAGTGAGAGTGACAGATAGAGAAGAGAGATTAAGTGAGAGGACTGAGTGTGAGAGAGAGGGTTGGATTTGAGGAGAGGGAAGGAGATGAGAGGTAAGAGAATAGAGAAAGACATTGAGAAAATTGTGGATGAGTTATTTTGGTTTTAAAAACCGTATCACTTTGCGCGATGAAGGATACGAGTTTGCACGACGAAATATTGGTCGCGCAATGTGACATCCCACATCGCCCAGGGGAGTGATCTTTAAATGTATATTCTCATCCCTACCTAGCACGAGACATTTTGGGAGCTCACCGGCTTCGGGTTCTGTAGGAACTCCGAAGTTAAGCAAGAAGGGGTTCAGAGCACTCCTATGATGGGTGACCCACTGGGAAGTTGCTCGTGAGTTTTCACAAACAAAATCGTGAGGGAATGGTAAGCCCAAAGCGGACAATATCGTGCTACGGTGGTGGAGCGGGCTCGGGAAGTGATCCGCCTCGGGTCGGGATGTGACAATTGGTATCAGAGCCAATCCCTGGCCGGAAGTGTGCCGACGAGGACGTCGGGCCCCTAAGGGGGGTGGATTGTGACATCCCACATCGCCTAGAGGAGTGATCCTTAAATGTATATTCTCATCCCTACCTAGCACGAGGCCTTTTGGGAGCTCACTGGCTTCGGGTTCCGTAAGAACTCCGAAGTTAAGCGAGAAGGGGTCCAGAGCACTCCTATGATGGCTGACCTACTGGGAAGTTGCTCGTGAGTTCCCAAAAACAAAATCGTGAGGGAATGGTAAGCCCAAAGAGGACAATATCGTGCTACGGTGGTGGAGCGGGCCTGGGAAGTGATCCGCCTCGGGCCAGGATGTGACACGCAAAGTCTTAAAAAAAATTTAAAAAAAATCCCGCATCCCATTTTTGGCACCTGCCCAAATTTAAGGACTTTGCGTGACGAAATACATGTTCAATGTGCAAAATAAATTTTTTTTTTATAAATAATAAAAAAGAAAATAATTTTATTTTACAATTTAAAATATAAATAAATTAAAATAAATAGGGTTTAGGCGACCAAATGTTGATTCGTCACACAAAGAAAATAATTTAGTTTAACAATATAAAATAAAAAATTAAATAAAAAACAAATAAATAGGGTTTAGGTGACGAAATATTGATATTCATCGCGCAAAGTTTTTAAAAAATAATAAAAACTTATGGAAATAACTATATTTTAAAATTTATAATATAAAATTAAATACAAAAAGAAAATAAATTGGTTTAGGCGATGAAATATTTGGAAGTCGAGCAAAGGTATTCAAAAAATAATATATTTTTTATTTTTGTAAGGACTTTGAGCGATGATGTTTGTTTCATCACTTAAAATTTCGTCGCCCAAGACTTTGCGCAACAAGTTCAAAATTTCGTCACAAAAAGTGGCTATGTGCGACGATGTGTGTTTCGTCGCGCAATGATTTTTTTTACTAGTGACAATGGTTGACCCCTTGATTCCCAACCGTCTAACTTGATAGCACATATAAGAAAACTTGATGGTTATTGTTTTGGAAGAAGAGTTTGGATTCTTAAGGTTAAAATGGAGTTGAACCTCCTAAATTTCAGGTAGACGGGCCGATGGCCTACTCCAACAACACCGATATTGTCCTCACTTAACCACCTGCTCAATTCGTCAGGTGTGGGGCTTTAATACAAAAGGCCTCGGTATTAGTTAGAGTATTCTATTTAAAGGGCTTGTTCTCAAGCCTTCTGGCCGATGTGGGACAGAGGAATTCTAACACTCCCCCGCACATGAGACCCTATTTTATGGGTCACACGTGAAGTTCCATACATCGGTAACCACGTGGAGCCAAGTCGGGGCTCACTCGTTCGCGCGGGGCCAATGGGGACCCACCCATTCACTTGGCATTTCTTGGCCTACGTGGAGCCAAGTTAGGGCTCACCCATTCGAGCGGGGTCAAAGGGGACCCACCCCATTCACGTGGATGTACGGGCCCGTCCCCTGGCTCTGATACCATCTTAAATTTCAGGTAGACGGGCCGAGGGCCCACTCCAACAACATCGATACTGTCCCCACTTAAGCACATGCTCAATCCGTCAGGTGTGGGGTTTTAATACAAAAGGCCTCGGTGTTAGTTAGAGTGAGGTAATTCTATTTAAAGGGCTTGTTCTCAAGCCTTCTGGGCGATGTGGGACAGAGGAATTCTAACATTCCCCCGCACATGAGACCCCATTTTATGGGTCACACGTGAAGTTCCATATATCAGCAAGCACGTGGAGCCAAGTCAGGGCTCATTAAATCGCGTGAGACCAATGGGGACCCACCCAATCACGTTGCAATACGAGCCCGCCCCTTGACTCTGATACCATGTGGAAATTTTTCAAGTCAACGAGCCGAGGCCCACTCCTACAACACCGATATTGTCCCCACTTAACCACCTGCACAATCCTCAGGTGTGGGGTTTTAATACAAAAGGCCTTGGTTTTAGTTAGAGTAGGGTAATTCTATTTAAAGGGCTTGTTCTCAAGCCTTCTAGCCGATGTGGGACAGAGGAATTCTAACATAACCATATTATTCTGGCAAGTCCATTATAAGGCTTAGCCTATTCCCACACCCCCTTAGTGTAAATATTATCATTTGTTAAAAAGAAATGGTTAAGGAGGAGTTCTTTTTAAAATATTTTGTGGCCTATTTACAGAATTTTGTGCTTATGATCTAAATTGTTCATATTATAAGTCACTCTGTAAAGATCATCTCTGTAAAAAATAAAATAAAACTAGGATTGTTTAGTCAAGCAATTGAAGCAAATAGATAGATGGTTCATAATGCTTTTATCGATTCTGTTCATTTGTTTTATACAGTTTGACGATTAAATGATCTCATATTTTATTGACCTTTTGCAGAAATGATCTTTACATAGTGATTTATAATATGAACAATTTCGATTATAAGCATAAAGTTCTGTGAATAAGCCACTTAGTGAATTGAGGAGGAACTCTTTCTCAACTATAAAGGAGACAAGTTAATTCCTTATTTTGTTAACATATGTTGTGCAAAAAAAAGGGATCCTTTTGATATAGGCGCCTCAGTTTTGAATTTTTTAGATCAAACTCTTTTAGTGATTTGATTAAACTTTTTTTTTATCATAATTTTGGTGCTATATGCACATTATATTGTAACAAATTTCCTTTTTTTTAGCCTTTTAATTACATTCTCTTCCGTTAGAGATAATTGTAAAAAAATAAATAAATAAATAAAAATTGGTTAGATTCAATTTATTTTCACAATAATGCTACAATTAGCAATAATTATCTACGATTTAATACATTTTCTTTCCAAAATAATTTAAAATATTTTTAAATCCCACAAAATCAAACGTACAGAAATAAGTTTTTTTTTTTTTTTAGTACGTTAAGAGAAAATAGGATTGAGAATAATATAAACGTACCAATACACAATGTGTACAAAATAAAACGTACCAAAATAAAAATAATGTACCTCATATTAAAAATATGTATAAAATCAAACGTACCAAAATTGCAAATAAACGTACCAATTAATGATTTTTGTAAATTCAAATGTATTTGCAGATAATATATATGTAATGTATTGTACCTAATAATAATTCGTCAACAACTATACTTAAAAAACAGCTACAAAAATATAATTTCACAAAAAAAATTGAAAAAATTACATGGAGGTTTTATGTTGATCACCAACTATTTGAAAGAAAAAAAACCATTTGGAAAAACAAATAATATTAAATGTTTGCATAACAAAAAAAACTGTGATCGAAAAAACATATCTAGAAGAAGAGAAAATGTAGTTTAATTACTAATATCTCCACTAAATAAGGAAAAGTGCATCATGCAGATAAAATAATAAATTCAAAAATTATTTTAATTTAAAAAAAATATAATAATGACATGTAATTTAGCTTGAGGTAGTTACTGGTCAAAGCACTTTAATCAAATTTTAAAAAGACACAGATGTTTAATCTAAATGATATAAAAAAAAACTGTAAGGAATTCTAATTTTCTCAAAAAAAAAAAAAAAAAAAAAGGTCCATGAGAACATCACACCGTCTTACGTACGTAAGGTGGAAAAACAAGATATATATATATATATATATATATCCCGGCATGCATGGATGCAATATCCATATTAATGTAGGACTTCAATTTTCACAAAATAAAGGTATATCTTATTTTTATTATCATCACTGGAAGGTTGCATCTAATTATTAATTGGGCAAATTTATTACAAGTTCGAAACATATAAATGTATATAGATTTGCACCGATTTAGTGAATCATAAAGACGATAAGAAGCATTCACTCGACGCTTTGCGTTGAACTCTCATACACAAAATGTAAAACCGACACATGCGGATTTCGCGCTCGTTCTTATGAAAGTCCAAAGCAGCTCGAATGTTAATTTTCATTTCGGGATATACTAATGATGTTGCGGATCAGGTCCTCCCGGACTCGGCCTTTTGGACTCGAAAGGTTTTCCGACTTGTGTTTCACTGCTAGCCTTCAGCACTTGTTTGGCACTCTCCATCATAGCTCGTTTGTTACTTCTGTCTGAAAATGGCAATGGAGAACGAGCTTGATCAGAACCTGAAAAAGAAAGCAAAATGAGCAGAAGGTAGAACCAGAATTTAAGGCTACCCATCATCACGTTGGGGTCTCACAGCTTGTAGGTGTTTTACTCCACGTTAGGTTAGGGTATGGTGGCGTATATATAGAATCCTAAGTTTCCAATGTGCTAAAATGTGGACCAAAAAAAGAATGCGATCAATACGTCGACCAAAAAAATGTGATTAAATGGATTACGTTACGTAATTAATAAAGCATGCTTGGGTTCTCTGTCTCATATGCCAGTTCATGAATATTCCATTCCTCTACAGTTAAGATTTTACTTAAAATAGAAAGTAATGATGGGATATATACGACTTGTGAAAAGGACTTTGAAATTTCACATTCATTCACACATTGCATTTCATAATTGCAAAAAGGAGAATAGATGAAAGGAGAACAAAAGAGTCAGTCTAATCACAATGAACGATCATCCTCTAGTACATCCGCGATAAGGCTAAGAGGGGTATCAAACCTAACAGCACTAAGTGAATAGCGGACTAGGCGATGGGCTACTCCATTGGCTTGACGACAGATGTGAGTATAAGAAGCCTCAATGATCTTGATTAATTAGCAGCAAAGCTTTAGAATCCTCAATAATATGTCCAATAGGAAATGTACTAGTGACGATATCCTTTAGCGCCTAATGATCTAAAGCGAGTCGCTCTCCAAAATAACACTATTCAACATTCCTCTTTGATTAGATGATATTTGATCAACAACACAGTCTCCAACTACACATTAAGACAATTTGTAACACATTTGTTAATAACATTTCCGATCTATTCTTCAAGTGAAATTCACCTATATATGTGACACGATACTTCAGAAAATTAAGCTATGAGCACCAATCCGACCGAACACCAATTGACACTAAACAAAGTGGCCGCAGAATCTTTAAACTATTCATTTTCGATGCGAATAGTACTCTCAACACCTATCTTTTATTTGTAAGAGTTTGGTCATCATTGCATCGTGGGACATATAACCATTGAGATATGATTGTTACACACAAATTTTCTCCCTCATGCACATTTCTGAAGCTTTGAATTGAATAAAATAAAAGAAAATTAAGAGCAATAAAACAAAAGAAGATTAAGAGAAAAATGATGTATGAAATCCATTGCCGACAAGCAATGTTAAATAAAAAGTTTAATACCAGACATTGCAGTGACAAACCATTTTAGATCCATTGCATGATAGTGTTATGTGTCTACCTTTTCCTTTGTCTATTTGCGGCTTTCCAAAAAAATCATAATACCCCACAAATCTTGCTATCTTGTCGATGGATTACATGTTAATTTACTTAAGCTTATAGGCAAAAGATACCCCGTATAAAAAAAGAGTTGTATATGTGCCAATTATGATCATGAACCTCAGGAGGAACTGTTTGGCCTTATGCAGCATGCTCTATTTTTGTCAGCAAGTAAAAGTTTTCTACTAATGAAATTGATTCACTAGAACTTTCCCAACGAGGCATTGAACTATTTGATCTTTATTAAGGCTGAGGTATTTCACACTCCGAAGGTAGGACTAATTCCTGGTGAAGACTTTTTTTATCAAGATTACTATTTAGAGACCTTACTTGACTTTCCGATAAAGGATGCTATCAATAATATGTCTGTAACATTGTTTTGCCAACAAAACGTTATATGTTATCAATATATCATCGACAAACAATATCTTACCCATGAGAATCCTTTAATACAAAATGAATGTCTTGCACGAAGAATTGTCGTATATATAGTAATTGGAAAAATTAAATCCCTTTTTAAATGCAGCAGCTTCTCTCCAGTGTCTTTGACTGTTGGGTCCTACGTACTCTTATTTTTTGGCTGCTTCTGTTCCTCCAGTATCAGCATCGATCTGAAACTGGAGCAAATTTAACACTTGCGTGCTGAATCATAAAATCATGAAATTTTAGCAAGGTGACAAAAAGTTCCCCCGCAAATTATGCAATTAAAATCAGGAATTGCTGAATCACATCTGGATCCTGCATGCTCATGTACGTTATTCTCCCTTTTTTGGTCTGACAAGTTTCATTGTTTCATGCCGACTCATTTTTTTGTATAGTCACCAGTAGTTAGCTAGCTATATAGTGTTGCAAGGCAGCTAGATAATCACCATCTTAATTAATATTGTACAAGGGTTTAGGGTTGTCGTTTACGTCCAGTTTAAAGTATTGCTGACAAAGACGATGCTATAGATATGATGATTTAAACCTAAAGCATTTGTGAAGAAATTGAGGTTACAGCATAGAACCAATTGGCAATATGAGGAGTAGCTTAACCTCTTATAAGTCCTTGCAAGGTCCTTTATCTAATCAATGTGGGATTCATTCTCAACACGCCCCCCCCCCCCCCCCCAATGTGTGATGAATTTTCAAGCTTAACACATGGACAACACAAACGAGGTGATGTGGAGTGGACAACCGCTCTGATACTATGAAGAAAGTTGAGGTTCCACCATAAAACCAATTGGCAATATGAGGTAGCCCAACCTCTTGTAAGCCCTTGCAAGGTCCCTTTCTGTCATCAATGTGGGATTCATTCTCAATAATTTGTTTTTTGTAGGGGGACATGGTAGGGTGGTGTTTACACCAGCAGTGGCGAGGATAGTGGTGGTGACGGCAGCGGCAATGGTGGAGGTATGGTGGTGGTGCCAATATTAGGGTGTGATGGTTGAGGTGCAGAGGTAGTAGTGATGGCTATTGTGGTGGCATCATTGGTGGTGGCCTTGGCAATGATGGTGGTCGTGATGGTTGCGGTGTTGTAAGGTTGTTGGTTGTCGTCATAAATGGTGGCGACAACGACGACGGGGGTGAGGGTGGCGATAAAGGCAACAGTGGCGTTTGTGGTGGCATGGTGGTGGTGGTGATAACGATGGTGGTTGTGATGGTTGTTATTGTGTAAGGTTGATGGTTGTCTTCATAGGTGGTGGCAACAACGACAAAATTGGTGGCAGTGGCGGTGAGGGTGTCAATGGCGGTTGTGGTTGTGGTGGCAGGGGTGGTAACGATTGTGGTGGTGGCAACAATGATAATAGAAATGGTTGAGGTTGTTGGGTGTCAAAATTCGGACGGAGCCTGTATTATGTTCAACATGTATTTATCCAGAGTGTTGCTTTCGGTCTTGATGCTACGAGATGGCTCAAGAGAAAGAGAGAATAGGCGAGCCACTATTGGAGGATGCCAACAGATAGTGTTTATGTTTAACAGGTGTGAAAATTATGCCTAAATCTGATTTGTTAACCAAATGATTATACACCGAGTGGGACACTGGTTTAGTTAAGTTCTTTTATGTGTCTCAAGTGAACGGGGACTTTAAATTCCTTGTAACTTTGTCTGTATTTACCTAAAACGTAAATGAAAGAGAAATGAAAACTAAAGCAAGAAACAAAATGTAATTATTTCATAATGGAGCCAAGATTAGAAACGTTCACAAAAGGAAAATCTAGGCCGATGAGCCGAGCTACATATCTTGAAATGTAAATTGATTGGAAATGTAAAAAAAGAAAAAAAAAAGAAAGTAAAACTCTAGCAAGATTCAGGCCATAATGACCAATATAATGCTAGAAGAGTCCACTGAGATCACTGATATCATACTGGACCTAAAACAAAACATATGACTTAAAGAGAAAATCATGATAGTTGGAATTATACGTTAACCAAATCGTACCACAGAGTGGAAGGGTTGTAAAAAAATTTAGATCTCAGGGATCGTAGGCACTGTTACTGAAGGCTTTGAGATTGTAGTTAAAGGGCTAAAGGTTTTGCTGAAAAGCAATTGGGTATATGCTTAAAAGCAGTTAGGTTGATTGAAGATTCACTCAAGATTTTGTATAACCATAAAGATTGATTTTGACGAAGGTCTTGAATTTGAAGATAAAATAATTATAATAAGAATTCCTAGTTGGTGGCCATCAACTGGGTCTTGTGGCGTTTCAAACGATCGTTGCATTGACATCAATGTGTCGGATGACACGTTCATCGGCATTTAAGGAAGCGAGATATTCCTAGGCTTGGTCGTCCGAGTGGCGGACACGTTCAGGGAGGGCCCTATCCGAGCCCTTAGACATGTTGAAGTGATTTGAGAAGGTCGTCCGAACCCTAGGATGGGGTCCTAAATTGGGTTTCGAAGTTGGTGGGTTGAGTCACGTGACTTTGGGTAATAAAAATAGATTGGCCACATAGTATGCTTGTTTTTATTTATGGCCCAAACAGTGGTGGTGTAAGGTTAGCGGTTGTAGTAGTAGGTGGTGGTCGTCTCTTTGTTCATCGAGGAAGAAAATGTATGTAGAAGGATAAATAATGTCATTTTGAAAAAATTTCGTGAGCGAATTACAAGAGTTGAAAAATATTTATTAAAGGCCCGACTCTGCTTTTTATAAAAAACAATTTTTAAAAGCAACTTATATATTTCTTTTAAAAACTGCTTTTAAAATATATCAAATATTTTATTAACCAATTATTTTTTATTACTTAACTTGTGAAGCATCTTTAGTGAAAAAAAAAAAATACCAAACCCGACCATGGTTTTATTTTTCAAATATCTCTTAACTGAAGCCTATCTGTATATGATTACGAATGCATTCTGCTACTTTCACTTTTGTATTTATCCATGCAATAGCTGGGGTAGGACCCTCGTTGAGAAGATTAGTGGTAATTCATCCCCGATCTCGGATTAAATGGAGAAAAGGAGAGTCGTTATTTGCACTTGTCATGAACACTAGTAAAAATACATGGCTACATGGCTACAGTGACATTTTTGAAAAATCATCACGCACTCCTCCTGAAGAAAAATAAGTGTGTGTAGAACGACTAGAACACCTAGGTGATGCGTACGTCCGGAATCAACCTTCTAATGACATGGATAGTCGGCCAAACAGTGAAACTCCTCTGGCTGCCTGCATGAAACCGAACAAACTGCGCGGACGGTTTGAACGCCTTGGATAGTCCTTTGTCACCCTTATTTGTATGGGTAATGCTAGATACTATTAATTTAGACCATATTTTATAAATCATCTGACATAATTGTTGATAATTGGATTATTATTTACGTGTTAATTAATATGCTTATATCCTATTAATAACACATCACATGATTTGCAAATATAGTCTAAAAAATTAGCCTATTTAGCATTACTCTGTTTGTATCACTACTACGTTTTACTATTTGTGCGACGAATCAAAGTTGGTCGCGCAAAGTGTATTTCCATCGCACGAACTTCTGCGTGACAAAAACTTCGTCAGGCAGAATCTGTCGCGCAAAGATCGTAAAGAAAGACTTTGCGCGACGAAAAATATCATTTCTCCCAACAACACGGCGCGACGGTTTACCTGCGTCGCACAACATTTTTAGGAACGAATGTTTTCGTCACACAAAATACCAGGATACATACTTGGGACGACTAATATTCGTCTCTCTAAACTTTGCGCAACGACAGTTTATTCATGCGCGACGAAAACCAGTTTGTCGCTAGAGTTCTGCGAGATGAAGGTGTTCGTTGCGCAAACATAAATTTTTTTTTTTAATTTAATTTTACATTCTGTTTTTTTTTTTAATTTAACTAAGAAAATAATACAGCGTAATCTATAGGGTCATCATTCGGAGGCGGCTGGAAGGTCTCAAGGTTGTGGATGAGCTGAGAGGTTGAAGGGGCAGAGTTGTGGGCATGCTTGGGTTGAAGGGGCTCGGATGTCGACGGGGGACAAAGATCCGAGAGATGAATGCTGGACTGATTGAGGGCCTGTACAATCTGTGACATCTGGCTCCTATACGAGGCCAGCGCAATCCTAAGGTCGGCCACCTTTGCTGTCACAGCTGTCACTTGACTCTTTGACTGCGATGATGAAAGGGCTGTAGGTTCCCACCGCCGAGCATTCCCTATCCCCCTACAATATGTCCCTAGCCTCCGCCCGAGAGTCTGATCCAAGGTGTCCATAACGATCTGAAACCCCGCATCCTCTAGGTGATCCCCAGACTCGAGCAGAGTATCGGGAGGAAGCTAAGAGGTGGACTCCTGAAGAACCAACTGCCTCTTCTCCGTCATCGTCGCCTGTGTAATACAACATCAAATATTAATTACAACATTCATATAATAACCATGAAACTTGAATGCGTAAGATAATAATTAAAATTGAAGAATACTTACATGAAGGGACTCGGCCAACTCATCCCCGTGTCGAACATAAACGTCCCGAAAGACATCGATCTCCAGGAATTTTGAACCCCCTAAATAGAATAGGAGAAGAAAATTGTTAGTACGAAAAAAAATTAATATTAATGACATATTAAAAATTGAATATGTAAATTTATTATTACCCGCCGCCACACCTCCATCCTATATGAGAAGGGCCTCAAACCAGAATGGTGGAGAAAAGTCTTCTTCTCCTGATTGCCCTTGTTGGCTTTCGACTTCTTCTATTATACAAAAAATAAACGTATTAGTTCAAATTTAAATGAAATATAGAAAAATCAATAAACATTAGTAAGAAATGTATAATAATTTTAAACTTAATATAAAAAAGTACCACATAGCTAGGCTCTTGAAAATGATTGCAGAACCACGCCCAATTATCTTCCCGGTCCTCAAACTCCTTCAGGCAACCCTCCTCAAGAGCGACCTGGGGATCATCAAATGTCATAAAATATTGGTGTAGGTCGTTATTCCACTGCTTGTATCGTTCAGCGAAGAGCCTGTTGACGTACGCCAACATATCATCATTGATGTCGTCGAAATTATAGTTTGTCTGCAATGTAACAAATTAATTACATACATTAAGTAATATAAATATATAAAATTTTAAGGAAAAACAATTAAAAGGTAGGATACTTACCGACAACTGTGGGCGTACCTTCGTCCTTACCTCGTCCGGCATCACCTTCCAAGACTTCTATTCCATATGGCAATAGATCCGAACAACATGACAAATGTCGTGGGCCAATGCGCTATGTTGCTCCGCCGTTGGTGCAGCCCGATGCCAATCGTCGTATCCGATCGTGATACGTCCGTTGGTCACCCAGGTGACCTTCGCCGTCTTCAACTGGCGACAAGGTCCCCGAGTATTTTTCTTCGCTACAAAAAAATAAAAAAACATTCAAACAAACACAACAAATAAAACCGAAACTCCGGCAGAACCTCCCCTAAAATTATAACAATTCTTAACCTTGGACATTGGAATGAATAATATATGATATCCAACAACAATAACAACAGTTGAATAAGCCAAATTTGGACCAAACGCACAAATTGCATTATGTAACAATTTTGATTGAAAGAAAGCCCGGTCACTTAACCTTTATACTAGCACAGTAGTAATAATAATTTCCAATAAGCTGGAGAAACTAACAAAATTTAATTCATATGCAGGATCAAGTCATGGAAACCACTAACCTAAATTTTTGTGCGGATCATAATAGCTCAGCAAAATTCTAGAAACAAGAATGACAAGGAATTATTATGGAAAATTCAAAACAACTTCAGTAAAACAAAGGAAAAGGGATACTCTATGAAGCACAAAGGTAATGTAAGATATGTTATATAATTTAAAAGTAGTACCTTGCTATGGCGTGGCCATGTTTGGCTAGTCCCTTTTCTAAGTCGGCAGAAAACATACAATTGACTTATAAATGTCTATGGACTATTTTATGGTTGATTGATGATTAATAAGAACAAAACTAAGTGTAGCCCTTTTAAATTTACTGTTAAATTGACAACTCATGGCATGGAGAGGCAAACTTGATGAAATAACCATTCCAAACTGATTAAGAACAGAATGAACTGAATGGGTTTCTGAAAACTTGACCAAGGTGAGTTACGTATCATATATCTTCTAAGGCATTGATTCTAATAGTGGGTCACCCTTATTTGGACTAAATTCACAAGGAAATAAAGGGAGTTAAACCTGGTTGTGACCTCGAGGCATTAGTAGTGGATGCCGATGTCGTGTCGGGCGTGCGGGGGCAGCGGTGACCACGCCTGGCGCTAGCAGGTAGCGCCACTAAAGAGGCTGATGACGCTGGCCTCTAGGAGACCCGAGGACCAACCAGATCCAACGAATTAGCCAGCTTGGGCTTTATTTCTGCTCGAACAGCTCGGCTACAATAGGAGGCGGAGGAATCAAATTGGGTGTAGTCGTCACCGCCTTACGACTTCTAATAAAGTGCGACATCTGCAAAATTAGAAAAAAATTCAATGCAGATATATGGTTAAACAACCAAATTATGATTACAACATTCAAACAACCAAATTAAAACATTGTGCAGATTAATGCAGATTAGGCATACTACTTCAAACTGAAAATAAAAAGCATTGCCACTGAATTGACATTATTGTCTGAAGAGAAACCACAAATTAACAAAATATAAAGGAAGAGAAAAACAGTTAGATTTGTGCAACTGAAACACAAGAATTGATACATTAATAGAAAGAAGAAAAACATATAGTCCAACTAAATGGAAACAATACTGTCACCAGTTTGGTGTTTGCTCAGACTAGGACTACATTATTGTTCTATTTTAATTTCCCAAATGGCATAACACACAATGATGATTTGATTTCCATTGCAAAATTTTCCTTACATACTCGACAATGAACAAGATATAGGGGGAAAACAATCACTTAAAACCAATTTCCATTAGACAAATACATTATAATTTTGTTGACAGTGCCATCGGTTGAAAGCTTCTAAACATAAGAGCTACAAACTGAACATGTGTGCAGGACCATCAACTATCAGTGCAAACCAAGAAGCTTAGGAAAAACTATAACATAATCTTAACACCTTTGTCAACAACTTACTATTTGGTGTGTATAAATAAGTTATTGTGATTCCAAAGTTGTTCAATAAAGATCTCCTAGCTACTTGTATGAATAAAACAAAGACAACTTATCTCCAAACAACAACTCTGCCATGGCATGTTTATATTTAAGCAAGTTAGTTTGAGGCAGAAACAAGATTCTCACTAAATATGAATGAAATACAATCAGTTCTTCTGTCAAACAGTATTTATATATGTACACTGTAATAGCCAAACGATAAGTTGTAATAATATTTTTTCAATTCTTCATTCCAAAAAAATCCTCGCAGACTGCAGGTAATTATTCTACATCTCATGAAAAACTTGAACAGAATCCCAAGAACAATAACTGTGAAATCAAGATGCTGGCTTGTATATCAAGCTTTTTAAGTTTGTATTTTGTACCTCCACCGACAAACTAAAACTGTATCTCTTAAGACAAATCCTAACATGCCTGTGATGATTTCACTAACTCTAGGTAAATAGAGAGTTTTTTTAATTCCATCAAAACTCATGACAGTCTAGATATACTACGGAATGAGATATTATTTAGAGCAGAGCACAATGTTAAGAGCAAAAACTAACCCGAACAAGTTAAGGCAGCCATATATTATGTAGAGTTGTAAATTTTAAATGACGCAAAATCTAAATTACACAAACTAAGAAAGCAATCCAATCCATTAACCCAGCAAATGAAAGTTAAGAAATCAATATTATGTAACAAAGGTATTTAGAGTTCAAACACCTCTGAGTCCGTCAAGCAACTCCACCCAACAACAATTGAACAGAGATCGACATGAAAGACCAGAAAATCCAAATAAATTTAGAAATCAAAAAGCTAGGGCACCCAAGTCCAACGCAGACATGTTCGTCTTCTTTTCCTTCTGCTAAGGGTAGGGAACAAACACAAGAGTGGACTAAAACTTAGTCCAGTCTAGTCCAGTGAAAGACAATGAGTCCAAACAAACACACCCTAATTGTAGAACCCTAATTGTGGAACCTTAATTGTAGAACCCTAAAGTAGATTAGAACCCTAGTTCTAGAACCCTAATTCAAAGCAATTATTCAAAACATTAGAACCCTAATTGTAGAACCCTAATTCCTAATTTGACTAGAGTTAAGTAAATTGAAATTTACTACAGAGGGAGAGCGTTGTCGGAGGAGGAAGAAAGAGGGAAGTACCGGAGGAGGAAGAGAGAGGGAAGTACCGGAGGAGGAAGAGAGAGAGGAGTACCAGAGGAGGAAGAGAGAGAGAGCTGCCGGAGGAGGAAGAGAGAGTGCGAGGGAGAGTAGAGGGAAAGTTTACAAAGAGGAGAGGCGAGGGAAAAGTGGGAAAAATGTTTGCGTTTTGAGTTTAATCTCGATGCTATTGCGCGACGAGCACAAGATATTCGTCAAGCAATAATTTCAAATTTTCACCAAATTATTTTCGTGCGCGCCACTTTTCAGCTCATTGCACCACGAAGAGTAATTAATTGTCGCGCAAATGCCATTAGCGAGTCGAATAATATTTTATTCGTCGCGCAATGAGCTGAAAATTTAATTTACCCGGGTAAATTTTTAAATTTTTTTATTTATTCAAATAAAACCAATTTATTTATAACATAAGATAATTAAATTACAAAAAAAAATCATTTACTATGTTTTACATGGCAAGTCGCAAATAAATTGCACTATTCATCATCCGAACTATAATAACTTTCTCTATCATCGCTATCATCACTTTCGATCTCCCAATCATTCTCCTCGATAACTACGTCACCGTCGTTGTTCGAGCCCACTACAACATCGTATCGCTGAAGATCACCGAGGTCAATTGTAATTGACTGAATCGGTATTTCGATTGAAGACACTCCTTGTATCTAAAACGGTTCTTGGATAAGATTTGTATCTCGAAGTGTTTCTGCATCATTTTTCATTTAAGATTCTAAACGTTGGTCAGTGACGTTCTCAACGTCGTCATTAGTTGGGTCTTATTCTAGTATAGCATACACATTCCTCTGATCTATCTTCTGAATAACTTTCCCACCTCTCCCAGCTTTAGGGTCATCTACATACACAATCTGTTTTGCCATGTTTGCCAAAATGTAAGGGTCGTCACCGTACCAAGTTTTGTTAATGTTCACAAATAGTAAGCCATGATCAATTTTAACACTTCCATGCCTATTTGGGTTTGTATCAAACCATCGACACTTAAACATAATCACTTGGTATCGGTCTTTGTAAAGCAATTACACGATAGTTGTTAGTTTGCTGTAGAAATCAATGTCCGTACTTTCACCTCCACCTGGGACATGGACATTGCTGTTTTGCGTACACAACTTATCATCTCATGCATTCCCCAAAAACTTGACGCCGTTAACATAGTAACTCAAGAACAATTCAGCGCGAATCGGGCCGAACGCCAAGTTATATAACTCTTCACTGTAAGTGGGGGAATTCGATGCTTTCAATTTATTCACCTAATATTATACAAAAACATACACATGTTAGTTTGAGAAAATTAAATACTACAGTATATGTCACAAATACAACACACTTATAAGTTACATATTCGAGAAACCACTGTGGAAACAATTCTCGATGTTTCTTGGCATACAAATGTGATGGATGTTCTCGCTTCATCATCTCTTCATGCTCATCTAGATATGCCATTATATCATCACAATTGTTCAGTACGAACCAATGTGCTACCTCTATGTCATTTTTGGAAAACGACTCGCTTCGTACAGGATCTCCAAAGGGTCTTGCACTTTGGGCAAAAACATATAGTTTCTCCTTTCTCACACCCCCGTCATTATTGTGTTAAGGATGATTGAAGTCGTCTCCACATCTTTTAAATACATTCCACAAAAAGTAAGCAACTCATATTGAACCCAAGCCTCTATAATTGATCATTCGAGCTTTGCCTTGTTGCGTACACTTTTTTTTTCAGCTCTCTGATAAGCCTGCCAAAATAAAACGATACAATTCAAATTAGTAAGCGTGGGCTAATGATGCATAAATAAATGATGAGGATTGTATACCTTTTTATTGGATACATCCAGCGATAGTTGACAGGACCAGCAAGTAATGCCTCTTCGGGCAAGTGAACCATCACATGGATCATACTTGTGAAGAAAGCTGGAGGGAATATCATCTTAAACTTGCATAGGACTTGGACAATGTCATGGCGCAACTGATTAACGTCCATCTTTAGCAAAGTTCTTGCCATCAGTTGGGAAAAAAATCTGGACAACAACATGATTGGCTTCACTACATCTTCCGACAATAGGTGTTGAATACCCACAGGAAGTAGGCGTTGCATAAACACATGGCAGCCATGGCTCTTTAGTCCAACAAATTACTCCTGTTAACATTCACGCAACGTGCGATATTAGAAGCATACCCATCGGGAAACTTTACAGACGATACGAACTGTAAAAACTTATTTTTGTTATTCAGTTTCATGGAAAAAAAAAAACGCAAGCTTCCCTTCTGCCTTTATCAGTGTCCTTATTCATCCATAAACCCCTCCGTATGCCCATTCTTTCCAAATTAAGATGAGCTTTGATCGTGTCTTTTGTCTTGCCCTCGATATCTAAAATGGTGCCTACCAATGTGTTAAAGATATTTTTCTCAACATGCATAACGTCGAGGTTGTGTCTCAATTTTAGTTTCGACCAATACAGGAGCTCAAAAAACATAGGCTTGTGCGTCCAGTTTATATGTGTAGAAGGTCTGGTCCTACTCATTGTTTTCCCAAATGGAGCAAAAATCCAAATAGTTAAGCTATTCCAAAATTTGATCACCAGACCATTCTTTAGGTCTGAGCCGATACTCTGTGTTCCCATCGAACTCTTTATCCTTATCCCGCCACTTGTGGTCCCATGGCAACCATCTCCGATGACCAAGGTAACAAACTTTTCCATCGTGCCAACCAGATGTTACAGCATCCTTGCATACAGGGCAGGCCATATAACCCTTAGTGCTCCACCTAGAAACCATTGCATATGCGGGAAAATCGTTCACAGTCCACATATCTACTGCCCGCAAAGTGAACATCTTCCAAGTGGACTTATAGTACGTGTGCACACCGTTTGTCCATAAATCCTTAAGCTCATCAACCAACGGCCTTAAGTAAACATCGATTGACGTGCCAGGATTTTCAGTTATCAAAAGAGTCATCATGATGCATTCTTTTTTCATGCATTTCCAAGGCGGCAAATTATGTGGGAATACAAAAATTGGCCAAGTGTTGTGGTGTTGGTTTAGAACCCTGAACGGATTGAATCCATAAGTGGCAAGTCCCAATCTAACATTACGGGGATCAACAGCAAACTCGGGGAACATTCGATCGAACTTTTTCCATGCCTCCCCATCTACAGGATGCCTTATCACATCGTCGTCTACCCGTTTTTCCTTATGCCATCTCATGTATGTGGCAATATGCATCGACATATACAATCGCTGCAACCTAGGTTTCAGGGGCAGATAACGCATGACTTTTTGTGGGATCTTAGTAGTTCTATTCTGAGATGTCATTTAAAATCTCGACTCATTGCGTACAAGGCATTTATCCAATGCTTTATTCGCTTTGTAGAATAATATACAATTGTTTTTGCAAGCGTGAATTTTTTCATAACCCAATCCAAGACCATTCAACACCTTTTGCGCATGTCTATGGTCTTTCGGCAAACAATTGTCCTTCAGAAGCATTCTCTGGAAAATCCCCAAAAAGTTATTGAAACACTGGTTCGACATACGATACTTTTATTTTTCCATGCATTAGTTCCACAATGGCTGTGAGAACAGAAATGCTCTCACACCCTGGGTATAACTCTTGGTTGGCATTTTTTAATAGTTTTTCATATTGTTCGAACTCTGCACTGTCTATTGGTGTAGCACGTCGTCTTCCCCTTCTTGATTGGTGTTTGTCGATGCAAATGGAAAAACATCATTTATAATATCAATGACTTGTTCATTAGGATCCACAATAGGTTCAACATTGTCCACTCTTATGGCATTTGAAGACGAAGCATTGTCTAATTGTTCCCCATGATGGTTCCAAGTATTATATGTCTCAATCATTCCATTCCTTACTAAATGAAATTGAACATTTTCAATTGTCTCCCTTAACGTGTTGTTACACCTCCTACAAGGACACATGATTCTAGTTGCACTTGGTTATGTGTATGTGCAAAGTCAATAAAATCCTCGATTCCATCCAAGTATTCGTCCGCGCATTTATTCGGGTTCTGTATCCAGTCCTGTCCATAATTCCTAGAACCACAATAACAATACAACAATCACAACAACTTCATACAAAATGATAATGTCACCTTATGCCTCCGGTAAGAGCCATATCCTATTCGGGAATGCATAGTCATGTCACGTAATTTACGGCTACATCAGATTAGATTTCAACATGGATGAATTTCGGTAGCATCTCGATACAGTTCTTCAGGTGTACCACGTAGATATAAATTACCTTCATACCACCCGAAGAACGTACAGAGATGACACCGAAATCTCCAGAACCGAAACCTAATCCTTCAACCATAAACCACGCGTCATAACTGTGGATTCCCAAACTGTCCAAATAATGGGACAATTCAAGAATTAATTGGACCGCAATCATGCTTTCGCATCCATGCATGAAATCCAACTAATCCTCGAACAGGAAACTAAGTTTTACTAAAAATAAAAAACAATTACGAAGTTAATTTCAATTAACTTCGTACATCACAACACATATTTGTACGTCACATACAAATTTAATAACATTATATAAATATAATTTCACACCACAAAATAAACATAACAAACTAAGTTCTGTAAGATCCCACATCGACCAATGGAGAAGGGGTGATGTGCCTTATATGTACATGCTTCCCTCCCTATAGCAATAGGCCTTTTGGAAACTCACTGGCTTCGGGTTCCATCAGAACTTCAAAGTTAAGCAAGTCCAGGCGAGAGCATTCCTAGGATAGGTGACCCACTGGGAAGTTCTCATGTGAGTTCCTAGAAACAAAACCGTGAGGGAATGGTAAGTCCAAAACGGACAATATCGTGCTACGATGGAGCCGAGCCCGGGTCTGGGATGTGACAATTTGGTATCAGAGCAACTCTGCCGTTCGGTGCGGATGTGCCGGCGAGGATGCCGGGTTCCCCTTAAGTGGGGTGGATTGTAAGATCCCACATCGACCAACGGATAGGAGGTGATGTGCCTTATATGTACATGCTCTCTTCCCTATAGCACGAGGCCTTTTGGGAACTTACTGGCTTCAGATTCCATCAGAACTCTGAAGTTAAGCGAGTTTGGGCGAGAGTATTCCTAGGATGGGTGACCCACTGGGAAGTTCTAGTGTGAGTTCCCAGAAACAAAACTGTGAGGGAATTGTAAGCCCAAAGTGGACAATATTGTGCTACGGCAGAGTCGAGCCCGGGATGTGACAGTTCAACATAATTTAATTAATTTTTATTTTTTAAAAATAAAACGAAGAAAATACCTTCTCAATCGTTCTCCTCCAATCGCTAATCACACACAGTATCCCTATAGACAACGAAATTAACGGCGTTAGTATGAATTTACATTAATACTTTTACCCTAACAACGAAAAACGCTTATCAGACACACCGAAATAGCTCGATCAACCTAGAAAAGAATATGGAAGGAGTATTAAATGATGAAATTGAGAGAAAATGGAAATGACGAATGCCGAATTGAGCAAAATCGAAGGGATAAGTGCAGAGGCACAATCTGCAATTTTTTTTGTAGTTTGCCTCTGCACATGGCTGAATCCAGATTAAAAAGTTCATTTTTGGACGAATGATTTTGCACGACAAACAAGATCTTCGTCGCTCAAATATCCTTTGCGTGACTAACACGATCTTTGTCGCACAAATGTCATTTGCGCGACAAAAAAATAAACATTCGTCGCGCAAGTTTACTTTTTCTTATTTTATTTCCTTTACTTTATAATTTATTCTTTTAAACAAATTGCGCGACGAAAACATGTATCGTCGCGCAATGCATATTTTTTAATTTTTTTTTTTATGTTTTTATGGTTTATTTGTATGTATTGTAAATTTTTAACAAAACTAATTAAACATTAAATTAATTAACAAAACTAATTTACAATCCCAAATATTAAATTAAACATTAAATTAAATTAATTAACAAAACTAATTTACTATCCCAAATAGAAATTATAATTAATGCAAATATTAATACTCATCCTCATAACATAAATTTATTAATTAAATTAAATATAAAGTCCAAAAAATCTTATTAAAAAAAAAAAAAAAACAACCCTCCTTAACTTCAATCCTCCCTCACCCGCAACACATCAAACTTCCACTGCCGGAAACTCTGCTTGAAAAGCCCATCCACATAAATCTATTGCTTCTCATCGGTTTCATCAACATCCCAATGAACCTACATTAATGCCAATAACAACAAATTAGTAATTTAAAAAATCTTACGTTTTAACAAAAATAATTGTTCATTATTTACTACAAACTTACCGATAACTCCCTCAACATGGACTTCTTCAACTCCTCAAGGACCTTTTTCCAAGACTCAAACTCGGCAAAACAATCCATCCGCACCAAATTCCCAATGTCATACCTAAATTCGATGTATGCCTCAGCCATATTTTTGCCTTCAAAGTACGGTACTTGCTTCCGTCGATACCTCTCTAATTGCACTACAAGTTTCTTTTCACCAGAACCTTCTCTAGAATCGGCCATTTTTTTTGAAACACCAAAACTTTGAAAACTAGGGTTTTAAAACTGTGTTTATATAGCACTAGGATACCTTTGCACGACGAACCCATTCGTCACGCAAAATGCATCATAAATGCGCAATTAATGGGAAGGTTTAAACGCAGTCTGACCGTGCTTTTCACGACAAACATATGGTGTTCGTCACGCAAAGCTCTCTTACGCGACGAATGAAATGATTGTAATTATAAAGTTTACGTAAACATAGATATCTATGTTTATGTAAACTTTATAATTATAAACAAATATTCAGAAAATATTTAATACCTTAAATATTTATTCTAAAAATAATTAATACTTTAAATATTTATTCTATAAATAATTAATACCTGAAATATTATTCTATAAATAATTAATACCTGAAATATTATTCTATAAATAATTAATACCTTAAATATTTATTCTATAAATAATTAATGTCTTAACCCATACAATTATTTTCAGCATAAGTACGATATTCATTGAAGATTGAAAACACATATAAACCGAGAATAGGGTGCTTAGATTAGGTCTCAATAAAAAAACCCAACAGGAATTGAAACCTAATTAGGTCCAAATATATAACTTATAAAAAATTAAAAATTAAAAAAAATTAAAAAAAAACCTTAAATTTAAATATTGTCACACAAAACATAAATTTTAAACTACTATTTCGATGGTCCTGGTCCATTCTGCAAAACTTCATAACGCCACCGATTGTAACCTCCCTCCAACGCATCATCCATCAACTTCATCAATTGTTCGTTCGTATCATCATCAAGAGTATACTTACACTATTACACATATATGCAAATAATTAATTCCAACATATAACTAAAAATTTTACAAACTTAATTATTGATCCATCAACAATATACTTACTAATAGTTCATCCATCACAGCCTTCTTCACATTCTCGGGCACATCTTCCCAAGAACGCCACTCAGCAGTGGGACAATTATTCCCTATGGCTACAACAATCGCATGTGCAAACTCAAAACGCTCCATCAAATCATGCAGGTTGGCATCGTGCACACTCTCATCCTTGTTTTTATCTGCCATCCCAGCATGAACAGAATTGTGAAGAATAAGGAGAACATAATTGTGAAGAATAAGGACAACAGAAGCGCATATTTATAGGAAAGTTAGGACATTTGCGCGACAAAGGCTTTGTCGCGCAAACATCTGTATTAAATGCGGTATTGATTCCTCTAATTCACCTGCAGTAAATGGTCAAAACTGACAGGAACTTGCGCAACGAATCATTGGTCGTCCAAATGCCCCTTTTCGTCGCGCAAGTTTTTCACACTAAATAAAATTACCCCGTGTTGTCTTGCTGACTTTATGCGACGATAACAATTATTTGTTGCGCTAAGTATTCTTGTGCGATGAATATCTTCGATTTTTTTTGTCCTATCCTTTCCATTTTGTGCGATGAAATTTTTTTTTCCGTCGCACAATTACACCTTGTGCAATGAATTATTGTTCGTCGCGCAAGCTGTTTTTTCTACTAGTGTATACATGTACATGTACTGGCGCAACTAGATATGTAATATAATCGATCATAATTTACCCACAATGACAAGTAAAAGTAAAGAGATTCATGGGGGTAAGGTTGTTGATGATTGGATTATTATTTAAATGTTAATTAACGTGCTTATTTCCTATTGGTAACACATCACATGATTTGCAAATATAATTTAACAAACTTGTCTACTTAGCATTACTATGTTTGTATACATATATATGTGCTGCCCCAATAAATTTAATATAATCAATCATAATTTACCCACAATGACAAGTAAAAGTTGGTAACACATCACATGATTTGCAAATATAATTTAAAAAACTTGTCTACTTAGCATTACTATGTTTGTATACATATATATGTGCTGCCCCAATAAATTTAATATAATCAATCATAATTTACCCACAATGACAAGTAAAAGTTGGTAACACATCACATGATTTGCAAATATAATTTAACAAACTTGTCTACTTAGCATTACTATGTTTGTATACATATATATGTGCTGCCCCAATAAATTTAATATAATCAATCATAATTTACCCACAACGACAAGTAAAAGTGATGAGATGCATGGGCATTAGTGTACTTTTCTTTTTTTCGGAAGCGACATTAGTGTACTTTGAATATATACTTAGGACCAAGGAATAAAATATCGATATTATCGGCGATATTTCACCGATAATATTGTTTTTTTTAGAGGACGATATTTTCACACTTATCCACTTAATTATCATAAATATATTACGATATTATCGATAATATCGCGATATTATGCAAATTTGACATAATCCCATAACAAAAATGTCACACGCATGACTTCAACAGTAAAATTAAACACATAACAAACTTCTTCCTAATTCAAAAACCAAATGTATTATAGCATCAAAACCCGATCATTCTCTAAATCCGTTTTAGTACCTCCTGGGTGCACCACGCCCGTACCTGAGATTCTAAGTCTGAGCTTCCAGGTCGATCTGCTTGACACCAAGCATGTCAGCCATACCGAGAGCGGAGAGCATGTCGAGGGTCTCCTTGTCGACGGAGATCTCGTCGATCTTGATGGCGGACTCCTCGGGGACAAAGTCCATGCAGCACTCGCATTCCTCCTCCTGCAACTTCAAGGAAATGCCACGAACTGGGCCCTTATGGATCCGCTTCATGAGGTGGGTGAAGAATCCGGCAATCTTGTTGCGAAGGCGCTTGGAGGCGATGATGGTGACTTCCTCGAAGATCTTCTTGTTGGTGTGGAAGTCTAGGGTCATGCGCGAGTAGTAGCGCTCGATCACCTGGCGGGAGGATTTCTTCACTGTCTTTGTGTGGACGCGACCCATGGTGGTGGTGGAATTGTGCGGCGGAGCTGGGAGGAGACGAACGGCGGGTGAGTGTGTGCGTTTGTGAGAGAGGCAAAAAGAGGGTAAGGGAAGGGAAGGTAGGGTTTTGGGATATTTATAGGAGATCTTTGTTGGTGGGTTTATGAGGTTATTAGGCTAATGTACAAAAATTGGAGATGAAATTGGGCCACTGTATTGTCAAAATCCTGGGCTTTATTTGTTAAAGTAAGTATGTTTGGGAGAAAAACTTACTCTACACATAGAAATGATGAAGATAGTGAAAATTTTGAACCTCATAGGAACTCTATATGGTACTAAGTCACCCATGTATCTTACCATGCAATGTATAAAGTGTAAAATATTGTACTAATTCATTATATATAAATGATTATGGTGTGTTTAAACTTCTTTCATTAATTACTACATATTTTTTACACTCACAATGTCTCTCAGCTTGCTATATAATCAACTTAAATCAGTTAAATTCATCATGCAATGCATTTCCTTCCAATTTTTTGTGATAAACTAATAGATAATTGACTAAATAAACATCCTGCAAAGTTTCAATAAAAATTTCCAAGTTTTTCTTACAATTTCCATGGTTTTTATTCAATTTTTATCGATATCGATAATATCCCGATATTTCCATCGAAATTTCCGTGTTTTTGGACTACCGATATTTCCGATATCATCGATATTTTAGACCTTGCTTAGGACTTATCTGAGCTTCAAGAAATAACTAAATAAAAGAGTGGATACTATAGAACAAATGAAACGAATAAGAGTAAGAAAAGTGTATGTTGAGAAAACAAAATTGACAGCTAAAACAAAGAGTAAACACAATCACATTACAATATAAAATAACGATGCATGCATTACCGACCCATTAATTTTTAGGTTTAAAACCACATAAACATTATGGTAAATTACACAAAACTACCTTAATTATGAGTCGCATAACAATTTCATACATTATGTTTTAAAGATTGCAATGGCATACCTCATCTTATGAATTTGTTGCAATGTAATATCTCCATTAACTTTTTTGTTAAATGTTGACGTGACATGAGCGAGGCCCACTCTTTTGCTAATTGGAATAAAAAAATAATTAATTAACAATAAATTATTTGTTATTTATTTAACAAATAAATATTAATTATAAACAAATAATTTTGTGGGCCCCTCATCCCAATCTCTCTCAAACTCTCCCAACATGCCCCAGAAAACGGGCACCGGCCAGCCGGAAATATTTATGCTCCGTTCACCCTAAAATCTCTACCAAAACACATGAAATTTATCTTAAAACGAAGATCACAGATCAAAGAGTAGAATTATACCCTCTTACGCCAAGTCATGGCCAGATAATGGCTTGAGAACGGCTTGAGGTTGTCAGCCCGAAACTGGGCTTTTGTTTTCTCGAGAAATCGAGGTAGATTCGAGTCTCCCATGCTCAAATCCGAACCTCAGGATGAATGGGAAGTGATCCATGGTCCAAGTCTCGTCCAATCTGACGAGGAATTGACGGATTTTCATCGGAAAACCATGAGGTGGTGGTGGAGTCCATCTATGTTGTTGTACAGAGAAGATGAGAGGTTAGAGAAACTGGGGGGTTGAGCATTGAGGGAGAAAAGAAGGGAGTGACACGGTTGTGATGGTGGTCTAGTGATGGCCGTTCTCTGGGGCTCGGCTTCTCTGTGAACACGGAGAAGAAAAGATGGTGAGAGTTGGGAGAGAATGGAGAAAGAGAGAGATTGTGATGGGGCCCACAAAATTATTTTTTTATAATTAAATATTAATTGTTAAATAAATAACAACTAATTTATTATTATTTAATTAATTTTTTTATTCTAATTAGAAAAAAGTGGGCTCTGCTTATGCTACGTCAGCATTTAACAGAAAAGTTGACGGAGGTATGATATTGCAACAAATTCATATGATGAGGTATGAGATTGCAATATTCAAAACATGAGGTATGAGATTGTTATGCGATTGATAGTTAAGGTAGTTTTTTGTAAATTATCCTAAACATTAATTCGATAATATAAGTATTTGACAAAATTGCTAATCCAAGGAACTTAGTTATTGATATGCTTCATTAATCATGATAGGGACTGTTTGACACTTGAAAGTTTGGTATTTAAGGATTAGGAAAAGGATGTCAATTGCAAATTTAAATGATGATTTCTCTTTTCGCACATCTCTATTTACTTAGGTCAATTGATTTATTTAATTTTAAGAATAAAAATAAATAAAAGGATGCCCGGCCAAAAAAAAAAAAAAAGCCTATGAAAATTACTTCTCATATAATAAGGTATCGCATTGTTAATTATTTGTTCAATCTCGTATTTGAGGATGGTTATTATGTGTGAAAGATTATAAACAAGCTAAATGAAAAACAGTGTAAAAGCGCTTGAAAAAGCCTTGTATATCGGAATTGGATCCTATTAGGATCCCCACATCTTAGCCATTCATCGTGTATCGTGCGGTCAAAAATTGTTTGACTTTTTTTGTTTAAAATTAAACACAAATAGTATCTGATGAAAACTGGTTGCACGATATATAATGAACGCATAGGATGTGAAGATCCCTAAGATCCCCACAAAGTGAATCTGGAGAGCACCCTCTTCCTTGTATATCTACTTATTATATTGATGACAACCTTTTAATTAAAGTGAGCATCACTCACTTATGTGGGGTTTAGGGTTTTGTACAAGATCGGTGAACCAATAAATTTTGTACAAATAGACGCAATGTTACCTAACTAATTAGAAATATTTTTGCTCACCACTCTAAAGTGATGGTGATATTCATGTTTACTATCTTATTTATCAACATTAGATGAGTTTAAATTTCGAGATCTGTATAGTAGATAGATATAAATCTCAAAATTTAAACTCATTCAATGATGATAAATAGAGTGGTAAGCATTACCACCACTTGAGAGTGGTGAGCAAAACTGTGAGACTAAGTACTGGTTTGGTACTGAGGTGCCTTTCTAAAAAGTGAATATCAAAAAAAGCTAAGCTCAAAAAGATGTTTGGTAACACTTAAAAACAACTTATTTTCACAGTTTTGGGTGAAAAAAATCTGAAAACGTGAAGCAACAAAAATGAGCTTATTCTCACAGCACAGCAAAAACAGTTTTTTTATCTTATCACTTATCACTAGCTGAACCTCTTCAATTATATTATATGCTATCATTACATCCGTTAGATTTTATCTAATTTGAACGTATGCACCACTGCAGTAAGTGATGGATTTCTCCTGTAGATAGGACCTTCCACTTTAACTCACTGCATGTTGAGTTCAACACATCTTTCCTTTAATCTAGCTTAAAATATTAATGTTTTGTGTGATAAAAGAATGTTTGCACCAATGCATACTAGAACCAAAAAGCATAGATTTTTGGGTCTTTATATTTATTGGCAGAGTCTTTTAAACAAGATGTTTAGACGTCAAATAATAAGATAGAAAGTAGAAACCCTTTCATTATTTTTGGCTTGATATTTGTAAATAAATGGGTTGTTGAAAATGACATGGTTGGTGAGCTGAATAGAAGTGGACGGCTGCTTTTTCGAAACCGCCCACAAGTGGACTGAAAATGACTATTTTAAAGTGTTAGTAACAACACTTCATACAATCTAAAACGTGAAAATATAATGTTATTTCTTCATTATCAACAACAAAAAAACTTTATCTCACTAAGAGCAATCAGCTGTATAAATTCTAGAATGCCATTACATTCTGTTTTGTATCAAATCTTTTGTTAGCTCCAAGTACTTCATAGTTTTTTAAAGTTTCTTTCCAAGTCTTCTTAGGTCTTTCTCTACCCCTTTTGCTTTGAGTATTTGCCTCATAATCGCATTTTCTAACCTAAACATCTATAGGTCTTTGTTTCACATGTCCAAACCATCATAACCGATTTTCTCTCATCTTATCTTCAATTGTAACCACTCCGACTTTACCTCAGATACCCTCATTTTTAATCATGTCCTTTCTCATGTGGCCACACATCCAACGAAGCATTCTCATCTCCGCGACACTCACGTTTTGTACATGTTGATGCTTAACCTCCAAACATTATGTGCCAAAGTATTGTTGCCCCTATTTCCGCCCTTTAAAATTTTCAATGTACTTTAGTGGCGTACGACGGTCGCACAACATATTCGATGTACTCTTCCACTTCATCCATCCAGCTTGTATTCTATGGTTGAAATCTCAATCTAATTCTCCGTTCTTTTGCAAGATAGATCCAAGATACGAAAATATTCACTCTTTGGTACTTCCTGATCTTTAATCCTCACCCCTATCTCATTCGGACCCTGATTCCGACTGAACTTGCACTCCATATACTCTGTCGTTGACCTACTTAGGTGAAAACCCTTAGATTCCAACACTACTCGCCAGAGGTTAAGCTTCATATTTACTCCCTCATGTGCTTCATCTATCAACAGTATATCATCTGCAAAAAGCATACACCAAGGGATATCATCATGAATATGTCTTGTTAACTCATCCGTTTCCAATGCAAAAAGGTAAGGACTTAATGCTAAGCCTCGGTGTAACCTTATGCTAATGGAAAGCTTTCAATTTTTCCTTCATGAGTTCTTATTCAGTCCTTACTCCATCATAGATATCCTTTATTGCTTGGATATATGCTACTCGTACTCCTTTATTCTATATCATCCTCCAAAGAATTTATCTTGGGACCCTGTCATACGCTTTTCCTAATCTATAAAGATCATGTGTAAATCCTTTTGCATTTCTCTATATAGTACCATCGATCTCCGTAAGAGGTAGATTGCCTCCATAGCCGAGTGTCCTAGCATGAACCTAAATTGATTGTGTGAGACTCGTGTGTCTTGCCTCAGTCTCTGCTCAGTTACTCTCTCCCAAAGCTTCATTGTATGACTCCTTAACTTAATATCCCTATAGTTCATGAAATTTTGTATGTCACTCTCATGCTTGTAAATAGGCACCAAAACGTTTTTTCGCCACTCATTTGGCATCTTCATCGTTTTCAAAAATCTTATTGAAAAGGTTTGTAAGCTATGATATACCCGTCTCTCCCAAAACCTTCCACACTTCGATTAGTATACCGTCAGGACCCATTGCTTTTCTATGTTTCATCTTTTTCAAATTTACAACCACTTCCTCTTTCCTAATTTGGCAGTAGAAGGATAATTTCTATTCTTCTGAGTTAAAACTTACCCAAAGAAGTACTCCTTTCATATCCTTCATTGAAAAGATTATGAAAATAAGCTCTCATCTGTCTTTAACCGCGTTCTCCGTAGTTATAACATTTTACATTCTCATCCTACCTTACTTGGTTCAAGTCTCTTGCCTTCCTTTCTCGTTTTCTAGCGAGTTTATAGATATCCAACTCTCCTTCTTTAGAATCTAATCACTTATACAGATCATCAAAAGCTGCTAACTTCGCTTCTCTCATAGCTTTCTTTGCCTCATTCTTCATTGAATTTAATTTTAAAGGAGTGTAGTCAACCTTCAAATACAAGCAGACTTGTAAAGGGCAAATAATAAGAAGAATTTAAGCTGCTGTTCTGTGTTTAAGAGTGCTTAATGGAATCATACATACCTGATCAATTGTTATCAAACTTATCTTCACGTTTCTGTCTTATGAACATGGTAACACAATGTAATGTTACAGATTTGCAGACCCTCGCCCCTCGCAGGTAGCGTCGTGAGGTTTAGCAACAAAAGACTAGCAATACTCTGTGACAACATCCTATTCAGGAAGTAGTGGTAATCTGTCCACAATGGGGAGCGAACCATTCGTGCTACCGTTGGTACCAAGAAAGTCATCAAGTACATCATTGGCATCGATTCTTTCGCTAGCAAGCCTAGCATGATTCTCTTCTGTCACTGACTCACTGTAGTATGAAATGGAAGGATACGGAGACACATCCGGTTCTTTACTAGTTCTTTCTGCTTCTAGTTGGTACTTGCGAATAAGGTCCATCTGAGCAGACATAATGTGGGATGGCCTCGGAAGAAGTTCCACTGGTTCCCCTTTTGGAATTACAACCTGCTCAATGGCTATTCTTGCCTCATGTAAGATGGATAACAATTTTATCAAACCGTATTGCATGCAAAATTATTGAACTAGACTTTGATTAGACTTAATGTTCCACAGAGATTACTACTGATTAATCAAAATCACCTCTAAAGCATCAATCTTCTCAGATGACTTCAAATTCTCTACTGATCCATAATCCCTTAGCCCATCTTTATGATCACTTATTAATGCCCAAACTGCCTTTCTAATTTCCATCAACGAGTTTGACTGGAAGAAGGAGGAGAAATCAATGGTAGAACCATATCAATGAAAAGTTTTTGGTAAAACAAAGAAAGTATAATTTTGATTACCTTAGTCACATAAACGGGCGCTTCATAAGATTTAGCAACAGCTTGAAGTGGCGGATTCTTCTTGAGCTTCGATTGCAAGGCAAGTAGTGCATCTGCCCGGCCGATATCATCTGTTAACTGGGCAGCAGCTTCATCCATCTTCAACTGTTTAATCACTTGTATCACGCTGGCTTCTAGGATCTACATTAACTGCTCATATTGTAAGTATTGTACTTGAAAATTGCTCGAGTAATCACACTCGTCCTCTACTTTTAATTTATGTTCACTGTCATCTACTGGCCTGAACAATACTGCAATTTCAATCAACCATGATAACCCGATTATCAGCACAAGAGTTTACATAATTTTATAGTGATCGAAAAGCTATGAGATAGCAAGAATAGTTTATAGGGAACATATTAAATAAGAGGCTACTCAATGATTCACAGATCACTTAGCCTTTGCAGTAATTCAAAGATAATTTCAAAATTTTCTCCTCTGCTGCTGTGATTTGTGAGTCATAAACCTAAGTGTTAAGAATGAAAAAAGTTCCGCCGTATATCCAAAAGAAGAGAGAAGCAAGTGCTACCCGGCTATTTAATTTGTCATTTCTTCTAAAAGAAACAGAGGTGAACCAATTGAAGAATTCGACACATGTTGATTGGAATATGAATTCTTGTGTTACTATCCAATGGGGTTTATTGTCTTCTCTCATTTTCCCTGCATTAAGCACTCAGAAGCACAAGTATGATGGCAAACTGTTTGCAATGGGTTCACTTTTCAAGTATTTGTCCTTGTCCGATACCAGTTTCTTGTTCTAAGTGGTTGTTTCGAGGTAGAGACGTCCTACCCCATAAACAAACACCCCAATAATCCTCTCGCATATTTGGAGAGACCTCAGGATTGAAATCAGTATTGCCAGATCCTTTATCGGCCATATCTACAGCATCTTCAAAAACATCTTCATCCAAGGAACTGTAAACAAAATTTTCCATTTCAGTAGTTTCCAGTCAGGTTCATGCTAGGGCGCTCAACCATGGAGACACGGGTTGAGCATAGACTGAGGCAAAAGACATGGGTCTCGGACAACCAATTTGGGTTCATGCCATGGCGCTCAACCATGGAGACAATCTATCTCGTACAAAGATCGATGGAAAGATAGAGAGATATGAAAAAGGATTTGCACATGGTCTTTATAGATTTGAAAAAAGTGTATGATAGGGTCCCAACAAACATTCTTTGGAGGATTTTAGAGAAGAAATGAGTACGAGTAACATATATCCAATCTATAAAGTATATGTATGATGGAGCAATGACTACCGTAAGAACTCATGAAGGACAAACCGAAAGCTTCCCCATAACTGTAGGGTTACATCAAGGCTCATCTTTATGTCCTTACCTTTTTGCATTAGTAATGGATGAGTTAAGAGGACATATTCAAGATGATATTTCTTGGTGTATGTTTTTCGTAGACAATATAGTGTTGACAGATGAAACTCCGGAATGAGTAAATGCGAAGCTTAACCCTTGGAGAGAAGTGTTGGAATCTAAAGGTCTTCGCCGAAGTCGGTCAAAGATAGAGTATATGGAGTGCAAGTTCAGTGCAAACGAAGGCTCAAATGAGTTAGGGATGAGGATTGGAGATCAAGAAGTACCAAAGAGCGACCACTTTCGCTACCTAGGATCTATCTTGCAAAAGTACGGAGAGTTTGTTGGAGACCTTAACCATAGAATACAAGCTGGATGGATGAAGTAGAAGAGTGCATCCGGCGTGTCGTGTGACCGTCGTATGCCATTGAAACTGAAGGGAAAATTTTATAGGACGACAATGCTTTATGGTACGGAATGTTAGGCGGTGAAGCATCAACATATACATAACATGGGTGTAGTGGAGTGGAGATGAGAATGCTTCGTTGCGGTGGTTTGGAACTGTCCGAGGTAAAGTAGTAGTAGCCGAAATTGAAGGAAAGATGAGAGAAAATCGATTACGGTGGTTCGGACATGTGAAACAAATGCCTACTGACTCTCCGGTTAGAAGATGCGACTACGGGACAGAGGTTCAGGGTCGAAGGGATAGAAGAAGACCGACTTTGGAAGAGACTCTAAGAAAAGACTTAGAGCACTTAGATCTAAAGTAGGATTTATACAGCTGACCTCACTTAATAGGAAAAAGCTTTGTTGTTGTTGTTGTGGTAGTTTCCAGTCCCCGAGAGTGCATTTTAAGAACCTCAAATTTTGGGAAACAACCTTCACCAACATACCATGATTTCAGAATTAATTAACAGAAGGAAGATAAAAAGACAAAGAATTGACTTTTCCAAAAAATCATACCTGAGAGGATAGCATCCGCTGTTGTTTCTAGGCTACTATGAACTCTCAATTCATCCTCTGAAATTATCTCCACCCCACAACTAATGTTGAAGGGCCTTTCCTTTCTTGCATTGTCTTCTGAACCCCTTGCCGGCTGGCCTCTTTATCTCCTAGTGTCACGCTCTAAAAATTGATGGAAATAATGTAACTGAACAATAAAAAACTTTAGCTTTTATGCATTCAATATAAGTAAATTAAATAGAAATCAAAGAGAAACATTTACGAACTAGCATAAAGGGATCGATACACTACCACCACTATTTTAACACGACGGAGATCAATACTTGAATATCAATCTTAAGAATCAAGTGAAAAGAATGAAAAATTAAATATAAGGGAGAAAATAAAAAGTAATAAAAGAAAGAACTGACTATTATTTGAAAATAACCATGGCTACCTCACCTGTATTCCTCCAACGAGCATCTCTAATGAAGGGTTCATTATTAAATTCTCAATAGTTACACCATGAGCTGTGGCAACTAGCTGAATTCCACGTTGCGCAATTTTGCCTGCAACCAGACCTTCAAGTTTAGTGCCAATTTCATCAATTACAATCACTTGTGGATATGGTTTTCAACAGCCTCTATCAAGACCTGAATAAAAGTAGATAATAAGCATGCGATTTCATGAAGAAAACAGAACATAAGAACATTGATTCGGATGAGACAATATAAGGTATCCACAGAAACTTAGATGAGACACTGGGGTACCAATTACACTCCTTGTGATGAGTTTATTTTATTGAGAAGGGAGGGGTGCATCATTTGAACTGGGCCCGGCAAAGTGAAGAAAAGTACCACTAGATCAATGGCTAGCTGCATTGTAATATAATTCATTCTGCAAGTGTTAAGATAAACTATCAGTAATGTGTTCATCCGGGAATTTCAAATTGCATAACTTTGGAATCTCTAATTCCTTAAGAAGCATAATATCTGCGATATCTCGTGTAAATTACTAATTCAGATGTGGCAATAGGGTGCGTTAACTCAAATATAAAGAGAACAAGAAAGACTAACCTGATCATTGTTGTTTTTCCTAACCCCGGAGGCCCAATGAGTAACAAAGAACCGCCATCTTGAACCAAATCTCGCAGCAAGACAGCACTGCCAGATATTGCCCTATCAACACGACAAGTTAGACCAATAATGACACCTTTTCGATTCCTAATGGCACTAATGCGGTGAAATGTCCTGCTAATGCCTACTCGATTGTCAATGGAAAAATCACCAACCTAAAACATGCAGCTGAGTAAGTGGCAAGCATGATATTCTCTTTGATAATCAATTAAAAAAACAAATAAAAATTTAGAACAAAGTGGCTGCCGGAAACCTTGCGCTTTGCAAGCATGGTATTCAACCAAAGATCCAATACCACAGGACAACATAATAAAAAATGTGATCGAAAGTATCCAAATCATTCTTGCACAAAATGCACCACTACAATTTACTCTTCTTTAACCCTGTCTGTAAACCTCTTAACTCAAAATCCCCGTAACACTGGTTCATGAAACCTTTACAGCAAAAATTCATTGAAAAAGAAAAAGAAAGCCAATTACTTTAAACCAGACTCCTCCTTTCACAACGCAACAAGAGGAAGAGCATTTTCGACAACGAGCAGGCATTAGAATTTGGGTGATGCTATCCACTCTTTTTCACCCCATGGGGGAATATGCGGATTCTTGCTAAAAAGAGACATGTAGAATTTGGGTAGTGGTATCCACACTCCTTTTTACCTTCCATTCATCTGTCTCGATTTTTTGCAATCGGATCAAATTAATTGAAGAAGATCAAATGACATAAATTAACAAACAATGTGTGGAGAGTAAAAATAAGTGAGGGATAACACCACACTACTATTTAAGGTGTAAACTCTAAGCTTACTTTTTCCTGTATGGACTATGGAGCATCTCAGTCATCATAATTAAGAGTCTTACACGTCATGGTGATATTTTCATAAACTTGATTACATTATGAGTGTTAGATCGAGATATATCCTCGCTGTAGGTAAAATCGAAACCAAAATTGAAATTTATTGTTGTTCGGTTCGGTTTGGTTTGATAATGAGAAACAAAGTGAAACCAAACCATTCGGTTTTAGTTCGATTATGTTTCAAATGGTTTTGGTTCGATTAGGTTTCAAACGGTTTTGGTTTCGGTTTAGGCCCAACTTATAGGCCCATTAAAAATTCGACTTGGTTTACATCTATTTCTATTTGGGGTTCCAAACTTTTTTTTTTTAATTTTATTTTTATAGTTTTTTTTTTTTTTTTTTTTTTTGTCAGTTTGTTTTGGCCCCTAAATAGAGGAGAAAAACAATTTGCAGTAAGTAAAACCAAAATTGATAACCACCATACTAAAATTCAATGACATTCCTTTTTTCAAAATCAAAACGGAAAAACAACTCCCAGCAACCAATAAACACTATACCAAAATTCGACAAAAAAAAATCCAAATTCATGTATGCACTCCATCAATAACCAATTACACCCCAAAACCTAGTTTGCTAATTAAATTAAATATTTTTTATATTATGTGGTTCGGTTTGGTTTCGGTTCAGTTTCAAATATTATGAATCAAAACCAAATTGTTTTCAGTTCGATTTCAAACATAAACCGTTTCAATACCACAAAACTGAACCATTCAATGTGGTCCAGTTTGGTCAATGCTTCGATTTCGGTTTTCTGTCCCAAGTGCCACTGCTACCTCGAATAACGTTAAAACCTTTCTCCATAAGTTCATTACCACTCGACATTATGAACTTATGGGTTATAATTAGATTGTTTCCTTGTTATAGATATAAGTTACACAGTAACACTTTATTAAAACAGAGCTACCTCTCCTAGGTTGGGCCTTAATAGATCAGAAACCTTTAATAGGGAAGGCCCAGCCAGTTGACCCAACAGCCCACTTAGCACATATCCAACATGCACTGCAGCCCTTGCAACGCTAGATGGATGTTTCCGTCAGAACAGGATTCTCATTTATTCATAATCCCCAAGTACAGAATTTTCTTCCCATTTACTGTTTATGTTTTCTTCTATAAGCAATATAAGTTACTTCCAAATTAAAATCTTAAATGTAAGGTGTCACCGTACTTAAGCGGAGACTTTCTTGATATTTCATGAGGCGTCACCGTAGATTAGCTGAGAGTATCCTGAGTATTGCAAAGGTGCTAGCTTATCTCATGCCTAGTTAAATTCTGATATTGTATTTTGATCCTACTTTAAAGACCGGGAAGTGATTTTTACACCTACACTTCCCTCCCCATGCACACTCCTATTCGTTTTTGACCTTTTAATTGAATAAATAGAAAATCGTCTCCCTAAAGATAATTCAAATAATACATTTACTAAATATAAGAGCTTGATTAGAAGTTCTTTTAAATAACTGAAAGCGTTTTTAACGAAAATGATTTTGGAACCAATCCTTAGTAAAAATGCAAGTGAATCCTACATAAGCATGTTCTTCTTCCAAAAAGCACTTCAAGTGTTTTTTTATTCATTTTTAGAATCCAAAAACATTTTCTCTTAAAACGCTTTTAATCATTTTAAAAACAATTCCAAACGAGTCCTAAAATTCTTCTACTGAAGATGTATAATACCAAGACTTTGTGGCCTCAACCAACACTTATAATCTCTTAAGAAATGCCATGATGATTGATGGGTAAGTTGGGAGTTTTATGAGAGTGGTCCAAAGGCTTGACAAAGGCTATTCATTCCTATAAATCTTTAATCCTCCAAGTCAATATCTTAAGAAATCATATCATGCCTTGCGCCATAAGCCTTAAGATCATCCCAGTCGTGTTATTTGGTTTACAAAAAAGCATGATTGTGAAAGTTCAGTTGAACTTTTCCAATTTTTTAATTAAGTGTGAGGCTCTGTCTGGATGAGAAGAGACTACAAATTTTTCTTGATAGAGACAAGTAAATTGTTGAATAGTAGCCTCTGTTGAAAAGCTACCTAAAACATGATAATTTAGCAACTAGCTTTGATTTATTAATTATAATGCAAATGTTAATCCTTCGTTAATTTAAACGTGATGCATGTTTGGTTTTCATTTGTTTGTTTTATAATTGACCTTCATCGATCAATGGTTAAGAATCAGCCTCTCAATGTGTCTCTACAGGATGCATGTTTACAAAATTATTAAGATCCGTTGTGTTTTTATTTTCCCTTCGTGATAACAATAGTGTGGCCTATACGCAGTTAAGCATGGTGGAATTCACTTGTGAGACTATAAACACGAAATTTCCTACTATGATTAAAACAAGAACACGTGTACAAAATAAATTTTTGTATTAATGATGTTTACGGTTGCAATCTTTGTGGTTTATTCATTTACAACAATATTCCTCTGATTCGATCTCTAAAGTAGAATTTCATACAAGAATGGTGAACACTTGGTCTTGAATCGGGCTTATAATTTGATGCAAGAATGGTGAACACTTGATCTTGAATCGGGCTTATAATTTCTTCAACGGTCGCCGATGCTTGATTTTGAACAAATCGGGACCACCAATTGTGCCACGTGGTGGGTGATCTTTGGCTTTGGTAGTGGATGAATTGACACATGTGTTTGTTGTGCTTATTGAATCTCCACCAGCCTGACGAAGAACACAAGCGTGTTTCAGTGTTTGGTATTTGCTTTGGCCAAAGAATTTTCTGGTTTTCTCCAAAGGCTTGAGCTTGCTTCCTTTCCCTCAAGTTTGCTTCTTCAAGATGAGCCTATTATTTATACGCAAGGGATTGTGTATTAGTTTAGAATCCCAAATTTGAATCTCGTAATTTGTGAGAATAATTTTCTAATTTGATTAATTTGAGCTAATTATTCAATTTAGCTCTTAATTAAATCAGAAGCTTTTATTTAGGAAATAAAACCCTAATTGATATATTAATCAAATTAGGGTTAAATTGTTCCCTTTTGTACTTTTTTTTATAAAAAATATGATATTATTGAGAATAAGTAACCATGACAATAGGAAGCAGAATAAAAGAGTGAAAAGGCCTTTTTGTTTGACGGAGGTCTTAGATATTGACATGTGTTTCTGATTGCTCGCTTTGTCATGTGCTACCTATGAATTGGCCTAGCCAATTTCGACTAGTCAAGTGGTCAAATTTTGAATTATTGACCACCAAAATTTTGATGTCTACAGATTGGTCCTAAATTTCTTTCCAATATCTTGACTAAAGAGGTAAACATTCTTATTAGTATTTAATAAAGGACCTTTTGACAAAAACAAAGGACAAAAAAACTATGACTTCTTGTACTTTTCAAACCAAATATGGAATTCTCTTTTTCATCCCTAAGCTAAAGTTTCTTGCCAAAGAAGCATTGATCCTCTTTAATCAATTGGCAAATTCCTTAGCCATGCGCACTTAGAAAGGGAGATATTTCAATTTTTCACTACCAATTTAAAGTAACTTTAGATTTCTGGTGTAAAAGGAATCGAGTTATCGGCATTGTTTGAAAAAGAAGGAAAGAAAATTATTTATAGATAAGATGCTACAATTCACATGGAAAAAAAACATACATTGGCTCTTTCCAAACCGATCACAATTTCTATCACTCTTTTTTTCCTCTTACCGCTACCTTGTAAATCTACTATATCATATTGTGATTTGCTTATGGGGAGCCAGACAACGATTTTCGCATATTAAAGTAAAAGAAATGTAAGGATAATGAGAATTATATAACAAAAATTTGATGAGGTTGTCATTCTTGACCAGAGTAGAATTCTCTTCCCTTCAAATTCCCTTCCTCTCCAACTTTATATTTGAACGGTCGTGATTAAGCCTCGTCAACATCTGGTGTTGACTTCTTTATAAAGAGAGAAAAAAGAAGAAGAGCAAAGTGAGAGAGAGGAGGGGACTGAAAGGGAAGGGATTTGGCGGAAAGAAGATCATACTACTGATTGACCACCCCATCTTTGTGTTTGGATAAAGTACGTGTTGCACTTGTAATTTAATAGGTATTTATGTTCTTTTAGATTCATTCTAGAAATATGATCCTGTGATGCAATCGATGTATTATTTAGGTCAGATAATCTATACCGACAAAATAACTCAATCATAAATCGTATAAGTTATAACTATTTGATTATTATCTTCATATTTCAATGTTTGTTGATATCATTGTCTTCGTAATTAATATCTATTTCTTTGGTGATGGTTAAATAATATTTTACTATTTAATCGATTGCTCTCAAAGATTATCATTGAATGAGACTTGAAAAATAAAAGGTTTGAATTGTGAAACTGTATTGTAAGAAGACACAAAACAATACTAATTTTCATATTACATAATAAACTTTTATGTCCTTAAATATTCATGTTGTTTGGAGCCAGAATAGTTGTTTAATACTTTGACTTTTGGTATAAACGTTTCCAATTGAATTTAATGAAATTTCTATCATTTCAAAAAAAAAAAAAAAAAAAAACTAATTAAAAAACCTGAATAACCTTCAATGTACTCTCTCTCTCTCTCTCTCTCTCTCTCTCTCTCTCTCTCTCTCTCTCTCTAGTAAGCGTGGATCGTTCATTAGTGCAAAAGGACCAAGTATTTTGATGTCACCGTCCCCGCAGCACATGACAGCCACCAATTGTTGTGACTATTACCCTCGTCGCATGCACTTTTGACAAACATGATGCACTCTTGGCATGCCTGCTTAATACTCACCCACACCACACATCGACTTGCATCTGCATGTCTCTCTCACTCTCTGCAATCAACAAGTTTATATGGACCCATTTCTTCTTAGTACAAATACCTCTAACAATGACCTAAAGTTACAAGATCTTCTACATGATTTTCTTCTTTCATATCTAATTGACATCTATATAATTGAATCGCCAATTGTCGTATTGTTGGGACATTCAGTGAGATAATAGTTTCGTGAAGTGATGTCATCTTTTGAGTTTGATAAGATGTACATTTTTATTTCTTAAACGTATGACATCTTTTAACGAAATTATTCTCACTTTGTATTGTTATTACTTGCCAAGAAATCAATCATTGTATACATACATACATTTTTTTTTTTTTGTTTAATCTTTTGAAATAGTCTATACAAATACCATTAGTGGTGGAAATAGACTGCATTGTTGATATTGCACCATCGATCCACATCACTTTAACGCGTGAAGATTGTGGTTGTCAATTGGAGCAAAAATGCTCTGCCATAACAGGCTAACACCTAGTTGGCTTCTAAACCATGAAATCAAAATCACCTGAATTAAGACTTGTCATTGTGACTTAGATTATCTGAGTTTAGATAAAGGGGAATTGAACCAATGTGAAAACCATGTCAATTAATCTGAACACACAGCATTAGAAATTGACTTAATTTTCCAAAACAAATTGATTAGAAATTAATATTTCCTAGTACATAAGTTTTTTTTTAAGGAAATTATACACTTAACATTAGCTCAGCCACTTAATATTACGATTTAGTAATGTTCTTACATTCACTTGTAAGTGAAAAGTCTTAAGTTTGACTTTTATGAATCACAACTTTGACACCAAATTATTATTGCAGACTCATTATGTAGCTTAGCCCAAATCCTTTACCTCTTAATATAAATATATTGTTGTATAAATAAAAAATAGGCCATGTCACCTATATAGAGTGCACAGACTTACTCATGCTGCCTTAAAACCCTTAACTGAGTTGATCAAGTGTCGCTAGATTGAACGAGTATGTTGGTTAATGATTTTAATTGTGCATGTACTTCTAAAACGTTATAGATCAATAATATCACATGAAAAAAAAAAAAAAAAAGCATGCTATCCTGACATAAGTGTGATTTTTCTAAGAATGCATGTGATAGTGATTTCAAAAAATGTATGCAAGTCTTTCATTTACGGATATACCAAATTATATTCATGAACAATAAATTCTCTCTTTTTAGGCCACGTCAAAAATATATGAGCAAGACAAAGCTTATACGAGTTTGTAATTTATTCCAATTAATTAATTGATTGTAATTATCAGTGTTTTTCTTCTTTTGAATGCGATCGTATATGAGACAATACATGATGCTGCATGCTATGTTTGGTTATCTTGGATCTCGAGACTGCATGGATGCTGGACAATAGAGGGTAACGTACTAATCATCCCATTTCACAGTTTTGCATGGAGGGATTTTCTGACATGCACCGCATCTTACTCTTAAGCTAGAGAGAGAAACAGGTTTTTCATATATGAATAGAGAGAGAAAGATGAGATTTACAGAGAAGAGAAATAGAGGCTGAATATTTCTTCTGTATATTATTGTTAAGAAATCTGAATACAAGTATTTATAGAGAGCACAAGATTGCAACTAATCTAACTACTTAGCTAATCTTCTGCCAAGTGTCATAATCTCAGACACACATAATATCTCTATCACTTACTATACATCAGAATTTTTGGTCGTTCAATATTCCAATACTTCGATGAGAGTATGGTAAAATTTTTGTTCATGATTAGCTATCATCTCCAATCAATTTTCTTTAATGATAAAGAAATATCCATGAAGAATATCTTACTCAAAGAAACGAGTGTGAACAGATTAGTTATATGAAGTGCTTCTCACAATTCGTCACGTAATCAAAACGCGAGGAGTTAGTATAAAGCCGTTGTATGGATACAGTGAGTATTGGATCCTAAACTTCACACACATGATACATGGTCGTTCCATAGCTCATTGCGTAGAAGGACATGCTAATAAAGGTTGTGATGAAGAAGGTCGAACTTGTAGCTTTGACGCTGAGTTTTAAAACCCTGAATTTGACCCGATCCATTTTCATTAAAGAGTTATTGTACATCGAATCAGATTACCAAGTTTGATGAAAATATTTACAGTCCCTACGTATATATTAGGGTTGGGAAATACTATTTGCAATATAAGATAAACCATTAGTGTTCTCGTGTACTTGCTTGTTTGAGACTGTTTATGTAGAATTGATTCTATCATTAGTTTTATAGGATTAATAAACTTTGGCGTTACGAGGAGAAGTTTAGAGTTTATATGAAAAATAAATTATACTTAGTCATAAAATTACATAAATCTTACCCATCAAAATACATGAAAAAAAATATACATGTAAAGAGGAGGACATAAACTTGATCATTTAGAAACAAAACAAGAAAGATACAAGAAAAAAAGGTGGAGACATGAGACCTAACTCCTCTGGAACAAAATTTGAAAATTAATAACTTGTAAAACAAGTTGAGAAAAATAAAAAATAAAAATCATCCAAAAAGAAAAATAAATGATTCTTTACATAAAGAACCAAACTAATAAGTTGACAAAACATAAAAACGATTAAAACTCAAACGAATAAAGTTAGGAATTTGCGCATACATGTGTCAAGAGAAATTCGCAAATGCCTAGTTGAATTTATTTGTAACTTCCTTTGAATGTTATTTTTAACTTCCTTGTTTACGTATAGAGTAATGTTAGGAAGACTAAATTTTTAAACTAAATTTGCAAACCAAATGATGTGTTACCAGTATAAAATAAGCACGTTAATCAACACTTAAATAATAATCTAATCATCTTCAATCACATCATTTAGTTTACAAAATTTATTTTAAAATTTTAATCTCTTTAACATTAAGAAAAATTACATATAGAGTATACTTTTAATACTTAATTTTATATTGAGACAATATTTTTTAAACATTTCATGGAAAGACAAAATTTAATACATATGGAAGATGACATCATTGGTTTTTTCGTAAGTTACGAAAATACCATTTTTAGTGGTAAAGTATTTTCACACCTCTATCTCCTTCATCTTTTGCTCCCTCCTCTCTCTCTCGCAAAAATATTGGCCCCATTTTTGCTTTTATCCTTCTCTCTTAACTCATTTGCTCGGCTACTTCAACGTTTTTGCACCAGCAAATTTGATACTTTGAGGTTAATTGAAATTAGGAAGAAATGAGAGCAAAAGTCGAAGCTGTAAGGTGAGACCCGGCTCGTCTTGTTATTGTTTTGGTTGTTGTGATTTCGAAATTGCTGCTTGGGCTATTCCGGTTTGCAATCTGCATATGCACATGTTGATGCTTTCTTTCGAAACTTGAATTTTGGCCTTATTTCTATATTAGTTGATGGACAAATGAAACAATATTATTGGATTACTATTAAATTGGTTTAAATTGAACTTAGATCAAACTTACTCGTTTAATAGGCTTTTCCTAATAAAACTTATCATCGTATTCGTATACTGATGATCTTAGCTTTTCCTAGTCAAAGTTATCATCTTATACTGACGATCTTAATTCATGAGCCCTCATGGCTGGATATGGAGAAACAAACATACATACTTCCTACGAAAAGATTCTTGGTCAATCAATTGGATGCATGCATTCTGTGCTTAACAGAAAAACAAAAAACAAAAAAAAAAAATTGCAGTTTATCCCTAAAGTATAATTGGCATGTTAATTCATACTCACTAAATTAAAATTTGGAGGCTCTGCTGAAGTTAGACCAGTCATCAACTATATTCTATTATCAAAGTTAGGGTTCTCATTCACTTTCTAATCAAATCTAACAACTCCGTACCAAGCTTAGCGGTCAATAGTGCACCGTGTACCCGTGAGCTGCTTCAGTTTGTTTTTTTTTTCTTTTTGTACTTTGCGTTTTGTTTACAAATAGATGACTAATTTTTTTGTCAAAAGACCAACACCAACTCAGTCGGTGCATGGAATATGCTAGAAAACTCTAGCAAGTATAGCAGCAAGATGGAAAAGCTAAATCTACCGAGTTAGGCTAAGAAAATCTAGAAAAATAATGGTCGAAGACGGGTTGAACTGATTCTGCAAAAATAATCAATGACGAGTTAAACTGACTATGCAAATATGATCAAGTATTGATTGAACCGATTCTGCAAAAATGGTCGAAAACGTGTTGCAATGATTCTGCAAAAATGGTCGAGAATTGGTTAAACTGCTTCTGCAAAAATGGTCAAGAATAGGTTGAACCGATTATGCAAAAATGGACGAGGATGGGTTACACTGATTCTGCAAAAAAGGTCAAAGACGTGTTGAACTGATTATGCAAAAATGATCGAAGACGAGTTGAATTGATTTTTCCAAAATTGCAAAAATGGTCGATGACGAGTTGAATTGATTCTACAAAAATGGTCGTAGATGGGTTGAACTGATTTTGCAAAAATAGTCAATGATGGGTTGAACTGATTCACTGCTTCTCCAAAAATGGTGGAAGATGGGTTAAACTGATTATGCAAAAATGGTAGATGACCGATTGAACTGATTCTGCAAAAATAGTCAAGGATAGGTTGAAATGATTCTGCAAAAATGATCGAGGATGGATTGAACTGATTCTGCAAAAAATGTTGATGACGGGTTGAACTGATTCTGCAAAATGGTTGAGGATGGGTTGAACTGATTCTAGCAATAAGGATACAAACTGATTCTACATATAGTTTCAAAACTGATTCTGCAGAAATAATCATTGATGGGTTAAGTTTATGGCTCATATTAATTTTGTTGTTGTGAGGGTTGAGTTCCATTAATAGCTCTAAAGCCTTAGGGATACATGACTGATATTTTAAAACGTTGTTTTCATGTTTTTGGGTTGGGCTTTAATTTTTTTATATTTTTGTCTCTCATTGACCTCTTTAAAAACTAGTGGAGTTTCTTGATATAGTGAAAGTTTTTGTCTCTATATATAAAGGTCTCTTAACATTACTTTTACATATATATGAAAAGTAATACTAGAAAGATTAAATTTATAAACTAAATTTGTAAACTAAATGATGTGTCACCAATAGAAAATGAGCACGTTTATCAATGTTGAAGTAATAATTCAATCATCAATTTTCATGTTTTTAAATTTACAAAATTTAATCTACAAATTTAATTTTCCCAACATTACTCATATATGAATCATTTCCAGTGGGCCTTGCCTCACATGCCCAAAAACCCCCTTATCTTGGACACAAAACCCTGAATCTAGAGACCTTATATGAGCATTGTAGACCCATTTCCGCGACCCCACACAATCAACTCCCACGTGAAGAATAGTGCCACGTGTCATACAAATTAACACAAATGATTATCTTTGATTATAACCCATTATTTTACTCTTACCCATATGTAAAGGAAATATACAACAGAGAAACTAGACAAACTGTAAAGTGGTTGGAAAACTATGCAACAGTAGTGATAGCAGTAACTAGAACAATACATTAGTTTTTTTTTTTAGCACAGAACAATACATTAGTTTATTGTGGCTCTTTCGCACTCCTTTCTCTTGTTTAGTCTCACGTCTCAATGTGCCTGATAGCGATGGGTCCGTAAATAATAAAAAGGGACAGAGCGATGTAGAGTATTAAGAATTTTTCTGAAGTGCTCGATATTTAAACGGGTACTCGACGTTTTATAAAATAAGTTGGGAAATATAAAAAATTGTGTAAATTTTTTTAGGGTAAATTATAAAAAACTAGCTCAACTATTGGTGTCACGACACTTTCATACCTCATCTTTTAAAGTTGACAATGTCATACCTCATCTTACGAATTTGTGCCAATGCCAGACCTCCGTCAAATTTTCTGTTAATTTCTCTGTTAAATGCTGACGTGGCCAGAGACAGGACCCACTCACTAATCCAACTGGATTAAAAAATAATTAAATATATTTTTTAATAATTAAATATTCAAAAATTAAAAAAAAAATTAAAAATTAAAAAACTAAAAATAAAAAATAAAAATGGCCTAAGGGATCCGGCCTTCCCTTTTCTCCACCTGCACCAACCCTTCTCTCTCTTTTCTCTTTATCTTCTCCCGTCTTCCCCCAACCCAAACCCAGATCCCACCATTCCTCATCCTCGTCTTCAACAAGATCCACACCAAAAACACAACCTAGAAGCAAAAAAGTTCTAAAATTTCACAGAAATTCGAAAACTTTTTGGATACCTTAAAGGAGTGGCAAGGAAGGACGAGAGACGTTGGGGTTTGTTGGAGAAGGGAAGGACGTTCGCCAGAGCAAAGAGAGGTTGAGGTGGGGTAGCCGGAAACCCCTCACCATTTCTTCCCCCTCCCTTCTTCCCCACACCCGATCCACCCCCTTTCTCCCTTCTCTCATCTGTAACCCCACCCACCATTCTCTTCTCTGCAACTCGCACTCACCCTCCCTTCTCTCCTCTTCATCGTCGACTCCATCCACCAACGACCATCACCTTCTTCCCCATTCTAACTGACGACATCGAAGTCGCCGATCTCCGGCACACCAACCTCACCACTTTTCGGGTACCCACTCCCTCCGTTGCTCTCCTTCCCTTCCTTACCAAACTACCCATATGGGTTCAAATACTTCTGCGAATCCTTGACGGCCTTGTCGCCCCACGATTACCAAGTAATCGACTTCGTCGACGGGTTTGCAGAAGTTGAGGACCGTCTCTGCCACCTCCCTCTGCTCTCGCAGCCCAGCACCATCTTCAAGCCTAGCAAAACGCAGCAGCAATCCCGCGCCCACCACCGCTGCCGAGTCTCTTGTGAACACAACTTGGGTTTTTTTTTTTTCTGGGAAAAATTGAAATGGTTTTGCTTTGTTTGGTTGCTCAGAAAATGTGGGAGAAAGGAAATGAATTTTTTTGATATTCTGAAGGTTCCATTTTCTTCGAAAAGTGAGGCAAACTGGAAGATGGATTTTTGAACTTTTGTTAATGGTGTGTTCTCAGGATTGGTGGGTGCTTTGTTTTTTATGCATGCTTGTAGGTTAGAAATAGAGAGAGCGGCGGAGGAAGAAAAGAGAGGCACCTGGTGGGAATGGGAGTGGTCGGTTTGGGGTGGGATATGGGTTTGGGTTGGGGGAAGACGGGAGAAGATAAAGAGAATAGAGAGAGAAGGGTTGGTGCGGGTGGAGGAAAGGGAAGGCCGGATCCCTTAGGCAATTTTTATTTTTTTTTAGTTTTTTAATTTTTAATTTTTTTAATTTTTGAATATTTAATTATTAAAAATATATTTTATTATTTTTTAATCCAGTTGGATTAGTGAGTGGGTCCTGTCTCTGGCCACATTAGCATTTAACAGAGAAATTAACAGAAAAACTGACGGAGGTCTGGCATTGGCACAAATTCGTAAGAAGAGGTATGACATTGTCAACTTTAAAAGATGAGGTATGAAAGTGTCGTGACACCAATAGTTGAGGTAGTTTTTTGTCATTTACCCTTTTTTTTTACATGTATTATGATATATGAAGTGCTACTTGAATAAGTGATACTGAGAAAAATTTCACCAAAATTACGCTGCTAATTCTATATAAACTCTAAGCAATCCCGCATACATATAAGATAGCACACAAATGGATGGAAAAAAGCCTTATCAACATCAACATCATTGTGGATACTTGCGGAGCCAGCATGGAGTCATTGGTTGTTCTTGACTCCAACAACTTTAAAAGCCTCATGTATATTTGTATTGTATATTGCATTTGATCCTTATAAACACCTAAGACAAACTAAATTACAACTTTCTCCTCTTATTCTTCTATTTTCTTCTATCATATTTGTCTTCATTTTTTCTTCTTGTATGAAATACTTTAGTCGAAAAGTCTTGGCCTCCTTCAACATTACTCGACAGTATCTTACATTCACCCTCGACAAGCCTCTACAAATAATAGTAATTGTCAACCTATGTTGGCATAAACTTTCAGCATATGTGAACAGGAATTGGCATATGCTTACTATGAGCTCGATGAAATAGTCCAAGCATTTTTTATTGATATTATAACTTTATTATTTGAAAATACTAGCTACACCACTGATTGTGGAGGTATCTCACGTCTCCTAATGAGTGATGAATCCCAACTAGCTTTCTTTAGACGATACTTTTAAGATCATCTCAAAAACTTGATCAAAATTCGTAGAATTGTATGATTGGAGATTGTATTTGTTGGGTTCAACCCTTGTATGTATACATGTGGGAAATTTGGAAAAGTAACCATATTTTAAACCTTATATAGAATTATAGCCACCATTTTAGTTTCATGATAATTCTAACCAAAATTTGATGTAAAAGTACTAATATACCCTTAATATTAGGGTTTCTCACAACAAAAGGTCCTTTAAACTCTCTCGCAACCTTCTGGTTTCTCATCTTAAACCAGATGAGCACCCTTTGCCAATTTTGCATAATTAAGCAGTAGGATGAAGCAACCTTTTCAAATTGTCTAAGAAACAGTGGAATGGTTGGTCAATTGTAACTTCCAATTCCTAAATCAACTTTTTAATATTTCATATCATGGTTTTATGTTTAGTTTACTGGGTTATCTTCATTTTCATGTTCTCTGATTACATTTGAATATCTATTCTATATCTATGTACATATATAATCAATGTATGTGTATATATATATACACACACACACACACACGTTGATTAAAAAAGAGTGTAGGAAATGGAGGGGTTCGAGAGTAGGTGTACTGGGTAATATTCAAGAGGCTACCTTTTTTATGCTTCAAGATCTCAATTAATTGTTGTTTTTTCATGGTTAAGAGTAATGGGGAATTTTTTTTGTCATTAAGAGTATATTGGTACTTTTATATCAAGTTTTGGTTAGAATTATCATAAAACTGAAATGGTGGCTATAATTCTATATGAAGTCTAAAATATGGTTACTTTTCCAAATTTCCCTATACATGTTGTGTATAACTTCCTCGGAGAAAGAAACATAATTACAACAACTGTAAAATTCCTTTTAGCAACAAGAAATCCTAACTAGGTAGGTATTCTATCAACGCAAAATTATTTAGTCTTTTAATTGTTATTAACTAAATAGATGCAAACGTAATTTATTTAAATTCTTAATGATCAAGCCATAAATGAGGGTGTTGTTACTACCACTCAAAAAAAATTCATTTTGCAAAAAAATTCATTTTGCAACATTCTATACAAAAAATTTCTTATATTTTTAATAAATTTTTAGTGTAGCACAACATTTTTGGAGTGCAAATAGTAGCTGTTGATTTAAGTTTTAATTGTATATATTTTAGAAGTTCTATTTTAGGTAGGATTATGATAATTGACTGTAATCTCTTATTTAGTTTCCGTATTCTTGTAATTATATTCTTTCTAGAATAAGGCATATGTGCCTATATATTGTAAACCTTAGAGGACAAATAAAGCAACGAAGTATTTAAATATATTTCTTCTTACATGGTATAGTAAGAAGTAGAAAGTGGTGTCGAGGTCTTTTGTTGAAGCTCAACATAGAGGTATGGCACAGGGAATATGTGAACTCTTTTGGTTACGTAAACTTTTAAGATGTCTTGATCTTGAACCAAAGGAGGCTATGAAGTTACACTGTGACAATAAATCTGCAAGGGAGATAGCAAATAATCCGATACAACATGATCGAATAAAGCATGTGAAGGTTGATCGCACTTTGTCAAGAAAAATCTTGAAAGGAAGATTGTGTCTATAACGTCTGTGAATTCAGATGAGCAGTTGGCTGATATTCTTACTCATAGAGTATCTAACAAAGTTTTTCAAGACTAAATTATCATTTGGGCATGTATGATATTTATGCACCAACTTGAGGGAAAGTATTGATATGAGTCTTAATTGTAAATATACTAAGGGTGCGTTTGTTGCACCGGACTATTTCGAACTAGACTAGCTTCAGGGACTAAACTGGACTGACTTTGACTAGACTAAGTTGGACTAACTTAGTGAAACGTTTGGTGCAATGTCGGACTAAGAAGCAGGATAATTAAAAGACTCAAATATTATATTATTTAATCTACATTTATTGATAGTTTATTATTAATTTATCATTTTTTTTGTTTCTAGAATCATCTCTCTATCTAATAGCCAATACCTTTTCTTTTTTTAATTTTTTTTCTAAAATCATCTTAACCCATTCCTCTTTTCCTCTGTCAATTTCTACCTCTCCTCTCCCTCTTTTTATCCTGTTTCACCATTTTTCTAGAATTCTCTTCCTCTCCGTATACCTCTCCCTATTTTCCTCCGCCCACTCTCTCCCTCCCCTCTCCCACTTTCCTCGTCCACTCTCCCCCTCTTTTCCTTATGCAGAGATTCGTGTAGAGGATTTATCGGAGCTCTCCACCCAACACCTTCACTGATTTTCTAGGAAAATCTCGAAATTTTCTAGTGATTTTGCCTTTTTATTTTGAATTTGTGTGGGGGATTCGTCTCCAGGTGCTTAATTCTTGGGGTTTTGCAATTTTTTTTTGTTTTGAATTTTAGGTGTTGATTTTGAGATTTAGGTAGTGGGTTTGAGATCTGGGCATGGGTAAGGGAGTCGGAGTTGCAGACGGCAAAGGCGTGCAAACGATGTTGGAGACAGGATTAGGAATCCCATGCTTTTTGGGGGGGTCTCACTAGGACGACCTAGCGAAGCACTTAGTCGGAACGAGTCCGACTTAGTCTCATTTAAGTTTAGTCCAGCTCGCATCAAACATGGGATTAGTAGTCTTAGCAAAGCAATCCAGTCCAGCGAACGCTAACGAGGGCAAACAAACACGCCCTAAGAGTCTTATTTTAGGTAGGATTATGATTTATAATTGGGTGTAATCTCTTTTATTTAGTTTCCGTATTCTTCAACGGTCTTGTCACTTTGCGTTTTTTTTTCACCATATTCGTTTCCACTTTCCACTAGATTCCTCCTTTGCAATTTTCAATAAATTCGAGTTACGTATAAAATGCAATAGAAAACGCACAACACTTCAGCTGAGTTGAGCAAATTATGAAATATTGTGTCATATTAGTGTGGCGCGAAACCCCTATACTTCTTATGCTCGTGCTGATATATATTTGAGCTTGAAATTTACAAGCTGGGTTTGAGATGAAACCCCTATAAATTAGCTAGAGATGTCACTAGTATAATACTTATATTCATACACATTAAAGATAATATCTAACAACTATAAATTTGATAAAAATATTATGTCACTAGCAGTGTTTAAAATATCGGTATCAGTAAAAATATCGATAGACAAATTTGTGGAAATATCAATAGATATATCGAATATCGATATCGATATCGATTGCCTTCAATGAAAATGATGGAAATTTGCTAAAAAACATAGAAAATTAAAATTATTTTTGAGGGGATGTCATATGAAGTCACAACACACTTATAAATCAAGAATTAATGATTAGATACTGTGTAAACAATAAGTATGTGATATGTGACAAGAAAAACTTCCTTTTAATAATAAATAATAAAATAAAGCATTTCACTAGAATGAATAAATTATACATAACTTAATTGAAATTTTTGTCACTAAAGCAGCACAAGTTTTTTTGAAGTAAACTAATACCATAAAGAAAGAAATTATAAAATAAAGAATGCATAGGCTCTTGGATATTTTCTGCAACCCCTAGATATTTCCTTAAAATATCAAAAATATCGAGGAAATTGACTGATTTTCGGAATGGGTGAAGTCTAAACTTCACCCCCTCTTTCCAAATCGTTCCTTGAAATTTTGGATATTTTCGTGGAAATATCGAGTGTGGATGCAAATTTTCGCCATCTTCTCCCTTGACGAAAACGCACCTGCAAAATAATAACACCTAAGATTAAAGCCAAAAGCCTCACGTGCCCATGATGAATGGGGGGGGCCCTTTGGCCGAAGAATCTCTGATGCCAAAGTTAGAATTTGAGAGAGAAAGTGTTTAGGAATTTTTGGGGAGAGAATGGCCTAGCATTTTAGTGGGAAAGCATGGCTATTTATAGGGGAGTGACCGGCCCTATTTGGAGAATAGGGGCCGGCCATATATGGTCAAATTGTGAGTGTAATTGCAAGATATTATGTGAAATAATATCTTGCAATTAACTTGGCAATTAATCCCACATTGAGTAGGAAAATTGGGAGTTACCTTTTGAGTAAGGATTTGATGAGGAGTGATAAGAGGGTTTTGAATAAATACCATTTTGATCACTTTTGACTCTTCCTTGATTGAGCCGTTGTTGTCCGTTGCATGCGCGTGGGAATCTCGGTGTGCCTCGCGGGTAATTTTGTCCTTTTTACCCAAGAATACACGTGTCACCTCCATAATTTTCTTGATTATTTTTTGCTCCACAAATGCCCCCACACCTATTGGGCTGCTCGCAGGAAAGGGTAACAGGTGTAGAGATCTCCAACTTTGATGCAGATTCCCACTTGAACTTGGAATTAGATTATTCTAGTAAAGGAAAATAAATCGCCTCCAAAGCCTATTTAAGCCTACCTTAAGTAAGGGATTAAATCAACTTCGGAGGGCAATTATTTATCCCTACAAGAAAGAGAGAAAGCTAGAGGATATTTGTTCCCCCTCCCCTAGCACTCTTCTTTGCTTGCACATGCAAAGAACAGTCTTCTATTGATTTCTTTGTCTTCTCCGTGCCACACCAATGTAAGAAAAACTTAATTTTCTTTGTCTTCTTCTTGGGCGGCGTTGCCATGAAGCAACCGTCGAGGTGGTGCGGCACGTTGACTGCTAGGAGCCAGGAGTTGGCTTGGCATGGGCCGAGGATGTGGTGTGGCAAGGGCCACAGCTTGTGCTGCTGGGCTTGACTGAAGCCAAATGTTGGCTCAACATGGGCCAAGAAAGTGGTGTGGCATAGGCCACGGTTTGGGCTGCCATGTCTGGGCTGTTTTCCAAGAATGAGGAAACTGTTTGAGTTTGATTTCTCAGTTGACGCAGATGGAGTGTCGGATGAACGAACTATTGAGTGTGAAGTGGCTGATGCACCCTAACCATTTGTTGCTTAGTTGGTCTTTGAGTATTCAATCTTTTGAGCTGTGTAGCTTTCTCACACTAAAGAGCAATTAGTTTATCCTCTTGTACTGGAGAGTTGACCCGGATGGATGTCGAGGAATTAGTTTACCCTCTCGTATTGTAGGGTAATTAGTTTATCCTCTTGCACTGGAGAGAAAACCCAGATGGGTGTCGGGGAATTAGTTTACCCTCTCGCACTGGAGAGCAATTAGCTTATCATTTCACGCTAGAGAGTAGACCTAGATGGGTGTCGGAGAATTAGTTTACCCTCTCGCACTGGAGAACAATTCACTAGAGAGCAGACCCGGATGGGCGTCGGGGAATTAGTTTACCCTCTCGCACTGGAGAGCAATTAGTTTATCCTCTCGCGCTGGAAAGCAGACCCGAATGGTTGTCAGGGAATTAGTTTACCCTCTTGGACTGAAGAGCAATTATTTTAGCCTCTCGCACTAGAGAGCAGACTCGAATGGTTAGTTTATCCTCTCGTATTGGAGAGCAGACCCAGATGGGTGTCGGGGAATTAGTTTACCCTCTCGCGCTGGAAAGCAGGCCCAGAAGGGTGTCGGGGAATTAGTTTACCTTCTCGCACTGGAGAGCAATTAATTTACCCTCTCACACTGGAGAGCATGGAAGTCGTTGTTGTGATCACAGCTGAGGAAAACTGCACTGCTAGACAACTAAAATAATCCTCAGCATGTGAGGTCTTGTTCGGCGATCTGCTTGAGACTTCGTACTGCTTGTGGAACCCATGTAAAGGTGCATGTGGGAAGCGCGGTGAACTGCTCCCAGACTTTTTTCAAGTATTGCGCCATCGTTAGATGTTTCGTCGTGTGCCATTTTGAGGCTTTGGTTGGTGATCAGAATCTGAATAGATTGCAAGCTTCTTCATTGCTAAGTATTTCGCTAGCAAGAGCTGCTAATAAACCTTGTCTTCTACTCCGTCGTTGGATGCTTTGAAGTTTGGAGTGTCATGGGCTTGGTCGTCGCGAGCCACAAAGAAATATCAACACGGCTAGGAGCCATGGTGCAAGATCGACACAGTTATAAGCTATGGTGACATATCAAGGGCTGCCGGGAGCTTTGGAGTAAGTAGGCATGTCTATGAGCTCAGAGCTGGGGTTAGCTTGGGCTAGGTTGTGCACAGCATGAGGAATTGGACCACTAGGTCCGTGATGTTCGGCTACTGGTGATGTACTGCTTCAGTATTGAATCGTCTGGAGTGTTGAGAACAAGGCATGCCCCCGATTCTTGGTAGTTGGGTTAGTGTGTCATTCTTGTACTCGTCTGCCCTCGGCACGCCATTAGGCCGATCTGCTGCGTTTGTTGGAACAGAAGTAATCTTTGTATCCGACAATCTATGTAGGATAGTCCCGTCTGCTTGATATTCTCAATGAAAGGTGACTCGCTTATGTTAGTCATGTCTCGTCGGAGTGCATCGTCAGTAACTTTGTTGCGCTGGAAATCTCACAATCATTTGGTCAAGAGCCTCTCAACTTCTTCCTGAATTTTCCTCAAGTTAGGCAGAGGAGCTTCCGGTTGCCCCCGATAGTGACTTGTTGGTCTAGGCTTCTCTTTCATGTGCTCAGTTCGTCTATGTCGTCGTTGCGGTGCATATGGTACGTTCTTAGTAGGCGAGCAAATTAATCGCAAGCTGCCGGTTGAACTTGAGCCGGATTGAGTGATTGCTTCTCTCCGTCCGTCGTGTTGCCGACTTCAATGTGAGGTGGATGATGTTCTTTGCAGGCCTAGTTGCGAATGAAAATTTAGCCTAGAAAGTTGCTCCGGTTGATTATCGAAGTGTGGTCCCAACCGTGAATGTATGTTCGCCCGTGGGCCTAACCGATAGTGCACGCTCCTCTGTGCGCTACGCTATTTCGAATGCCTAGTCGAGAGTGTACACTGCCAAAGCGCTTGGTTTGTGACTGGTTGAATGGCTGCTTGCCAGGACGCTGCTGGAGAGGTTCGTCGTCTGCCCTTGTTCTACTTTGGGATACCTCGTCTGGGCACGCTGCAAGAGCTGATTCACCAGAGCAGGAGCCTAGTCTTCTGCCCTTGTTCGTCGTCTGCCCTTGTTCTATTTCAGAAGCCCAATCGGGAGTGTACACTGCCAGAGCACTCGGTCTGTGACTAGTTGAGTGGCTGCTTGCCAGGACGCTGCTGGAGAGGTTCGTCGTCTGCCCTTGTTCTACTTCGGGATACCTCGTCTAGGGCACACTGCAAGAGCTGATTCACCAAAGTAGTCTACTGCGGAATGGCGCTTGTTAACTCTATGACTTGTCGAGACAAGTGTTGTTCGCCATTTGGGGTGGAAGAGCTTGGACGGTATACGTCTCCTTGAGTAGTGGAAGTGTAATGGACGGCGTGAGATTTGAGTTGGGATATGTCAAATCTGTGGAGAAATGAGGAGAAAATACCCTCGCTTCAATCGTCAGTCCAGAAATCTGAAGCTGGGATGATTGAACTGGTCTTTGACCGGTTGTGATTGCTTGGTGGGCCACAGAAGTGGGTTGGGCCACAGGAGTGGGCTGGACCCTAGAAACGGGTCAAGTCGTGGAGGCGGACCGCTGACGTAGGCTAGGCCGCGGAAGCGCACATGCGCTGGGCCTCCTTTCTCCTCAATACTGCTTGAGGCAGCTGTTGTATAGAACTGGCCTGGGCTTGACCCTGCTATGTGGCGTGGGCCTGGGCGTGCTAGGCTGCTACTGTTGACGTCTGAGCCTAGGCTACTGAAGTGGTGACAAGCGGGGCTGCCTCCAGGGCTTATGCCTCTTGAGCCGTGGTCTTATGGTCCCGCTGCCACGGAGCTGGCCCACTCCCCACTGCCACGGTGGTCACCATGGTTGCCATGGTGGTGGTGCTCCGTGGTGGTAAAGTTGCTCATCTTGCCATCGCGTTGAGCCTCGTGGATCATCGTGGTGAGGCTACTTCTCCTCCTCCATCATTTGATCCGTATCTTTGAATGTAGTAAGTTTCGTTCGTCGTGGTTTCTGAATTTCCTGTCATTGTATTTTTCCCTTACCTCTATTCGAAGAATTAAAAAATTCCAGGAATAAGAAAGTACGAAAAATTTACGAACGAACGAGAAATGGGAAACTTTGAATGCAAAAGTCTTCTTTGAGTGTGTGAATCAAACTCTTAATGAAAGCATCAATTTGTGGATGCAAATTTTCGCTATCTTCTCCCTTGACGAAAATGCACCTACAAAATAATAACACCTGAGATTAAGGCCAAAAGCCTCACTTGCCCACGATGAATGAGGGGGCTTTGACTGAAGAATCTCCGATGCCAAAGTTAGAACTTGAGAGAGAAAGTGTTTAGGAATTTTTTGGAAGAGAATGGCTTCGCATTTTAATGGGAAAGCATGGCTATTTATAGTGGACTGACTGGCCTTATTTGGAGAATAAGGGCCGGCCACATATGGTTAAATTGTGAGTGTAATTGCAAGATATTATTTTATATAATATCTTGCAATTAACCCCAAATTGAATAGGAAAATTTGGGAGTTACCATTTGAGTGAGGATTTGATGAGGAGTGATGAGAGGGTTTTGAATAAATATCATTTTGATCACCTTTGACTCTTCCTTGATTGAGCCATTGTTGTCCGTTGCTTGCGTGTGGGAATCCCGATGTGCCTCGAGGGTAATTTTGGCCTTTTAACCCAAAAGTACACGTGTCGCCTCCATAATTTTCTGGATTATTTTTTGCTCCACATCGAGCATATCTAGGATATTTCAAACAGTGGTCACTAGTAACTTTAAACAATGAGATTTATTAATACAACCAATTACACTAGTACAAAAAACATTAGGGGTAGTTCGGATTGGAATCCCGATTCGAAAAGGGTGACCCAAATCCCGAACCGAGTCCTTTCAGGAAGAGATTCCGATACCGAAACCAAACTGAACCGAAATTTTGGGATTCCCAAATTTTTTTAAGGATTCCGGTACGGCTAGGGATTTCACCAACCATTGAACAGTATGTCCCATCCTCCCCTTGCATCCCTCTGTGGGTCATCTTCATCACCAACCCAAAGGGCGCCACCGCCTTCCCTTCGAACATCGAGCTAAGTAGCCCGAAGACGACGAAGATGACGAGAGCAATGACGACGCTGGACTTGAACTTGAAGAGCGACAAATCACCACTGGATTCCTTGAGCCTAGTCTCGACATGTCCGATCTTCTTGGTCTTGGACTTTTCAGTAATTTTGGCGGTAGAGGAGGAGTCGGTCTTCGTGGTCTCGAGCTTCTTGGCGGCTTTATCGATGGTGGAGCAGAGGGACTTGTAGGAGTTGGTGAGGGAAGCCATGAGATCCCCTCGCAAACGAATGTGAGGTCGAAATAGATTGGCAGAGGATGAGAAAGCAAAGTGAGGTGAGGTCGAGAAAGAGCGAGGCTTGCAGCAGTTGCTTCGAGCCAAAGAGAGTGTGGCTGTTTGTGGGAGTAAGATGCTTCGAATGAAAGTCTGAGGAATTGTGCCTTCTCACAGAAATCCTATAACAACGGACAGCCAAGACCAATAGGTCAGATCGAATTCCGTACGGAATAGTTTGGGATAAATTCGGGATGACGAACCGAAATTTTCGGGATTTAAATTTTTTCAGTATAATTTTCGGGATTTTTTTTTTCAGCCACAAGAAGCATAATGTCACTAGCAACTTACATACAAATCGATTAATTTCATATCTTTGTAACCTATGTAGTATGATGAAAATTGTAAACAAAAATCATCCATATATTGCATCAATGGTTAACAATTACTTACTCACGTGTAAGCGGCTGTCTCATGCTGAGGTCCCGATGGGATTGCATAGCTTCTTGTGTTTTTGAGCATGAAACAGGGATATCATCTCTCCAAAGCTCATGGATTTAGAGCTCTCAACTTGCCTACATATCCAAAAAGATTTTATATGCTGTGTATTATGTTTTGAAAAGCCGAAATAAATTACAACTTATATTTTTGATAAATTTCAGAACTATATATACTTGCCAAAATTTAACGTAAGACAAATTAAATTAGAAAACTTATTAAACCAAACTACAAATTGAGGATAAAAATGATCAAAGTCATCCCCTACTGTAGTTGCTTCCTTACCAAATGCTAGCAAATATTAAACAAAACAAAAAATCATGGTGGGAAGATTTGTAAACCTTAAAATTTGTGAACGTTTCAAATTTGATTCCTTCTTTTGAAGTTTTGTATCGAAGGGTGGCAAAAAAAGTTGTTCAAAACGCTTTGCCCAACGTACCATTTGTGACTGCTCAATGCTAACAAATTTCGTGCCGTGGCAGCACTTGGCCTGAATCGATCGATTGACCTAACAACAATGAACAGGCGCAAGCTTCTAGGCTTGACAAGTTGCAAAAACAAAGGCATCTCTTGACAATTGCCTTGTTTTTAGGTTAAACACAGACACATGCTACGTACTGTGCTGAGTGCGTGCTCAACGTAGCCAACTTTTTAGGCACAGTAATAAGATCTTGTAAGAGAAATTCAGAAATCATAAGAACAACAAGACATTAGGATTGTAAAAGAGGAATCGGTACAAGCATAAGAACGTCTTTTATTCTCTCAAAACTATATGTGAGAGATGGGACAATCCTTATATAGTTATTAGGATATTTCTCAATCAAGTCTATTATCAAATGAGAAATACTCATAATTACAATTATATATTTTATATCCGACCATAATAAAGCCTTAGCAAATAGGAATTACTTGATTGGTCAATTAGAGTTAAGACTTTATTATTCTAGCCATACTGAGACTGCAAGATCACTCAAATTTCAACTCACTTAAATGATACTAGAAAATCAAGTGACCTAATTGACAACTTATTGATCCTCACAATAATTCTTATAGATCCACCTTCATATATTCACTTCAGGGATTAGTTTGTCGTGGAGGATTGGCTATATTTTCTCGTTTGAATATAGCATTCATCACAAGAATGTGGAACTATTCAGTTTTAATTTTATTTATTTATGTCACTTAGTACTATGGTCTAATGATATTCATCTTTATTTGTAAGTGAGAGGTTTTATGTTCAATTCTTGTCAAAGGAAAATTTGAACCACATTATTACGAACTTACTGTAAGGTTTAGCCCACTCCCTCACCCTTTTACTGTAGATAATATTGTTTGTTAAAAAATTTTATTTATTTATTTTTCACAGAGAAAGACATGAAAATTTTCAAAACTGGACAAAGATGATGTAAATTAAGGACTGAGATGCAAAGTAGGTGACACTAATTGTATTATTATCAAGGAGAGAGGGAATGTTCAAAACTATTATTTTAAGGAGAAGGAGGAGTTTTGAATCAAGACCTTATGGGTGGAAACCTAACACCATATCAACTAGAATATTAGACCACACGTAGAAATGACGCTAATTGTGATTAAACATCTATACTGTACAAAAATATTCATATAGGGTGAGGCTAGTTGATACCTAAAATTCCTTAACTCAAGTCCCCATTAGATTATCTCAACCAAAATAAAAGATAAAAAATAAACACCCCGGCATTGGATCACTTTTGAATATGTATAATCTCTTGACAAGATATCATGAGTAAGGTAAAGCATAAAAAAAATATCATGGATAAGGTGTCAATGCAAAAGAACAATATGCTATCCCGTTCTTAATTATTCTTTATTGTTAAAATACTATTTTAAGTAGCAATTTTTTTAATAGTATGTGCATGGTACAGAAAATAAATGACTGAAATTAAAAAATGAAAATTCTAGTAATCGTGGAAATCAAATCTAACGACTAAAGCACATGTACAACTCAGTACTATGTAATATTAAAGTCACAACCTTAATTCGTGCTATTATAAGTTGCAGGTGTAATGTCATTACTGATAAAATTATCTTTGGGTAACAACTCATATCTCAAATTTTAAGTCCCAATTAGTGTGGGATTATTTTATTTGTTTGAATTCACGTCATTTTGAACCTCGTTTATTTTTATTTAGGGAAATTTTATTTAGACCTAGTTATCTTATCTCTATACCCAACTAAAAATTTTTATCCACTGAACTTCCAAGTTTAACCTTAAATAAATAAATAAGAAAATAACAATCGATGTTTCAATAACAATCCATGTTTCTATCTCTACACCCAATGACCAAAAACTTAACACACCACAACACCCCTCCATTATTTCCAGCGAAACAAACTACTATCCCATTGGCATTCTCCTCGGACCTGGGAACCACTTCTTGCAATGTCTCCTTCAAAACATCAGTCAAGATTCACCCAACAAACAAACCAAATGGTAGCACAAATTCATAGTTTCTGGAGATGGAAAATATGATGTCAGATAAGAAGCTGAGGCTGCCCAAAGTAACATATAACCATATGAATGTTTTTTTTTTTTTTTTTTTTTTTTTTTTTTTCAAGTAGTAACAATTGCTCCAGTGTTGTATCTGCTGCTTTTCTCCACGAGAGCTCCTTCACTGGGGGAGATACGGCTTCCCACAACTTCTCCTTTACCAAAGTGCTTTTGATTCTGCTTATTTTCTTTGTTGGGCTCTCCAAATTGTGTCGTAGATGAAACTGCTTTTACACGACTTGGATTTAAGATATATAACTGGATATGGTCTTAATAGTTTACTCCTAAAAATTTCAATAAATAATCCCAATTGAAAATTTTGGAGCCCACGGTCGTTGGTGATCTTGCTTTCACTTAGGTGGGTTTCGCCGGAAATAATGGAAGAGTGCAGTGGTGTTCTAAGATTTGAGTTATTGGGTGTAGAGATAAAAGCACTAATGTTTATTTTCTTATTCTTATTCATTTAAGGGCAAACTTGAAAGTTTAGTAGAGAAAATGTTTTAGTTTGGTGTAGAGATAAGACAACTGGGTCTAAATAAAATTTCTCTTTATTTATAAGCCATTGTTAGGTTATATGCCGTATAAGTTAAAATGGAAAAAGTTGAGATAATAGTCGGTTTTCTTAAATACATTACTAATTTAAAATGCAGAATAACACAAGTGGGCTCCTCTATTATAATTTAGCTTTCCTTTGTTGGCCAACTCCACTAAAATGACATGATAAAATGGACAACTAACATGGATTATTGTTTTATACCAAAATAAAAATTATGAAGGTGTTAGGCTGTTGCTAACTTTCGTTGTCTAGGAAACCTTTGCAATGCTATACTAAAATCATGTAATGGCCCCGGATGATGAGGATATTGCCAAACCAAATAATTTTCTGCAGAAAAAAATTAAGACTAATTAAGTAAGAAACCTTCCAATTGAATTATCAACTAATCATAAAATAAAATGAATGATAGAGTACCTATAATTTCAAATTATATATTTCATGATACTAGCACTAGCCTAAAAGTTGGATTATTTTAACGGATAATACTTGCATTCTTTTTGGGAGGATGAGTTTATTCCTTGTTGTGGATAATGTATCTTGACTGTACAAATTTAATAATTGAAACGGTTTAATTTCTTAATTTTCATTTGAAGTTTACCTGTACAAAAATCATTTCAATCAGAAATCATAAACCATTCAAATGTATAAAACATATTGACGGTATAGATGCCATGTAATATATTGATGATGAACCGTCTATTTATTTGATATGTTGAGATAATTAAACAATCTCCAATTCGAATGATTTTTTGTAGAATTGATCTTCAAATGAAGATTAAAAAATTAAACTGTTTTTTATTATTGATTGTATTTAATCAAGTTGCGTTATTTGTAAATTGAGAATATGTGCATCCCAACATGAAAGATGCAGGTATTATCCTATTTTAACTACTTAATTAACACCTAAGCTTGAAACATGAAAGAGCACGATGTGATATTTACAAATCTTGGCTAATATCCTTTGACTCCTACTTAATGGTTGATCCTAATACAAATATACTATATATATATATATATATATATATATATATATAAACATAAAATAAAAATAAATCTCATAGTTAATTATATAAATATTCCTTTGGCTAATAACCCATCAATGTCAAATGTGTACGTTCATGTTAACATGGTTACTACTTGTGATTTTTGCCCTCACGTCTTGAAACATATTTGCTTGCCATATCAGGCACAAAGCAACATTTTTTCATATAATGTAAACAGGTCGGCGTTAAAAAAATTGTTCTGATGGATTATCTCAATGACCTACAAATTATGGAGTCAAAACTAGACCTGACATTCGTGTCGTGTTTTTCGTGTTCGTATCGTTTTCGTGTCATACCCGATATCTTAACAGATCGTGTCGTGTAACACCTGATAAAATAAACGGGTAAAATGACCCGACCTGATAATATTAACAGGTAATCTGACCCAACTCGTTACCCGTTAAGGAAAATATATTTTAAACCAATAAATAATCAAATGAAAAACATAATACTAAATAAGTATATACATACCATATTGTCACATCCAAAACATAAAAACACATTTTCCTTTTAAGTATATTTTCACTTACCTAAAGTCTTTAATAGTTTTTTAATTAATGTAGAAGTGCAAAAAAATATATAAACGCTCATAATGACAAGCTTTACAACTTTCATGAAGAGTTTAACTTCGAAATTCGCCACTATAATCACATAAATCATAAATCAAAATTTAACTGTTGATTGTTGTTTACATTTACGCTTCATTGTTCTCATCAAAATTTGTTTTTTCAGATTTTCTTTTTTGAAAACATGATCTATTAGATGATGCAGGAAGATGAACGGCTTGGATCGTTGATATTATATTCAGAGTTTTACGGTTAGTGAAAATATTGCTTGATGTTTATAAAGTTTCAACAAACTATATGACATCGACTCATATTTCAGTTAACTGTAAATATCGAAACGCGATATCAAAGATCTGAACCGTTCATCTTCTTACATCCGCCAGATGATCATGTTTTCAAAAAAGAAAATTTAAAAAATGAAATTCAGTAAGAAGAATACAGCGTAAATGACAATCGACGGTTAAATATAAATTTAAGGTTTATGGATTATAGTGTTGGATTTCGAAGCTGACCCCTTCATAAAAGTTGTAAAGCTTGTCACTATGAGTGATTGTATATTTTTTTTACATTTTTTACACTTCTACAATAATTATTATTAATTTTATTAATTTT